>JAODXP020000018.1:20459501-20722001 GCA_027497455.2 Sardinella longiceps | reverse complement strand
GACGACGGACAGAGACGGGATAGAGAGAGCACCTTTCCTAGGCTCGCCCCGTCTCGGGGAGCTGTCAGACGATGCCCTCTCAGATTTATCCACACCGACTTAGCCAATCACCGGAGCCCATCTGGCCCAGATTGGCAGATTTGTGTGCTGATTGCACAGCAGAATGGCTGCGCCGTGCTGATGATGGTTTTATATTGGAGGACATGCAGAAACACACTCATACACACTCTCTCACACACACACACACACACACACACACACACACACACACACACACACACAACAAACAAACAAACAAACAGACACAGGCATACAGACACAACACACGCCATGTAGGCACACATACCTGCATACCTATTTCAACTCAGTTGGCAGCCTTATTTTCAACTGAGTTGAAATACGTTTCATCCAGATATAGGTATGGCATATATTGCAATATAAAATCTCAATGGGCTGATTCTGATACCCTCATTCCCTCACAACTCCTAGGGATTCCCTCACAACTCCTAGAGGGTTGCCTCAAATACTCCCAAACTCAATTGAAAATACATTCAAGTTCAAGTTAAATTTTTCCCCACTGTAATTTGTAGAGGTAACTTTAGAAGTCAACGCAGTGTGAAGTTTAGTGTCTGCCCAACAGAGGGAGCTGTGCTTTACTTTACTGTAGTAAAGTATTCCTTTGTCTTCATTAGTGGGACCCTGTGTTGGAATGCTTAAAAGCTCCCAATCTTTATAGGCTTCTCCACAACACAAATGGCAGTTTTTGTGTTTTTCCGATTCTCTTAAGTATTCCCAATGCTTTGACTATGGCCCCATTCAAGAGCCTTGCAGAGATATGATCTCTTTGGCATGTCTCAGTGGGACAAACTGCCTATGCTGTTTACTGTAACTATGCTTTGGTTGAGTCAACACTGCATGCACTGCCTGGTGCACAAAAACAAATACCTGCACATGGTTTGATGTGTCTGCATGGGACTGAGATTTGGTGTAATGGCGGTTTATCAGACCAGCACGTGTGGTGTTCTGACAAGATGCTCAGCTTAAGAAGCAGCTGTTGCGAGGCGCCTCCATCTGACTTTAGATAAGAATGCTATCTCAGTAAACAAACTGTGCACATGCACTGATACAGTATGCTGTTTCACTGTTTGGGATTTGTGCTTGAATGCTCACATACAAGAAAAAATTGATGAATGAATGAATTCACCTACAAATGTTCTGCTGCTATAATTTGTAATATAATGTATATTATGTATAATGTATTAATCAGTTAATATATATGCACTGTAGTATATTATTGCCTGTGATGATATATGGTATGTTATTCTTCTTCCTTACATTTTGTTTGTGGTGCAAATAAGAGATAGATAAGAGATAATAGTGAATAATAGTGGTCCTTTAAATGGAGTATTTTTCTCAGGAAATATAAGCTGTGCCTTTCAACCGTAATAATGTGCCTTTACTTTACTTTGCTTCTAGCTTTGTCTTCAAAGCAAACGTACATCAGCTACAGTAACCATGCCATTTAAGAGCGACCGAAGACCTCCCTGCCACTCCTCCTTGTGGCCTGTCTGTCTGTCAGCTGAGGACTAGAAGTGATCACACAAGGCAGCAAAGGATGATGGGCAACAGGAAATGATAATAATGAAGAAAAAAAAAAAGAAACAAGGAAGAATCAAAGAGTATTTTGGGATCCTTTCTTTTCCATCTCAACTCATACAGGCTGTGTAAGAGGGGAGACCTGCCACAGACATGACAGTGAAATCTCCACTCTCTCAACCCATTCGTCGGGTTTCCAAGGTAACAGTGAAGACAGTGTTTTCCTTCTGGAGTTTGTATTATGTCTTCGTCATGGTGGTTTTTTGTTCAAGCTTGATTTAGACTATGTGAAGTTATTTTTTTATACATATATTGTAATGTTCATGGACTATTATTTGCGATTGTGTCTGCAGTGAAGAATCTCTGGATTTGGATAATTTATTTATTTGTTTTCTGAAGGAAGTGTTGATTCGTAGCTTATTCGGCACCAAGAAAATATCCAGAAAACTCTTTTCTTTTGAAGTTCACACACTGTATTGGTGGCTGATTGCAAATTGTCCTGTTTCTGAAGAGCTAATTTGACATCAGTGCTGTTAACAGCTATTTGACATCACAAAGGATGCTGCTGCTGCTCTTTGTTGATTCACAAGCAAACAAAAGGCAAATATGCAATGCCCAAACATTCACTCACCCATGTGCGCACACACACACACACACACACACACACACACAATGTCCAGTGTACCTCTCTCCCTGTCACACAGACACAAATACGCACATGCTCACACAAACACACACACACACACACACACACACACACACACACACACACACACACACACACTACACTGCTCTCTCTTTCATCAGCACATGGGTAACAACTGTAGTTCCTTTTCTCATTTGTGTCCTCCAGCTCCCCATTAATCTGTGATAATGACAACTGGGCTGGCAAAATGGGTCCATTATTTACCCTTCCAGCATGTGTGCAGCACGGCTAGCAGTGCCTATTTTGGCGTGGCTTGTGTTGTGAAATTGGTCGAAAATGGAATGAGTGTATTCATGAGACGTGATTAAACCTTCCTCGTGATTACGATTTGCTCAGGACTGCTCATCTCTCCCATTGTGATAGACGATTCATTTCCCCGGAGACCAGCGTAGTTAGGGAACAAGAGGAGTTATTATGGGATGATCAAATCCTACCATCATAGAGTTTCAGATCTTGAGATAAAGTGCGGCCAGGTCAGTTTCAGTCAAATCTCAATTTGGAGTTGAAAATTGTAAACTGTATGTTTCAGAACGTATTTATGGAATGGAATCAAGTGATAGCATCTAGAGAGGTTGGGGCAGTTTTGAGCTTGCATTCATTTCATGCATAAGATGACCCTGATATTTTTTTTTTTTTTTTTTTTTCATTTCAAATATCTTTAGGCAATTTTGTCAAACAAACAACCTATTTCTACATGACAGTATTGTCTCAAGTTAGCTGGCAGCAAAAATGTGGGCATTTTGTATTAGAAGCACAGCACTGGAACTAGAAGCACAGCAACATGCAGGACATGCAAAGTAGGCTACAATTCATTTCAACTAACATACACAGACATGTAGTGTCAGCACAAACACAGTTGATCTGAAAACAAATATGTTCCATGCAGTCATCGCACAACACCAATACACACATAGGCATACGTGTCACTTAGTCCCTCTGGGCTACGAAGTCTGTCTCAGAGGATAAGATCAAAACCCTTTTTTGTTTTGATAGTAAAATATGCATGTTTATGTGATTAACATTTTGCTAGCCCATGTGTTCTGCAGTGCGTCCATTAATCTTTGAGGCAATTGTCACAAGAGGTCAGTAACCAGGGCTGTGTAAGTTGGGCACACTGCAAAGTGATGTCATTTCCCCTCAGCACAACCCCACCCCCCACCCCCCATCCTCAAAAATACACTCAGGGCTCTCACCGTTTGGCCCGTTCAATTATGCATGTGGTATAACCACAAAGACACATCTCTGCTGCCACATGCTGAGAACAGTGCATCTGCTCCCATTGGAATTGGCATGGGAGCAGCCTTCTCTTGACCTCCCCATACATTTTTGAGTTTCAATATGGAGTATGAAAAATGCAACACGCACAGTACTTCACAGTCCTCGGACATGACAGAGCCAAAATTAGCTGTACATCTGAGGTGGGCCACTTCAAGTTATTTAAGTTATCTTATGCACTTCGTCTTTCATGGTTATATTCCTAAGAGTGCTTTTGGGGAATCCCAAATCCCATAGTAGTATGTAATAATAACAACATAATAATGATTATGTGGTAAATGTTATATGACTCTATGACAGTATTAGATTTTAATGGGTTGGGAGCATTAATTGGTTACATACTAACAAGGTAAACAAAATTCATAAAATACTTTGTTGTTCATTGGAGATTTTAAAAAACTGAATAGCTCTCTTGTTTGAGCTTGTCAAGTTATTTTGGTAGGAAGTGGACATTTCTGAGTAACAGACCTAACTGCTAATTGGCAAGTAACCCCAACTAAAAGGGACTCAAAATGAAACTGAAAGCCATTTGCTTGCCCTCATTACAGTAGTTAATTTTTCATTTTTGGTCCTTGCAGTACCAGATTTTCCTGTTCCTCTTCCTACCAATTGAAAGGATATGGGTTGATTTATGCTGGACTTTTCCATAAAGCCATATTGGGTATTATGTATGCACGGATACTCTGGGCTGGCAGCCTACAGTTCACTGCTGCCCCAGTTAAAAGTACCTGTTGTTACAAGAGGAGGGAAATTTCATATCTCGTATTTTACTGTTTAAGCTTTAACAATGCTTTAACAATGTATCAGGAAACAAGCAGTGCTCAAAGTGTATCACAATTGGTGGAGGGAAAGTTGGATGTTCACCAAAATATTGTGTTTAGTGAATTTACTTGCTGAAAATACATGTTGGTCAAATAGTCATGTTATAGTCAGTTTGTTAAGGCAAAGAAAATGTTATTGAATGAGATACATTCCAGCAGTGCTGATATTTTGATATAACAGCACTGTGAAATTGATAACTTATCACATCACTCTCAAATCATAGCAATTTGTTATTTAAGCGCCATCATACTTAATGTTCTTTGTCATAGGACCTGTTGGCTTGACTGACTGATCATTTCTATGGTTTAAGCAAAGTCCATATGTATTTAAAGTTTACCTTGAGTGATATTGCTCAAATGGGAATTGGTTATGGAACTGTATTGTGTTAACCACAATATAAGCACAGTAAATGAAACCTTGGACTGGCATCTGCCTGCAACTGCCTTCAAAACCTATAGCTCCATTGTTGCAAAAACTGCCTTTACGCCCATCATTTTACAGTATGCAAGTCTTGCAGTTAGAGCTTATTATCAAATGTTTACTCTTAATGTAATTTTGAAGCATTGGGGTAATGAAAACAGTATATTTTAGGATGTAATCATACTACAATCAATCATGTTTCATGCCCTCTACTGCCTTCCCAATATCTGCTTCAAACTAGCAGTAATGAAAGCTACAGTGTTAGAGTAAACCTCCAACTTCTTGGAGGCTTGGGCAACCTTATAAGGGTCCTCTCAAACTGTACAGTACTCAGCTATGTACTATACAGAGTGTGCGTGTCTCCAGTCATGGCCTCCCACTAAAAGCCAAACATTGTTATGCAAATATCCCAGCACAATTTCAACCACATGCACATACAATGCACTCCATGACAAGCTGGCATTGATATGCTCTTGAAAGCCAGAAGCAGAACTCTCTTGAAGACAAAGATGTTTTAGTGGGTATGATGTCACCACACACTACACTACATTTAAAAGCGTACAGTAAGCTATAGTGGACTTTGGACCAACGCTAATCTGCTTGTATGATCTCCAGAAGGAAAACAAGTTAAATAGATCTCAAAAAAGATGGTGTGTTTTTTTTCCCTTTCAATTTGTGGTTGTCAGCTCTATGCTTCAATGAAATAATAATAATACTATTAAAAAAAATAAGAGTTCATATTTTTGAAATCTTCAGATGAAGTATTGTGGGATTGTTTGTAATCGTGTAAAATGATTTGCTTCCTTTTTTGCTTCCCTGTCTTTTTGATTTGGTTTCTAATGCTCCAACTGTATGTGTTGTTGTTCAGAGTAGAGTATGTACTGACCAAACTAAATGGTGAGTTAATTATTTAAAAAAAGAAAAGAAAAAGAAAATTGTTTGCTATGTGTATTGACAAATTTAAAAACAAAATGAAAAGTACATATATAATTGCAGTGCCTGGATATTTATGAATTATGTATAGAAACCTATGAAAATGTGTAGAGCATGTTAATTTTTTTTACAACATATTTCTAATAAAATGTTTTGCAGTTAATACCGTCTCATCTCAGTTTACACAGGAAAGTCTCTTTCCTACTTTTTCTACTTTGAAAATCTGTTAGCATCTCTATTCCTGGCAGAGTGAAGTTTTCCCAACAAAGTTGGAGAGGAACCAGACAGCTCTTATTCAACCAACTCCCACCTTTTAGGAGATTGATCAGAGATGTTCACCTTGTTATATGCACTGGCATAGTGCAATATTCCGCCCCCTCTCTCCATTCTCCTCCGTTCCCCTACTAGCTCTGTCAGAGATGGTCGAACCGGAGCATCGGCCTGTAGTCAAAGATCTTTGGCTCAGTATGCCACATCTCTGTCAGTGCCAGTTGCCACAGTCACCCATCCAAGAAGCTCAGGCAGCCAGCTACCAAACCCAACAGCTGCTTTCAAAACTTTACTTGATTCACATGCAAGTTTAACCCCCTTGTTACATATCATAGCCTACTTATGGCATACAGTACAATACAACTTTCATTCAGGCTCAGGCTATAGTGGAAAATTTAAAATGCAAAGTCTCCAAGGACTTCCCAAAAGCTAACGTTAATGGATCTGTGTGCTTGATTATGCAGTTACACTGATAGCATCTGGACTCCCTGTCAGTTCCAGTTGATAATATTATTAAGTTGGCCCAGTTGTAGTCCACTTGTCAAGGGAGAAAAACCCCTCATGCACCGCAGGCCTACAGGAGCCAATCAAACGGCTTATTAGCTCATTACCATTTCACTAATTTATCCATTATGGCGCAGGCATTATATAATTTAGAACCTGTGACGGTATCAGCTTTACTTTATATGGTCAACACATAGAGGTTGTATTTCCCTTTGATTCAAGTATACAATTGAGGTTAAAACCATTATTTACATGAATGTGTTTGATTTGCTCCATTACCAAAGAATCTTATGTTTACACCAGTTACAGTGTTTGCTAATGCTAAATATTTTTATTAATGAATGTGCTTACCTCGTTAATTATTACAGTATTTTATTCACAGATATTTTATTTAACTTGGTGTCCTAGTTCTAGCTCTCACATAGGAATGATTTTCTTCTTTTTAGAGAGAGAGAGTGACCTGGGTTTATTGGTGTGTTGAAAGTAGCGCAGCGACAGGTTTTAGTCTGGCTGTTGTCTGACTGGAATACAGGAAAAGGGCTTGAGTGGGATAGTTGGCTGACCTGACAGCAGGTAACAGGGTTCCACCGACAGACCCCTCGCTGTTGTAGACTTTAGTGCGCCAGCTTCTCAGGCTTACTGACTCGAGTGCAGAGGAATCGCTTAACTGGGCTGCTTAAAGTGACTGGATGGAGGAGGGTTTCACTGGGCTTACTCTAGCCTACTGTTGGACGAGGGTGTCACTGACTTGAATGTGAACGGAGGGCTTGGCTGTTGCTGTCAAGTCAAAGGCTCCAGCAGGCTGAGCTCCCGTAGTAAAGGTAAGCCTTACAAATACGTAGTGACACAGTGCTGTCACCACAGAGGCAGAAAACAACTGAGACTTGGTTGGATATGGTAGAGTGTGTGGGTGAGACGGGCCAAGCCGACAAGCGTCTGAATATATATGTCCCTGACCTGTTGTATATTCTGAAAAAAAAACAAGATGAGAAAACTGTCATGAAAAAGTCGCCTGTGTAAATCTTGAATTCTGTAACCTCTTGATGACACCTAATGCCCTAGAGATGTCTATTTTAGGTTCTGTAGGTGAAAAATGAAATATGTGGAATTAGCACCATTAAGGCCATTAAGAGTATAACTTAGAAATCATATTTTCTATAATCCTGCTGAAATAAATAAATAAATAAATAAAACAGAATTCTATTGCCCTGTATGGAAAGCTGCACAACACTGAGTTCATGAGAGACCCCAGGAGTCTGTGACTGGAGTTATCTTTAGGTGTCTTCTGTTCTTGTAGCTGTCTGTCAGCTGACAGCACAGAGAAGCATGATCATGGATGGACAGGTACAATTTTCCCAGAGAAGCAAACATCATATTAACATTATATCTAACATGGCTGTGGGGAGGATTCTCTCAATAAAGGAAACTGACTCAGCCTCCTGTCCATCACTGTGAAGAAAATTGGATTTTTTACATTAAAAAAATAAATAACTGTCAAACTGCTTCAGGTCATTAAACTTCTAAAAGTCCTAAGAAGACCCAGTACAGTAAAGTTAAACCCTTCAAGGTCATACTGTTCCAGCTGAACTAATGTAGTTCATAAATTGTTCTCTTTCGAATAACTCAATTCTCAAGGATTCATTAGGAGTTGTTGCAAGTAAATGGAGTTCTCACACAGCTTTTAAACTTGCACCTTTAAGGCTGTTTCCAGATGGGCCTACCTTGTGTCGCAGGTGGTTCCCACCCTAGTTACACTGGAAACCAAGGTGACTGCCTGCGCAGCTGTGCTTGTACCATTATGTGAGCCCATGACGCGTCATCAACAGTGGCTGCCAGAAAAAAAAAAAAAAAATAGAAATACGAATGTGCCTGTGTTCATGGCAGAGAAAATAACAACAGTGCCATGGATTGCATCATTGATTACTTGTGAGTATTTGTAGGCTACTCTTAATTCTGCCAACCACTGCACAATTTTCTTCTCGCTCAGTTTCTGGGCCATTTCCCACACTCATCTTGTTTATGTTAATGCTTCTGACCCGGATCAACCTGGTGATGTCCACTCATGCCAACAGGGTTTGCTTTGTGAAAAGAAAGAAAGAAAGACGTTTTACTTGGTGTCCAGCGAGAACCAAATTTGGGTTACCAATCGCTCTCGAAGTTAAGTGCCGGAACCGGCACTGGCACAGTTGACAGTTCTATGTTGGCGTGAAAACGTCTCCAATTCTCCTATTTACTCTTAGCATGGCCATCAGTGCCCTAATGTGCATATGTGATAAGATGCCAAGAAGCATAACAGCATGTTTGGTTTTCAGCTAAGACAAAGTCAAACATTTGTAGGAATAATGAGATGGAGAATGGGTGGAGATACATAGAGAAACATGGAGAAATGTGTTGCAAATTAATGGCCTCCAGGATGGCATCACAGTTTTGGATATGTCCTGTGTCTCCAGCCTAGAGAGAGAGAGAGAGAGAGAGAGAGAGAGAGAGAGAGAGAGAGAGAGAGAGAGAGAGAGAGAGAGAGAGAGAGAATCTTGCAGGCAGTCTGCTGCATGCAGTGGCAAACAACCCATTGCGTCTGGAGTCTGGGGAACAGTGGGAGAACACAGAGAGACAGAGTCGTGAGTGCAGGAAGCTGTTAGCCCAGCACTGCCAAATCCCCTCTGAAAAGAGCAGAGGAACAGTCTGACAGCACGAGGGCTGGCAAGCTGAGTTTACCTCTCAATAATGACATTCGAATAGCCAGTAGCCGCAGCAGCATGTATCCGAATGTTGACAGTATAAAAGGGGATATTGGGCATACTTCTGAATATTCTTTCTTCAGACAAAATCTCAAGGTTCAAAAGTAAAGAAAATGGAGAGAAACTTATAGTAACAGACACTTCTTACACAAGATGCCTTACAGTACTGGGCCGTGTATAGACTTGAGAGTTGGTATGAAAAACAAAAATTAGCTTTTGAAATCTAGGCTGATTGCTACTGGCTGTCAAAATGTTTCATTTCTTTTGAAGATTTTAAAACTATATCTATGAAGCTGTATGTATTTGAACAGTAGTCTAAGCTAAAAGCTATTTTCCACCTGAACTTTGGATTTTCAGTTTTTGAAGCTATAAAAAGAAGTGCACATTACAGGTCTTAAGGTTTGCAGGTTTTGAGTGACAGGGGTGTGTTGGCAAGGGCAAAGAAGGGGATTTCCTCACACTGGCTGGCATGATCCCTTAGATGTTGGCTTAACATCCAACCACATCAGCCATATTACTCTGTCAAGCCTGATGGACTGCTGTCCATCCTCACAAAACTGTCACATAAAAAGCAGAGGTTTATCGCACTTGGCTCAGACCAAATGTGCCATTATGCTACCAGTAATAACACATGTGGACACGCTGATTGTAATATCAGATCCACCACATACATATAAAAGTAAAATACTGAATCTAAAAGATATGGAAGCCCATTTCCACCACCTAGAAGAAAAAAAAAATCGGGATCATGTGTCTCGGAATTGCGTTATACTATCTCAGAATTGCGAGATACATGGTCCAGAATTTTTCTTCCCTATGTGGTCGAAATGGGCTTCCATAAAAAGATATCTAAACCACTGAAATTGTTTTTCACTTGTTTCCAATGATTATATTTGTGATGTCATGTGTCTCTTTTAGCCAGGCCCACAATGACGGCCAAGCAAACAGGTAGACACCTCTCTTACGGTTGTTTACTTCAGAAAGAAAACACCTTGGGTCCAGTTCTATTGATCACGCGCCTGAAAGAGACATGATGAATCAGTATGCCACGCGGGTTAGCCCCATCCATTTTCCCCTCACCTGCTCCGTGAATGCCCTTGCCATGATGATTAAGCATCGCCCAGGTGAGCAGGGGGGCTTCCTCCCTGCAGCATCGTTCCTCGTGCCGTGCACCTTACGAGGTGTGTGGTTTTTTTTTTTTTAACACTCTCCCATTCCTGCTCCGTCTGTTTCCAAAGGGGACTGCCCATATGTCTGTGGCGAAACTGTCCTGAATAATTCATCCCGACAGACATTCCAACAAAAACCCTATTTATATTAATGAGTCGGCCTCACAGCGCTCTGCTTACTGTGTGAAGGGGGCCGCCCGACCCCTCCATCTATGCGAGTGCTAAAAAACAACCCGCCCGGGGAGGGCTCCCGTGTTTCCAGTTAATGAACAACGGGCCGAAGGTGGGAAGGGATCCTGCCGGATACTTTTTTTGTGTATGTGTGTTTGCCCTATGAGTGGATGTTTGTGTGTGTGTGTGTGTGTGTGTGTGTGTGTGTGTGTGTGTGTGTGTGTGTGTGTGTGTGTGTGTGTGTGTGTGTGTGTGTACAGTGAGCGGCAGACGGCTTAATGGAGTCCCCAGTAGGACTCGGGGGGAGGGAGAGCGACTGCTGTGTGTGGCTGATGTGATGTGTTTATTCTCTGGAGGGGAATCAACCGCTATAGTCTGCCCATACTGTAGAGTAATGTCAAAAGAAATTCAATCTTTCACAGGAGGGTCATCTGTAAAGTTGTGCCTTGCTGGAAGTAGAAGAAAATACTACCACAGAGAGATAATATCAAGTTTGCTGGTTAGCAGACAAGTCCCATCGTCATCTGTATATTCAGTTCACAGGAAAAGCATCTAAAATATACAGTAGCCATTGATCATCATATCACTTTTCCTTTGAGGCCACTGATCTTCCATTTATAATTTCTTAAAACATTATTTTAGGTACTGAGCTTTGATTACTTTTGACATTTATTTCTGACGTGCTTTGATTTCCGTCTTCTGTTTCCTGTTCTAAAGTTTCCTTTGCATTATCAATCACCACAAGCCCTAATTTGAAGGCACAACAAGCTCTGTGAATGTGCCTTGCATATCTATATCCACGCAATGAGAACAGGCATTGGAAATATGTGTTCATTTTAATGATAGAAAACAGGGCCAAATCAAGCACATTTTGTATTGTTTGAACAATTCATGTTTCTGGCAATGAAGTTATACTTTATCAGCCAATGACTTGTCTATACCTCATTAATGTTTACCCAAATGCCTATGGGCATATAAGACGTAAAATCGTTTTAAGGTTTAAAGGGAAGAAAATGTTGCAATTCCTTTACATGAAGCAATTCCTTTACAGAATACATGGATTCTTTCTACGTATAAGAATGACGTTTCTCATGTTATTAAATGTTTTTTAGGTGATGGCTTTAGACATGTGTGCCACTTAGCATGTATCTGTCTGAGTATGCAGGATTTGATAGCCAAACCATCTAGGATATATTGAAAAACTGTTTCACAACCTTTTAAAATATGCCTCAATTGGGAAAAAAAAGATAAATTCAAGTAAGGGTGAAATTATCTAGCACTTTCAGCGGATTAAAACATTGCCATTTCTCAAGATATAAATCTGAAGCAATATATTTACTACCCCTCTAAAATGAATCATATAAATTGAGTCTAGCATTTAGATTATAGTGGATATACTCAGGTTCAGTGCAACTGGAGCAACATTCTACGGGTGTAGAAACATTTATTCACTTTATGAAGAGAAAGAAGTATACAGAACAACTCCTTCACCATTTGTTTATGGAACTAGCCTGGCATACATTGCACCATATAGACAAAGATTCCTACAGGACATATCAGACTCCTTGTACAATATGATTCCATATGGGGAAAAAAAACTTGTTTAAATCTGATCTCATCTTGTAGTCAAGAACAGCCATGAGCATGTATATCATAAAAACGTAAACACAAATTCTAAACTTGTCAAACCTAACCCGTATCTAAACAGTCCTCAGCAGAGGGAACATTGGCAGCAGGTGGCAGACTTTGGCAAGCCTAATCAAGTTTCTTCAACAAGTCGCCAAGGCCAGGCCACCCTCCCAACTGACATCATTCAGATGTCAGACACAAGCAAGAACACTCTGCAGCATGGGGGCTCACTGGGCCATGGAGAGGGGGGAATGCAAGAGGGGCTGCCTCAGAGGGAAGAAAGAGGGACATCATCACCGACTGCCACGGGCAAGCCACGGGCACGGTGCACGCCTGTGGAGGTAGTGGGCAGTGGACAGGCTTTGATTTGCTCTGAACCTGCCGGACATAAACTCTGCAAGAGGCAGCGGTGGAAGATGGGGGGAGGAGGAGGACAGAGAAAGTAATCTACAGTTGCACAGGAAGGAAGAAGCCTCCAGGCAAGCACCTGATCAGGGCAGCGGATCTGGGCGAGACGGGGGCACAAACGTGAGGCTTGATCAGGGTCTGCATCGTGATGTCTGAAGAGATTGTATCTGACAATAAAAGGAGCTGAAATGCCAGAGGACCGCAGGTTAGAACCCTCATGATATTCCCTAGGATAAGATCAGAATAGGTTTCACCACAACTGACAGCTATCAATTCGGGGCTAAACACAAGGGCTTTTGAGAGGCAAAGCTGTCCCTTGGGTGAGATTATGGGATAATGACAGAGGCATTAGGATAACAGATAGTCTTAAATGTCACTTGTGGCTCTGCAGCACATCTACGGTTACTCATCAATATTTAGCATCTCAATCCTCAAGACGCTATGGTTGTTGTCATTTGAGGGCAAAAGGTCAATGAGTTTTTCATTACCATTTTTTATAGTAAAACAATATTCACTTAATTTACTCCCAAATGTGTTACATCTGCTCCAGCAGAGTTTTGCAGAGACCATGGATGCATAATAACTTGCATAAATTGTAGTGTTTTATATTTTTTGTAGTTAACTAATGATGCTGATCTTTATAGCATTGAGAGGAATTCACATAAACAATTTTCCTGAGGCCGATCCGACTCAAACCTTGTATTGAGTAAACAGAGCAAAGGACAGAGCTGAAATGCTCATTCCACATCGTTTATATGTTGGTATGTATTGGTATTTGGTAATGAATATCTATTATGCCACAATAACACTTTCTTTCACATAATTACACGTATGTTCAAAGTGTAAACAGTAAATAACACTTTTCTCTATTCAGTGATACCGTAATTGTTAGCATTATATTGCATGTGTCACTTGTAGCTTGTACCAATCTGAAGGAAGACTCAGTCTGTGAGAGATATCTTAAAATCGTAAATGACAGTGAAGTGACAACGGAGAACCATATAATTTTCTCCCCAACGGGAGCTACACGGTTGTTAAAACATAATTACTCACTCTCAACAGTCCCCCAAGGGCCAGCCTTTTGCCTTTCCTACCAACGCAGGGTCTGTTTTTTTTTCTTTTTTTATGAAATGAAAGCTTTAAAAGGTGTCTTTTTTTTTACAAGCCAAGGACCCTTCCCCCTCATTATTACAGGGGAATGAGTGGCTATAATTATTTGTCTAGCGGTCATTGGGTGCCATCATTTGCACACGCTGGCCAACTTGTGACAGGGGCCATAAAGGAAAGACCGAGAGTCTCTAAAAGGGAAGATATATGGAGGGTTAGCCAGCACATGACAAAGTACTGGGGGCACACTTATTTATTGCTGCTTAAAACCGTCAGGCGCAGATGATGGAGGGTGGCCTCTTGATTGGGCAACTGGTGAAGACAGCCAGACAGGAGGAGAAGGGAAGGATCCGGAAGTGACCCCTGGCACACTGATGGCTGGGAACTGCAATTATAAACAGAGTGATATGATGCACACACATGCAAACATGCACGCAAACACACACACACACTCTCTCTCTCTCTCTCTCTCTCTCTCTCTCTCTCTCTCTCTCTCTCTCCAATATTGTTCATACACAGACACACACAAACTCTCTCTCTCTCTCTCGCTCTGTCTCTCTCCAATATTGTTCACCTACACACACACACACACACACACACACACACACATTCCACCACAACAATCACACACTTTTGGAATTTGAAAAGGTGTTTTCATTACATTCATTGAAACACAGAACAATGACAGAAAACTGTGCACAAATCTTCCATCTTGGCATCATGACCATTATCCTGAAACAGTCTGACAAAATGTTCTGCTCTCAAAGCACTGACGTGCTAAAGAATTTGCCATTTCCCATTCAGATGCTAGCAGATGCATCCTTTTCTGCTCGGATCAAGATCATTATACTCAGATGGAGGACTTGTATCAAAGCCTGAGCTTTTGTTGCATCCTGACTGTAAGCATAGGCAATCATTCCTAAGACCTCTTTTCTTTTCAAATGAAAGCCACAGCCCACACAAGCACTCCTGTGCATGCAAGTTAGATCGCTTCCATATCCAACCAACTTACTTAAAAACTAGAACTCAATACATGCCATCTATATAGTATACAAAACAAACAAGACACACAACAAATAAGAAGTTTATTCTCCTCTAAGCTGTTTTGAAGCATAATTACATCATTTATGTTTCTAATCATCTACTTTAGCTATTGTAAAAGTGAGTTTCACGTCGTACTCCAGGACTGTCTGTGGACACGCAGCTGTCTGTTTGGTGTAATATTACTTTCAGCTTTCTTAATTAATATTCATATGAACATCACCACTGATTCAAGATCAGATACAGTACAAAGTGAAATGAAAAAAGGCAGTTTAATCTGCTTTCCCCCGATTAGACACTAATTAAACTCAGAACAGGCTTAGCAAACAAACACAGAGGAGAAAATACTAAGCCACTACTATGATGTCTGAGTTCACATAGATACAGTTGTGTGTGACAACAGGCTTGCTCTGGCCTAACATTTAGAAAGCGCTGCACTATTCCAGTAGGCCTCGTTTACATGTATATAGATATTTTTTAATAACCATATTTAAAAAATTATACAATGGACAATAAAAACGACAAAACAATGGACAGACATAATTAAAAAAGAAAAAGAAAAATAGATCGGCCTATCCATAGAAATAGACACAGAGAGAAAGAGGGGGGGGGGGCAATATCAAAATAGAATTGTGGATAGTGGTTGCCTGACAAGCTACTATAACATAATATCCTTTAGCCTGGTGATGATGGATAGACGGTGGCTCAATCCAAGGTGCAAAATCTTTCAAACTGCCTCTATGCAATAGGTCAATGCCACCACCAGAGACATAGAAAGCTCAAATCAGAGCAACCAACAAGCCAATGGAAACAACGCTAATCCCGCCCAGCGACTTTCTACACACATACAGCATTGTGATTGGTCCCCCACCACTAAGGGTTTGGGCACATTCCCTATGGCTCATTTCTATACCAATGACCAATTTGACCAAAGCAATTTGCTATCGTAATGGTACCTCTAGCTTTCTAGAATAGTGGAGCATGCTGTACATTACATTGCATTTCATTTCAATGATTGACCTTATATTGACCGTATACTATTGTAATTGCATAGTGTAATATGACCGGTAGATTACAATCAGTGTTTATGATAGGGGCCAAAAAGAAGCACATTTCACCAAGCTGTTCATTGTAGACTGGTGTGTGTGTGTGTGTGTGTGTGTGTGTGTGTGTGTGTGTGTGTGTGTGTGTGTGTGTGTGTGTGTGTGTGTGTGTGTGTGTGTGTGTGTGTGTGTGCTTCATCTTCAAACACAGTTTTATGCATTTTTATAAACTAGGATGTTTTCCTTTCTGGTAATTATCTTCCATATGCCAATGTTTTATCAACTTTTCTGGCTTAATGAGCTATGATCAGAGAGTGTAAGACACAAATCAAGTTGTTGATCTGTGTGTGTGTGTGTGTGTGTGTGTGTGTGTGTGTGTGTGTGTGTGTGTGTGTGTGTGTGTGTGTGTGTGTATGTGTACAGTACATGCATGCTTTTGCATACAAGCTCAGAACCTCTTGGGAAATGGGAAACCCATTTTATAGACTTGGATTATAAGGAGAAAACTGTAAGTGCAGAAACTTTGTGCCACCCTGTGGCGGTACAAAAAATTGCATAATTTCTAGAAAAACTAAATTAACCCCAATCTACACTCAGATTGAAAGAATCCAGCCACATATTTTTAACAAAATATTGGTGATTATTAAACTGTTCCCAATTGTTGGTTCCACTTGAAGACACCACATGTCTTCATTTCACATGCAAGAGACATTGGAACATGGACAAGAGATATGGACATCTGGAAACTACACAAGGATTTTAAACAAATATAAGATGTGTCAGTATTGGAGTTATGAGTCTTGGCATTAATTTGGCTGAACCGCTTGATCCAATGGTAATGCAACAAGAGAAAGCTATAGAATATATACAGAAGACTTATCCAGCACTAATGGAACAACACATCAATTGCACATTAATATCATACTGTATGACAGCTATGAGGATGTTTCACTGTAAATGAATACAAAAAAGCTACATTTGAATTACTAAGTACTGTACTGTATGCCTTGAAGAAATAAGCAGGGGAAAACACAAGTTGTTGTCACACAGCAAAAGTGTGTTTGACATTGAAGTACGTTGTTTGTGTTTTCCGGTGCCTGGAGCAATTTTGGAGGGAGGAGTGTGTCAAATTGGGAAATGAATGTGGAAGCGTACACTTGACTGCTTATTTCATATAATGAGACTTGGATGTTTTAGCTAATATGAACTACAACTGCTAATTTCCCGGAAAGCGCACTCTGCTTGCGAATGCATTATTTGCCCAACTTCCAGTAGTGAGAGGGAAAACCGAGTTGAAAAACATTTTAAGGGCATGGCCTTTAGCTATGATCATAATAGCATTGTCCCATCACCCTCAGAGTTGCAATAAACAGGACAGCTGTTGTCTGTAAATACCATAGTGCTTTGAGGAGAATGCTGTTAACAGACTACTCCTCTGTGCCTTGGCTCTCCCCAGTCAAATTAATGTCAGTCCATTAAACGTTCAAACCAAAATAACAAGGCTGTAAAGGTTATCATAGAGAAGCCAATTTGACCTGCAAACAATCAGCCCTTTCTCAAAATCCACCAATTCTGAAATGCAGAAATCTGACCTCACACAAACTAGCAAGAACTTTGCTAACTTTTTTTGACATTCCTAGCAAGTTTTTAGAACTATTTTACACTCCATAAATTGATGTTACTCCATAAAGTGTTATGTTACTGTATGTGTGTGGAATGTGGAATGTTATGAGACACCTTATTTTTGACTCGGATAAAAAAAACATGCAGGAGTAACTAGTATGCTTGGCACATTATAGCATGCTAGTTTTACAGCAGTGCTCATCGTGTCAAAGTCTCTGCCATTTGCAAGTTCAAGGCAATGTGTGTCAGCCACCACAGATGGGAATCCTGAAACATGTGACAAGACGCTGGCAGACATGTGCCAATACAGTATGTCGGGTGATATCTCAGTTACAGCTTTAGTGAGTTTGTTCACTGTAAGCTGTTCAATATAACAGGTAGCTAAGTCAACATACTGTACTCCCATGGAACGTGGCACTTCAAAAGTGATGTGTGTTTGATGTTGTATATTTACAACCATTTGATCCTTCCATAACTTTCTTTAGGGCAGCTGTTACTGGTTTAAAGACCAGAGTGGATACTTTGGCATTTTAAAAATATGCTAACATATAGCCTACTGTACTACTAATACTACTACTGCTAGGCCAGCTACTAATGTAGACTTTAGTATCAGTAGCCAAATCTACTTCATCTACAGAATATCTATATCAATTAATTGATAAGCCAGACCAAGTTGATTGCTAGTATTAATATTATTCACAACATTTTTAAGATTTTGAGGCATGAAATATCACATGGCTCTGAGAAACATTTGGCTCCAGAATGACTTATTGAGCAGCTCCAAGGTCCAAATTTGAATTGAGTTTGTTGAAAAACTTGCCTGCAACTCAGATGAGGAGTCATAGCTAAGAGCACTAATACCTGCCAGGAGCTTGTCGGTGCTGCACAGTCGAAACTCCATCACGGTCTCAGCCTGCCTGCCTGCCTGCTCTAAGGCTGCAATTCCCTGAGTCATATAGAGGGCCTGGTCGAAATCAATACAGTGATGAATGTATGGAGGTGTAACCAAATCGCAGTTTGTCATGCCTAACCTTTGGGATGTTTGCTAATGGGAAAAACTTTCATTTTTCAAGTCATCACTGGCCCCAAACAAAGTGCGAATAAAATCGATGCGCACCACTCCAGAGGTCTTCGGAGCACTTATGGTTTTAGAATGGTCATCTCAAAGGCCTCATCCCAACATAATTACCCTGCAGTGGCACCACTCAGACAGAGGGGAAAAGAAAAAATGAAATGACAAAACTCAAACAGGTAAGGACAAGTCCTCCATGCGACTGGATGGATATGACCTCAGGACCCTCTGAAGAATGCCCACAACACAACAATACGCTGCAAATGTAGGCTATATATATATTTTTCTCTTTGCTTCAATGCATTCTGGGAGAGATCAATGATGAAAGACATACAATCAAAAAACACAAGAGAGCAAAGACCTTGAGATTCTATACATAGGCTTATTGTATACGTCCAAATTGTATCCTACCATCCTGACAGAATTTATGTTTTCCAAGTGGATAGCGTTTTCTGAAAGCTCTCTTGGTGTTTGTTGTCTAGTGTGTACCCAACTTGATTTATTGCCTGCTGGTGATGTCAGTGTGGTACGAGAGCTGCTTGTGTCTCTTGCATAGCTGTGCATTGAATCAGCATAGTCTCATCGCAGTCAATGAAGAAGGTTAAAGACCAAAATACACCATCATACTGTATGATATTCTTCTAAATGATGATAAACTTGCAGCAATTAGTTGTTGTAATGTGTTTATGAACCAATTATCTAGATGCATACTACACTAATTTTAATCCAACAAAATGAAGTAAGGGACAAAACAATGTTCCATGGCATCCATGGCCCACCACATATAAAATGGTACTCATTGCCAGTCACCTGCTTCAGAATAGCAACTGATTTATAGTTCTAGTCTTGAGGTCGCTCCTTGGCACATAGTTTGGACATACCTAACCTGACTGGTGATAAATCAATTCTCTACATGGGTGACCTCTCATAAAAAATGACATCTAAACTATAACTTGAGCCTTGTTTAGGTGTCCTTGAATGTGAAATGTGTCTTTATTTGCCTAAATATATTCTTGAGACACACCTTATCCAATTCAGGTTTTTTTGTTGAAGAAAAACAAAACTAAACAGATGCCTATCAGATCACCAAACATAACACGTGGGGGCAGACAGTGACTGCATTGTGATTTGACTACCCCCAAGACATGTGACATGATTTAAAGATGCACCTGCGACAATCATCTGTTTCCCTGACAGGACAGTGCCCTCTTGGCACACAATCTGATTCCCGGAGGGCCACAAGGAGACACTACCGGGACTTTCTCCTGCTGTTATGACCTGTCTGACTATTTTTGTAGTGCCACGCTGACATTAATCTCCAGGGTGATGTGCACTTAAGTTATGCCACAAGACACCACTGTCTTGCACAGGCACACGTAAACAAAGACACAATCTGTGTTGGTCTACCCTAAGTGTCTGAGTAGAATGAATGAGTCAAGGCAACACCGTTCTGCCGGTTGTGCTTGTAAAGCTTGAGGACACCAATCAACACCAATGAAGTTGGAGCTGGTGCCTACACAACTTGATAGCTCCAATCAAGACACAAGCTCCATGACTGTTTTATTAGACATATATCAAAGATATAACTGTTGTCTTTTCAACAACAACTTTTAATGCAACAAAATATTTGACAGCTCCAACAGCAGGACTTGTTTACAAGAACATATCCAGAGTGGGCTGTGTTTATTTTAGGACTAAACACATAGAAGGGAAAGAAAAGGCCTTTATTTAGTTGCTAGTGCAAGATGGACATGCTTGTTTTGGGCTGGTAATGGACAGATGGGGTCAGTGATAAGTCATCCTGGAATCCTTGTTTTTTACTTTTCAGTTGCCTGGAATCAACAGAGAGTTTTACAGAAACAGCGGGGACAGGGACCTACTAAGAAAAATACTAGTACATACTACCTGGTCAATAATAATAATCAGTACAAAGTATCCAGTATATCTACACCAAGTATTGTTGTAAGTAAGTACTGTACGTACAAATCTTCATTGCAACGGTAAAAACCAAAGTGAAATACCATGAACTTAATGGGATTTTCTCCACTCAATAATTCGAATTTGTTTTACTAAATCATTGTTTATATTACAATAAATGTTTCCTATTACATATGTAAAAATAATCATCAGCACACTTTGGTAAACATTTTGTTGCACTATAATTCATGGTGTAGGCTAGGTACACTATAACAAAGGCACTGTAATATAAAACTTTATTTGACTGATATAGCTGTGTATGTTTTAAAAGCCGAGTTTGGATTGTGGTTTCCTTTGTCTATTTGCACACATGAAAGGAACAGCAAAGGTAAATTGATCAAAGCATGCTCCACAACAAATGTTATCATTTTCATTTATTTAATCATTCATTTATTTATTAATCTATTTTACGGCACATGTATTATCTCAAATCTGATCATTCCAGTATTTTTTTTTTTTTTTTGTCGTCTCTACATTCTCTAATCATTACCTCCGCCAAGGAGATTATGTTTTCGCCCGGCATCTGTCTGTGTGTCTGTCTGTGTATCTGTGTACAAAATAACTGATGACATGATGACAAGATAACATGATCTGGAATTTATATTTTGTCTGTGACCAAATTGCCTTGGCGGAGGTCTGTGCTCTTCGAGCACTTTTCTAGTTAATAATGGAACTATTCTAATTCTCAGCATCGCAGTGAAACATCAGCCATGTTAGCCATATGATGCTGACTAATATTGTCCTCTGTTTACTTGTAAGTCACATTTCTTCAAAGGCCTCTGACCGTCATGAGGTGCCTGATGTCACCCATGAGTAGAGCCACGTGCTCCCAGTGAGGCTGGCCGGCCGGCTGTCTAGTTAGCGCTCACTCAGGTTGGCTAGTGTCAGGAATGATCACTATGCGCTGTGACATTTAATGAAAATGGAAAACGATAGGCAAGAGCGTTTGATCGCTTAATCCTGAAAGGATATGTTGGCTGTAACATTGCCTTGTGACCCCCTGCCTGGTTATCCAAGAAGTACAGAGTCCCTGTCAAGACACAAGGAGCAAATTGTTCCTAACCAGAGTATTAAGGAACTGACACCAATACCTGACTTGCATGCACTAGAGCATCAAACCTTTGAACACTCACTGTTGGTAATTCACATTTTATAGGCATACTCACTCCTAACATTTTTGCCATAACAATACATGTTAATAATTGCAATATAAGAAAGTGAATGTAAACTTGTTGTGGAAAACAAAAGTCTAGAGTTCAAAAGTTCAGAAATTCTGCAGGGGGGACTGTAGCCCAGACATGGCTGTTGCCAGCAACTGCAATGTGTGTGTGTCATGCATCAGATTGTGGACCCAAAAATAAATGCTTCGTGCCTTCAATCAATCATAGACTAGAGAACACGTCTGTGCCATAACCAAACTATGTGGTTTGTTTATTTAAAGGCTACAAAGAGAGCAAGGCTGGAGCCTCTAGGAGTTGGATACTAGAGAGATACTGTCTGCTGGAGTCAACATTGTAAATCAGCGTAATCCCACATAATCCAATATCTAATCTCTGATCTATTTCTTAAGAATAGTCCTTTCATTAAGTAGAGTACAATTCTATCTTCACATGATCCCCGTACCCACTTTGCCAAGCCACCGAGGCTCTATGGGTCATTTCTGAGTTGCATGAGTCTCTCTCTCTGTTGTCTCTGCTTTTTACGGCTCCTAATTCAATTCCAATTAGTCTCCTAGACTTGGTCGCTCTGTTCCCGTCTTCCGTCGGGAAAACTCAGATCAAAGTCTTTGACAGAGCCTTCTCAAGTGTTGAGGATTATGATCATAAGGCAAACACACATGGAAACGTTACCATGACACGTCCAAAGTGGCATCGCATTTAGAACCCTTAACCAGTGTGTCTGCATGGGATATCCTTCAGCAACTGCACAAACACTGTCCACCTGCCAGCATAAACCAAACAGACAATACCAAACAGGGGTGAACTGGCAATATGGCACACAGGGAAAATGCCAGGTGGGCCGACACACTATTTGGGCAGACGGCCCTGACATTCTAACTGTAATCATAGGCTTATTTTCTAATGGTCTGATCAGTATGGTGGGCTGGTTTTGTTCGAAATGCCAGGGCCGATTTTTTGTCCCAGTCCGCCCCTGATACCAAGTTCAATAGTTCAAACATGTTCAGTCTTACAAATATCTCTTTTAACAGCAACTGTTGATATGAAATATAATTTGAGGTCACCATCATAAATTGGCTTCTGGTTTAACATTAATATACTTTGTAATATACCGTTTTTATGATTTAAACTGTCTTTTTTTCTAAACAGCTGTCACTTGGTAATTCCAAGAAGAAGAGAAGGACCAGTACATCTAGACTACAATGCCAGGGGGTAGCTTACATAATACCTGTAATGTTATAAGTCTATTAAGATGAAAGCAATAGCTGGATTGGACTTAACCTTGGCTGCCAGAGGGACTTCGTCCAAGGTCAAATTTAAACCGGTCATCCAATTCTCCATTTGCTTTTCCATTTGCTTTTGCCATGTTCCTCTGACACAGATTCGCTTTTAGATACTGCAGCAGAGTTTTTATTTCTGAATATATACATTGTAACAAACACTAGAAAAGCTATTTACATCAAATATTTTTATTACTGTGCTTTTATTATGATTTACAGATATATAAATATTGGCATGTCAAATTTGCCAATTAATAATTACTATTATTTATTAAGACACATTTAAACAATCTAGTCAGTTGACTTAATGTTCTAAAACTCTAAGGCTAGATGTCTATTAAAGAAACAATACAGGGGTGAGAGAAGGTGCTTTGGCTGTTAAGCTCCACAGCAGGGATGGGATAGAATGAATACCTGTGCAACATTTACACCTTTTTCGACTAAGCTCACACTTATCATGGCCTTGTCAGCAAATATGGTGCTGGAGATGGCCGTGCTGTCACCAGCCATTAGGTGCTGAGAAATCCAATGCGGGGTGAAATGTTGAGAGCAATCCTCCACCCCCGTCTTCCTTCCCTTTAAATTACTCCCCTAAATAGAGGGACGGGCCTCCCTCCGGTGATCATTTTGTCTAGACGCGTGCTGATCAGCAGTACAACTTAACACACACACACTCACACACACACTTGCGCTCTCTTTCTTTCTTCTACATGGATTTACTGTCTGGCTGAACAGAAGAGTGGAAACTAAAGTGGGCATCAAGACACATTGGCTTTATTTGTGACGGACAGCAGACAACAAAGAGTAGAACAGGTATGTGTATGTCCACTCTTTATCAGCATCTGCATTCGGTTGCCACTGCTCTCTGTTTCAAAGTTGAAGTGTATGCTGAGTTAAAAGTTGAAGCTAAAACAATTGTTTCTTTTTTAAGCTCTGTGTCTCGGAAAGATAAAACACAGGTTCTACTTTAACTCATCCTAAGTGTTTAATTTGAGTTGAATACACCAGCAGTTGCCATTTTCAAATCAATGCACAATGCAAAAACATTGAACTGATGACCTTGAGCTTATTAGCATCTTCCACTAGCAGCATTTCACAGGTGCATAGGCTATAAACCATAGCATAGTCAGTGGAGTATTTCAGTACTTTACAGGTAAAAGGGTTATTTATTTATTTATTTATTTATTTATTTATTTATATATCCATTTATTCAAAGTTGATTCCTGACTGTGTGGCTTCATATTTCATTCTCTTTTCACAAGTGGTGAAAAGGGAGACAAAAGCACCTGTATCCTGAACTCACTGTACACCCAGAGCCTTTTCAGCAAGTGCAATTCTAACCATGTCATCAAGGAGTTCCACTGGCAGATATATGTTATCACTCAGGGCATAAGGTTAGAACTTGGCAGAGATATGTGACACCAATGTGACTTGAGCTACACTTGGGCACTGTGGAACCACATAGATATGATCGCAAGCACATCAGTCATGTCCTTCATTACTGTGCTTGTGTCTGTGTTTATGCTTGCGTCGCATTGCAATGACTGGCTGCTACACAGTTTTGATATAATTCAAGGCAATAATGTGTGTTTTTTATTTTTAGGACATAAAAATATCTGGCATTTGGATCTGCTATAGCAAAGTGCCA
Source organism: Sardinella longiceps (assembly GCA_027497455.2). Lineage (NCBI taxonomy): Eukaryota > Metazoa > Chordata > Actinopteri > Clupeiformes > Clupeidae > Sardinella > Sardinella longiceps. The sequence continues at coordinate 20,697,391 of JAODXP020000018.1, read as the reverse complement.
AGATGTTCAAGAAATCAAAGGTTACCGATCAAACCGCCACTGGACAGGGTAAAGCTTTCATGGTTGAATCCAGTCATCTAAATTTTGTTTGTTAAATAATAACTTGCTCATGGCTTAACAACAGTAGCAACAGAGATTTTTCTGCTTTAGTATTCCTCATGTTAGTCAACTTCTTCATAAATAATTTTCTCTGGACAGGGAGTGTGTGTGTGTGTGTGTGTGTGTGTGTGTGTGTGTGTGTGTGTGTGTGTGTGTGTGTGTGTGCGTGCGTGCGTGTGTGCGTGCGTGCGTGTGTGTGTGTGTGTGTGTGTGCGTGCACGCCAACATGTGTGTGTGTGTAAACAAGTGAGTGAGTGAGAGGTTGAATATAACTCACTTAGGGAATGAAGTACACAAGCAGTCATCTGCAATATGTTTTTTATGCTTTGATGCTCCAATGATCCTCTCATCTCATTTGTATGCTGTTTTTTTCACCCTTTTCATTACAGAGAGGGGCAGGCATGCATGCATGTAAGCAAGTGAGAGAGTGAATGAGCGATGCACTTAGTGAGTGAGTGAGTGAATGGGTGAGTTAGTGAGCATAAATGCATGTGTTGATCTCCAGTGATATAAGAGGCTGACACAGTGGCATATGAGGCTGTAATTTAAGAATTGAAGGAAAATAATTCAAGTATCTGTACTGGTGCTTTACAAATAGATCTCTATAGTATGTAGATGTATTGCACTTCCTTTCAGATCTTAGGACGGGATTTTCCTATCTGTCTCTCTCTCTCAACCATCAATAAACAAGTATAATTCAAAATATGAGTCATTTTTCTTCAGAGCATTTGCAATGCTAGCTAAATTATTTATGTAAAGACCCCAAAAAATAAAATGGCCTTCTTGCCCCACTGGAAAGGTTTCTTCACTATTACTAGATGTGACAAGAAACTGTACCTGGGATTCTGAGAGAGAAAATTCAACATTCTTGAATCCTGAAAGCCAGTGAAACCTCAATTTTTGCTCATGACGTACAACAAACCAGCAATTTCATGATGAGTCTGCCTGCCGTACTCTCATAAAGAAACCTTCCTGGAAAATACATACTTTACTGTGTCCAATGTGAGACAAGTCACTTGAAATAAGATGGAGGAGACCCTGTCATGTTTTGCGTGAAAAGAAAATGGAGTCATACCTCTAAAATGGGACTGACAACAGAGCAGCATCTTTGGCAGAGGCTCAATATGGCTATGCCCAATAAAGTCTGCCGTCAGATTCTGAATACCTTAAGTGGAAACACAACTGACGCACACCCTTTTAGATGAACTTTATAGCCCATTATGTTATTTATAGGCCTGTATTTTCTGGGAATAGCTAAAGTAAATGTTAAGTCTTAAATCAATGGATCTTACTGGCTTGTATCAAATCTTGAATCAGAATGGCTTATGTATGTGTCAACTGAGAGAGCAATTTTCCCAGCCTCTCAAAACTGGAACTGCAAGCTTAAAATAATAAATTTAAAATTGATCTGCCATTTTGAGTAGAATAAGTGAACAGCCAAGTAGAACAAGACCTTGCATTCAAAATACATGCTTCAAATGGAAAAAAACTGTAGGCCCTACTCTGATGGCATAAGTATCACCGCTCTCTTAATACTCTTTATGCATCAGCCACCCTCCAGAGTGAATGAGAATATCATTTTGTATTGGTGTGGTAGATCTTCACCAGGCAGCCATTTATATATTTCAAGGGAAAGGTGATGCTTTGAAGGTGTTCAACTATACAGTACATGGACCTCCCATGTGTCTTTGTGAGAAACCATGTTTGCTCAAAGAATCTGACTACTGTATATTAGATTTAAATCACACAGTGGAGTTGGTGTGTTCCCAGCCACAATGCCCATCGACAAAATTGTCTTGAAAATTCTTGAAAGAAACACCTGGAGAAACTAACACTTCATTTTGCTCTGCTTGCGTTGAATGCTCTGCCCTACTGGAAACACAGCTGAATGTTCCTGACATGGCTTGTTCGCTGAGAAAAACAAACAAACAAACAAACAAACAAACAAACAAACAAAAAAAAAATCGTGAAGCTTCCATGTGACATGAAAACTACAATTCCTAGCCTACTTACCACAACTCTTACTAACCTCTTTAGTTTCTGTGTCAATTTTTCCAGTGTTGTTTGTTGGTACCTGTCACACTATTTAATCAAGTATTGAATAAAAATATAGAAAGAGAGGTGATATTATAATTACTTTCATATGCAAACAAGCCTGGCTTTGTTTAAATAAATTCTAGGAGTTGGGCTTGATTATTTCATTTAGAGTCTCTCCCAGTAATCAATGACTAATTGCATTTCTATTCATTGATATACTGATGTGAGAATCACACACACACACACACACACACACACACACACACACACACACACACACACACACACACACACACACACACACACACACACACACACACACACACATTTATATATATACACAAAACAGTTTTCCAGTTCAGAAAAGCACTACCTTACTGATTACCCTATCTCCCTGAGTCTATGTGTTTACAGACTATCCCATTATAGTTGTCTTTTCCATATCTTTTAACTGTCTTGTGTAAAGAGATCAGCTTGACCTGGACTCTTTTTTGTCTCGTTGTGCTCTCTGTGATTCCCATGTCTTTAATTGAGCAGGAACTGAACCCCCTCAAGAAGCGAAAGCTCAAAAGAAGAGAGGTAGGAAACACCACAACCCAAATGTTCCTTCAACTACACTATCCAGGATTGTTTGTGATGCCCTGTGTGTCTGTATTCAGTGTGTCTGTGTCTGTTTGTCTATTACACCTCACAACCCTCCCCCTCCTTCTACCAACTCTTGTAAAGAAAATTTCAGTTTTTTTTCATGGAATCATTGGAACCAGTGGAGCCTGATGATTTAAAAATCATCGCCACAAGTAACTACATTTCCCAGAAATATCACACAACGTAACTGGAAAGAGATTACATTCAGATTCTTACAATAGTCTTTTTGTACTTGAATTAAAGATACAAATGACATCCTATGATAAGGCAACCATCAGATCATAAGTCTTATTTGGACTTGGGATAACCAACAGAAGCATTCAGTTCACTCTGTACAGTGTTCCAACAGTGACACCTGTTGGCAGAAGGAGAGTCATGTAAGGGATACTAGCAAAGCTTTACAGTCAGTACCTGAGGTTTGAAAAGCATTGAGGGTGACCATCCGAAGCTGACATTTCAAGGTTGATAACTTTGACTATGACTCATTTTGTTTTGTGTCAACGTACAGCCTACATGATGCCATCTTTGCCTTTGCGGTGCTGTTTTTCTTTCAGCGGGCATCAAGAAGCGATCCAAAGTCCCTGGTGTCATGGTCACACAGTGGGTGGAAGAGATCCCTGAGGGGAAGTCAACGCCAGACTTCATCCGCAAACCCATAGCTTTAACCATCCAGGAGGGTATGGCACAAGACACACACATCATGCAATGCATATACTACTACAATACTATGCATGCTCTCTAAGAAAGCATTATTATTATGTGTTTATAGTCTTATAACACAAGCGTTATAGAAAGTGCAGAAATTTGCATGGAATATTACAAGCTCATACTGTTACTGAGTTTTTAATCTACTGTAATACATCAAATGTGTCTGGGTGGTTTTGCTTACTTTCCACTCGGAGCTGCGCATCATTGCAGTCAATCAATAGCAATCATGTTCATTGGTTTTAGGTAAACTGGCCCTGTTCAAAGCCGTTGTGTGTGGCGATCCGAAACCTGAGCTCACCTGGAGAAGAGCCAAGGGTGACGTGTCTGACCCGAAAGTATTTCAGCAGAAATTTGATGAGACCACTGGAGAATATTCTTTAGTGGTAAGATCTGCAGGCTGCTTGAATGTGTTGAGAGTCTGTGGGCTTTGCAAGAAGGCAGGAAAAAATGTATATGAGGGCAATTCCAGCGTTATGGACGTGACATTTGCATGCATTATTGATGAACAAAATGCCACATATCCCCTTTAAGCCTACAGTATTTCACAATTTTGTTCACTTTCTTATAAAAACACCATGGCTGAATACAGGCAAACAGAAAAAAATCATATAGCCTAATGATTTACATCAGATTACAGTACAGAGAAACATAAATATTATTCTATTCATACCAAACAGGACACCTGAGTGGACACAGAAAAAGATTTAATTTAAATGTGAATTTAAAATACATTGGCTTTGTTAGGGATTATTTTGGGAAAACCGGCATTATGGACGTGGTGTTATGGAAGTGACGTTATGGAGGTGACGTCTGAAATAACATTCCAAAAACTATACAAAACAGCGTAGCTAGCGTAGCGGTCATATAGTGGTTGTCAAAGTTGTTTTTTTTTTGTTTTTTTTTTCTCCTGTCATCTACTTCCTGAATTTTTGGTTAACGATTCCCGGGACACCGTAACACCGGGGCTTAGCTTATAACCAGTCATTTATGATTTGCACCCCCATGGTAAAAAATGAAAATGCAATATTATGCTGCTTTAATTGCCCCTATCTTTAGATCAGATGTTATGAACTGCACCAAATTTAATGTGTATGATGAACCTGACATCTTGTGGGAATACTGTATGTCAAGTTTTGTGGAATTTCATCCATGGGGGGCTATAAAATAAATGAATTTATATGTACATTTAATGACTGTACAACCATCGACCTGTAGATGGTGCTATTAAGTGAAGGGTTACTGGTTTGGGATGATAGGCCTACTGTCTCTCTCTCTCTCACACACACACACACACACACACACACAAGGCTAGAATGTGCAGAACTGAGCGGCAGTCATATGTTGTTTACATTGAAACAATACATTTTTGCATTGCAAGTTTTCTGAAATATTTTGTACATACATGTAGATGACACTTCAGTTTCTAAGGTGAGGTTGACTTTTGTAGTATTGCCCATGTTTAGAATGCAAAATAACAAACAAACAAACAAATAAAAAGTCTATGTTCTGTTAGATTCCCAAAGTAACTGGAGAGGAGGCAGATACCTACAAATGCTATGCTCACAATGAATATGGGAAAGCAGTTTGCACAGCTACTCTAAATGTTATTGAAGGTAAGAATTGGATCATATGTATTGAATATATGCATCATTGTAGCCGTGCTATTTGATTGATCAGTTTGACAACTATTGATTTGTTTGTATATTTAATTTGAAATGCTGTCTCCATTTACTATTTTTCCTTTTTTTTTTTTTTTTTTTTTTACACTGTTTCAGTTGGGTTCAAGAAAACTAAGGTTACTGCCGAGGAGTCAGATATTGGTAGGTCATTTGGGCTCTCTATTCCGCAGCATTCTGTTTCTGTGTTAAATTTACTCTTGTCATGCATTGTCATGTATCTTCATTTTTGCCATATCAATTCAACAGATCCTGCTGAGTTCAGAAAGATGCTCAGGAAAAGGTATGTGCAATCACAAATCACAATCAAAAATCACAATTATTTTTTCCAATAGTGTTCTTATCTCTAACACAGACTGATACATTTACTCTCAGAGTCTCAATTTAATTACCTCCACCAATGTTTTCGTCAGCGTCTGTGTGTGTGTCTGTGTACCAAATAGTACTGCACGGATTTGGATGAAATTGGACAACCTGTGTATTGGGACAAGTAACAACTGATGCAATTTTTGTGGTGATCTGTGATCCAGACTCAAAACACCATCTGGAATTTATATTGTGTCTGTGACCACATTGCCTTGGCGGAGGTCTGCACTCTCTGGGTGCTTTTCTAGTTGTTTCTGTTTTATTCATCAAAAGTATTGATTGCTATTTTGTAATTGTTATTCTGTAGGAAGGGGAAGGAAGATAAGACAGAGCAGAAGAAGGAAGGGGAGATAGATGACAAGTTCTGGGAGATCCTTATGAGTTCAGACAAGAAGGACTATGAAAGGATCTGTGCTGAGTTTGGCGTAACAAACTTCCGCTGGATGTTGAAGAAACTCAATGAAATCAAGAAGGAAAGAGAGGAGGAGCAAAAGATTGTAGGTGTTTTGTTTGATTAAGTTGAAAGACTTTCAATAGCTACATGTGTGTCATTCTGCCTATAGTTTGGGTGATTCTATGATTGTGAGTCCACGGACAATTCTTGCCATTGACAAGAATTGTGATCTTCCCATATCATTCCACATTAACATACAAGCCATATGGTCAAATAGCCCATCAAAGACAAAAGAGAAGACAAATGGCTTGGCTGTTTAAACATGTTTTGATGATGTGTGCAGGTCAAAAACCAACACTTGTCATTAAAACAAATGTATGGAAGCTTTCACAACCACATGTCAATTTAAAACCATTGCATGGGCATCTGTCAGAATGGTCTAACTCCATCTTCTTCCCATCCTTTCATTACCTTCCCTGTCATCCCTCTTTCACCCTTCACTGTTGCCAGTATGTTGAAGCCATTTCTAACCTGAAACACATTGAGGTGAAAGCGAACGGCTCTGCTTCATTTCAACTTGAACTGGAGCTTAAAGACCCTGCCAGTAGGATTTTCCTCTACAAGGTGAGGTGACAGTGACCAAGACCAAATTATTTGTGCTTTCAGTACACTGGACAGACTACTTTTGTTGTAATTTATTTAAGTAACACCCTTATTCTGCAAATCTGCATGAAGTCAATTTTTAATTGTAACATAAACATTTTAGAATTTCCCCATCATATGCCCCCATTGGTATTATAGTGTAAGTCACAGAAATGAAAAAAAAAAGCGCTACTTTAAACATGACTGTTTAAATTGCCGGTAAGCAATACACACTCATCCCCATGTCTTTATGTCCCCTCACTGTTTGCTTCAATACACCATCCATTATCCATCCTTCTATAGTTGTCAAAGTGATAAATCCATCATGCATGCAAGGCCTATACTTTAATCCTTTGACACGCTGTATTTCTAGGATGGTGTCATGATCCCATACAGTACAGAGGACACTGACGATGGGGAAATGAAACACAGTCTCAAGAAAGTTGGGAAGACTTTGGTGTTCTCGGTCAGGGACCTAATGGCTGACGATGCTGGTCTCTACCAGGTGGATGTAGAGGAGGTCAACATGTTCACCACAGATTTTAAGAGTAAGGCCACGAAATTAGTATGCTTTTCAAAGGGAAAAAAGACTACAGCAGTGGATTGGTACATCTTGTACAGTCATTGATGGCTGCCATTAGATGATGCCCTGGTATACGTACTGTAGATTCTATGCCTTAAACCATATATAGATTGACAATGTGACCCTGCTTAAAAGGAAGCTATGACATAGGCTACAGTTTCTCAGTGCACCCTAATGATAAATATGAATATTCACCTATACATGTATGCATACTTTAAAAAATATATTTTCTTTCTTGCTGCTGTTCCAATTCTAATGTTTCTAAGTAAGTTCATTTTGTACTATTTCCTTCATAGTTCCTATGGTGGACTTCCTTGTGAAAATCCAGGAGGTGAAAGCCAAAGAGCGAGAGGATGCACTCTTTGAGTGTGTTCTCTCGCACCCTTTGGGTAGAATCGGATGGCAAGGCAAAAACCAGCCCCTGGAGGACGGGGAGAAGTACAGCATCACCGTGTCCGAGGACAAGCTCATCCACAGGCTGCTGGTGAAAGACTGCATGCAGTTAGACAAGGGCATCTACATGGCCATAGCAGGCATCAAAACATGCAGCGCATGGCTCATGGTGGAGGGTGAGTCTCTTTTTAACTAGTGTAAGATTTCAATCATAATAATCATTTTTCAAATGATTGATCAAGTTTAAGTCTTTGAGATGGGGCAGACTGAGGATCACCTCTGGTGTTAGTTAGGTAGTTGCATATAGTGATTTTAAAATTGAAACAATACTGTGTTCCAGAGGGGTATTCAATGATAGTGTAACGGGGGCCAGTTAGCTCGGCTAGCTTGGTGGCAATACGTGTAAATCCTCATCAGCCAATTCCTTGGGAGCTTCTAACGGCTGAGTTAGATGCTCGGGGTTGGTTAGAGCGCCCCACTCCCACGCTGGGAGTTTGTAGCTTGCGGGTTGGCGGGTTCAAGACCCGTGTGTGGTGCGGACCGCCACCGGCTACAATAGCAACCACATCATTGTTGAAACATCCTCTAAAAAGCCTATAATAATACCAACAGCAACAAATGGACGACAAGAGAGTGTAAATTGAGAAAATGGTTTACTATGCCATGTTATTGCGAGGGAACGGGTATCAACAAAAGATATGTTTAATTGTGTGTACTCATTACATCTGTTCATTCATTGTCTTGTTACCATGTTTTATAGGATCCAAGCCAGCACAACAAACCATCTTTGGCGAATTTGCTGCATCATGCATATAAATATCCTCTTTACAAATTTATTTTGAAAACACAGGCAAAAAAAACTAAACAAAACCAAACCCCTAAAACTGGTGACAAGCTGTTTGCTAACTAAGTTAGCTACTTTGTTGGTTGCAATGCAATTTCCCATTGCCAGGGCCGGTTCTGGCCTTGTTGGTGCCCAAGGCCAGATTTGAGTTTGGCCCCCCCCCTTTTCTAAAAATGTAAGAGAAATCCTGAAGAAAAAAGGTAAGAAATGTATTGTGATGCCCCCCTGATAATTGGTGCCCTAGGCAACCGTCTATGCCTAGAACCGGCCCTGCCCATTGCCAACCAAGTAAGTTGCTAAATGGTTTGCAACTATGCTTCTGGGAATTCCACTTTTATTTTCTTATCTTTTCCCCCATAGCTGATCCTGATGCTGGCAAGGGCAAAAAAGCTGCCAGGAAGACGACCCAAGCTGGAGGTGCTGGGTCTGGGGTGGACCTGGAGAAGCTGGCACGAGAGCAACAGGAGAAGCTGCTGAGAGACAAGGAGGAAGCAGAGAGGCTGAAGGCCCTTGCAGCCCAGGCTGCTGCTGAAGGAGGGGATGGCACCGGGTCAGGAGACGGTTCTGGGAAAGACGGTTCTGGGATAGACGGTTCTGGGAAGGATGGTTTTGGGAAAGATGGCTCAGGGAAGGATGGCTCTGGACATGGCACTGATGGGGATGCATCCAGGTTGAAGGGGAAAGGCGACGGTGATGGCTCTGGAAAGAAAGGCGCCAATGCCGGGAGTGACAGGGGGGATGGGCTAGGCAGAGGAAAAGGCAGTGGGAAAGATGGCTCCAATGATGGCTCAAACCAAGGTAAAGCATTGCATTTTACATGTTGTATTATAAGTGATAAACAGTTGTATGTTATTGTGCATTATTTACAGGAATTCATGTGCATCATTTCAATGTGCATCAATGGAGAGACATCAACCAAGCCACCCATCTGTTTTACCTGATTGACATCTATAGATAATGATATGGTGAAATTGATATAGCCTACCTATGATTTTTTAGGCACAGGAAATGACCCAAATGCCGGACGGAAGACCGATTCAGGTGTGTACATTTTGGCAAAGGTATTCGCTCATGTTAAACTCACACATGATGCTGTGATACTAAGGAGCAACAAGCCAAAATGTTTGCAATATGTATGATATGCATATTGCATTGACACATGGTTTCTCCTGACAGATTTACTCAATGGTGGCATTGACCCAAATGCATTATCAGGGCAAAACAGTGGCGAAGGAAAAGAGGGAAAGAGAGCCAAGAGAAATAAGGGGCCACTCTTGGCAGAAACGGTTGTTGGTAAGAAGTATGCTCTTGATGTAGTATAGAAAAATGCAAGCATGGCAATCCAAGCATCATGTACCTGAAGCTAACATATTCCCAGGGTTTATTGCTTTAATAAAAAGCTGTTGTTATGGATTTTACCTCACCATGTGATAGAGGTTTAGCAAAGGTGTACAGATGATCAAATTTAGAATTAACACTTTTTTTAGTGCTATATACTCAACTTTATTTATATTTTCAGTAGCTTTATAATCTTACAAAGAATGTGTCATTTTAGTTTGTGAGATAAACTATATACAGTACCTAAATATGTTTACAGTAGCAAGCAAGTTGTACTGTATATGACTAAGTTGGAGATGCAGTAGAAGGTAGTGAACTGAATGAGATCACTGGGTTTCTATTCTAACCTTGTGCAAAAACACTGACCTTAAGTAGTGATAGAGCTACACTAGCTAAACAGCGGTAGGCTATGTGTATGTGTTTGGTTGTGACCACGTTATATGTGTCTGTCTTGTATGTAGCTGGATTTTCATCCAACTCATATTTGGATATTTTAAAGGCATTCGAGGAAAAATAATAAAAAGAAAAAAGAACACAAATGAATCAAGTCACATGGAACACTGTCCAAATTGGGAGTCAGTCCATCCCATCTGGTGATTCATGTGTCATTTGATTTATTTTATTTTATTTTATTTTATGTTATGTTGTACAATCAATTGGGCCTAGCTGGAGCATTTACACATTTCTGATTGGACGAGATGCTTTCCATGCATCGTCAGGAGTGGGGTTATCACCACAGCCATTGTGAGCTCCACTACCAAACCCAATGTTACAGTATATTGCTAAATCAAAGATGGCACCTTTAAGGCCAATTTACATCACTCATTTCCCACCTTCTTTAGAGTTAAACAATTGAGTTTTACCTTTATGCAGAATCAAATATTAAATATAGGGGAGCTGAAAAATTGGTAAATTAGTCTGAAAGGTGGTGTATTACTTTAAAGGGGACATTTAATCGATGGACAGAATATTGTACCTTGTCTATTTGAAATAAATAAATAGAATATATTTATAAAATTTATCGAAAATACAGTGGAACAAGCCTTATTCGCCAAAGCGGCAAAAATAGTTTCCTGTTTCTCTGTCTCCTTTATTCCAACCATTTTTGTCAGAGTTTTCTCCGAATTTCCTGTTTGACTAGTCACATTCAAAAGTTGTTTGGAGATCCAGCTGGTGTCCACTGTTTGGTCTATGATGTACCAGATGTCTTTGTTCATTGTCTAGTATTGTCATATTGTCCAACCTACTGCATAAATTCAATCATGCATTTAAGTGTGCAAATACCATTATCAAGTTCAATGGCTCTTGCCGTCATTAAATGCATGGTTGAATATGTGCAAAACTGAAATGGCAAAGTACATTGATTGCGCATCAATGTCTTGAGCTGCTGGACCTGCCAGAGCTGAAGTTCGGGCAGTAATTGAAAGTGTCCCCCATTACTGAAAACATATAAGAAGGAGGATACGCAGGAGAAAGAGATGATTGGCTGGAAACCTCATCAGAAGATGAAGAAGGGTCCCAGGATTGGGCAAAGAAGGGAACCCAAGATGGAGCAGGTGAAGATGGGGAGTTTGAGGGCAATCAATCAGACAAAGGCAGAGCAGGCTCGAAGGGTAACAGTGCATCTCAACATTCCAAGTCTGGACGAAGTGGGAAAGGCAGAAAAGGTCCTGGCAGCCGACATAAAGGGGCAGGTTCTCAGCAGTCCGGGGGAGGCACCGGTAAGAGAGTGTCTGAGTCATTGGTTGCATGGATGAGATGCATTCATTAAATTCACCCACAGCTTTGGGAGGAATTTTAATGAACTGAAAAAGCGAGAGAAATTCACAGATTTTTTTTTTTACTAACATATGTTTGTCATATCACAACAGGCCCAATTCATGTTTGTTATGAATTCAAAGGCTCCTGTTGTTGTTTCGTGTCATTTGTCTCACGTGTTTGTCTATACATAACAACTGGACCAATTAGTGTTCAAAGACACATGAATGCAAATGGTCTTTGGTGTTGTTTTGTTTTCTTTGTCGTGGATGTTTGTTAGTGTAACTGTGTGATATAATGTCAGCAGAAGCTATTTTAAGGCTATTAGACTATTTTTATAAAACCATTATTTATGCTGTTATAAGTTCCAAAACAGGCAGAATCTTCTAATCTACATCATGAAATATATTCACAGTGTGACAATCAAACTACCAAAATATATTGGTAGCAGTATAACATACATACCTATTGAAAAGCCCAGTAGCAAATCAACCAATTTTTATATCATCCCATGCGTGTATATTTTCCACGTCAGTATTTTCATAGCAAACATATATTTTCAAGGGTAATTCAGTTGGTGAAATACATGCAAACAGATATGACATAATAGATATGACATAAAGGTGACGTATCAAAAGTATCAAAACATAGGGATATTGGCTATTTTTTACTGGACCTGATTAGGCTCAACATATCATACCAAATACACCTAACAAAGTCACAGGTAGCTCTGCTGTTTACATCGACAATGATAAACAAACTGGCTACCACCAGCAGCCATCCATACACAGCTTGGACTCAGTCGTGTACATTTTTTACACTATAGTGCGCCCTAGTGGTGAAGTCTGTCATGGAGTACCCTTGATGGCTGTTCAGCAGCGTAGTGTTTTGTTGCGGCTTCAGTCTTTGTGTCATCATCTTATCAGACAATCAGAAGTACTAAGGAAGAGCTCAGCATCCTGCCATGAGAATTCAATCAAGAGTTTAATCATGTCCCACGAGCTGGATGCATTCATTTGGAATTATTTGGGAACATAATGATGTTACCGTGATGTCATGTGAAGAAGAACTGAGTAGTTGCAGTACAGCTGGACATGAAATGTATCCTCTCAGCCCTCACATTAATGAAACCATTCATTTATTTCCAGTATGACAATCCCTGTCAGATTTCTAAAAGGCGTTTGGGAATACAATAGTGTAAGTCAAGTCTTCTTGAAGATGCCATGAAGATGCGTATCTTATTTTTGATACAATATTCTGAACAGCCTGTCCTCAGAAGCTATCATCATTTATATATACATTTATGTATATATAAGTATGTATATATATATTTAAAACTCCAGGATTTTAAGAAGACATTTTATGAACTCACTGGAAGAAGCAAAACACTCCATGTAAGCCCAATTCACTAACACAGTATAATATTATGGTAGATCTTGATAAAACAAAAGGGTAGGTTTTGGTAGATTAAAAAAAACAACTTCAATATCTCATCGCACTGAGTAGCAGAGACTGCCAGGCAATTTTGTGATACACCTATACTTGACACATACCCATAATAAATATTATGATCAGTATGGTTCAGAGGATTGCATTAAGCAAGTTGTACATATATGGAACTTCTAAAAGGACATTGGAAATCTTTTACGTTTCTGGTGTGCACATGAAAGTTTCTAGTCTGGTCCTAACCAGCACCTCTGTCTATGCTTCTCTTTCTACGTGGGGCTGGGATCTTGGCTATTGAGAATTGATTTACATATCGTGATGTGTAAATTCAAATGATTGGATCTGCCTTTTACTGATAGCCTATCGTATTCTCGTGCTGCATTCTTTAAGTTCGCTGATTGGCTCGGGCTTGATGCAGCCAATAGTGAACGAGATCAATGGCCGTCCCAGACGCAGTTGTGGAGGGAGATGAATAGGAAGCCAATGGCCAGGCGAGAAATTTTCTGGTACACCCCTTAAGACTCAGGTGAAAGGTTTTAGGTTCATTGTTTTATTTAGTCATTGCCATAATTGGTATTATTCTCTATTGCTTTATATTGTTAGCCTCATAGTATAATTGCCTAAGTCAAATTTCAGTGTCTTTGTGAAAGAAAAAGCCATAACCTTGGTGTGACCTCAGCCTTGGCCAGGTTTTGGCATCTACGGGATACAGACTGGCTTACTCGCTTCACCCCACCCATACACAGACACACACACAGACACACACACACACACACACACACACACACACACACACACACACACACACACACACACACACACACCAAGTGCACAAAGTTTGAGGGTTAATCCCTGAGCCCTCGTAGGACAGTCTGCTTCCTGGGGATTTTTGGTAAAGGTTGAAGTAGGTTATGGTTACGGTCATGTTATGTTCCTCACAATATTGATTGGGCTGGTATCCTGACAGCCTGACAGTAATGTGAGTCTATGGCAGATAGATGTTTTTTCAAGTGTTGTGATGGGCCAATGAGATCGACAAGAAAGACAGGATGATGCAGAAGTGGTAAGAGAGTAAAGTTATGCAAATATCTCAATTTGGCAAAAAATAAAAAATAAAAAAAAATACCGAGGCAATTATGCTATGAGGCTAACGATATGATGTATACCCTATTTAAGGTTTGTGCAATAAATGACCTGAATTAAGCTACACACTGAATCAACTGACAACATGTGAAGTTTGCTTTTCTACTAAACTGTTAGATCTTAGTTTAAAATGTTTTAAATTGGCATCCTTTTTTTTTTACCTCTGCATGAATGTTGCGGTTGCCTGGTTTAACTGTGTAAAACACTGATTTTGAAGACAATACCAGCTCAAAAAAATGTTTTATGTTGTTGTGCCCATGATACCATTATCTATCATGAATGTAACTGGCTTTCCATTCAATTTATTTGCATATTTATGTGCATTTTATGTTGGATAGGTCAAAATTCACACTGAAAACTTGAATGGAAACCCAGCTTTTTACTGATTGACCTTTGTTTTATCATACAAATCCACTGCATAAATACAAACATGCATCATGGCGTTATTCAGTGCATGGTTGCATTCATGCAATTGTGAGAAAAACAAAAAAAACATTGATAATATTGTATCAATGTCTTCTATATCATTGATTGTGTCACTGCATCGCACATTGGAGCTAAAATGCAGCCAATAACTGAAAATGTTCTACGCCATTAAAAACATCTAAGAAGGAACAGCAGATGGAGATGAAGATTGGTACCGGAAAGGGGCATTCGATGGAGGTTCCACAGATTTAGATTCTCAAGGCGGTCAAGGCGGTCAGTCTCAAAGAGATGACGCTGAATCGCAGGACAACAGTGCAGCCGCACGGGCCGCCAGGCGCCGTGCAAGGCAGGGTTCTCTGCTCCCTGAAACGGTCATTGGTAAGAGGGTGACTGGGTCATTGAGAGCATGAAAGAGAAGCATTCATTAAATTCACCTTTGTTTCAGGTGTAACTTTAATGACTAGAAAAGGAGTGAAATACCCTGAGTGGGTTTACTAAATTGTTTTAACATTGTCTTTTTTTATGTTTGTCAAATGAGGACCAATTCATGTTTAAAGGCACATGAATGCAAATGGTCTTGTCATTGTTTGTCACCATTTTTTATGTCTTGTGTGTTTTTGTGTAGTAGTGTTTAACATAGTCGTTATCAGCACAGAGTTGACAACATAGAATCATCAGTAGTGCAACATGCACATTGTTGTCGTGGATGTAATAATGCAAATGCAAATGATTTTCTTTGGTCTTGCAAAATTCAACGAGATGCCGATATTTTGAAACTTTCAATGGTAACATCGGCTCTAATTGAGAAAGGAAACCTTATCAAAATACCAGTGTGTAATTCACAAACAATTTTGATTTAATACCACCCCCAAGTGGTACAGTTTGGTACAGACATGGAGTAGCTTTGATGTGACACCAGAAGTTTTGAGTGCTCTCATTTTTTGCTTCACCCATTCTTCTGTAATTAAAAGTGCAAAAAGAGAGATAAAATTCACTGTCCTAATAGTTTTTAGACATTTTTGCTCAAAAGTAGAATGAAAATATGCCCAAGAACCAGACCTGCAAGAGGATGCACGGTATTGTCTACAACAGCATTGATTTCACTTTCAACAGCATTGATTTCACCACCAAGATGTCTCTTCAGAAGACCTCAATGGAAAACATAATGCCTCTTGTCATCTTATATTCATCATATTTTTGAGCTCCAATTTTCTTTTTTTAATTCATAGAAAATGCATTTTTCAAGTCTTTTCAGAAGTTTCAAAAAGTTTGATCAACGTTTTCTTGAAATCACAATTTCTTACCATGAAGAGTTCCTGCATGGTTTCAGCGTGATTTCACTTTTGTCTCAACTCCTAGGCATCTCCCCATGAGGCATCTATCGGGAGACAACACTGGAGCTGTACACGTCAAACAAACAAAATAAAATAAATAGCCTACTGTAATATAACAACATAACAGTATTCTATATAAAAAAACATATTCCAGCCAATCATTGACAAGATGGTTGGGAGTTGCAAACCAATTTCCAACTATCTTGTCAGTGATTGGCTGGACCTTGTTTTGCTTAATATTTTGGTGCATAGCCTGTGCCATTAGTGTTTGTTTGATGTTTACAGCCTCTTCCAAACCCAGATTTTTCACAGTGTATTCAGGGGTAGGCAGCATGTGGAGCTAAGAGAGATGCCTGATAGCAAATTGCACTGAAATGTACCTTTAAGAAAACAAGACGCAAGTCCAATGCACCAAGAGGCTACGCAGAAGCACATAACACTATGGAAGATCTATCAACAAATTTTAATCAATTAACAAAGAGGTCTTACTTTTTATATTTCAAAACATTGTCTTTGCCCTGGACAAGAAAATTTGAAATATTAATGTTTTATATCTGTCTTGTCAAGAAGTTTTAAGAAGCATTTTGCTGAAAGATTTCCAGAAGTTGCAATTTCTTTACAAACAGAAGATGCAAGTTGCAAGGAGGACTGGTCTTATTCTTTGCCAAGGATAAGGACCCTCTGCATATTTGCCCCTTCAAGTATCTTTTTTCCCCATCACTATGACGTCAAACAAGCCAGGAATCAAATAGGCTCGGAGTTCCCTTACATTTAATGCTGTTTAACCTGTGTATGTACAAATATTTGATTTTTGATTGCATTTATGCCCAATGCCCATTACAGGTTAAACAGTAAAAACTATACTTTTTATAAAAAAAATATATACATGTATATTCTAAAATGTTACATATGCATATGAGACTTTGGGGTGCACTCTGACCCTATTTGACCCCTATGCTAAAAGGAAGATTTGGAAGACTGGAAGATTACTGTACTTGGAATACTGTACTTGGAAGACTACTTCAATGCGCAAGGTCCTTTTTACAGTAGACTGCATGACTAAAAGTCTATGTCTTCTCTCTGATACTGCTATGTAAAACCGCAATAATACTATGCCTAACTACCATGTTCTCTATTGCCAGATCCTGGGGTTCAGTTTGTCAGTGGTCTATCTGATGTTAATGCCCTCCTGGGCCAGCCGGCAGAGCTGTCATGTAAGCTCAGCAGTGACAAAAGTGAGGGGACCTGGTACAAAGATGGGAAGAAGGTAGGTTATAAAAAAATTAAGCAAACAAACATCAGTGGAGGACTAAACATAAAAATATATAGATGGCTTTACTAAGCATATTCCTCATAGCTGTTTTGTTTCTGCATTCCTTCATATCTCTGTCAGTTGGATGAGGAAGATGGGATAACCGTGACTAAAGATGGAGCCAGCCATAAGTTATTGATTAGCAGCTGTCAAGAGGAACACTCAGGGCAGTACGTCTTTGAGGCTGAAGGAAGGAAATCAAAAGCTATAATATCTGTACAAGGTATGATGGATAGTTGTGATGTATCTCAGTATCTCATCAATATATCCATCGTTTTCACCACAACTTTACCCCCATTTCTATGTTTTTGTAGACCCACCAAGACTGAATTCTGATGACTTGGGCAAATTTTCTGAGCCTGTGATAGTAAAAGTGGGACAAAATGCAGTCTTTAAGTTGCCATTTGAGGGTCGCGATCCAATGAAGATTCAGTGGTACAGAGAGGGCGAGGAGCTCCGGGATGACACCAACATTAGAATTGAGAAGTCATCAACCCACAGCAGGCTTCTCCTCAGCAAGTGCCAAAGAAAGGAGACTGGAGAAATTAAGATTCGACTGAGGAATGAATGTGGTACTGTGGAGGCCATTTCACAGTTAATTGTCCTTGGTGAGTTGGTAAAGTTTTTGAACTTTTTTCATGATATGGAAATGAAAGCAGCTATAGGTGTTTCTGGTAGTGACATGGTGATGCTTGAAATGGTCCCTTAATTTGCTGATTTACAAAGAAAGTGAAAATGAATGACAAATGTAAAAATCATAGCTGACCGCTCTGCTTTTGTGCCCAGACAAACCTGGAGCACCGCAGGGTCCAGTGGAGATTGTGGAAAGCTCTGCCTCGTGCATTGAGTTCAAGTGGAGACCCCCAAAAGATGACGGTGGCTCACCTGTGAAGAATTACACGCTGGAGCGCCAGCAGATTGGCCGCAACACATGGAACAAAATCGGAGATATTCCTGCCGTTCCCACCTATAAAGATAAAGACGTTGACCACGGGAGGAAGTACTGCTACCGTATCCGGGCAGTTACTGAAGAGGGTATCAGTGAAGTGATGATGACAGATGACATCATGGCAGGAACTTTAGGTGAGGAATATTTTCTCATTTGTAACAAATCAAAGAATGTTCAAAATACAAAACTGAAGAAATTACTGCTGTTCTGTTCCACTCTTTGGCATGATCAGCAAAGATACTTTGACATTATACTAAAATGCACACTAAAATGCTACATTATGTTAATGGATTTATTGTTTTGGTTTGATCCAGCATTTCCTGGGCAGCCAGCTGCACCAAAGGTGGCAAGTGCCTTCAAGGACTGCGTCAACTTGACTTGGACAGCTCCCTCTGACACAGGAGGCTCCCGTATCTTGGGCTATAACCTCGAGAAACGCAAGAAGGGCAGCAACCTCTGGAGCTTAGTAAATCCTGCAGGGGAACCCATACCAGGTGAGTATTTTAAACATTAAATTTCAGTATTCTTTTAGATATCAAATATAATATATTGGTTGATTTAAAGATAACAATTCAAAGAATGATATAAAATAATTAGCTCTAATTACAAATTTCTCTGATTGCTTTATTGACTATTATTTGTTGAAAAAAGTTAGAGCAACATCTTTCCCTTGTTCATTCTAGAAAAGAAGTATGCTGTTAAAGATGTTGTGTCTGGAATGGAGTATGAGTTCCGTGTGACAGCCATCAATGTCTCTGGTCCTAGTGAACCCAGTCCACCATCAGAGTTTGTGATTGCACGTGACCCTAAAAGTAAGGAAACACTTTATTACTGGTCAAATTAAAGTACTATTGGTAAATCAAATCATCCTCATTAACATTTACAATATCATGTAGAAAAATTAAGCAACATAGAGATAATTTCTGCTGTCAAGAATAAACATGTCTTTTGTGATGTTTCTTTTCAGAGCCACCAGGCAAA
The DNA here is from genome assembly GCA_027497455.2 of Sardinella longiceps. Lineage (NCBI taxonomy): Eukaryota > Metazoa > Chordata > Actinopteri > Clupeiformes > Clupeidae > Sardinella > Sardinella longiceps. The sequence continues at coordinate 20,678,317 of JAODXP020000018.1, read as the reverse complement.
GTGATTGACCTGAGAGTGACTGAAACCACATACAACACCGTGTCTCTCACCTGGACCAAGCCTAAGGACCAGCCAGGGGTTGAGGATGAGGCTAAGGGCTACTTTGTGGAGGTCAGGCCAGCTGAGAGCCTGGATTGGCTGAGGAGCAACCCTACACCAATTATTCTGACCTCCTTCACTGTGAAAGGCCTGAAATCAATGGCTATGTACTGGGTTAGAGTCATTGCAATGAATGAGGGTGGAGATGGGATTCCTACCGACCTTGATAACTACATCTTAGCCATGCCACCCCCTGGTATGTATGACATGGTACACATACATTTCATATAATATCTCCATTGATATTATTATCATTATCATTATTAGTAGTAGTACTAGTAGTAGTAGTATTTTATGTGCATGCAAAATTTCATATATGAATATCTTTCTGTATTGTTTTCCAGTTAGGCCAAAATTCACAAGCCAAAACATGCAGAGTTTCATGGTTGTGCGTGCAGGCAACACAGTCCGGATCAATTTAGCTTTTGAAGTAAGGGGAAAATGCAAAATTATATTGCTGTTCATACTCATAGGCCCTATAATTTGCATTACCTATTTGAATAATTTTCTTGTCACCATGTTTTGTTGCTGTCAGGCTTCCCCTTGGCCAGATGTTGAGTGGCTAAAAGATGGCGTTCCTATCGGCAAACGTGTAACCGTTAGCAACTCTGACGGTGGATCTCAGCTCCTGATTCCCTCCTCAGAGCGCATTGATACCGGCATCTACACCATAGTGGTCAAAAACATGGTAGGCCAGGAGTCCTTCAGCATTGAGGTCAGAGTGACAGGTAGGTCATGTACTTACACTTTGTGCGATCAACTTTTAAACTGATTTTCATCAACATTCTCCATGAGCAATATTCATTCTGAAACAAAGTGTAAGACTAAGACAAATTGTCAGCTGAACCAGCAAGTTATATCTGGTTTATGTAGTCATTAGATTATGTTGGTACATTTTAGAGTCTAAAAATAAATGCTTGAAAATAGGCTCTAATTATAGGCCAATATGTAGCACACAGTTGAAATGTACTGCAGTAGTGTTTTGCAGAGCCAGTGCAAGTTCATAAACACAGCCATTAAACTGTCAACTCAAATTAAACTGTTCCTCTTTAACAGCAAAATTGGAACGAGCAGTTAAATTAGCTGTTGGTTTAATTATGTCTTGAATGTGGCATCAGATGAGCCAAAGCCACCGGGCCCTATCGAGCTGGAGGAGAATGTACCAGGCACTGTGACTGTGGTTTGGGAGCCCTCCCCAGACGAGAAAAGGGACGACAGGCTGCACTACATGGTGTCCCAGCGTGACTCCACCAAGCGGACCTGGCACATAGTTGCGGACAGGCTCTTCAATAACAAGTTCACCGCCTGTAATATCATGCAGGGGCGTGAATACCACTTCCGGGTCTATGCCAAGAATGACATGGGGTTGTCTGCCCCCACTGAGTCGCCCACATGGGGCACGACTAAGCAACGAGGTAATTGCTCAGAGTTAAATGTAATTTTCATCAACTCAGAAATTCTTTGCCGGGACTTAAACATGTATAGAAACATTACTCATATTGATATTCATTTATGTTTGAAACAAATGTATTTTAGTGAGCTGATATTGCTGCCAATAGCTATAAAATTAGATTCTGTAAAATCCATGCCAGGAGAAAGATATCCACTATACAAGTTTTTGTTTGTTTATTGCTGTGGCATTCTGAAAGTATTACTGTACATGAGTCAAATTTTTGAATCAAAATGATGTTCAAACAGGACAACAAATTATACTTCAAGAAATTAATATTATATTATACAATAATACATTAATATTATATGATTAATATTAGTATAGAATATAGTTCAAATGTGGCATAACATCATATTGAGTCTATCTCTGTATTCCACCATCCACTCCCAACAGATAAATTTGTGGTCAACATGCCTGACTACAAAACCTGCGATTTCCAGTGTGCGCCATCCTTCCTGGTCCCCCTGAAGGTTCGCACAGCACCCAAGGGCTACGAATGCTACATGAGCTGCGCTATAAAGGGCAACCCGATGCCCCGCATCACCTGGTACCACAACAATGTCAGCCTCAACACCAACACCAATTACTTAATCTCCAACGTCTGTGGCGTGTGCTCCATCCTTATCCTAAGGGTGCGTCCCAGCGACATGGGAGAGTACAGCATTAGCATAGAGAACCCACTGGGCCGTGCTGAGAGCTCTATCAAGCTCCTTGTCCGAGGTTAGTGACTTTAGGCAATTCTATCACTGTTGAAAATGTAGAGCATGTTTAAATCAAATCGCGCACCCATCAAGAAGTGAACAGACTCTTTTCACATTTTGAAACTGAATTAAATGCTCTGGTCAACCAGGCTTGTTATGAACATCTTTTTTCCCTAAAATAACAGAACATACCTTCTATCAATGTAATTTTTTATTAAAATTTGAATGAAAGTCTTTAATTGTATTGCAGAAACCTGTAAGAAAAATAATGATGGCTTCTCTTTTTGTATTTTACAGAATGAAGCTTGAGGTTTAAGGAGCTGCTCAGGTCCTCATATCTTTTAATTATGATTTCTTCCATTATGTCGACATTCTGGATGGAAGCATTTTCTGTGCCACTCTTTACTGCAGATAATTGACCTGTCACACAAATATTGACCTAGTCTACAGTATGTGTATATTTGATATAATTAGAGGGCATGTACATAACTGTTACACTGAATTTTTAATAGCTGTGTTTAGTTAGATACAGAACCCAGTATAATTGGCTTGGCTCAGTTGGGTTCAGATCTACGGTGAGAATATTATTTGCTTTATATTGAAAAAAGAGGCATAAGCATCTGTTGTGAAAATATTAAGTGAAAGATGTGACAAGATTATGTAGAAAAACCAAAGAGAGGATTTTTTTTTGATGAATAGCTGAAACTAGCCTGACTAATAAGCCGACTGTTGACTCCGTCACAGTCTGGAACAATGCAATTGAAACATGTTTCCATTTGGATATGACGTATCCTCTCACCTGGCTCTCACTTCCGCATTGAGCAGTAACAGATCGCTAGCTAATTCCAATTTATTTTGACATTGTAGCGGCAATAAGTCCTCAAGATCATGAATGTTGTCATGTACCAATTTTGTAAAGGTAATTCGAATGTAGGGGGGAGAATAACGAACGTGTTCAGGCAAGTTAGGTGACATCGCTCTAAACTGTGTGCTGATTGGCTAAACCGTGAGCGAACCGAGGTAGGCACTCTGGTCCAGACTAGTACGGAGGTAAAATTCAGTTTTAACGTAAGTACGTAGGATGGTGCTGCCAGGCTAAGCTGAAACAGCCAGGAGCATGAAATCAAAAGAGATGGAGGGAATGTGGTAAGGCTGTGTAGGTAGTGCTGACAGAACAGTTTTTGCTTTTTATAATTAAATATGATGTAATGTCTAATTAAACAGCCTTCCTTGGTTTTTAACTGTAGATGTAGGAAGTATTTCATTTTCAAAAACATGAAGTTTGAATATGTGGACAAAGCCCAATGTCTTCACCTGTTTCATTAACCATATGCAAGACTGACACTAAATCACATACTGTATACTGAACCTGATAATAATGTGGCAGTTGTGTGTTGTGTTTTACTGGTTCTGTGAGTACAGTGATTTTGAAAATGATGGAGTACATTACATTGTGTTTGACAATAAAATCTCACATTTTAACTGTTCTCATCTCAGTGTAAACAATAAAAGCTTTGCTCAACAATTACAGTCTTACAGTAGGCCCTATACAGGATACTATTAATTGTCCCCAAAGAACACACTGACAATGGTGTCATACAGGTCATAATACACAGGCTAATCAAAGCCTAAACAGATAGGCCAGCAGATAATGTTGGCTAGGCTACTATGAAGATCCTAGTGTGTCAGCACCAAGTGCGCATGTACATTTTTGGAATTACTGCAGGGTTTGTGGGTTACCTTTAAATTTGAGGTTAAATGAGGCATGGATGTGGTGCAAAAACCCATCACCAGATCAAAGGGGTGTGGATGCAACTTAGCAGAAGCTGAAGAGAGAGGGCAAATGGCCACGCTGGGAAAATGTGCTGCAGGAGTTAATTGTAAGTCATATATGTCGTTTGTAACACGTGTGACTTTTTCATTAGAGAGGAGCGCACATGGTTTGCGCAGACTAGCCAGTCAGGTCCATCATGCGCTTTACATACATGTCGTCCTACCAGTAACAGAGCAGTGCTGCCACGCCTTTTTCCTTATGTGCCAGGCGACCCGGCCCCCTTCACTCGCTGCTTTTCGGTACTTTCTGATATCCGCTCAATGAGGTCTTTTTGCCTATCCTCTCCATTCAATTGGCCTAACTCTTATTGAACAAATCCAAGCCACATCGGCGCTGTTGTAAGCAAATAAATTAGGTAGGCTACTTCCCTGACCTCAGTCCAGCCAAGACAGCGCTAAGATGACAGCAAAGCACCGCAAAGGAAAGAGCAGCAACAAACATGAGGAAAATTCTTACAAACACGAAGTTCTGGAACCCGAGGCACGGCCAGGAAACAATTATGCGTTGCTGTTTGTTTTATTTCTCATGATCATTGTTGGTGGAGCCACCGTTGGCTGGTTCTGCTTCCAGCAACACCAAACACTAACCTATTTAACAGACAACCTCATGGGCATGCAGATGAGAATGGTGAAGTTGCAGGCTTTCCAGGAGGAATTGCGAAAGTCAACCGAGAAGGTAAGTAGGCTTAGGTCCTTTTAACACGAGGTAAAAACACATCCAATTGAAATCACAGACCTCTGCGTCGCAAATAAGTTAACAGACATTAAACTGTGTCCATTCCTGACCGGTGGTTGTAAATAGAACATCGAGTTCCCAACGCGCATGATGGGATTGACCAGTGTCTAGCCAGTGCCCAACTTGTGCACTCGCGCATAAATAAAAACTTAGTGTAAACCCGTAGAATACGCTGTCAAAATGTGCTTATTCGCCTTCGGAACATCCACGTTTTCTCCTGCACGTTGATGATGTAGGTGGCAATGGGGTTCTACGATCGTATTTCTTCCCCCTAGCAATGAAGTGACACACAAATGATACTATTTCTAAACCACTCGCGGGGTTTAAACGTCACACACGGCTGTTGGCATTTATAAAGGGTATTACGCCTCCAAAGAATTTAAATGTACCAGCTCACAAGTTCCTCGGCTATATTAACGTTATATAGGGTAGTTCAATGCACTTCCCATGTAAAGGGCAACTATTGTGAGCGTTTTTTTACGATTTTAATCACACTTGCTACCCTAGATACAGAGGCAAATGTGATCCATGCTGGCAGTTGTCCTCCTAGAGGAGTTAGTTCTCCGAGGTCAAAAATAGCCCTCTGTGTACTATTGACCACAGTTGTGAATGTTCAGAACAGTAATGTTATTTGAGATGAAAAGCCAGTTGAAAAACCTAGTGGCTTACACATCAATATTACTTGATCTACAGCTCAGTACAAGACCTGGGTCTGCCCTGGATTAAATGGATGGATGCCATTCACTTCCCCTGTCTGGTGTGACCTTAAGCATTCCATATGACCTGTGACATGTTGTCCACATGGTGTGTGGCACGTATGTGCAACTTGCCATTGACAATGTTTGTCTAGCGATTGCATATTAAACCTATGACACACATTGCAACATGAACTTTGTTTTACAGAGGAGTAACTTAGGTACTTGCATTGCAATACATCTTTAAGCACTTCCTGGAAGTCTGAGTTCTCTGATGTGAATGGCACTTGCTTGCAAAGGTAGAGAGTGGAGAGTCAACACTCAACTCAACTCAACTCAACTCATATAAGATAGTGAAACTGGGGACTTGCACTATTTGTTTTTAAATATAAAAAGTAGATCCTTGGGCTATTATGAAACAATTCAGGCACTATGGAATTTACGGTCAGGTCAAATAAATAAATAAATCAGTAATGTGATCTAAAAGCAAATAATGCTGAATCAGGGGACCAGTTAGGAAATAAAATGCAAAAAAAGACCCCAAAAAACTTTCTTTCCTTTGAGTACTCTCCAGCTAGAAAATCATAGTGCAAATTTTACCATATAGGCCTATAGAAGTAGGTGGTGCATGAAAATGTCCAACCCTCCAAAATTGAGGAATTACACAAGTGATTTGAGAACTGCTGATGCACAGTAAATATGTAGCGTCCCACATGATTTGTGTAATAAGGAAGTGTGTTAAAGTGTAGCACATACAGCAGTGATGAGAGAACGCTGGGGTGTGAACTTTTGTTTCAAATCTATATGGAAAGGTGGTTTGCTTGAGATTGTCTTGGATTTGTATGCAGAACAACAAAATAAATAAATAAATAAATAAATATAAATGATAAAAAAAAAAACATGACCAGATGCATTCTACTGTAGGTCCAGTTGCCCAGTAGTCCCATTTGTTTAACCTATGTCCCATTATGCAATACCCAATATGATGATATGCTACTGTACACAGTATGTTTACTTAGCCCACAGTCTCATCATGTCAAACGTAGCTGGGCTCACACGACAGTAACAGTTAGTCATTCTTGATTTAGTTTTGGACTTGGATTTGGCCCCTTTGTCTGAAAAGACATAATTGACCTACTTGCTTTGTGAAATCATCCTGCCATTCCTCCAATTCAAATGGAAGGACTGTGTTATTGAGGCCTAAAACTGGACTTCCTCCAAAAGTGAGTCTAATGATTGGCTCTGAGAGACAAGTCACACTCAGTCTCTGTGCATTGAGAGATGTTAAAGCCAAGAACCACTGATTATGAATGAAGCATATTCATACTCCTCACATTATTTAATGGCCATGTATTTGCAGGGTAATTTAGTCAACTCTACCATTCATACTCTGTCTTACTACAATTGTAGTGTTGAAGAATATCTGAGACTACAGTATTTCTCTTCCTTTCCCCTAATTCCTTGTTTGGTTTCTGTTTTCTAACTCAGAATGGAATGGAAGGGTTTGAGCAGCGCTTGCACTCATTGGAGGAGTCTTACTCTCTGGCTCAGAAGCAAGTGGGCCTGGCCCTGGCCACCGCCGAGCAGCTCAAGACGTCGGACCTGCCCGCCCAGGTTCTGTCCCTGCACACGGAAATGAAGGCCAGGCTGGCGGAGATGCAGCAGGCCACAGTGTCGTCTGACCAGTTGGCCCAACTGGAGGCGACGATCAGTGAGCAGAGCCAGGAGTTCAGTGGCATTAAGGAACAAGTGCAAGGACTTGCCGGGGTGAGTGCAGAACTCGCCCAGAATGTAGAGAACCTCTCAGGGAGCCTTTCGGCTAGTGAGGCGAAGGTGGACGACAGGGCTAGCGCCATTGGGGCGCTTGGAGCTCAACTGGACGACCAGGCTGCTAAGCTTCAAGGCCTGAATGAGCTGGTTGCTGCACAGAGGGCTGAACTTGAAACAAGCACCCAAGATATTGCTGGTGTGAAGTAAGTCATTTAAGCAGTCTGATTTAATACAAGAGTTGTTATTTTGAAATGAAATGTGTGATTGGAGACAGTGCCTTGCACTTTCAATGTCCCTGATATTCACAGGGACTGCCTAGAGACTGATACAGTTTGTAACTGTATCAGTCTGTAGGCAGATTCAACATTACAAAGCCAGATGCAGATAACTGCAGTGATGCATCCTGGATTGAAAACCCTTTCCTGTCCCATTAGTTATTTATAGTTAGTTATTCTCAATCCAGAATGAATTCCTGACCGCAGTATACTATCAGAATCTAAATGGCAGGTTTTTGCATTCTTTTTATGATTACAAGTTTCCTGGTTCCTGTTCACCTGGATTCTCAGGTGTCAACTAAACCGCAATAGCACTAAACTCTCATCTAACAGTGCTAGTACTCTGGCCTTTATCCCATCAGCACTCTTATTGTGTGTGTGTGTGTGTGTGTGTGTGTGTGTGTGTGTGTGTGTGTGTGTGTGTGTGTGTCCAGGGCCGTAAACATATATATATTTTTTTCTGTGCTTGCTGAGCAGAGCTTTACTGGAGGCTGAGGGGGTCCAGCGGGCCAAGCAGGCTGACGTGGAGGAGCAGCTGAGTGTGATGCGTGCAGGCCTTCAGGAGCAGAGCAAGGCTGCCCAGAGCCTCCACTCCGAGCTCCTCGCCCAGCTGCAGGCCATTCAGAATCAAGTGGCCCAGGTCAGAACCTTCATCTTTCCCTTTTGATTCGTTTAAAATGTCTTAGTTCTTGCTGAGTTCTAGCCCGCTCATAATACTTTTGTTCATTTGTATTCATGGTCTGGCGACAGTTTTCTGGGGAGGGTTTAGTCGGTTAACAGACAGCCGGCCAATGAGCGAAGCTTATTGGAGGAGCTGTCCAATCGTTTCAAACCAGAACTGAGTGCACTCCTCCCGCCCTATAATCGCTTGAGGTCAAAGAACCTCCAGACCATGAATAGGAATGAACAGAAGTATTATGGGCGGGCCATGTCAGGCTAGCTGAGTTCATGTTCAGGTTGCGTTTTCAAGCTGCTCTGTGTGCTTGAAATGGACATCATAATCAATTGTCCTTGATTTATCCCTAAGCTCCCATGTTTTTTCCTTGTTTTGGCAGTGGTTATCAGGGTAAGGTACTATGAACATATCTATTAACATCTTGAGCATGGCGCTTTATACAGTCTTATGCCAAGTACCATATGTAGTGTCGTACTACTATTTTTTGCTCAGTATTTTCCCATAGGAAGACTGTCTTTCTCTCCGTCTCTGATAGAACTGCAAATAGGCTAATTGCCTCTTGAAGTCTCCCTTGAGCAAATGGTTCTGCTGTCAGAATGGCACTGATCAGAGATTAGGCCATAGCACTGTATTATGTGCATGTTGTAACCTGTGTCTCAGAGTGACTACTCCATGAACACATCCTTACTGTGCATTCCAAAAGTACTTCTGCCCCAGAAATACATCTGCCCGTCACTTTTTCCAAAATACAAGTTTGAACGTGATCAAATAAACTGACAAATCGTTTAAATTACAGAACCATTTTGGAGTGGAGGTTCAAAAGTGTGCAGTGTACCTGTTCTTCAATGCATAAATCTTACCAATGTCCACACTTGCATTGGTCTGAACTTGCATGTGTGTTACCACCTTTTGTATATTGTTTGCGAAGTCATGACGTAAAATCTTTTCCTACATTATTGAATGTTGGTTTGCTCTGAACCACTATAGTTATAGCGTAGATGGCCTGTTGGAATGCCATGCTATCAAAATGATTTTAGGATGATACAGAAAAACAAAACATAAACACGCTTCAAGTCGGCTAATGGTCTTAGAATAAAATCATTCAAATAATAAGAAGATGCAGTCACATTTGAGACTGACATTTAATAGTGTCCACAATGGAATGATTGTAACGCTGCATTTCGACTTGAGCAGTGCAGTGACTGAGCACGACAACAATGACCATTGGTAAATAGACTGCTGTGTTCTGTGTTGCAGCTGGAGAGTGCTGGAGCCCCAGCAGCAGCAGCAGCTCCTGTGGAAGAGGCAGCTGAGGAAGCTCCAGTTGCAGCAGCCACTGAGGAAGTGGCAGCTGAAGTAGCAGAGGCCGTAGAGGAGGCAGTGGCCGCAGAGGAGGACAATGCAGCACTTGAAGCAGAGGAGGAGGCGGCTCCCGAAGTAGTGGAAGAGGCCCAAGCAGAGGAGGAGCCTGCTCCTGCTGCTCCTGAGGAGGTGGAGGAGACGAGTGAAGACTCAGGAGCTTCAGAACCAGAGGTGGTGGAGGAACCAACTCCAGAGGTGGTGGAGGAGGACGCGCCGGCAGAAGATGATTCTGCAGAAGAATAATGTAAGTGTCTGTCAGGAGGAAAGTTTTATCTTGACAAAATTGTGCCATTTCATCACACACAAGGTGTTTTTCATAGTTCTAGAATTCTAGATTGCTGTAGTTTAGTTTCCATGTGTTCTTAAAAAGGAAATACTTACTGTGGATCACAACATTAGTAGGTTGGCTTTGGTTGTATTGATAATGATTACAGTTCATATGACAGAGACTGAAAAGGCTAACTTGACTTATTTTTTTTTCCACAACAGAGTTACTTTACCTGGGCATGGTCTCACAAAGAGAGTCTACCACCAAACCCAGTAATGTGGATGGAATGGGCAGTTCCACGTGTCTTATGACAAGCAGGACAATAAAACGTGAAGTTAAGGTGTTAACTTTGTTTTCCTCACAAACAGCAATCAGGTCACATAAGATGGTTTATTTGGCAAAGAGAGAACACAACTGGCTTTTTTTTGTTTTTGTTTGATTTTGTTTTTTCTTTTTGGAGGGTCTATTGGCCAGAGGATTTCACAATATGCAGGACTCTCTGGTGACAATACCAACCTTGTAAGCCTTAACATTTTCTACCAACACAGTGGTCTTTCTCAAGTTTTTAAAACCACACTTCACTTACTGCACAAGACTTAGAGGACATGACTACTGCATCTTCATCTGCAGCCGAAAACCTTATTGCTCTCCCCACAAATGGGAACCTGCATTTTCACACTGTCCCATGAAATGTGATTGTTGTTTATGTGGGAATGACCTTGCCTTGTCTGTCATTCTGGGAGTTGGGGGCACTTTTTTTTTTTTTTTTTTTTTGTGAAAGGCCCGCACCTCAGATTCTAGGAAATTACGTTACTGGTTTGTTTACACATTAGAAGAAGTAAGGGAAGAGAATGAAGAGCTTTACTGTATGTGGGCATGGAAATTGGGGGGGGGGGACTGATGCACTAACTGAGAATGGGTTCAAATGTCTTTTAGAATGTTCTGGTATCTCACTCCAGGCTCACTGTCAAATGGTGCTCTTTGCACACTTCATCTCGGGTCTGAAAAATTGTACACTTTTTGAAATAAATGCTGGATTCACCCCTTTTTTAATACTTGACTGAATTTCTCAGTGTAATTATTTGTAAAAGACGAGGGTGACTCATACACCCTTTTATGTTGCACCCTATCCTTGGTCTAGCTTTTGCCCTATCCTTTTGCTATGCCCTCAGAGCCATTTCCTGTTCCCTGAAAGAGGGCTTCTAAAGCAAGTCGCCTTGATGAAGATCTAGAACATTCCATTCCCCATTGCCCTCCCCTGTGTCCCACTAATTTAGTAGAATCTTTTCTCTTAAATTGCCCTAACCTTTGACTACCAGTACTGGCGTCCGCCTCCCAAAAGCATAGTTTCTAACTAAGTTAGCAACTACAGTATTTTGGTTGCAATGCAATTTCCCCATTGCCAACTAAGTTTCTAACTGGTTAGTACTTTACCTACGCTTTTGGGAAACAAGCCAGCTCATCTGAGCCTGACATAGTCCGCCCATAATACGAATGTTCATCCATATCCATGGTCTGGGGACGGTCTTCTGGGGCGTGTTTACATCGGTAGAGAGTTTACCGGCCAATAAGCGAAGCTGATTAGACGAGCTGTCCAATCAGTTTCAAACCAGAACTGAATGCCCTCCCCCCCGCCCTATAATCGCGTCAGGTTAAAGAACCTCCAGACCATGAATACGGATGAACAGCAGTATTATGGTCGGGCGGTGTGTCAGGCTAAGCTGATCTCTATAAAAAATTGATATTCTGCATTTGGGATGTACAAATATTCATCATTAATGTTCTAGTCTGCTGAGCGTTCAATAGAATACTCTGGAAAAGACTCAAGTGTAAGGCTAAATGGATGTGTCAGCATGTGAAGCAAATGATGCCATTGTACCACAGAGGGTAAATGGTTAGTGTTTTTCCCTTTGAAAGTAGCAGGGCTGCTCATTCCAGTGATTAAAAACGCTTTGATGTATACTGTAGATGTACTATAGATGCATGCATCAGGAACCATAGGATTCTGATCAGACTCGGAACAGCTATGCGATGGTCAAAACTTTCCTTTCAACCTGTATCCAGAGGCAATTACGGCAGTTGAATGTGACCACTTTAAAAGCTGATGGTAGAGCTGCAAGAGTATATAGCTCTCCACAACCAAAATTTTCAGAGACCTCGAGAAGACCTGTTTTATTTTTAAACGTGCTGCTATTTTTGGAGATATTTGACTTAGCCTTTCTCCTCCTATGCATTTTTAATCTGTTCCCATGCTGTGGAAGTGCATGTGTTTGGGGCAGAATACAATGATGACTGTTAGTTCATATTTCCCTTTGATGCTCAGTGTTCTCATATACAATAATATTGCTAAGTTTGAAGTTGGAAAAATTACAATATAAAATGTTTTGTTGACTCCATGCTCCTTACTGGCAGAAAGGTGTTGGAGGGGCATTCAAGTGCAATGTAGTTGCTGATGATACAATATGGTCAAAAAGATTTAGTTTTGTTTGACATTAGTTTTATTTTCTTATACTTTTTGACAAACAGAGCAGATAATGGTGGTGGTGTCTACCTCTCTACCATACTGTATTTTAGCTGCTAGGTGCAAGTCTCCTCACATGACCCACCCTGTGGCAGTGTAATAGTGTCTCATTACAGCAGAGGTGGGAATGCTTTCATAAATTGAGAAAAATGGGAATAAACCTGTCAGATGATGTTTTCGGTGTATGCTTCTCCTCTCTTAAATATCAGGGACTTGCTGTCTGTGCAGATTCTGGCTGTACTGTAGATACACACCTCTGTGGAATATTATGACAGACTTAGGAAATAAAACATCCTTGTGTTTCTGAAGAGGGGTTTTCTTCTCTTTACAACAATTTGTTCTTATGCAATCTTATAATATATCTATTCCACCCCTTGTTTAATACTGTAAAAGTCATGGACACGTTACATGTACATCATCTGAGGCGGAGGCTTATGACTGGCCAACATGTGAAAGATACTACAGCCCCTCCTTTCTCTCATCCTTTCCCCTCTCCCTCTCTCTTTCTCTCTCTCTCCTCTCTCAATCAGTCGCTCATGCTTAGTCAGGTTGTTTTGCCCATGTACCCAGCACTGGTCAGCGTTGCAGTCTCACACGACAGCTCACACCTTCAGTGTTAGTGCCAGGCAGCCTTTTGTAAAGTTTAACCTGGACCATGCAAGCTTGCTTACCAAGGTAACATATTCTAACCTATTGTATTTTGTATTCATTTCTATGTGTCTTTGGCAAAGGATGTACTGCTGCATATAATATTCTGTTTGACTTTACCAGTTACTAGTTGCTACTGTTACTTCTCCTGAAATACTGTCATCCTCTATGTTTAGCACACGGTGCCATCTTGAAGTGTTTTGTGTTCTGCCACATACAGTACATGCCATAGCTGATGATGATTGAAATGTAATGCCATTTGATGGACTGATGGATTAATGTAACTAAATAGTTTAATACTATTAATGAAAATATTATGTCAGGACTTTGAAATATTCATGGATTTTTCACGGCCATGGTCAAAGTTGCCGGAAAGAATCATGGGGTTTAGGATTACCAGGATTTGAGTGCTTGGGTGTTTAGTAGTCTGCATGGGATGGATCGATCTGCAGTGTGAGAGATGGGTCGGGGAGGAGAAAGTTTCTCGATAGTGTAGTGCAGCCATTAGACTAAATGCTTACTCAGCTCTTCCGGTTACTGTGGGTCTTTGGGCTTCAACCGCCAGGATGTCATTGAGTGCACATCAATTATGTGCACTAACTGCCAGCACATAGGAAATGTGACCTGCAGTCATGTATTGATTTTTTGGGTCTCTCTCTGGGCTGTGAATACTGTGCCTCCAAGCATAGGATATCATACAAGGCTCAGTGCTAGACAAATTCATCTGAAAAATGCACTTGGATTTTGGATCATTGTGTACAGAAATGTTGGCAGATGGAGCAGATGGATTTTGGATTGTGCTTAATGTTCTACAATAGTTAAATCCCACACACAAACTCTCTCTCTCTCTCTCTCTCTCCACACACACACACACACACACACACACACACACACACACACACACACACACACACACACACACACAAATGTGCTACTTATTCAGTGCCTCATAATGCAGCTGTAACAAAATCTGAGCTATTTATGTGAATGCATGTGTGAGGGACACCATGGAACAAAGCTGAGTGTTCAACTCTGGTCTGCTCTGTACTGCAATAAGATCTGTTTCATTAGGTAGTCATGGGTTAAACCTTGGCTTTGTATTTCTCTTTAGAATGTCTGCATGGGATGAGAATGCATGACAAAACAAATAACCTTTTGCACAAGTTGGTTGTGCCATAGTAATGTTGTTCATAAAAACACTCTGTAATGGCGAGATCATTTCAATTTCTTGTCATAAAAACAATGTCATGTGTCCAATGTCACATGCTAACATGACAGCTAATGTGGCTTTGACGCCACACACACTGATCTACATTCTTCATTCTCATCATATCTTCCATTAGAAGGTGTGTCAGTGTGTCACAGGGCACCAGCAGTCTCCTGCAGTAGTATTGTGCTCAGTAGGTGACTGTGGTGTTCACTGGGACATGAACCAAGTCACAAGGTTACCCTCTCCCAGTTCTGTAAATAGTCTGACAAAGATTTGAGTTTTGACTTATGTTCAATTTGAAATGTCAGTGTATTATTATACCTTTGTGAGATAAGCTTTTTAAGAAATGGCTATCCAAAGAATAGCCGTTCATGTAGGCTACTACCAAACTCATGAAGTTGAATGACAGTTAGGTAATTTGAAGAAAACATGAAAACATAAGCTACTGCACGGACAAGAAGATGATACACCCCTAAACAATTTATATGGCAAAAGAGAATTCAGTATATATAGCAAAGAGAGAGTTTCAAAGGCAAGTTCAGATTTTGCACAACAGTGACAAATCACCAGTCTGCTCCTTACCAGATCATACTTAACCCCGGTCAGGGATGAAGAGGCTGAATCTCAAAGGAAGGCTAAGTCTCGCCATGCAAGGCAAACTCGAAGATCAACCCAGGTAAACTATAATGTCAAGCATTCTGTTTGATGCTTTAAGCATTACATAAAAGGCATCATGCCTAGACTTCTTTGGCTTCTAACACAGGGAGTGACACTAGCAGAGTTGAAAGAGGCCAAGAAAACCCTGGATACCCAGAGTGATGGAAGCAGCAGGTACCTTGGCGGTGCACACCTGCCGAAAAGAGACACTGGAGATGACCGTTTTTCTCTGCCCACCTTACCACAGCTGCCTGAATGTGAGAGTGACAACTCCCAGTGGAGTAAAGACTTTGATGAGGTAGATATTACACTTTTTATCACTTATAGTACCTGCAGGGCTTTCATGATATTGTTTGAAGTTGGCAAAGTCCCACAGGTTATTCCTGATTTTCAGGAATTGAGTGTCTACATACTGATCTTAATGCATTATATCAGGTTTGTGCAAGTGTGATTAGTAAGTCTGAGCCTAATATCACCAGTCAAAGTTGCCACACTGTTTTGTTAGCTTCCTGTGCTGTCCAGAGAAGTTCTGAGGGTAGTTTTATGTTTTACATGTAATCTATAACATGTTTTCTGTATGCCTAATATTTCTATTCTACTGAGAGAATATAGATAATTTTGAAATTATTTTAATGATCTTCAATGAACTGCAGTCACTTGCTTTGTTGCTAGGTTAGCCACTTTATAGTTTACTGATTTTGAATGTGCTGATCAATAGCATGTTAAAACCACTTTCATCTCTAATAAAAACGACTAAATTAGAGACAGAGCAATTGCCTTACATTTCTGTAGCGTTTCATGTGCTTTTATGTGACTGACTACAACTTCTTTTTTTGGCTTTCAAGCTGGGAAATCTGAGGTCTAGAGTATGTTTGAAGACTGAAGCCTCTTCTAGGCCTACTAAAGCCTGTCTAACAGCTTCCCAGCATGTATCAGACACAGACAACACTGCTTCAGGTGGTGAGTAAGCTTTAAAAAGGTTTTGGTCGGCTATGGTCTTAAAAAGAAAACTGTCATAGCAAAATGTATAAGAGTGTGGAAAAGCATGGTAAAAACCACCAGAAGATTAGCATTGATTAGCATAGTAAAACCACCAGAAGATTAGCATTGAATGGATAACATGCTAACTGGCAGATAAGGCTATTTTTCTATTTCATCAGGGTGATGATCTATTCTAGCCTGACATAGCCCGACCATAATACTGCTGTTCATCCGTATTCATGGTCTGGGAACGGTCCTCTTGGCGTGTTTATATCGGTAGAGAGTCTACCGGCCAATAAGCGACGCTGATTAGACGAGCTGTCCAATTGTTTCAAACCAAAAGTGAATACCCTCCCCCGCAGTATAATCGCGTAAGGTTAAAGAACCTCCAGACCATGAATACGGATGAACAGCAGTATTATGGTCGGCTATGTCAGGCTAGATCTATTCAGAATTACCATGAATTTGAGGAAGACACTAAAAGCAGTAGCTTGCTTATTGAATACATGACAAACTGGTGTTCTTCCAATAAGTCCAATAAATCTTCCTATTCTTCTCATTATTCTTTAAAACAATTGTAGTAACAGGAGGGAGTTGTCACCCAACCCAGTAAGTGAGTTTTTAGCTTTGAGTAAGAAACCAACCTGTTCCCTGTCTGCAAATCCCTACAACCTTGCTCACTGCTGTTGCATTCAGAACACATGCTGCCTACCAGCCAGTCATGAATACAGGTTATACTGTAGGAACCCTCCCACACTGCATTCCACTTTCACCTCAACCCACAGGCATGCTAGTGTCTCCTAGGAGAGGTAGAGAGGCTCACAGTCTCAGACCTCACCAGAGGGGCCCTCTTCTCACACAAACATACCTACAGGGCCTCATAGTACATTAAATATACTGTAAACCTAACTTTCACCCTCCCCTTTACATTCCGTACCTCCACATTCTGGAGCGGATCATCTGTTCGGTCACCACGGAGGCTCTTCTGTCTGTGTCTATGTCTCAGCTCAGAGGAAGAAATCATGTCACCTTCAGCAGTTTTGTAGATGTTTGTTTGCACCAATTGAATTTGAAGTTACCCAATGTGTCAAGCAATGTAGTACTGCATATACTGTAGTTAGTCATCTAAATCAAAACAATAGAGCACATGTATTGAGATATACATATTTTCTTTCTTTTTTTTTTGCTTTCTGTCTTCTCTTACCATTTCTAAAGGTTTTACACCATATTGAATATGCACAAATATTATGCACAGGTATTGCTTGGAGAGATGTAAATGAAAATCCCATGAGTACTACTGACCTTCTCAACGCTGCTCAGGGGACATCAGACATCTTCGTAACACCACAGGCCTGTTACCTTCCTGCAAAGGTACTTGTGCTGTCATAATTGACATTTTGGTGGTATATTATAACTTTGTAAAAAAATATTTCATTGTGTGAACATTCTCTATATTGGCCACTAGATGGTGGTAAAACTCTCTGTCAATCCTATTGCATTTGGGAAAACTGGGTTTGGACCACAAGGGGACCTCTTTATCATAGCTTCCTAGGAAACGTCTGAATGCATGGCTGTTGTTTTGTATCATATATCACATCCAAAAATACATTCAAGCATGACTGTGAATGTCACAATGATCCTAACATAACCTGCATAAGGCGGTAGTCTACCACCTGAAGTGCAAAATTAATGCCTAAATCTGACTATAATTCTGGCTTTATCAACTGTGGCACAGAGTCTTACAGTGAATTTATTTTTAGTGTTTTATAATAAGTGGTGGTGTGTCACAAGAACACTAGAAACTGCACGCTTGCCATACTGCGCCATGTCGGGTTGGAATAATGAGCGTTCTAGAGGATTCACAAAGAGTGTCATGACGGGCAAGTTCACCCACCATTAAAAGTCAGACATTTGTATTTAGCAGAAAGTGCATCTGCCTTGCTGCACTGAAATCTTTATTCATCCATTAAGTGTACCCCCATACATAAATAGACTTCCCTAACAGGGAAGTAGTTGATATAATGACTAGACGGTGTCGTCTTGAGTGAGTCACTTATGGATAGAACCATGTAAATGTCTAAAAGCACAAAACTGATGTTTTATCAGAGCAAAAACCCAAATGAGATGAGTCATTTATGACCTCTTGTGGAGACTTGCAGTTCAACGACTAGCGGTACAATTTGTTCCATCATGGGACCTCATTACCCGATCACTATACAGTATGTTTTGTTCATGATATGGGTGTGGATAGGCCTTAAGATATTCCTTGTACAGATGTTTTACTTCAGGTTTTTAGAACTTCTGGCTGATGCAAGTGTCAGAAAAGTGTAGTTGCTGTGGTTTGTCATCGTTTATTTTTTTTCATGCTGTCACAGACAAATGGCAGCGATAATGAGCACGAAACTTGAACGTGTTTGCGTACTTCACAGTGTGTTTCATTTTGTGACAGGCAACAGCTGCTGGCATTGTCATGGGTAGAATTTCATCACTTCTGAGTTTTGTTTGTCATGCTTAACTCCTGAATCTTTAAGACAGATAGCGGTAGCAGTAGCTTTTACTCTTCTCTGTAAAACTGTCTTCATTTTCTCCCACACAGAGATCACATGGCAGAGGTATCTTAACATTCCATACCATGTAGGGAGAAACGCACAGCTTCCTCTCATCTCAGCCTTGGCCTTGTACCTTTAGAGAGACATGCCTTGAACTCACATCATGCAGTAATCACCCTGTGAGGAAAATGGCCAGTACAGCATGTCTTACTTTTTTTCATTGTGACCTTTGTATTTGCTGACACAAGCAAGCTGCCGAATCCTTGACTTATAGATATTAAATGTACTGGCATCCATTGGCTGAGAACTAAATATGCGCTCGGAGCTGCGTCAGAGCTTCTCTAGAAATGCAGCCAAAGGCGAAAGGTCCCGTTCAGCTCAACCAAAAAGCAGAGCGAGGCAATATGAGACCGATTAGATCATAATTCCTTCCTGCACCCTGTGTGACCCAGAGAGGCTACCTTGAAATACACATGGGGGGGCATGTTAGGGGGTGAAGGGTAGAGGAGAGACAGGGAGGAGGAAGGGGGATATTTTTAGGGTACTCAGAATCCAAACAGTGGCAGGAAGAGCATTAGCATGGAGGCAGGAAGACCACGTACTTCCGCGTGATTGGTTTCAGCACGTGTGTACTTTCAGCAAGCAGCCTGAGGCAGTGGGAAGGGATTTTTTTTTTTTTTTTGGAAGAGGCGTTTTCAGTTGTCAGTGTATGAAGTTTATTTATTTACTTATTTATTTTTTATCTGTCTTCAGCTTCTTTCAGTGTGCTGCTCCACAGAGCCCCATTGGGTAATTTGAGCAAGCTCAGTCTGTAGTGATGCAATAGCCTATATTTGCCTGTGATAATCACCTCTGAGGAAACATGATGGATTGTCCTTTGCTGGCTTCCCATGACCATAGTTGACCAGGCTACACACTTAGCTGTCCAAAAACTAGCCATGATTACAGTGAGTAGCAATGGTGCTCAGTTATCTGTATGTGTATATGTAAGGCAATATAAGACAATTATAAAAGATGAACCAAACATAGAAAATTGACAGGTTAATACCATTATGGAGTACAAAGTGACAGGAAGTTGGACAAATATCTGATATGGTGCCAGCAGTAGTGGCACAATATCTGAAATGTATTGGCTTTTTCAAGCAGTAGTTCTGATCATCTCTGTGTCCTTCAGAAGAGATTAGAGAGGCTGTCTTCTCAGTAGAGGAGCATTTCCTCTTCCGTAGGGTAAGATTAAGATGTCAAAATGTCTTGCTGTGTCTCTATTGCCCTGTTTCCTGTTCTCTCTTTTTCTGTCTTCTTTTGTCCTGTGAAATAAATATGAAGTCCCAAAGAGAAACAACCGAGGAGAATGTGGAATGATCTGGTATGAAATTATATAAAAGAGCAAGAAGAAGAAGAAGAAGAAGAAGAAGAAAACACCTTGAAATATGCACACAGTGGGATTGTAGAATGGCTGGATGTGGATGAAATCCCTTTGCCACTCCACCGGTGTGTGCAACTTGATGCAGGAGTTTCAATCTCCCCAACCCCAAATGCAGCTGGTGGGATGGAGATAAGCTTTTTCCTCTTGGAGGGCCCAAGTGAGCGAGAGCAAGAGTGCAGACCGCGGCCGACCTTGGCCACACTCGCTCCGTGATGCGAATGTTCCATGTGGAAAATCATAAAGGAACAACAGTCCACTCTAGCCCACGCCCTCGGTGCGGCTCCAAGGAGCTCTGGCGAGCCAGCCGAGCTGCACAGCTTCAAACAAGTCTCTCAAGGCCTATCTCCTCCACCTGGGTCGACTGAGTTCACTGCTAGAGGAAAGCGCTTGGCCTCTCTCTCTCTCTCTCTCTCTCTCTCTCTCTCTTTCTCCCCCCCCCACACTCCCTTTCTCCATCGATGCTTCAGTGTCTCCAGCCTACTCTGTAGAACAGCTTAATTTCAGCATAATTTTGTGCTCTTCTGAGATTTAAGAGGAACATCAGAAGCAGATGTTTGTTTGCTGCTTCCCAACACGTGCTTACAGTGAGAAGGCCCTGCGAATTTGCATATCAACATAGCAGCGTGCAAAACTACATTCTGAATGCTTTGAAGAGGAATGCATTTTGAAGAGCCATACAGTATGAATGGAGCATGCCTTTCCCATGTTACATAGAGCATGCTAAAAGGAGTGAGATTATGTGACTCAGCATTTTGAAATATTCAAACATAAAAGTTGTCATTATACTGTCATTCTTTCTTGTAACTCCAGACCTGTTCCCCACCCGCGCCCCCTCCACCCCTCCTCCCCCCCTCCTCCTCCAAATGATTTTCTCTTAGCCTAACCCATGGCCTGCCCACAACTGAAGCCCTTTGGCAGAGGGCCAGGGAGAGAGGGAGTGAGAAAGAGAGGGGTAGGAACAAGGGAAAGTAAGAGAGGAGGGGAGGGGAGGGGGTGTGGAGGGTAAAGGACAAGGGAAAGAGAGAGAGAGGGGAGGGTGAGAGAATTTGGCCAAAGCTGTACAGAGTTCTGTACTTCTCAAAACAGGAGAAAGAGAAAGTGAGAAAGAGAGAGTGTGTGTTTGTGTGTATGAAAGTGAGAATGAAGCTGAAAACAATGGAGTTTTTCATTGATAATCACACCAATGTTTACAAATGTAATGTAGACATGTGTCACACTATAGTCTGTCAAAGGGATAGGTTGTAACATAGTACTTAGGGTCAGTTAGTGACACAGTAGTTAGGATCTTTTACATGAGTGTTACTCTAACTCTATACTCTGACTAGTGTTTATTTGTGTGTGTGTGTGTGTGTGTGAGAGAGAGAGTGAGAGAGAGCACGCTCTGGAGACGGGGGTGGGTGGACCAGAGAGAGTGAGTGAGACGAGAAAAAAGGGAGGCTGTCAGGAAGGCTGAGAGAGAGAGAGAGAGCGAGAGAGCACTGCACAGCAGCTTTGATTGTTTTTCATTTTTTTTCTCTAATGATCACTCCTCCGTCGCTGGTGCTTTTTGGGGGAGTGGAAGGAACCGCTGATATCTGGATCAGTCCTGACTGCTGCCGGGTTAGGAGCAGGACCGACAGCTTCTCTAAACTTGGCCGAAGCAGACACCTGTTGAGCATGCTTTACGAGTCGCGTGCGGCAGCTATGGGAGTCTGTGGAGCGTCCGTCTGATTGCCTCTGGGATTTTTGAGCAGCTGTTGCACTCTCCAACACCACCCGTGGATTGTAGCGCACTTTTGTGTCTTGTAGCAATAGTGGAGAGATGTCATCTCTTTATCATCGCAACAAGGACCTTTCGCGCACCAGAAAGTCTCTGTCAGACTCGCCCCCTTCCTCTCCCACTGCTACCACACAGAGTTACAGAGTAAGCAATGAACTATCAGATTTTTACACTTTATTTTCTTGACTTGTGTTTTCCTCAATTCGATTTCAGTTCTGTTTTCCCATGATTTACTGTATGGTTGACTGTCCTGTAAGTAGAAACTGAAGTTGTTTAATGGTGATTATGAGGTGTACGAGTAACTAAGTAAAACTGTTGGAGATGGTGGCATATACAGTACATTTAGCTACATTTATGCTACAGTGAAGCCTATGATGTGGCCTACTCTAAGAATTTCAATTTAATATGTCCTCAAAGTATTTTCATTTGACTCTCCTGGATATAATCTTTGGAACCATTACCTATGGCTACCTATTACCAAAATTTGTAGACGCCAAAAAAGATTTTATTGATTGTGACCCATGTCTGTCTTTGACTGGGACTGGTAGCTGTATTTTGCCTTAATGCACTTGTCCTAAAGAAAATGTTTACATAAGCAGCCATTTACCCAATGATCAGACTAAACTAGAAGTGCTAAGAATGTGCTTTTTTTCCCCAAGCCATATTGCATTATCTTAGAGACACACATTAATGATCATTTATCAATTTGCAGCCATGCAAGTTTACACAAACTGACTCCACTATTGTGGCTGAGTCTTTTCAAGTTCTCCCAAATGACCAGTACAGGAAATTGATGTTGATCGCTCTCTTTGTAAGCTTGCCAAGACTTGATCTGTCATCTGCTTTTTATTTCTTACACAGAGCATCCATCACCCATGGGTGCCTGTGTTCCTCTTCTATGTTTGTTTCCCATATTTGTGTATGTTTTTCCCTAAATAAACAACAGTAATTGTGAGCATACTTCCTACACCTTATGTAGTATCTTTTCCTTGCTTTTTTAAGGAACTAACATGGCTGCCAACTTTCTGTGTGTGTTTAACTTTTGCATATAACCTTATCAAACCCCTCACACCTTGTACTGTAGAATGTTTTACACATACTTGCTCACTTAGCACATGTTCAAAATCACTAACCCTGTGGTTGTGTCCAGTCGCAAGCTGCCAAATGTGAGTCAAAGAGGGACTATATACCTGCTGTGAAGCTCTGCATTCTGCATGTGTTTCATCACACAGACATCTACCCAAACAAGACCCCCAAACAAACATCTGTTTAGCGCATTTCTACTCTTCTATGGCACAGGCTCTTTGTCTGTGCAGTGCATGGAGAAAATTAAGCATGGACCACTTCAAAAGCCAAGCAGAAATTAAGCAATGTGTTTATGCCAAAATTGCAGCACCACATTGTGCAAACAGGTGTTGAAGGTCTCCAGATGCTTTGCTTTCCTTCCTTGGAGAGGATATGAAGTCAAGAGCAATGTATAGAATGAGCCAAAGAAGAAAAAATGGCTTGGTTTGGGCTTTTGTCTAATAATGTGTCACGTTCCCTTTACCCAGTACATATCCATACTTGCAGTCAGGCATAACTTTCCATGACGCCAGCAAGCACTTATTGGCAACTTTTCCTTGGGAAAGTAAAAAAGCAAAAATTGCATAGAGAGAGAGAGAGAGAGAGAGAGAGAGAGAGAGAGAGATGAGGGAAGGGGATAGAGTGGGGGTGGGGGGGAGAGAGAGAGTGCAAGTGTTTATTTTTAGCCCGTTAGCTTTTTTGTTTATGACAGAAGGCTTGTGCTGTCTGGCGTGTATGTGTGTCTGTGTGTGTGTGTGTGTGTGTGTGCATGTGTGTGTGCGTTTGTGTGTGTGTGTGTGTGTGTGTGTGTGTGTGTGTGTGTGTGTGTGTGTGTGTGTGTGTGTGTGTGTGCACAGCAGAGAGTGCCCAGCTGCACTGAGCCCTCATGCACCGCGCAGTAAACACACCAACAGATCTGTCTCAGATCTGTCTCTCTCACAGACTGACAGTCTTCTCCTGCGCTAATCAGACAGAGAGAGAGAGAGGGAAAGGCCCACAGAGAGAGAGAGAGAGAGAGAGAGAGAGAGAGAGAGAGAGAGAGAGAGAGAGAGTGTTTAGCACCAAAAAAAGAGCTGGAGTCCAAGATGAAAATGAATGCAAAATGCTCTTTGATCGAGGAAGAAGAGTGGGAGTGAGTAAGCGAACGAGTGAGTGAGTGAGTGAGTGAGTGAATGACTGAGGTCGGATCTAGCAGGGGAGTCAGAGTGAAAAGAAGGGGAGTGTGAAAGGCAAAGAAGTGCTTTTATGGTTATGCACAGCAAGGAGTTGTGAGTTGGGTCCATTTGGGTTGGGGGTACTTTAATACACTCATACTTTCCAGAGCGCAGGATGATGAGGTGGCCCACCAGCTCCTTCACAGTGCACTGGGAGATTAGGAAGAGGAGATTTTAGCAAAGATTTAAAGGAATAGTCCACCTTTTTATGAAATTGGGTTATTCACGGTCTTACCTGGAGTTACAAATGTGGGTAAAAACATTTTGGTCTCAGTGCTTGCATTCTCCTAGTCTGGCAACTCCAAGTTTAGCTTTAGCTTAGCGTAGGTGCTGGAATGTAATGTTGCCAAAGAGTTGCTATCTGGCTACTTTACATCCCAGCACCTATGCTAAGCTAAAGCTAAAAAAAAGAGCTAAAAAATTGAGGTTGCCAGACTAGGAAAATGCATGCACTGAGACCAAAATGCTTTTACCCACATATGTAACACCAGGTAAGGGGTGAATAGCCCAATTTCATAAAAGGGTGGAATAGGCAAAGCCATGCACGACCACTGAGAAGCCCCGAATGACAATAATGCAGCCTCACCATAAACTCACTATATTCAAGCCGCAGATAGCAACAAGAGGTAGCTCAACTGCTCTGCTCACAACTGGTGGGTACATAAGGGCTTGGCTCCAGTATGGCCTGGGTAGTTTATGGGGATATTTACTTTAACACACACAAACTGTGTCAAGTAAAAAAGGGGATAAAGTACTGTGAGAGCCCCTCTTGGCCAATGTGGGGAAGAGGTTTAGACACACCATAAAACAACACGCCGTGAAAATCCACAGCACGCGTTTCAGTCACATCACTGTTCAGGGGCCATTTCCATCAATTTGATGCAGTGTTATTTTTACCCCAGGAATGGAATGTCCGCGCAAAGGCATCTGCTCTGCCTTACAAGGCTTACAGTGCCCAAAGCACGCATTCTGTTTCTTGTCTTGCGTATTTTTTTGTATCTTTGTGTGTATCTTTGTGTGTGTGTGTGTGTGTGTGTGTGTGTGTGTGTGTGTGTGCGTGTGTGTGTGTGTGTGTGTGCACTGTGCCAGCAGGTGCCTTTGGTGGTGAGCCCATGTTTAATGGTTCTCACGGATGCCCTTGAACCACGACCATGCACCACTAATCCCGAGGCCCGCTTGGGCAGCCAAACTTTCAGCCTCTCCCTTTGATTTTGCCTGAATCGAGAAAACTATTCATTTGAGGCCAATTCTCATACCTAATCAGGAGAACTACAGACAGACAGATCAACCTACCAGCCGACAGAGAGAGAGAGAGAGAGAGAGAGAGAGAGAGAGAGGTCTACTGAGGACAAATGGTTTTAGTGCCCAAAATAGGGGAAAAAGCATACAGCATTCCCCAATTGACAAACTCTCTTTACTGAAAGTAAACATTATCTTCTCTGTTTACCGAAAGCCGATTACCATATCACTTTGGAATATCATTTTCTCTGGAAAGGGAAGAGGATAGGGGAGGGGAGGGGAGGGGAGGGGAGGGGAGGGAGAGGATAGGGGATGGGTGGAAGGAGGAGGAGGGCTGTTGAATTGGTGGTGGTCCTCTTCTGTTTCTTTTTTTTTTTTTTCGTACTCCTTCAGGGTTCCCCTCGAGCCCAGCATGGAGTACACTCTCGTTTATCATGTTTACAATCCCAGGTCTGGGACTCAACTGGGGGGTGAGTGTGTGTGTGTGTGTGTGTGTGTGTGTGTGTGTGTGTGTGTGTGGGTGGGTGGGGGGGCTGGTTCAAGCCTGTTCCATGACCACATAAGGACAGGCAGCCCTGGCAGCGGAGCATAAACATTTACAGAGGAACGGCTTGTTAGGCGCGGCAGCCCCGCATTCCTGCCGACGTTGTTTTCTTTCGCACTAAACCATGTCAGGGCTCGGGGGGCGACCAAATAAGCAAACAATTAGTTCATGTTCAAAAAGCCTTTGTGTGTGACAACCAAGCATCCCTGACCTGTAAATATGTGGTGTTGTTTATGGTCCAGGGAAAGCCATATTTGGTGTTGCAAGAGATATCAACTACTCCGATGACATCTCATCTCTGCTCTTCATTTTTTTGAAAACTTTGGGATGATATTGTCAAGGCAGAACAGAAGGCAGGAACAGAAAGAACGGAAAATGTGAATTCTGAAATCATGGAGCTACTGCAGTTGAATTATTTGCCTTTTGTCTTTCCCTCTGACTGACAGTGTGTGTGTGTGTGTGTGTGTGTGTGTGTGTGTGTGTGTGTGTGTGTGTGTGTGTGTGTGTGTGTTTGTTTGTTTGTTTCTCTCTCTGTGTGTGTATCTATTTATGTAGTGTAGCATATCTATATTTCCCCTCTCAAACACATAGTCAGGCTAGGCTTCCTTCCAGTGGAGAGTGTTCAACACAAACAGGATAAGATCACTGCGCTGGGGGAATCAGCCTGGAGATCCCACTCTGCTGCGAGTGTTAAAGCACACTCTCCCAGGCTAGGGAATGATCCCTAATCTCCAGGAATGCATGACACAACACAACATTCAGCAGGAAAGCGCCATAAAAAAAACAGTGACCTCTCAGCTCACCCTCTCCTCTCCTCCTCCTCTCTCCTCTCCTCTCCTTCCTTCCCTTTCCTCTATCAGTGTGTCCTCTGTCTGTCTTTATCTGTCAGCCTCTGCACACGTCCTGTGTCTTTCCCATTGCGGTAAAGCCTTCTGTGGTCTCAGAGCAGTCAGAGCCGTTTGCCCCAGAGGGACAGACACATGGCGGATAAAAGAGGAGGCCGGAATCTTTTGCATCCCCTAAGAGAGCCGGAGAAAAGGGGATAAGGTGGGAGGGCCTGAGGGGAATGAGGAGAGAAAGGATTAGGGATTAGGAGAGTAAACCATTTTCAAAAAGATTCCTCTGATGGTCTGTTGGAATTAATAGCACAGCCATAGGCCTGCTTATGCTATTAGAATGATGAAGAATTACCAAAGCTAGTTTAGCTAATGATACTGTAAATAAAAAAGATGATAGGGAGATTGTGCTTAAAGTTTTAAGGATATGAGAACTGCGTCCAATGGAAAGCGTATAAAAGTGATCCATTGTGCTGTCTCTGGGGCACTGTGGCTGGCCAACATTATGTCACTTGGACAGAGCTGGAGGGAAGTCTGGAGGTGGACTGGAGTAACACGTGCAGAGACAATGAAGCTCTTTGACATTATGTCATTACATGAAGTCACAGTCATTTCCGGACACAAAGGGCACAGAGACACTGTCTGTGACACTCTCTGAAGGCATCTTTGCTTACTATCCACTCAGAGAGGAACACGCGATGCACATGTCGGAGATCACAGGGAGAATTTGGTTGCTATGGAGTCACATTGAGCGCTTGGTGCAAAACGAGTTCATCCGTGATTTTAAAGTTCCATTGTGTTCCACCACCATGACTTGACAATTATAATTTGAGTAGTTGCTAATCCAAAATTATAATGATGGTTTCTCTTTGTTAAATGAAAGAGACTGTACAGAATTGTCTGAAAAGATGTCTACCTCAATGTAGGCCTATATTCTGTAGGCCTACGATGATGGAAGTACCCAGATGTGTGGTTTTCTCATCTTTTGAAATTCTAAGTAAAACTTCCAAATTATTTATTTGCCTACTGTTTGCAAAGAAGCAGCAGGGGACATATTGTTTCGCAATGTCTTTATATTCAGATTAACACTTAGGAAATTGAAGTTCTCATCTTGAAAATGAGGCCCATGCTATGTCTAATAAGCTCTTATTCTTTCTTCCTTACAGCATGAAAGGGCCTCGAGGTAAGTAGCTGCTTGAATGATTCTGTCATGCATAATAAATGTCCTGTGAAATTTCAACATTACCATTGTCCATGCCAGTCTGCCATGACACGAGCTGACAGGATACTTTTAAACACCACTTAGCTTAGTGTTCCTTTAGCCCCCTTATATGCTGTCTGAAGTGAGTGGGGGGTCTGTGACTGTTTCTGAAAACATTACGACAGAGGTGTGAGGCTATGTTATTGCCTTTCTGAAAATGTGCTAAGAGATTTTGTTCAGCCACTAACGTCTGAAAACCATTTTGGTTACAGAAGAATTTGGAAGTCTAAGGACTGTCCTGTGTATTTACTCCATTCTATGTTGTTAGGCAGGCAGCCTATCCCCTGTCACTGGCATCAGTGCATGAGAATAGACCCTATTGTCTTATACAATTTTATACATAAAAAATCATGACATTTATTATATTCGATTGGGCCAAACCCAACACACATGCAATGCAATGCACAATCCAGTTTAAGCATTTTTACAGTAGGCCGTAGCCCATTTGCATGCTGTGTGATGTTTACCACACTGACTGAGAGCGGTTGTGTTCAGGTCAGATTCCAGTGGCGGGGAGGGAGCCACAGACAGACTGCTTAGCCGGACGACTTCCTACACGCGGCGGGAGAACCGCCTTGCATCTCTAAACAAGGCGGACGATGACTCTGGAAACAAAGACTACAGAAAGGTTCAGAAACGTTTTTTTTTCTTTTGTTCTGGTAGGCCTAATTGTTTTTTTTTTTTGTTGCAAAACATCCTCTAACTTTTGGAATTGTGGGATTTATTGCATTTCCCAGATTGTAGATTATTAACATTATCATTAAAACTATTACAAAATAATAAAGAAAAAAAATCTCTTTTCTCCAGTTATATGAGGATGCCTTGTCAGAGAATGAGAAGCTGAAGTCCAGACTTTCAGACAGTAAACAAGAGCTGGTTAAAATTCGGAATCAGTTGCAGAAAGTCACACAGGTACGTTCCAGGTCACCAGGTCACTTTCTCAGCGTTTGAACTGTTACGTGCTTTGAATGAGCTCTTTCTGAAGTTGTTTACATTGAGTTATAGCTTGCTACAGTACATTGAGTTATAGCTTGCCTTGTCCCCAGCAGTCCTGGAAAATGTTAGAGCGGTACTTCACTTATTTTCCAAAATTTCCTCACAAAAAATAATCTCTTGAATTTCTAGATGAAAATGACTCATCTAGTTACTACAAGGTGAATTCTTGAAAAAGATGGCTTATCCTTTGTCTGTATTTATTTTAATGTGTGTTTTAGAGACAGGACCGGATATCAGAAAGGTCTGGTGTGTATGAATCTGAAAAAAGAGTGAGTGTAAAATATGATTTATGTTTGGATCATTCTTTTACAAATCAACTATTACAAAACTACAGAATTATTCAAAACTGCAAAAAAAAAAAAAAAACTAGTTAAATATCATACTGTATCATACTGAATTGTGCTTATGGACAGATTTATTCATTGATGTTTTTATCTTTTTGTCTAGGAAAAACAAGCTTTGGAGAAAAAAGTGTCAGACATGGAGGAGGAGCTGAAGGTGAGATCAACAGGAATCAGACAAAAATAATCCCCTTTAAATTGAGCTCAGAGATGGGAAATAGTGGCAGCGGTAAGGGTGGCATAGGCCCGTTCAGGGTGCAGAGAAGACTGCAGGCTTCATTACCTGCTAGCTAGACTGATCTACCCCTCTGCCAAACCCAGATAGACAGAGAAAGAAAGGAGAGATAGAGAGAAAGGAGGGGGGGGGGAGAGAGAGAGGGGGAAAGAAAGAGAGGGGTAGAGAGCCTGCATAGCTGCAGCAGTACACTCTGACCTAGATCCAGGCTTCTCTGGATATTGCAGAGAGTGTTCCTATCACAGACAGCAAGCACCCGTGCTTTTGTTCAGCATTCCAGTTGTAATTGCACATAGCTGGCTGTTTTTTTTTTTTTTTTTTTTAGTTTTTTTGAGGGATAGATGGACAGGATCAGGACAGGATAAATTTGGCCCAGATAGGTGAATATGGCCAAATATGTCCAAGCTTCTTGTTCAAGGTTATGCTGTGATTATTGGGTTGATCTAAAGGTTTAAGTAGAAGGTTTTTTTTTTTTTAATTAATTTTCCATAATGCACGCGCGCACGCACACACACACACACACACACACACACACACACACACACACACACACACACACACACACACACAGGGGCGCCACAAGATATTTTTGGCCCTTAAGCAAATAATTAGATAAACACACACAGAAAATGATAGAGAAAAAGAGGGCATACAGGGGCAGGATATTACAGTTTCATATTTTTTTTTATTATCAAGTATAAACACACACATTTGACACAAAACATAGCTTGTAGGAATCAGGATCAACACAATTTTAGGCTAGTTGCTCAGTGTTAACCGTCCGCTAAGTGGACCTGCATTATGCAGAAAATAAAACCTGGTCCAGTGACTGTTTGACCCCTTCTCTGCTGTTATCATTGCCCCAGCAGCCAGCTCGCCCATTTCGCTGCGGCTACCAGCCTTGAGCTCACCTTTTATTGGATCATTGAGACAGGGGGGTGGAGCATGGTGAGTGGTAAAGGCGGGGAGTGTGACCAGTAGGACTGCAGACACCTGCTTACACAGATGACACCTGCTTGTCACTGACTCACTCGCCCTAAGGGGTTTGCTGCTCACACAGTATTCTAGGTCATCGTTGTTGTTATTTGTTTGTTGGTTTGTTGTGCTGGGGGATCATCCCGTTCACTGTTTTGCTTGTCACTGAAAATAAGATGTGCGTCATCGTGTTGTTGTGTGTATCACTCTGTTTTCACTCTTACATTCACTCTATTTCCTATTTTGTGACATGTTGTTAACATTGATATCAAAAAAGCAGTGACATTAGCGATGAACTTTGCTAAACTGCATACTTGACTAAAATGTGTTCCAAGTGTCATCTAAGGACATTTAATTCAGCTCTCCAGTAAAGCCGAATTCATCCTAAAATTCATGACCTGGAGAGGTATCACCGTCTTCAATTTGAGTGTATTATGGTCACAAAAATACATCTGTATTTTTCCCTGTCCCTGCCATTTGTACAATGTTGATCAGCATTTTTTTGACATTGTGGACATGAAGTGGTCTGTTGGATTTCCACAGTTGATGTTGACAGCCACAGTCGTTCCTAACACGCCGCCACAGAGCCTCATTGAGGTTCACCACAAGCCTCTCCTTAAAGTGGACTTTGGAAACTGATCCATGCTAAACACAGGTTGCAGAACCACATGTGCAGACCACATACTGACCGCACCTCTACACCGCAGTCATTTCTTTTCATTAGCTTTAGTACCCCCCCTCACACACACACACACACACACACACACACACACACACACACACACACACACACACAAAAGAAAGAAAACATGCATACTTGGCATAATTTTATGGAGAACTTTCACTTCAGAATTTGTTTTCCCAAATTCTGATTCCAATTACCTTTGCTTTGTTTCTTTGTTTGCATTTCCAACTCTTTTATTTCCAAATCCAATGCCCTGTGCTTTTCTTTCTTCCCCTCTTTTCCTCTCTCTCTCTATCTCTTTCTGCCTTTCCTTTTTCTTTTCTTTTCCCTGTCTGTTGTTTGTTTTTCCCCCTCCTCCATGCCTACCTCTCTATCTCTCCTCTGTGTCCTATTCTCTTTTATCCTATGTGTGTATGCATCTTTGTGTGTGTGTGTGTGTGTGTGTGTGTGTGTGTGTTTAGGCGCTCCCTGCCGTGGCTCAGGTTCACACCATGCGGCGGAATAATGAGCGTCTCCTGGCTGAGAACAGAGCCATGCTGCGCGTCCTCGCTCGCCTCTCTGAGATGGCCGACCTGCCTGAGACCGAGGACCTTTAGGCTCCTCTGGGGCTCGTTTCCTCTCCCCCTTTTTCCCTCCTCCTCCTCCTCTTCCTCCTCCTCCTCCTCCTCCCTTCCCCCTTAGCTCGGCTCCTCTGGCTCTCTCCCCCGGCCGCTGCAGCTGTCCTCTCCCCTTCTCTTCACCTAGTGCTCCCGACCCTCCTGAGGCACCCAACCCTGCCCAGTGCTGTCTCTCTCTACTCCTCTACTCCGCCGTCTCCACAGGCCTCACAGGCAGGTCCCCCCCCCTCTCTCTCTCTCTCTCTCTCTCCCTCTCTTTTTCCCCTTCTCTCTCAGTCTAACATGCGCTTACTGCCTCACACTTTACCTCTATCCCTCTTTCTTCAGTTCTCACCCTCGTCCCCCCTCTGGCTCTGACTGTTGCTTTGGTCTTCTCTCTCTCTCTCTCTCTCTCTCTCTCTCTCTCTCTCTCCTTCTCTCTCTCTCTCTCTCTCTCTCTCTCTCTCTCTCTCTCTCTCTCTCTCTCTCTCTCTCTCTCTCTCACTCTCCCCCACCCTTCTCTTTCATCACAGCTGATGAAGGACACCCCTTCAAATTCCTCATGTGGCCATCGCACTGAGAGATATTTTTAGCTGGGATGGAAGATGTTTTGAATAGGCCAGTTTGTCTGTGTGTGTGTGTGTGTGTGTGTGTGTGTGTGTGTGTGTGTGTTGGGGGTAGGAGGAGATCAGCTCTGCTAATGAATTACTGAACTGCCAAATCATTACAAGCATATCTTACATTTTTATTTTTTTTATTAAGAGTGATTACTAAAGATAAACATCACAATTCGACATTATGTTGATAAAAGCATGGAACACACACTTTAATGGAGACTTAAGTACTCACTAAAATATGATTCAAAATTTAAAATGTCAAAATTCTCCTCCTCCTCCAGTCTGAAAAGGCCTTTGCTTGTATGCATGAAAGCCATGGCCCTTTGCTGTGTACTGATACACTGTTCTCTCTCTCAGCATACTCAAGCACTCAAAGGCTATTGTGTGGTGTAAATGACATGGGAGATGTGTGAGAAAAGTGTTTGGGATTGTGGAGAGCAGCATATGAAAAGAGACGGGAACATTTCTGTCACTGACACAATTTACAAGCCAAATTATTTTCTTGGCACACCAGACCTTTACATTTCTCCTTCTTTTGCAGTGTGTGTGTGTGTGTGTGTGTGTGTGTGTGTGTGTGTGTGCGCGCGCTGGTGTGTTCAAAAGTATTTGTGGACAAAACTTAGAAGAGTTGGTTTGAATGATTTTCAAGGCACGGCATGAGCATGCTGAGTGTTTGTGTGAAATCAGTTCAGACGGGTTAATTGATTTGATGTTTTGTTGCTGTGATGTGATGTGAATCCTGGCACTCACTGAGTATTGAGTCACATTTCTTCATTTACACAAAACTGAAAATGTCACATTGAGTTTATGGATCTGATAGTCAATGGGGAGTTGTGGGTCCAATATGTGATATATCATCAGTTTGAAATGAACAGAAAAAAAACACACAACTTCTTCATTTACTTCACTGGAATCTTCATTCTTTGAATGTTTTCTTTAAGTAACAACGCATGTTGTGCAGTTAAGGTCACCAATACTGTTAATGAAAATCAGTCCAGATTTCCAAAGCTTCTCTTCTATAATTCTGTCATGTATTATTTGTTTTTCTCCAAAGGTTTTAAACGAGTTGAAATCAGACAATCAACGACTGAAAGATGAAAATGGAGCTTTGATCCGTGTCATCAGCAAGCTTTCCAAATGAGAGGACAAAGAATGACTGTTCAGAGACCATTTTTAATTCTTCTCTGCATTTCTATCACCCACAAGTCACAAGTTTCTTAATGACATACGACCAATTTTTGGAAGTGCTTCACTGTTTATGACTTCTCTGATGTTAGAAAATGGATAAAGGACTTGTAGAAAATGGAATCACCCTCCAACCCATTGGGCTCAAAAGCAGAGGAAATACAGACACATCTTGCATACAGTAAATCTCACAAGCCACACAGGCATATGGTGAAATGCCATGTGTCTAAATTGCCACCTCAAAGGTTTACTGAGTATGATGGAGATTTTGTTGGCATTTTGGATCAGTTCCAACAGCATCTCAGGCCTAAAATGTATGTTTAATAGTATGTGTTAATAGTATGGCTGAGGCTGATTGTGTGTCTGAGTCTGTTTGTGTGTGTGTGTGTGTGTGTGTGAGAGAGAGAGAGAGAGAGAGACCCCATGTGTGTGAGTTTGTGTATTACACAGCCTGTTTTTATACTAGTAGGCCAATGCTGTGTCTGCAAGTTCACAAGTGAGATTGTGATAGACAGCCTGTTTCTAAACCAGTATTGCTGTGTGGGTGTGTGTCTGTGTATGTGTGTGTGTGTGTGTGTGTGTGTGTCTTAATTACAGAGCCTGCCAGTATACCTGTATGGTTGCTAGTGTGTGTCTTTTACAAAGTATATGTTACAAAGGATGATTGATTGTGATGATCAGTAGAAAAAGAAAGGTCTAACACCTCTGCATTTTTATATTAGTCAATAAGCTTTTTATGTTTACAATACACATACAAAGACATATTGAGATGAAGTTATTAAAAACATATATGGAGAATGGGGTGTTGGGGGGAGGGGGGTCACTTGCCACTTTTGATGCAATTTGTAACATTTATTTATGGTGTTTGGTCAGAGTTTGGTTCTATGTGTACTATATGTAATATATTTTCACCAAAATATTTATCTTTCAAAGGCATTTTATATGACAGTTCTACTTTAGATGAATGTAAAAGCACAGAATGTACACTATAAGATCACAAGATTCTAATACTCTAATAATCTTAGTTTGCATGGTACTTCAATTTTAAAAACAATGCAGAAACCTTTCAGTGGTCATGCCTGGTCATAGGCCTAATAATAAAAAAAATGTTTTCATGATTGAAACTGCTGTGTGCTCAATGTTTTGGATGATGACAATTTAATGAGTATTACTAGTTTACCCATGTTAACATACAGTTACATACAGTACATAGCCTACATGTTTACATGAGGGGATAACGATAACAATGATGATACACTATCACCAGAAAGGGTTGAAGCGGGTCAGTATTCCATGATCTTTGCTATCGCCATCAACTAGGGTCAAAGGTCAGATACAGTGAAAGGGGATGAAGATTATGGCTAAATTCTCATCTTGGAGAACATTGCTGCCCCCTGCCTGCAATCACTAGCCTCTTGAGATAAGATCAGATAATAGACTTAAGGCAATATGTTCTTGTGGCGTGAATTTTTAACTGCTTTTACAAATAATTGCTAGAATTCACAACTTTTTTATGCTGCTATAACAATTTCAATGCCAAGTACAACGTCTTGTGGGACAAATAAGTTACTAAGTAAATACAAGTAATATTATATCCATACTCAAATTAGTTTCAGACTTTTCTAAAACCATAAATGGAGTCCTTTGATAAATTGCAGGGAACTACACTTTTGTCCACTGCACTATATAAAAACTAGGTAAGATTGTTTGTTGAAGTGTGAAAACTTTGGACTGATTTGCTCTTCTCTCTCATGCTAGCCTGCAGAGAGCAGTCTGTATCCCCACGCTTTCCTTCTTGTTTCATCTGTATCTGATGGTTTGGTTTTTTTACATTCTATTTGTCAACTGCCAAACTGTCATGCAGAGCTTCATACTGTTTCGAAAGTACTTTTTCTTCTCTTGGGGAAAACCGCCCTTCACAACATCCTACCACTGTGTAGAAAGCAAAAACCCCACCTCCGCAAGCAGACACACAGGCAGAGAGCCTGATACACAAAACTACAATCCTGACCGGATAGACAGGATTGATCTGTGTTGCTTGTTCTCAACAGAATAAACATATATTCTTCTTTAATTAAGAATGTGAAATCAAATTTCTTTTTATACTTAACATCAATTGAGTCTGAGGGTATAATAAAAACACATTATAGTCTCATAATAGATACACCCAACAGTCAAAGATCACAGAAGGACCATAATATTTAAAAGGCCTTTATTTTTTATATTTGTTTAGTACAGAGCTTGTAACAGTTATGTTAGATTTGTGTTGAGATATTTGGTTCCCTTGAGGTCTTTACAAGGATTGCTGATGCTCGTCAACTACACAACCAGGTCATGAGAAGTTTATGAGCAACATTTTTGCAAAGTGTCCAGTCAAGGGCTAAAGCATGCAATCCACACTAGGCACGACATTACTGACATGAAAACACGTACCACAGCACTTCTAGACAGGTAGAAATATGGCCGGAGGACAACGCCATACAGTCCTCTGCCTCTCCAAAAACAACAAAACAAAAGAACAAACAAACAAACAAACAAACAGAAAAACACAGTATATAGCAACAATAAGAAAAAAAATAAGTTTTTTTTTCATGTATTAAGTCTATCAATGGTGATGCAGTGGCAGAAATGCGTTCTGAAGGATGGCAGTTTTCAGCACTTTTTTTTTCTTTTTTTTTTTTTTTTGCAGTTTGACAGACATTGCAGATCAGGCTAAGCTTTTATGTGATGCATTGTAGCTTCCGGTCTAGGTCTCAAAAAAGACAAAAACTTTGTAGTGTGCACCATGGAAAAATCTGTTTATGTCCCTTTCTTTTTTTTTCTAAAAGATGTCATTCTGATCAACTTTGCAACACTGACATGAAAGCAAATAATATATACTAATAAAAGAAACACTTAAGGAATATTTCCATGGGATAGATTTCCTTCCATTTTTAAATCCCAACTAGCTAAACTAACTAAATTAAGACAGACATAAAGCAATGAATTTAAAATACACACATTGCTCTGATCATTTCAGCGATTCTGTTCCAGTAGCACAAGCCTTGTGATACACATTCCAACTTAACTGTGCATTGTAAAGACATGGCCACCTTGACCAAATATAAATCATTCTTTCTTTCTTTTTTGTACAAAAAAATAAATAAATAAACAATTCAGAATTGGCTGTGACATAAACATCCCCCAAAAAATAACATCTAACGTCACAAAGTCACACCACTCAATATCTAGGAATGCTTCACAGAAAGGAATTCTGTTCATGCTGACACTGGCCGGTTGAAGTGCTTTCGTACAGCTCCACAACCACTATGTTTGTAAAGGGCCTATGCTTTATTGATTGGAGCTAACACAAACACACACATACACACAGAGTTATACTCATAGCAAAGGATTTGATGTTATCTGGGCTGTACAGACAACTTGCAACTGATTTGATAGTGAAATCAAGGCCAGAAGTTCATTTCAAATAAGCACACCGATTGCAAATATTATGAACATATTCCTCTTACAGCTAAAAGCACAGTTGGGTAGACGACTACTCATGGTACTCTCAGCAAAAATGATAAACATTTCATTGCGGAAAACAATGATAAAGAAGCAGCTAAGCACATCAATAAATAAATAAATAAATAAATACATAAGAGATCAAACCCTTTCCATCATTTTCAGTCAGGAATTGAAAGGA
This sequence comes from Sardinella longiceps, assembly GCA_027497455.2. NCBI lineage: Eukaryota > Metazoa > Chordata > Actinopteri > Clupeiformes > Clupeidae > Sardinella > Sardinella longiceps. Next base: position 20,641,224 of record JAODXP020000018.1, on the reverse strand, counting down.
ATCGTACTCAGGACAATAATTCATTGCACATGCGGCCCAAGCTGAATACAGACTCAAAATGGAATGTTTACGAAACACACAGGCCTTAGTGAATGGACTTTTCAATTAAATCTACACAACTGAGCTCTATGTCACTAGTGCTCAAATCTTATGGCTTTATTTTAAATTCAACAATTTGTTTTCATGCACACCTGCAAACATATCGCTGAAACACGCACGCGCACACACGCACACACACACAGCCACACCCACACACACACACATGAACATTTATATACACACACTCACAAAGTTTCATACATACATACACATTTATGTATGTATATTGGCTAGTAAAATGCTGTAAGTAAAACGTGGTCTGTAGCATAGTAAATTACAACATAAACTTTAGAAAAAAGCTATAAAGAAGGGGACTCCAAGGTTCAAGGTTGTTTTTTTTTATATGGGATGGTCTCCTTGTGCTAAGTTGGTAAACTTGTTACCAATGTGAAACTCACTATCAAGATTGGTCCAAAAATCATTTGTTACAATGACACAATGTCAAAACAATGGCAGTGAACGAGATATATCATTGGCACAGATCATACTATACGTGATAAATCAACCCTACTTCCTCCATAACAACCAGCTCATACAGTTTAATAAAGTCACTTAAGCGGATGGCAGTAACTTATGTGTTTGACAACAGTGTGCTATCACATATTTCAAAACATACAGTGTACATAGTTTCATCTGTATGAGTTTCAGACTGTTAGATCTTGGAGTCCCCTAGACTTTGATCAACATATTTGTCAACATATTTATCACTTTTAAGAACATATTTGGCAAGAGGACATACAAACATTGAACTGTAAATCATTTTCAATATAAAACAAAAGTAAATACAAACCAATAAATAAAATGTATACATTAAAAATATTTAACAGCAAGCATGCGGCTACATCTTCATCTTACATGAAATCACACTTAGTATTTTTTTTTAAACAACTTTGCTTATTACTGTACTGGATGTGCAGGCCTGGATAGAAACTGACCATTAGTTTGCTTCACATTCTCTCCTATACCCATCCAATGGAAAATAAATACAGATTTAGTTTCTTTTCTTTTTTTAGAAAATATACAGTGCATTTTCCCCACTCCAGTTTTCTATTAAAATGACAAATGACACCTACTAACACACAATACGTTTTTGCATTGTCTCTACAACATGCTCATTTTATAGTATAGAAACATGCAGTTCAACAGGTAGGAACTATGCATATATAGAGGCAAAACTACACACCTATGTGGTTATTTGATTGCATTTTGGTGTTTTCTTTTTATTGTGTTGATTCTGAGAAAAAAGACGGGAGACACCCAACTCAAATTAAAGGACTGAATTGAATGTAAAGAACTGTGGCCCCTTGCTTAAAAAGCAAACAGGGAGACGAATATTAAGATAACTATAACAAAAATTAAATAATATCTGACTAAATAAATCAATCTTTCTTATGGTCCCCGAGGATACGTAAACCATCAAAACCATCTACATATTAAACTGCACTTAGTTATCCTTTGAATGCAACTAATTTATTCTTGAATTACATAACTGTTAGTCCCTATTACCACTGAGTGGTGCTTAGCAACATCTTAAGTAAATAAACCTTTAACTTTGACATCAGAAGACTCAAGAACAATGAATACATTTACTCTGGTGTTCAGATATTTGGCGCTAAATTGGCGTTAACATAAATCTTAAGAATTTTACTTTATCAAATATTTAAAAATATTAGTGTGTTCCAATGACACGGATAAACCTCCAAAGATCAGATGTCAATTCCACACCTATTAAATTTGGCAAACTGTACATTACACTTTCAGCCATGTATAAATTTCATTATTCCAACAAGAAAACAAAATGCCAAAATGTATTCAGTCTACAAAGTAAAGCCCACACACTTTCTCTGGCTTTTTTTGTAGTATTATCAGCTGTTTTGTGGTCATTTTGTGACAAATATAAAAACTGTGGACAAAAGACGAGTCGAATTCAGTATGTTTCCGCACAAAACTACACAGAATGTTGCAAAACATCAGATACCCGCAGAACACGCAGTAGTTACATCCAGTAGTGCAAGTAGATTCAGCAGTTTGGTAATAGGTGTATGCAAGATACACATGTAACAGTACCCTCCTCCAGTACCTTCCCAGGGAAAATAAAATAAATAGATAAATAAATGATCAAAAGAATGTAAAAAATCATAAGATCAGAATCTATTAGACAGAGACGTTAAACTTCAAATAAGTAAATATCTAGGATCTAGCACATCTAGCTATTTTGAAACATATGAGTGAGTTCAATTAAGCGCTATAAGCCACCCGAGGTCACTGTAACAGAAATGGCAGTAGATGGTGGACTGATAACCTGATTGAATTCACCCAACAGAATCCTGAATCATAAGGTTTCCAGTGTACTCGTAATGTTGAAAAGTATATAATAAGTAAATGACGTTATTTAAAGTGCTTTAGGAATAAACATGATAGTTTCATGTGAAATTAAAGAGTAAAACAACATTAATTTGAAGGCGTCCCTGGCAGTTGAGAATTGCTTTAATGTTACAAGGCTTGTCTCCTTTTTTGTCTTATAGACAGGTACAGGAATTTTTTGAAGTAGAACTCATAGAAAGTCAAGAACTAGAGGCATTGCTCTTGAGTTTTTGTCTGCAAGCACAGAATGTGAGAGGTGGTAGATTGCAGGCAGTGGAATAGACACCTGACGGGTAATGATGCACTCTCTAGAAATATACAGCTCTCCACCTTTCTGTATCATTAATGGTCAGGTAAAGCTCTGTAAAACAAAAACTGTGCTATCAACGTATGGTCAGTCTCAGTTAAGGAGTCATCAGTGGCAGTTTAAATAATTTTTGTTATTATTACTATTATATACTCTATATAGACATCAGTCATTTATAAATTCCTATCTATTTGCTTTGTATAATTATGGGTCTATTTTATTAATTATAGGTCTATTTTTGTAATGACACAGTGGCCTGTTTACTATCCCTTTTAGTACCGAATCATTAAAGTGATTCTGACCTTCTAGCTCCAAGGGATTCTAGTAATCAACCTCCTTGCTATCCACCATGTGCTCTGTATATTTTTTTGTATTTCTTTCTGCAGAGTCACATCTGAAGAAGTCTCTACCAATCTGTGGGTGCCAGTGGGGGGCTGAAAGGGACAGAATGTTGAGTTTGTGTGTGTGTGTGTGTGTGTGTGTGTGTGTGTGTGTGTGTGTGTTGAGGTGGAGAGGGAGCAGTGATGAGATGTGTGTATATGTCTGTACTCCAGTATGTGTGTGAGTGTGTGTCTGAGAGAGAGTGTTGGGTGAGAGTGTGAATGTGTGAGTGGTTACTTCTTGGCAGTGAGGCCTGCCAGTTCTGCATCCACCTCCTCCTCAGGCCTGAGTGGGTGCCACTGGGCGATGGGGCGACGTGGGTTGGAGGTCATGTCTGTCCAGTGCCGCAGCCCGTTGCCTGTGGCTTTGTTGCCCACCCATATCTTCCCAATGGCGTCGTTCTTGCCAATCTTGTCGTAGTCCAGCACTGTGATCACAGCTTGGATTTTCTGGATCGAAAAGATACCAATTATGAAGTTACTGTCAGATAAGGCAAGACAAGCAAAATCTCCAAAGTGTCTCTGTGTATGCCTAAATAAAATAAATAAATATTGTGCTTATGGTTTTCTGAAGATGTGATAGATTCCCATTAATAATGAATGCCTTGTGTTGTATATTGTATGTGTGTAAATTTACCGGCATCATGTCCTGTGGAATCTCAAAACTGAATGATTCATTGTAATAGGGATTAAGTGTGTTCTTTTTCACAGTAGTCTTCTTCTTTTTCAGTCGCTTTCCATTCTGGAGTAGGTGAATCTTCACATAAGGATCTGAACAAAAGAAATAAAAGATCATAAGCCAGTGGGCTTGGCAATCAAAATATGGCACCAAATCCGCAGGGTGTTTTTACAGTAGGCTACGCTATCCTACTGTATTTTTTTTTTTTTTTTTAAGGTATTCAGCCATCCAGTAGTAGGCTATTCTCTAACGTGACGTCAAACATGACCTGACATCCCTTACCACAGTCAGCGTCATTTTTAATATGGAACAACCTTTAAATAAATATTCATCGCTTGCACTGTTGTTATTTCATAAGTCAGTAGTTGCAGTGCCATCATTTCTGTATTCTGCCAGCTGATGGCGCCGACACGAGCGTTATGGCTCGTGGGAGGACCGCTGCCACTGCGGTTTATGGAGGAGGAAAGGGACTGCGGAGTCAGCACGTGAGAGCAATAATTTCTGCATGGGTAACGCAAAGACTAAAGGGGAGTAGTGACGTGTACGATGCAGCAGAGGACACACAGCACTAAAGAGCAGGGAGTAGACGACATATACGGACACGACAAAAAATATATCAAACGTTGCCTACGCGTACGCGCGCAGTTTAGCCTCATATTTGTGTGGAAATGAGATTGTAATAGCATGCTAAAAGCGGTAATTTACATGGGGTCTATCTTGCCTCGTTTCGAGAAAGGGGGGCAAAAAATGGGTTACCTGACAATCCTCCCACGTCCATCTTCTTGAGATTCTTTGCCTCCAAGATGCAGATAGTGAGCTTGCCTGCCGTGGGCACGTAGCGCAGAGAAACGCAGATGTCACCCAGTTTCTCCGGCTGAGTTTTTGTGTGGGTGGAGGGTCCGTGGAGAAGGAGATTTTATGTACACATTAGTCACTTAAGTCACTTCATATTAAATAAACTCATTACACACAGGCTACAGATTACAAAAGCAAGCAGTAGGCTAAAGCCTATGAATAATTCACTGGTACAGTAAATATATATTTCGTTGGTTATGTGGTAGCCAATAGGCTATACAAAATGCCGAGGAAAAATGTTGGGGATAATGCCAGGGATGCTTATAACTGCTATTCTAATAGCTTTGCTAAGATCACTAGCTTTAACCTAATTGATTGACTGAAAGGTGTACTTAAATAATACATTTTGTAGCTGCAGTTCATTTCCAGCTTTGTACAGAATTATCTTACAGCTAACCAAATGTTGTATTCAAAGCCAAAAAATTTGTGGTACAGATATTTTGAAGGTAGAGTCCTAATTACTGGTTTACCTCTTCTTTTTCAGCACTGTCCAGATCCCTCCATTGCTCAATTGGCTGAGCCAGATCCAGGGTGTTCATGGGAATCTTGATTTCTCCAATGATGTCGTGTTTGGAGAAGCGGTCAAAGTCGTACACATTCAAAACCAGAGTCTTGCCACCCATTTCTTGGAAGGGTATCTAACCAAACAGAAGAATCAGTTCAGCATTATCAGCACAGCCTGGATGTAAGTTGCCTTGTCAGTATGTGTTCAGTCTTCCACCTACTCCAAATCCTGTAACACCTCACTGTCCAGATAGTGCACAATGGGAAAGAGGGCCTGTAAATGGCAGTTTGATCTCTTCTAGAAAACTCATGTGAATGTCTGTCCTCAAGATTATTTCTCAGGTTTGATATAGGATGAGTGCTACACAGCTCAGTGGTTAGAGTATAGGAGACCATAGAAATCCAAAGTCTGGCCAGTGTCACATACCTACCTAATCCCATGGTAGGACTGCAGCATTAGCTCAATATCAAAAAGTGAAAGGAAATGACACTATAGCATTGAAAAAGGGAAAAAATGTATATACAACATATAGTAAATAAATCATATTTAAGCTGTGTCTGATTAGATAAACTAGTTTGAAATGAAGATTTTACTTCCAAAAGGATATCCATTTTATCTTAGAAAGGTAATATAAATCAAATGGGAAAAGAAAATGGATTCACTGATATACCAAAACCAAAAGGTTTATGAAAATTGCATTAATTTAATAGAAGGGGAGATAAAGCGAACCAATACAAATGCTTTTCCATGAACTAGAAAGCCTGTATGGAAAACTGTGGCCTCTACCTTGAAGTTGAAAGTCTCGTTGAAGACAGGGTTAAGCGTTTTCTTGTGGACCTTAGTGTCATATTTCTGCTTCTTGTCGGGGAGGATGAAAAGCTTGACGTAGGGATCGGAGGTTCCACCGCCATCCATGGCCATCAGGTCTGCTGCTTGTAGGATACCGACACAGAGCTGGGAAACAGAGGGGGATATAACCCATTATGGAATGAACAAAAGTGCAAAAATGTGATTACCCACAGTGCAGTGGAAAAGCCACCGAACTGACACCACACAGCCTTGAAAAATGGGCTTGTCCTATGCATCTGCAGTGTTAGACACTCTCTAGCGCTTCCCACCGCTATTCTATTCCATCTTTTCTTGTTTATTGCTGTCACTTTCCCCCCTCTGCTCAGCCAGGGCCAATACGCTACAGCAGAGTGGAGCCAGGGAACAGCGACTTATTTATTTATTATTTTGGAGTGGTCCACCGTTTCTCAAAATGGGAAAAGTCACCGAAACATCATGGGGTAGTGGTGCTGTCAGACGAAATTAGAGTCACAGCACTCCCTAGCCATATTCTGCACACTTCGGTTAATAACTGCATAATGTGGCCTGTGGAGGCAAGGCAACCCTCAAGAAATATTTTGCACACTCCAGTAAACTTCCATCAAATACCACGCCTTTATAAAACCTTAGGAAATAGGTTGTGTGACCGAACAGCTGCACATATGGCGTGTGTTTACTCGTCATCTTTCTGCAAAACGAACCTTGTTTTCATTGAAGTCGTAGTCCAGGGAGAACTGCAGCTTTCCGAGTTTCTCTTTCTCTTTTGGCTCCTCTTCCTTCTCTTCCATCATATCTTTCTCGGGCATATCATCATCGTCGTCATCATCATCCTGATGTTTCTGTTTGGAATGAATGGGGAGGGAGAGGAACAGTAAGTTAGTTGTCATATCGTGATACAATGTCCTCCTGTGTTAGTCTAAGCTCACCTAGACGGTCCACAGCACTTACCTGGGACTGGTATCTAGAACTTACCTGGCATCAGACACACTAATATAAACATACTAAATTTTAGCAATGACCTTGTTTGCAACATGACTTGATTTCACTTTTTGTCCTGTCATGACACCATTTTCAGTAACTCGTCATTCTCAGAGGAACAGAGTGGTCGCAACATAGAGTATAACAATGGTGCCGTTCATTACTTTTGATCTCCATTACTTGACTCTGCATTTCAAACCTTCAACCATGTGTGGTTGGTAAAGTTAAAGAAACAAATGATACAAGAATACAATACATACTGTATGTGTGCATGACCACTAAACTACTAATGTAGCACACAGTAGGTCTGGCCATACATATTTGCCCATTAAATGATAACTCTACTACAGACATGGACATGCCTGTTTTTGGAGTCAACACGATATCTAATTATACCGTTATACCACATTGTATTACATTCCATTCAAATTTCTATGCAAACTTTCAGCAGAAATTACTTAATTACAATAAATTATCTTGTACTAATTATCACAGTTGACATGCAATGGTTGACTCCTCTCTGGCATGTAATTAGGACCTAATTATAGCAATTGTTGTGACCAATATTTTGATTAAAAATGACAAGGAAATTACTATTAGTATCAAACTATATCACGGGGTACTTGACAGACTGGGATGGCGTATTTGCCCTTATCAGTATAAAATAGTAAACTGGTATAAATGGAATAGGAAAAGAAAAAAAATCAAGCAAAATCGAAAATCAGATCAGCTGAACATGATGATTGCCTGCCCACCATCCTGGAAAACAACAACAACAACAGCAAACAACAACAATGTCAACAAAAGAAAAAGAAAGAAAGAAAGAAAAAGAAAGCATCACATGTTGCATGGGACACAGAAACAGAACTGCATCATAACAAAAAAGAATTGTGTTGCTGACTCCTAACTCCTTTAGAACAATTGAAGAGGAGCAGCTATCGAATATTCCTCAGTGTATTTACTTATAATTCATCATTGAATATCAATGACTGTTAAAAGCATGACCACTGTACAGTCAGTCAAAACCAAAGTTAAAAAAAAAAAATGGCAGAGGTCTGACCAAATATGGCCTGTTCTGAGTGAACCTGACCAAGTTTCTGTTTGCAATGCCCTGGCTGCAGAAAGCAGTTACTGCACAGCCAGAATCTGGAAACTTGCCAGTAGGCCAATCACTTTTGGCTTCATTTTTTCCATAACATAAGCACGTGGCTTCCTCTGCTTTTTACAGTCATCGGTTGATATACTGTTATAATTAAAAATCTTGGTGTGCAACTAGTAATTATACACTACTGTAAGTATAAATGTATAATATGTAAGAGATTCTAAAAATATAGCTGGTCTCACTATGGCCTTGGTGCCCTCTTCCATAAACTGATCACTGATGTTGTCGAAACCTGCACTGCATAAGGAACAACAAGACAACAGAACACCAAAAATATACCAACACACATGCACTTACACAAGCATACACAGAGACACACACACACTCTCTCTCTCTCTCTCTCTCTCTCTCTCTCTCTCTCTCTCTCTCTCTCTCTCATCTCATCTCTCTCATCTCTCTACTCTACACACACACACACTCACACTCACACACACACACACACACACACACACACACACACACTCATACACACACAGAAACATTGCATTGTAATATCTATGCATGCCAAGCCACAAAATGCAAAACATAATAAATGATAAGAAAACACAAAACATGAGTTAAAAAAAAAAATCTGTGCATATATAATTACACAGTTCTCCACTAGTAGTCATCATGAGGCCTAACATGAACCTTCTAGAAGGTAATGCATTAATGGAATGCAGCACCAAACCTCAGGAGTTTGGCATTCCTCTAAGAATGTGAATTGCATAAAACATTCATAAGACTTCATGCTATTTGGGGAGCTCAAACCATTCATTACTGCAACGGTGGAAAATGGGCTAAGAATATGTGAGGGAGACATTATCCTTCATAAATGGCTACGTCAGATCAATTTGTGTGCAAAGAAAGGGATGAACTTAAAGTAGTATACAGAACGTTACATGAATGTCAAGGGTTTGTCTGTACTGGATTATTCGCCAATAAGTTAGAAAAGTTAGAATAGGTTTAAGAAAAGTACAGTATTTTTATTCCAATTTCATGGGTCACTTTCTCAGCTCTCAAGGAGCTACACCGTTTAACAAGACTGTCCTTGTTCAGGCATCAAATTGTTCCTGATTTCCTGTATAATCAGGTCAGTGGTCACACCAGTAGCAAAACAAAATTTCTAGGGAAAAAAAGGCCCGACTGGAGTGAGCATCCATGAGCTTATCAGCATGGGGTGCAGGATCATGGATGCGCTGCACGCAAATCAATGACGCTGCAGCAAAATGTCTGCAAGAGGCCCAAGGGCAGTCTTGTCACTGTGGCAGATAACAAAATCACAATCTAAAAATATGGAGAGGTTGAAGCCCAGGTAGAGGAAATTAAATGGAATATGCTCGAAAGAAAAAAATAAATAAAAATTCACCTAATTGGCATCGGAATGAAAATTTTCCACCCCACCAATTTAATTATGCAACCTGCCTCAACGACTGAAATGGGACACATCTGCTAAATCCTCTTTACACTCAAATGGGTCATTAAGGAAAGTTACTTTCAAGTCAGGTTGTGGTCATTCACTGGTACCTAGTTAAAGGGCGTGTGTTGGTACTTGTCAAGGATGCAAATAGTTTTGTGTAGCAAACCCATATCTTTGAGACATCATAGTTGTCTGGTAGATTGTTTGGTTTACATTGGTTTACAGATCACATTTCATAATATGGATAATATATCTTGACAATATTCTTGTTGGATTTTGTCCATGCTTAGTATTTTCTTTTTCTAATTGACAAATAACCAACCACACCCTTTAAACATGCATGTTAGTGAATTCTGGTGTGTTGCATTTGTGCACATCATTCAAACTATCAACTAGATAGATGGGTTATCAAGATTAAAAAACCATACAGTATGCATTTCACTCTTTCAAGTCTGGTTCTGAGTCTTGGGTCAACCCAAAGTTCTAGAACACTTCAGGGGGTTCTCAAGGCATGACAGTTTTTTTTGTGGCAAGTCATAACAGTGGGATGCGAAGCAGCTCAATACTCGCCCTTAGCTAGTCAAGCACCCCCAGCGCCTAAAGCTTGCAAGGCTAGAGGAGAAGGCCATAGCACTCATTCCCATGACCGACCCCACAAACCCGCCCCAACCCAACCCACCCACAACCAACAGACAGCCACCCATCCCCCAACCCACACCCACTCCCCCATCCAGCCCAGCACCCCTGCCCTGGTCTACGCTTACGTTCAAGCGGCCAGAGAGGGGCGCTGTGAGCTGTTCAAACCTACCGTTGGCAGAGAAGTCCCCCACAGTCAAGATACACGGCGCACACACAAAGACAAAAAAGCGGGAAGGATGGAAGGAGAAGAGAGCAAAAGAGAAGAGGAAGAAATTGAACTCACAGCAGACAACCAAACCAGATCAGGGAGATCAGAACAGAGGCAGATACAGTACAGTACAGTCAGATACACGGCAGGGCTTGGGTGAGAAATGACACCATGTCTATCCTAGCGTGTCAGTAAATGGCAAACACAGATATATTACTGATCATTAGCCTCTGAAATGAGGCGCTGAGAGCTTGAAGCTGTAAAGTCCACACTTCCAAATGTGATAATGGGTGTTGGAATTGAGAGAGGGAGGAGGGGGTGTTTGTTAGAAAATATCTGGTGTTCTGTTGAATAGATAAAGTTACTATTTAATTGCATTATCTTGGAGCGTTGAGTGTTTTTGGGTGAGTCTGTACGTTGGAATTACTCTTATGGCACTCATCACCAGTCAGTCTGCAAGAATGGGTGTCACTTCTCACTTTTCCCCCCAAAGCACAAGAAATAAATACGACCAAAAGATTCACTGACACACCACAAATGAAATGAAAGCACAGAAATTATTGGCTATTAAAAGTGAAAGATATATTTTAACATTTCAAGGTTGTGTTTAAATTTATATTATCATAGTATCATATCACATTTGTCATATAATATCATTAACTATGGCTATACAATGTGTGTTACACATTGTAAATAAATAATCAACAATACCTTTACTCTAGTAGGTCAGATTTACATAATTGAATTTCATTTGCTTAAGCTATAAATACTTTGGTTGTTTTGTTCCTGATATTTCGTCAGTAAGTACAGTACTTGCTTAGCCTGTGGTAATATTTAGCATGACCCAATTGACTAAAGCTGCTGGGCATACTGTATGTGCTTTCAGTTTTTAAACACTCAACACAGGACTTAATGTATGTCTAATAGTCTCTTATGGGCAGACATCTCGTTGAATGACGATGATGGTCTGTGAAGGTATCACATGAGGTACATAGAGTACATCTGCATGAGAAAGCCGTAGTGTGTATGTTTGGGTGTGTATGTTTGGGTGTTTGGAGTGAATGGCCATACCTGTGTGTGTGTGTGTGTGTGTGTGTCTGTGTGGAGTAACCGGCCATACCTCGCCCTTCATGTTCTTCATGCCCATTTCTCCCTTCCCCTTCTTGCCCTTCTTGTTTTTCTTCTTCTTTAAGCAGCACTTCTTAACGATGCAGAAGCAGCATGTGACTGTGAGCAGTATGGCGACGATGACGATAGACACGATGGCCCAGGTGGGCACTGAGGAAGGGGGAGAAATTGTCAAGGCACAGAGACAGACAGACAGTGGTACACACACACACACACACACACACACACACACACACACACACACACACACACACACACACACACAAGCAGAAACAAACAACAACATTAAAAACCCACGCATATACTGAGTAGAACTCGCACAACTAAGTTATTGGAGCCATACAGCTCTGACATTATAATTAGGTTTCCTCCAAATTAGATTTCACAATAGCCATTAGCAGCATCAGGCCTTTACTTTTCAGTCAACATTGGATCAATACAGAATAATTTAATTTGAGTGTCAGACTGTGCCTTGGAAATAAGTCATTGCCATTGCTCTTGGACATTTTAATTATAAGCACTCATCCGTGTTCCTGGATTTAAAGGTGTTACAAGCTGACTATGGAAGGAAACAGAGCATGATATTATAAATTAAACAGAATAAATATTATCGATAGCATAAAAGAAAAACATCTCACTCACATGGAATTTTTGTCATCTCATTGAGAAACTTGTTTTTGATGTCACCAAACATGTTTTTGTTGACTTCAGTGGAGTTGTCGCCCGGCGTGGAACTCCCTTGGGGGGCCACTGTCATGGCACCCGTGGGCTCAGCGCCTACCATGGCCGCTGGCTTTTTCAGCAAGTTTAAATTAATTTTCCCTGGCATTCTCTGACAGTTCCTGTAAACAAAACACAGCAAAACCAACCATTATGTTGACTGAATGCTAAAGTAACAAGCTAAACTTCCAGAAAGCCCATGTCATGGTTGAGATAGATAGATAGACAGATAGACAGACAGACAGACAGATAGAGTAGGTAGATAATTGATGATGATATATGTGTTGGTACCGCATTCATTGGCATTCCAATCATAGAGGACCCTCGGGGGGAAAACCAAGCAAGACTAAAGCCATGCATCCCAATTTCCTCTGTTAGATGTGATTTTTTTTTCCTAAGAAGCTAGTTTGACATTGTAGTCATACCTACAGCACACCAGTACAGAAGGGCCGATTGGGGGAAAATAAAAATTCTGGGTATAGCATGTCATGCTCGGTTGAATAGCTGGACTTAATGTGTAGGCCAGCAGGAACCTAAGCACAGCACCGAAGGGCTCAAAAACGTAACTTCATTTAGACTACTGAGAGCCTTTTAATGTATGTAAATGACTTGGAAGGAGTAGGATAAGGAGGGATGACTAACGTAATGAGAGGGCACTTTCCCCTATGAGTCCACTGAGATGACAGTCATATGGGCATAACAAAATGGAGGCCAGAGTTTTTTTTTTCTCCAATTGTCAATTCCCTGCTCCACTGATGGATAACTTGTTGACCCATGGCTTAAGATAAAGTGGCAACTATCATTGGAAGACAGAAACTGCTAATGTCAGGTTTGCATAAGTAACACAATATGCCCCAGTAATACTATATGACACAATGTATTTTATTATAGGAGTATCTAAATGTATTGAACAGACAGTTCTAAATCTAAATCTAAATTTAGTTGAAGACATAAGATATTATCTTATGCATGGTGCATCTGTAGGCCTACTCTGTTACACTAGCGTGTGTAAAGCCATGGCTGAGGCATGGAAATGAGAGCACTCAGGCGTTCTGTGATGTTAATCTGGAAGCCACGCTGGGTGACTCATCATGGCCTACAGCCCAACAAAGGGAACTAAAAAGACAAAGTTTCAAAGTCGAGGTTCACCATGACCTCCACACACACACCACAAACCACCTCAAAAAAAGCTATTCTCATCCCGATTTATTCCATTGTAACGTGCTTAATAGCAACACAGACTTAATGGAAATGCCAGTTGGTTTGGGTCTGGTTTTCTACCAAGCAGTCATGAAGTCGTGAAGGGACTCACTCCCTGAGGCTAGACTGAGGCAGGTAGCGTGATTGAGAAAACAGCGTAGGCAAGCAATCAATAACTGACTTAATGGTTTCATCAAACCTCTGCTTCAGTCTTGAGCTGAACTAACCTGATCTAACTATTGCAAAAAAGCACAAAATAGCATCTCAATGAAGGAATGGGTTTTGCAAGGATTACTCTGCCTTTGTTCATCCTTAAAAACAAAACAAAAAACAATACAAAAAAACAAACAAAAACGGTGCTCTCCTCAGGCCTGAAAGTGTGAGAATTCTGAATCCTTTCATAACAAACTGAAAATCAGACTGGATTTATCTATGGCAATGCTAGGACACATTGAAATCTACACAGACCTATAGGCCTACCAATAAACACGCCCAAGGGTTCATGTTTATTTATTGTTTATGTGGTCCCCCCTCATAACTATGGCATAACGGAGTAATCCTGTCCAGCTGTTTCATTATAGCATGGGTAGCCTGACAATAGCTAATTAAGGGACTACAAGTGCAGCACTGGGTTTTCCCTTTCTGTTTCAGCAACTAGCCCCCAGTTCTACATCACAGCTGTTAGCTGAAAGTCTCTTAGGGTTGTCGTATGAGAAATAACAAGTGCCTTGCCTGCATTTTACAGAGTTATATTAATACCTGATAGATTACAATATATTTGGCACTGCCCTATTTTCAATAAACCATGCAGTGTGGGTATGTGCGTGTGAGTAGGCGTATTTGTGTGCACGTAGGTGTGCTGAGTGTGTGTGTGTGTGTGTGTGTGTGTGTGTGTGTGTGTGAGTGTGAGTGTGTGTGTGTGTGTGAGAGAGAGAGAGAGAGAGAGAGAGAGAGAGAGAGTGAGTGAGTGTGAGAGAGAGAGAGAGAGAGAGAGAGAGAGAGAGAGGATTAGTTGATTTTACATATGAATGCATCAAGAGCTATTTCGCAAGGAAAAGCTTCATCAGGTATTAGGTTTATCAGTTTTGTGACACATTCTGCATATAAATGAACACTTTGTGGAATTTTCTGACTTAAATCAAGGCTCAGCCTTGACAGCATCATCTTTCCATAATCATAGCTTAGAAAAAGTTACAGTAATGTTTTGGGTGTGTAAACTTAATGCATCAAGTCTGCAATTACTCAATTACTATAATATCAGTTGGATCTACAGTACACTATTCATTTTATGGAGGAAATCGCTTGAAGTGAAATAAAAATCTCTATGGCTTTCCTTGGCTTTTGCCTGTCACTAAATGCTTAATGTTAAGCCAGGGAGCTGTAATTTGGTTTAATTAAAACTAGTAATTACTTCACAGTAATTAGCCAGTACTCCCAGTCCCACACTAACTAATGCTCACCTCTGTCATATTATAACTTACTGATGCAAAAAATGGCTTAATTCCCAAGCAAGCCATCATGCCAGGCTTTAGTAATATTGATTAGTGGTAGTGTTTATACTCATTGACATTGTTGTTTAGGCAAATGCACATGGGTTGGGCTTAAGCATTCAATTCACAATTTCATTTGTATCATCCACAAATCATTGCAGTTAAACCATTGCCTTGTCTTCATGACATCACACCCTTACACAAATAGTCATCAGATGACCTCTGCCCTTCCATACATACGCAAACCCATTGCCTGACCTCTGCAATACCTTATTAATGCATGACTGCACGCCCCCTCAAGATCACACCCTCTCTGATACCAGCATCTGGTGCTGCTCTTTCCTCTTTCCATTTCTCTGTCAAGAACGTGTACATGCACCAGTTGTGATGTTGCTCATGCTAGCTGTTGAGTAAAGGATTGGATCTTCTGAATACTGTACACATATACCGAATTCTGAGATCATTGATATGTTTTCTGGTCCCAAGCATGTGAGATGCAGCCTAAGAGATGGTGAGCATGTACATGGATAGTGGTCTTCTGTCTATGACAAATCACTCAGTACAGCTTTACATAACCATGTTTGCGTTTTGGTTGATTTATCGTTGACTGTATCTTTATACTGAGTCAGAGTAATCATGCCAGAGATCTTGGGTAGGGTCATGAGTAAACCTAACAGAGTGCCAGCAGCACTCTTCCTGAAGCCAGTCCACCAAGCAAACAGCAGGTGCAAGCAAATATGACCTTGCTCAGCAAGGAGCCAATGATAACCTTGGAAGCAAAGACAATCTGACAATGACATGCCTGACAATAGGAGCACTTTGTAGATTAATTTGACACTGCTCTACATTACAACATGACAGCTTTACAAGGAACCGAGAGGACGCACAGATAAATATCTTATTTCTTGGTTTCTCCAATTTCCATGGAGAAAAAAATAAATAAATCTGCCTGATGGGCACCATATTGGATTTGTCTCCACTCTCTTCCTAAGATATTTCCTCAGTGCTGCTCATAAGATACTCCACAAAATTGAGAATATCTGATGAAGAGAATGCATATCAAATCAAAGCCAAAGCAAAACACATCTTCTCACAAACCTGCAGCAGTCTAGAATACTTAAAATAGTCGTGACAACTCAGAGAACAAACAGAGAGCAGTTGGAAGCACACATCCAACCGAAACATGAGCAAAGCCTTACAACAAAATGGCAAACATTAGAGGTTTACTCAAGGGTTAGCTCTGACTCCAAGTGGAGATTTAGCAAATCACCTGACTCCAGATGCAATCGAGCTTGAAAAGCGGGCTTGGTATGGCAATACCTGGAGGGCATTCCATTCACAATGATGATTTAATTTGGCTCAAGTTCAATCACGGCAGCAGAGCGGGTAAACAATGAAGGGGGGGGGGATTGTGTAGGTCTTACAAGCACTGCAGTGGCAATATATATGCTTCAGTCAAACAGATTGAGATTATGCCCCCAGAGTCAGGCAAGATGCACGTGTTCAATCAAGTGACAGGATTAGATGAGACATAAATTAAAAAAGTCTGAAAAATTGCTTGATGGCCGGAATTGACATTGGCTATACTCCAGACAAGAGCCCTAAAAAGCTTCATCTGGGAGACCAGTGAAAAATCCAGCACTCATTTGAAATCAATAATACAGCCAATGGACATTCCTATCAGATCAGATTAGATTTCAGTCCCTTTGGAATACACTAGAGATTAAAACATATTGATACTGTTTAATGTATTACTGTTAATTAACTTAGATGGCAGCTAATTTTGCTTTGATTGATTGGTTAGTGTATTGTATGCATGGCCATTCCTGGAGCTTGGCTGGAAGACATACAGCAAAGTAGGCCTAGAAAACCATTTTCCAGACTGAAAATAGATGTCAGTTCAAGACAACCAGTGTGGAGGCAATGAGTTCAGAGACAGCTCCTTCTCATTGTTTTTCACACATGACCCCCAAAAATCTTTCAGAAATGGTAAACACTTGTCTTCTGATTATCCTAAAAGGAACATTTATATGCCTTTTCTAAGAGGCAAAGGCAATAAGCACTCCTTAAAACTGCCTTGTGACGCAGCTGTTATCAGAGACCATTAGCAAGACTGGGTGTGCTCCTATTTGAATGTGACGCCCACCATGATATATGCACCGTTCCCTCCTCCCTCTTTTGTCCGGGGCAAATTAATCAATCAAGGCAAGAGATAGTGACCAATCTTCATTTAAAGCTGGGAGAGGCTAGCCAAATGAGCATTACTTCTGCAGCAATGAAGATAGCTCGAATAGTAAAGGAAAAGAGAGGCTAAAAGTAGAGCGTGTTGTAGCATGGTTAAGAAATTCACACATAGAACAGCGGAATATGCACCACCTTTGATGCTTGGGTAGAGCCAAGGAGGGATTTTATGATAGTTAAGCGTTTAACATATTAAACACTGGAGACCATGGAGACATTACTGTAAGAACATTCAGTATGGTTGCAGAATTAAAATGGATAGAGGTTAACCCATACAAATCATTTATATAAGATGATACAAGTGCAATTTTGCAGTGCATTTGAGAAAGCTAATTTGCTTTGATCAGGAATGTATGACGCAAGAGAGAGTGCAGTGCACAAAACGAAAGGATGCTTTCTCCACTGCTATCAAACTCTCTCCATTGCTGGTAGCTCTCAAAGTGGTGTGGGCTAAGATGAAGGGGTCCTTTTTCTACATAATAGGACCATTCCACTTGCTGGGCAGCAGTCAGTAGCTTATAAAAAAAACAACAGCTTCAGCACCCACATAAATTTCACACATGCAGAGACTCCGCAGTAAACCAACTAGCTGGTGCTTCAAAGCATGTGTCTGTGTGTCAGCTGTTCAAGAAGTGTTGCATAATACAATATCAATATGCACTGATGCTGGTGAGCTTTAAAGTGCCACACATGTTAATCAGCATTCTGGAATGCTGAATGCGGTGCATACACCAGGTGACTGTCTGGGTTAGTGTGAATGACTGGTAACTGTAAGCATAAGCTTTGGTGTAAGTCATAGCATGTGTGTCAGAGGATATTTTTGCTGTATGTCATTCAGGACGTACTAGAGAGGATAAAGTTAGCACCCCCTGCAGTAGCCAATTATTATTATTATTATTATTATTATTATTTTCTTTTTGGTAACTTACACCAATGTCCTATATTCTCACCAATAAATGTACATTAGCTCTCAAACCGAATGATAATAACCAGTGAGTTCTGTTGACTGACAAGATGGAAAAACATGATTTCATGAACACTCCTACATGAGTTACTCCCATGTACATTCAACTGTAAGGGCAGCCAAGAGAAGCTTCATTCAGTGAGTAATGAGATATGTAAAGTTAAAGTGACTACGAAGCTGTTGAATTAACTTGCAATCTATCTTGCATAGTTTTCTTTAAGTGAAATGCAGTTGGCACAGTATACAAATACAGATAGATGTACTGATTTCTCTTTTCAAAAATGATCTGATATCACACATTTATCACATATTGAGCCAGAGCTAGAGGAAACATTTATTGTAGGTTCTGTCAGTACCTGCCTCTACCAGTTTAAGTACATGTCCATATGTTTTTTAACTATTGCACCAAACTAAGAACAAAAATTTAGGCAGGAAGAAAATAACATTTACATATTTTTTTAAGCTTTTCCATTCGCATTCTCCCTCTCACATGTCAGCATATGGCTCAGGTAGGGATAGAACAATGAGGTTAGGTTCACCAAAATTAATTCTGTACTGCTCTCCATGAAATTTTGGTGGGTCAATCAGTCATTGATTTGCTCTATTGCATGGTAGACAGTCCATGGATCTGCATGGCATCTGTACCTCTCAAACCCTTCTGGAGCAACATTTAAAATGTAAATTCCTCATTAAAATCCCTGAAATGGTAGTATTGAATACACAGCCTCATACCCAGATACTCAACATTAATGATAGGACACAGACAGACACAGACAATGGTTATTTTTCTGTTATTCTGAGATTTGTTGTGAGGGGGTGCTGTGAATATGACCGTGAGATTGATTGGCTGTTGGTGTGCATTAGAGCATCAAAGAGACATTCCTGCCCTCAAGGGCTAAAATGGCAACAATTACTATTCACTCCTGCCCATTACTTAAACAGCCAGGGTACCCTCATGCTACAGAAGCATATAGCCAGCTTATGTAAGAAAAATAAACCTTTTCTCTGTTATCCTGGTCCTCTTGGAGTTGTTTTAGACACCAGCAGAATACCCAAAATGAATGCTGGTTGTTTGTGGCCTCTGAGGAAAATGTTCGCTCGCGTTTATTATGTTTAGTGTCTGTGGGGCCCACAGCGTTTGACAAACCTACCAAAGCCAGCTTAGTCATTGGAACACATCGGGTACTTTCTAAATCAGGTGCAAAAGAGGAGAGAGTACATAAGGAAATGGTGATGGTGACAATGTCCTTGCATCATGCTGTCCAATCTGTAAGTTTCTTCCAGAGGACGCTCTACCAAGTTCTAAATGAGTCATCTGGCTCAGCTACAGTGTTTGCAAAGTTTGTATGAATCCTAATGTATTCATGTTAGGCTTCCCAACGAAAATCATATAATGAGGAGTCCTGCTGCTAGATGGTAATTTTCATTGATTTGACAATCCACAAGATACTAATGTGTTTTTTTTTTTTCAGATGGAACTTCTTATTAATATGCAGGGGAGAGAAGATAAGATTGGCTTCATAATGACAGCCATAGTATAGGCTCTGCTGCAAACAATCTAGATTTGACATTCCTATTTCCAAGCAGGTTTGGCCAAAGGCTTTCCTGACATTTTCTTTTTTTAATGGTTATTTCACATAAATATTTGACCTTATCCTCAGTCCTTTTGAGTGGGATTTGTGAACCCCTTTCTTTGGGACTGCTTAAAGGTCTTCCAGTTTGAAGAGTTATTTGGCATACCCTTATGTTCATCCATGCATGAACCAGAGGGGCCTCCAAAGGCTTATTTTCCCAGAACAGACTGGCGTAGCAAACCTGTGTATTCTATTTTTTCCCCTCAATGGAGACAGATCATCTGTTATTTTCTGACAAGTACGTTGATTAAGTCATTAATATTAACAGCTCTACTAATTAATTCACACCATATTGAAACCACCCTGGGCTGCAATGCACTTCACAAGACAGCCTCTCATCTGTCTTGCATAAATGTGACGATCTGACATGGCCTCAAACTGCACTTGTACTCTTGCAGAGGGGTTTCATCATGTCTCAGATAAAAGCCACCCAAAAAACTATTACAGAAAGAAAAAATATGACACACACAGACACACACACAAACACAGTCCCACTCCTACTCGCACTGAACAACCGTAATGAAACATTTCTCACTAACTGGTGCTGGTTGACTCTCAGGGTAAAAAGGTGGCGATTTGGAGTGCTTCTGTTCTCAATGGAGCTCACAGCTCTGGGCTTGTTGGTACTCATCACCCTGCGGGTGAGCCGAGCAGCTGTCAGCGGCCTGCACGCTGGACGCTCTCCAGGAAAAAGGCACCCATGTGCAAACAGACAAACTACCCTCCTCTTTTTTAAAGTCAGGCCTGTGCCACGCACCCACCCACCCACACGCGCACAAACACACAAACAAACACACACACACACACAGGCCAAATGTCATAATGTAAAAAGTCAGAAACGCCATCATTAGCCATGCAGGAGAGGCACCTTAGACAGGAGTGGAAGCTTCAGAGAGATGCAAGCCAGGAAGATCAAGTAAACAGTAAGACTTCCGAGAAATCTTTGCATTGAAATAATATTCATCTCATTATGCTAAACCTTTCGAGCTTGGTGCTTTACGATAAATCTGAAACACCAAAACAAACAAGATTCAGCGTGCATTACGATTGCATGAAACGATTTGTACAGAAGGTATGAATATATAGCAAATAAACAGACAATCTCAGTCGGTGAACTATACACATCTGACTCGATCTCTTCCCACTGCCATGCCATGCTACCCTTTCCAAAACCAGACTCTTATGCCATTTCCTCAGACACAGTATCCCCTGGGCTTCAAGGAAAGCCTTCAGTTTGCACAGTGTACTGACAAGCAAAGACAAGCATCTGCAGCATGCTTTTCATCCTTACCACAGTGTTTTTTATTTCCCCTTTTTTCCTCTGATCTTATCCTCTTGTCTCGGGATGGCCCATCCACCATAGAGAAGGCACTTGGGGGAGGTTTAGTGTTTGAGCGTGCCGTTTTCTGACTGCTCTCCCATCAGCCCGAACAACTGCAGTCCTCCTCCTCGTCTCAGTCTCACTTCTCTCTACTGCAGCAGGAGCAGGACTCCCTCTCCCATGCACTCACTCACACACACACACATGCGCACACACACACACACGCTCCGGCACTCGCACGCTCTCCTCCTCCCCCACTCATTCACCCACCCACCCACCCATCCTTTCTTTCCCTTCCCCAGTCCCCTCCCCTCCCTTCTCCTCTCTTCCTTTCCCTCTGCCTGCTTTTATTTCCCTCTCACTGGTCTTCCCCTGCTCTCTCTCTCTCTCTCTCTCTACCCCCATTCTCTTGTCAGCTCTTTTTTTTTCTTCCCTCTTTTCTCCTCCTCCACTCAGTCTCTCTCTCATCCTCCCGTTTGCTTACTCGTGGATTCCTATTGGTAATGCCGCTCACACAGCTCAGAATGCAGTGTTCCGAAATGGTACATCACCGAGGGGCAATTTAAAGGGATCAATATTTAAAACCAGCACAAGCCACGTTCAGTAACCAGTCTTTCCCCCCCTGTTCTGTACAGACCAAATGCCTAGACAACTGGAATAACATGGAAATACAGGGCACTGCAAACCTCCTCCCCAAAAAAGATGATGTATACTGTACTTGAAAACTGAGAGTCACAAAGGAGGAGAGAGAGGGAGAGAGAGGGGATTTCTGAGGACAGAGTGTGAGGAGGAGAGCGGGATAGAGAGGGAGTCAGGCGGGAGAGACCGTGTCGGACGGAAAAAAAAATGGAAGGGGGGAGGGGAGTGGCTGGGAACTCACTGCAGCAGAAGAGCCAGTGCAGCAGCGTGTGAGGAAGAGAGAGAGAGAGGGATGGAGAGAGAGAGAGAGAAAGAGGGATGGAGAGAGAGAGAGAGAGCTCACAGGGATCCTTCCCATGTTTGAAGACACGAGCATGACTGTGTTACATAAATAACAGACCGATCCAGACCAATTATTATGCACCTCACACTGGTTCATAATTTTCATTTTCCTTTTACATTCCAGACCATATGGCTTCTGTCTTTTTTAATTAATATTAATCTAATACACACCCAATCATATAATCTAATGTTAGAGAGGGTAGTTACATTCTGCATTCTATATTTTAGCCAAATCGTGACTGACCTCAATTCAAATGGATTGGGTGAGATAAACTTCAAAAGGCATACCATATTTCCATATCTTAGACATTAAAAACCCTTAATGATGTAACATGCATTGCCGGCATACTCCTCGTGTCAAATGTTCGTCCTCAAATGGAGTTAGCATTTGTTAGTACAATTTCATCACTTTAACAGAGCAACCACACATGGGAAGGGGGTGGGGGGAGGTGGAGGGGGGGTCTTTGGAGGCTTCAGGCTTCCGTGGTGTCATGAAAAATGATCATCCCCGCCTTAAGAGGGGTGGCTTTCTTAACAGCTTGCAATGAGCACTTGAAAATGGAATCAATAAATGGCTTGGCCATTACAGGCATACGAGAGGGTAGAATGAGATGGCCTTTTTCCAAATGACCTCTGAGTTAAATGATAAGGGGCTGTGCGAGATATTTTGCTGTCTTTTTTTTTACCAAAAAAAAAAAAAAAGAGAGAGATTCAATCGGGATCATGTGCTGCATGTTAAAGTGATTTTCTCTCCGACTGACAAAGAATGATGCAAAGCGTTAGAGAACATGACACTGATACTTGTGCCTGTGTCCCTGCAACGTGCAGAAATCGCTCAATAATTAATTACCACTTTCAAATGGGGAAAGCTGCTAAGGGGTCGACCTATATTTGCTCCTCTTACCGCTTCAGAGCAGCCTAAAATGATGCTTTCTATCGTCATATCTGGAGTTATTATGTAATGTCTTGAGTTTCTGTGTGGTTGCCACACTATTCGGTGTTGCTATTCCGGCTATTCATGAGCTATTCTGTGTGGATACAAGAATAAGAGGAAGGATATAGAGTGTAGAAACATCCATTACCCTGTCCAGTTTCTTATTTTCAGTGCTGGAATGACAAACAGCCCAACATGTCTGGGCTAGTGCGGCATCATAGTGACTAAGGGTTATTGAGCGCTGCTGGATTTGTGGCACACATGGGCAACCCCAGCTGAGCGCAAGAACTTATGAAGCGAGACGGTTTAGACGGAGCTCACAGCCACCATTTCTGCAACAGCAAGCATGTATTTGCACCAATGGAGTCTTGTAATAAGGTTTTGCTAGCATCTCATTCACATTTTAAGTGAATGAGGTTCTAACCACTGCTGTTTTCAAAGCAATACTAAATAAAAGTCATCATGATGCCAATCGTAATCATCATCATCATCATCATCATCACCACCAACAGTAGCAACAACATCAGTATCATCATCATCATTACTATTATCACCACCATCATCAGAAGCAGCTTCATCAACAGCCATCATCTTTCAGTGTGTTTTCTTGTTGATAATGTGAATCAAAAGCAAACCGATATCCATTCTTCTCTGTCCTGTTTACTCTATGTGAGACCACTCTTGACATACTGTAAACACCATTACAGAGAACAATATTTTCCTGGAAGAAAAAGAGTGCCTATCCCTGCACAAGGTACTCTCAAAGGCACTACATCAGCCCTCTGCATTTCAACACGCTTGCTGGCCAGAACTCTCAGTCTATCAAAGCACGTTCACCGTGGTGGCCTCTCGAGTCGGGCTCCTGGATGGAGGGAAACTTCAAGCTGCCTGACATCGTAAAGCATGGTGGAGAAAATTCCTCGCTGGCAAATATTTCTTCTGAGCTTTATTAACCTGATCTGGCATGAAGGCAACTATCCATCACTGAAATGACTCCAATTAATCAGACTCATACATACAGAAAGCTACTTTACAATAAATAATGGGGCAGGTCCAGAAACTGCTGTGGCAATAGGGAGTCTTTAGGATATACAGTATCAGATGATGTCAAGGAGAATGTATTAGTGTGTGTGTGTGTGTGTGTGTGTGTGTGTGATTGGTTTACATATTTAAGAACACATTGTGAGGCTGTGTCTCTACTTGGTGTGCCACCAGCATTGCTGCTTCAGATTTGAGTTACCGTGATATATTTCATGGGTTATTGTACATAAAGTCTACTTCGATCTCTCCACCCTCAGCCTTGGAAAATGCATGAGAATGATTGGTGTGGGATTGAATAAATGTCAATTCCTCATAAACTACCTCATATCACCACAACATTGAATCAAACAGGAAAGGTTTAGTGAATAAATGACCTTGCACCTCTGCAGAATCATATCTTCATGTATTTCTATATTTTGCCTACTTTTATACAGGATACACATCTTGGTTGTATAGGGAGAAGTGAGCTGGATTTCTCTTTGTTTGAGAATAGCAGCCTTGTAGCATAAAATGTATAGCATATTTATTGTAAAGACTTATGAATGGGAATAAAGAGAGTCATGTGGTGAGTGCAGTGGGGTACAGTCAGCTAGTTAATCAGAAGAATCTAATAAGGCACCACATTTTGCTTTTGCATATGGCTTGAGACCTAGACAACAGTGCCATTTTCACTCTGAATTTTTCAACACAGAAAAGAGGATCACGGCTGGCTCAAATGTAGGAATTGCACGGAATAACCCATGTTTCCATAAATTTAATGTCCAAAGTAATAAAAATAATGGTTGCTTCAGCTACCCAACAGTCAAGACAAGAAATCACCAAGCCTTTTTTCATTATCAACCCTGTCGGCCTGTGCAGATAAGTGTATGCATTTCTAATGTGTCAGAAGAATTTTCTCATGATACTAAAAATCTAAGCATGGGTTGACAAGTAATATACTCACTATGGAAATTTGATCCCTGGTTGCTGGATAATCACAGTGAAATCTAGGGGAAAAGACAAATCCATTAATGACCAACAGCACATCAACTTTTTACAACACTGTTGATATCAGCATATCTATAGATATTAATAACAATATCTGTCACATCTGGGATTTTAAATGAGCTGGAAAGACAACACAAAGGCAATGTTACAGTTTGGTAGTAATAGTGCATCAGAGACATGATCGGCACCAGACTCTGTCAATTGATATTGATGCACAGGGGGGAAAAAAGTGTTCTGTCAGATCACGTCTGGATAACATCATATTTCTTCAACAAGCATAACTCCCTTTTAATGTTTGATCATGATGTAGAGAAGTATGGGAAGCTGTTTAATATCTCGATCTTGATATGGCATGCAAGATCCACTGATTAGGAACTGAATTGCATCATATGGCCATTATGTATTACAGTTTTTATTTAAATTCTAGCTTCATCCTCATTTCAATTAAACCAATCCCCTTGTTATGCTTGCATAATCTGCCTGTGCACGGAATATTAACAGCTTTTCTGAATCATATTCTTCACACAGATAGAAAACAGCTAGAAGCAAGACTCCACTTATTCTACCCACAAGAGGGCTAGTACAAAATAAAGCAGTTGTTGCTCAGATTGATGATTTTAAAAAGGGTTTTTGCCATGATTGATTTTGCCATCATAGATTGGCGAATTCTGTGTCTAAAGGGCCTCTCAGTACCTTGAGTAAACATGTGAGTGCTTTGTCAGATCAAGAATTTCAGGTAAAGTTACAGACAGCAATAGCCTGGTTAAAACCTAATGACTTTCAAGCGATTTGATCTCACAATGGCCACCAAGCCTATTTGTATCCTGTATTGCTTTCCTGAGATAGGAGTCCAATCAAAGACGGGCTTTAATCCCTGACCCAATGAAAATGGGTGTATGTCATCAAAATCACCAGGCTGATTGGTTGTATAGATCTATAAAAGGGTAGATGGCTCACAGACTGTGTGGAAATACTAGAAAACACTCTGAACACTAGAAAACAGGCTGTTTTTGCAATATGCAACATGCTTAGCATCCTCAACTGCACCTTTAGAGGCAGCTCCATATGTAATTTTTGACAAATGAATAAGGCATTAGATAGATAGATAGATAGATAGATAGATAGATAGATAGATAGATAGATAGATAGATAGATAGATAGCAGCCTATTTCATGTATTACTCTATCTGCACAAAAGGACTTGGCCCTGCTGTGTAGCACAAGGAAGATGGTGACTGATCTTTTACAGGAATTGGGAAGACTTTAACAGGCTCTGCCATAGAGAGTCAATATTTTGCCACTATTTCTCACATACTCTATTACAGAATCTAATCAACCATCAATTTGTCAGCACCAGTCTTTTCAAGGAAAGAAGCAATCTGGTGTCCACACAGGCACATCCACAAATAAAGCCATACACACCCATTTATACATGTATTCACAGTGTGTTACATGGCAACACACACACACACACAGAGAGAGAGAGAGAGAGAGAGAGAGAGACTGCCTCAAACCAAGAGCTACCTAATGAAATTAGCTTCTTTGCCAGCTCTCATGAACAAGGAGAGAGAGAGAGAAAGAGAGAGGGAGAGACTGAGCTAGACAGAAAGAAACATAAAAGGATTGTGACGGAACAAATAGGCAATCACACTGAGTTGTCTTTCTGCTCCTCTTTAAATTGTTAATATTGGATCACCTTCCTCAGCGTGAGTGCCCTAAATTTGTTTCCCTTCGGTCCCATTAGACAGAGAGCACATGGTATATTGCAAACAGAAAACAGCAGTAAAGGAGCACCCCTCTACGAAAAGGGCTATATAAAAGTAGGCTATAGAAGGCTATACATAGGATTAACATAGATTGATGGAAACAGATTGATGTAAACAACATGAACTGCAATAAAGACTTGCTCTGCATCTCAGTCTAGCCAATAGGCCTATCACAGCTTCTTCATGTTCACCTGGGGTAGGAGACCAATCAGGCTTTTACCTTATGTAACATGAGGTAAGGAGGTGGGCTCAACAGTTCTGCTTGAAATTGAAATTGTAATTGAAATCTCACTCTTTATTCTCTGAAATCATTAGTTTGATACGTTGATGGGGCTTCATAGTCTGTGTTAGAACCAGGCTAATTCTTAGAAACGTTGCTTTTTGAAACTTTTGGAAAGTCACTTTTTAAAAATTAAAATACTGGTTTGGGTTTTTAACCATTTTTATGTTCTCTCTACTCGCACATTCTGCAGTGGTTTTCATAACATTGGGAAATGAACTATAAATGAGATCTCACAATTTGTGGAAGACTGAGAACACATTTCAAGACATATCCACGGATACAAACCCAGCTTTTCCAGTTAAATCAAGAAGGCAAACAAACTGACACTTTACTTATCCTTCACTTACACTACAGGTACAAGTGCATTTGTTCAGTTATGCAAACGTATACAATGTATATAGTATGTATTGTATACAAACATAGACACAATATGTCTCAGTTAGCAGTTGTGTTATTGAAGATTCTCTCTGAGGCTTATTGATTGATGACTACCAGACTGCCTTTAACTGATTGCTGTCTTTCGTCACTTGACCACTTTGTTACCATGATGTCAGGAAAACACTTGAGAGTCAGCTGCTGCCTTTAGAGCTGTTTCAACCAGGCCGTGGTGACATCTAATTAGTATTGGCATTTTATGACCATAGTCTGCATCCAACTGTATTGATTTATATAGCAATTCCCACTATTTAAATGCTTCACTGTAAGATGTACACTCATGCTTTGCACAGTGTTCTGCACTTTGCTGCCAATCTCAGTGCTCGGGCTGATCTGTGAGATGTTGCAACTCAGTGGTCATGGTTAACTGATAATGATCCCTGTGAGTTGGCAGTCAGCTCACACCAGTGGCCCTGTTCTATCACCTCCATCTGCAGCTAAATCTCACTATCTCTGTGTGGCACTGGAGCCAAACATATGCTTTCTCCCACATATTGATGCAGTGTTAAAAATGAGCTTTTCATGCTCAAGCATCACTGAAAACAATGAAAATGATGCTGTGAAAAACATGCTTCAGCAGAGTTGGCGAAATATCTTACTCTATACGTCTTTATATATCCATGAAAAAGATTTAAAGCTTGCTACCCTATCTTCAATACACTGAATATTATCAACTTGTGCCCAAATGTAATTGCATACTATAGGCTACATGAACCTACTACCTATAATAAACCTGCTTAGAATTCTATTCTCAATTCTGGCCAAGGCCAACCAGTGTCACAGCCCATGTTGTACAGTTTATGAATAATGTGGAAAATAAAAGAAATGAATAGGCACAAAGCAGACTAGAATCATACTTGTGCTGGAAAACTAATAACATCTCTGGTCTGAGTCATTATCCCCAAGAGTCAAATAATTCCACTTTATGTGCACATGAAAAAGTACTATCTGCATGAGATGGAACATTAGTGGAATTAGTCACTAACACAAAAATATGCTGCAAGGTCTCTCATTCACAGATTTGTCTAGCAAAGTCATGACTTCGAATCAGTAAACTTTCAGAGAGACAGGGAGAATGATAGAGGGATGGAGGGAGGGGAGGAAAGATGGAGAGAAAGAGAGATGAAGAGAGAGAGAGGAAAATATAGAGACGGATTTTGCTGACAGACAGGGCACCCCTACTGTCAGCAATCTGCCATGTGGCCTGGCACAGGATGCCTTCTCTGAATAAGCTTTTGTAATAGGCTGTTTTGTTCCGCCATGCCAACTTGCTCTTCACACTGATGTACAGAAGGGCTTGCATGTGTTTTTAGACCCTTATGGCTTATAATGTCACAAAATTTGACGTTATCAGGCAAACAAAACATTTGGAGGACACAGCAACTTCCCTGTACCACAACAGGAAAACATGAGTCTAGTATAGCCATGTATTCTCTATCTAAGGGTTGATAGCTGTTTCAGGGTTATGTTTCAAAACCTAACATTGCACAGGACGCCGAGACCTTGGGGAGACACCACTGTACAGTAAACTCACAGCCCACTAACTGTACCAGTAGAAGCCATCAAATCGCTTGGCCTCGCATCTCTGTATAGCCCCTACTGCATTGCAGCACAGCTAACAGGATTTAGATTTGTGTAAGTGGCCAGAGTCACATTACACGCTTCCCCCCCACACCTCTTTTTTGATGTGCCACCGCCACACGACGCGGCCCTGGCTTGTCACTAGTGGCCTCGCCTCGGCCACATGCTTCCTCCCTGCTAGGTGCAGAAGGCCGACTGGATGGCTGGCGGGCAGGCAGGCTGGAGCCGAGGGGAGAGGAGCGTGGAGGCCACGAGTCTTTGGGGAGGCTCGCACGATTTTCCGAGAGGATCAATTATTCAAAAGCAGACTGCCTTGCTTGCACGCTGACCCGGAATTATACGCTTAACATCGAGGAGTATGTAAGAATGTCGGCCCGTACAGCAGAGAGCCTGTTCCCATGAATAAATCTCCCCATGGATAAGGAACTGGTTTCTTGTAGTAAACTGACTGGTCAATTTTGTAAGGGCCCAGCAGAAGCAATTTCCTGAGGCAAATATGGTTATTAAATGCATTACCAGTATTGGCCCACTGGAATTTTGTCACGTTACATTATGGTACAATTCAGACAGTCAGTAACTGATTATTTTCTGATTTGGAATAAAGGGTTTGCAGCCATTATGCCAATCTGTAGCATGTAACATATCTGCTTGAACGTGCCGATTAACAGGCCTATATTACTGTATTTGTAAATAATACACATCAATACAAATATTAGGTGACCTTAATAATAGTCAATGGTCAGCATTCAGATCTACAACTCTACTCTATTCATCAACATTAAAGTCCCATAGCCTGAAAAACGTTCATCATTATGTCCACCAAGAGAAACATCAAGCTTGTCATTTCAGTGGGAACAATTCCTTCATGCACAATTCCTTCTGTTGCTCCAACAAATAGTCCTCTTTACTCCCAATCTTCAAGGACAAGAGTGACAACATAATGCTTCAGGTCATGTGTTTCCCAATGTACTGATATGTAACAAACTCTGTATTTCATTGGCATTAGTAGATTGAGATGTTATCACAAATTCATGTAACTGCAAATGCTCTTGTGCATCTAATTGACAAGAAAACAACAAAAAGGGATAAAGGCTGGGTCTGTATTATGAATGACAGATAGACAGATTTAATTGAAGGCCCCAATCTAAGGTCTTACTGTATGTGTGTTCTCAGTGTCCTATTAGCTGCTGTGTCTCCTGATGTGATTAAAGGCTCTGACCTGAGTGGCTTCTGATAATTAACTGAGAGATCACTTGTAAAATAGAAGGAGTCCTATTCAATTACCGCTTCATTAAAACCCAAATTACAAAATGACCTCAAAAAGCATCTTGGCACAGAGAATAGGAGAAGTATGTGGGACAGCCATTGAATAGTCTCACTTATAATTAAAAGAAGGAATATCTACCCTATGTTTAGTCTTTTCCTGTAATTCTTAACATCATGACCTCTCTGAGCATTATTCAAAGAACTTTCTGTGCACTTAGAGTGAAAAGCTTTGAGCCTGAATCGTCTTGTAGCCTACTTTCGTGTTAGCAGCTAATGAAATGTTTTTTTTTTTTTTTTTCGTCAAGGGCTAGGACTTTATCCCACCATCAGTTTAAATAATGTCCTCAATCATATTTCACCGAACTTTTTCCTACCTGGTAAGAAAAAGTTATACCTTACAACGAATTCGTACTGTTTGACTTCTGCAAAACTAATAGCCTCGGCTACTAATACGAGCACTCTGGAAATTCCACCATTGTTTGAGGCTATGGTGTACACATTCAGCAGCTGTTTTCCAGAGCAATGTCAGTGACATCCCCTGCACGTTTCATCCGAGTCTGATTTTTTGCCGCTCAAATTGGTGCATTGACTCATCTGCGCCGACTTTCAGCACCGCGTGTTGGACAGCTCCGCTGGGATTCAGGGAATGTCGCAGGGGTGGAGGGGTTTCAAACGGAACACGATAAGGAATGTAAACCTCTTCATTTTCCTGTGTTTGGGGCGATCGAGTAAAATCTACGAAAGTCTCGGCACGCACGACTCCACCACAAAATCCTTAAATAATTAAAAAAGGGTACATTTTCTGCGCATACCAAGGGAATCTCCATGGTAGTAGTCAGCTTCAGCCGAGAGAAAGGAGGCAAAGAGTGTGACATAATATATGCACTAAATACGTTGTAAAATGTACAATTAATATTGTTCTATTTTTATTCCTCGTGTTAAAACACTAAGCCGATACATGCCTCTTCGCACTGCGACAAAACGCGCTGTCGCTCATAGAAACGTGGCTGCTCCAATGAATATAGACCCCGACTACATGCTGCAGTGAGTTGATTTGTCGCGAGATTTAATTTCTATGCTTTCTCATTGCACTAACCATTTGATTGGTAGAGTGCTTATATAGGCATCCCCATATAGATAGAACGAACCAATTTGTTGTGGGCTCATCCCACGGTCTGTTTATATTTTCCAGATTTGATGGACTATTCAAAACGACTGCTCTGTGTTTCTCTATCTTAGTTCAACCATAGCTTTCATTGCTTAGCCCTCAATTGTACTTATGCAATAGTCGTGCTGTATAGTTGCCTACACAGGTTATACTGTATGTAGAATTCACATAACATTATAGCCTACAATGGCCTAGGTCTTAATCCCTACAAAGACGTTACCATTTTCCAGAAAAAAAAGACTAAGACAGACTTTATGATGGTGTGTGTGGATGCACACATTGGTTTAGTCACTTTTGTATACTTGTCACAAGATAAATGATGAACTCAATGAGTACATGGATACAAAGTTTTAGCATCTTTTCACTCTTTCTCCACCTTGCCACAGTAACAACAAGCACTTCACATTAGACTTAGACCAACAATCAATCCCCAGCAAGAAGGAGACAGTATAAATTGATTCCCGGTTGCTAACTCCAGGGCAATT
The DNA here is from genome assembly GCA_027497455.2 of Sardinella longiceps. Lineage (NCBI taxonomy): Eukaryota > Metazoa > Chordata > Actinopteri > Clupeiformes > Clupeidae > Sardinella > Sardinella longiceps. The sequence continues at coordinate 20,609,197 of JAODXP020000018.1, read as the reverse complement.
GGATGGCTATCAGGCTCCTGCACAGTTGTAGTGCCACTGTGCAAAATAAGGTGCCTGAAGCAACACGTTATTTGTTATTTGTGACAATCATATTCACCAAAGATGGCTGTTTTGTCATATAATGCTGTATTTACTGAAGTTGTGTAAAAATAATATGATCTGATAAAAAGGAAGGGGGATATAAATATCAGTATTTTAAAATGAGCATTTTCTCAGTTGTGAATAGGGACTGTCTTATTATGTTATGACTGTAATTAGTTATAGGCCTAGGCTTGAATGAGCACATAGTTCTACAACAACATAAAGACCAAAAAGCATAAGCAATCTAGCCATCATAACCACCCTCAGCCCAAGGTTAAAGAAGCTCAGTGGCTAAATGTGCATGTAAACCTACATTTTAAAAAGACTATTTTTTTCTTCCACTTTTGACCAAGGAAAACTCCATAAAATTCCCAAGGGACAGTGTAGCACAAATTCATATAGTGCATGTAATACTGGTATGCAAAAATGATTGTGTGAGGTTATGATTATAATACAACAACCACCTTTATCCAGAGCATTATATCCTCACAGTATGTCCCTGCCTATGATTCCTTAGCAACTGCTTACAATCCCAAAAAAAAAAAAAAAAAAATCAAGAGAGCACATGTTTTGATTTGCCAATCTGTGCAGTGCCAAGGGTACTATCATGCCTAAAGGACAGCTTTAGTCTCCAAGAGGCCAAGAAATGCAATAGTTTTTTAATCAGAGTGAACAACGCACAAACGTCTGCTTGCAGTCTCTCACGGCCCTCTTCACATAGCCAGGAACTACTACACAGGACATGGCACAAATTTGAGCATTGCAGTTACATAATGGAACCAAACTGTCTTAGGGATGATGGCAACTATGAGTCAGCCATGAATAGAGACATACAGACAGAATCTAACGGTGATATATATATTAAAAAAAAAAAATGATAGCAATGGATAAATGTGATTTTGTCATTCCGTATCTACAATACAAAAGCACGTAGCCCCTGTTGTGTTTTTATACATACCGGTAAATAGAAAGCCACATAGGCCTAGATAAAAGTGTCTTTATGTTTGTTGAAAACAAAGCATCTGAATGATTACCGTGACTTGTAATGTAATGTAAACTCTATATTTTACAAAACGAGGGACCAATTGACTTCAGTATAGAACAGAAAAGAATCTGATGACCAGATATGGAGGGAACATGGAGATTGTCTGAAACTGAAATAAACAATAAACAAACAAACAAATAATAAACTAGAAAAGCACTCAGAGAGTGCAGTCCTTCTCCAAGGCACTATGGTCACTGACACAATAGAAATTCCAGAAGGTGTTCTGGAACACTAGTCACCACCCAAATTTAATGGATTCGTCCTTGGGCAAAGACACCTCTGGTAAAAATGTAATCCAGATCAGTGCATGAGTTTCCACTTGCCAACCTCATTGGTATAGGTAATAATAATAAATAGAATCCCTTTAACCTTGGTCCTGTTTATTTTATATACATAAAATTCTCTTTTATATCGCATTTACACTGTGGAATCCACAGAAGTTCAAAAATATATTTTAAGAATATCAGTTTGAGGTTTTGTTAAAAGTTAAAACCGTGTTTACGTGTAAACAGTAGGCCAGATTAAAACCCAATTTACGTGTAAACAAAAGGCCAAATTGAAAAAAACACTGTTTATAAAAATATCTACACATAAATATCTTAAACAGGTCTTTACCTATAACTATGGCTAGGGTTAGAGTGAGGGTTACCGGAATTAGGGTTGAGGCAGTGCCTTGCAGGAAGGGCTGGAAGCTGCCATTGTGGGTAAAAAAAATACCATTGAGCCATTAAACAAGGCCAAGATTCATGGAAAAATATATTGTGGTTTGATGTGTAATACACATTGTTTATTGTTTCCCCATACCTTTTCAGAAGGTGATGCAACAGAATGCTTGATAGCATTCTAAGCTCAGTAAAATGATTATGATTTGTGATTTAATCAACTCTGTGAGCTTGTTTGCAATTCACCATTTCTGTTTACTTTCTCTTGGCCAGGAAATCAGGTAGGGTCTACTGGATCTGATACTTGACATACATGTCCATTGAAGAAACACGTTGACAAAACTAGTTTGACACTGGCAGTACATTCGCATTCACATCAAGGCAGTTTTAAGCTTCATGCATCTTTTTTTTTTTCTTCAAAGCACAGATAGATAGATAAATGCACACCAACACACATTCCCAACAAAGATGGAAATCTGTTTTCCCAGACTACAAGCAGTAGTAGTGATCTGGACCCTCCCATTTCCCCTCTCCTCTCTGAGCTCTCGAAGGCCCGCCCTTAGACCCTCCCACTGGATTAATTATGCAGCTCAATGCAGCACTTTCAGCTGGCCCAGCTGCAGCTGCTTCTACCTCCACTACCTCCATCCATCCATCTACCAATCCTGCCTCTCATCCTATCCCCCCATCCCATCCCACCTCTGTCTTCCTCTCCCTTCCTTCTCACTCAGCGGCTCAGAGATGGGGTAAAAAGGACGATGTGTTGCACAATCATGGAATGTAGGGATTTCTGCTCGTACACTGTTCTCTCTCTCTCTCTCATTTACATGTGCACACCACTCTACTTTGAAGTTTAAACACTATGCATGTATGATTGTTGCTCATGTGCTCATATGCATGTGTTTGTATCATGAAAGTAGTAGTATGGATGGACTTACATGGCATAAGGCTTTTTAATCTAATTTAAGACTGTGTCCTCATTGGATGAGTTCAAGTTCACTCAGAACAATGCTCTCATATTATCTTCTCATCCGTGCACTGGGAGCAATTTCACCAACCCACCATCACACTTTTCACTCCCTTCACCCCACACCGCCAGCTCTCTCAGAGCATCTTCCAGACAGTGTTTCTGGCAGGATACACGATCCCTCGTTAAGTGTTTCTGGATCGAATGCAACCACAGAGGCTTTGTGCTGCTGCTGCACGTAGTTTGTTCTGTACGGTACAACAGAGAAGTCCGTTTGGATTTAGCAAAAAAAAAAAAGAGAGAGAGAGAGAGAGAGAGAGAGAGAGAGAGAGATGGTGTGCAAATGTCAACAAAAGAACTGTTCAAACAGGACCAGTGAGGGCCTTCAGTTTCTCATTATGCCTTCTATTCTCCACCTACAGTTCAATACAAACCATTACAACATACAGCACTCTTTCACTAAGTGTGATAGCCAATGGAATAATTAAGATACGGTAGAGTACACAACATGAAGAACTGGTTACTAAAACCTCCTGACAGAACACTATGAAATGCTAATAAAAATACTCCATGGGGTTTGTGGGGGATCACCTCAATGGCACTAATGAATCTCAATTGTCCTGACTATGACATTGTGTCTGACAACCTGCAATTTACAAGGACAGTGAGAGGACATGAGCTCAACAGAGCAAATAATCTCACAAAGAACCAGCCAGCAAAAAGCCTGGGTAAATTTGTTTACCAACCATCAGACAAGCATTGTAGACTCGACATGAATGGACACAGCGTCAGCTGTTCCTTTTATATGTACATAAACAAACAATAAAAAAGAAAAACGGCAATGCTATTTCAGAGATGTTGTCTGCAAAGTGAGATTCAATAAAAAGTAAAACATCCTTTTTGATGTGCTGAGATTTACATTTGACTTTTAGCTCTAATAGTAACCTGACATATATTAGGCTATTTTAGTCTGAAAATATCCTTATTGTTGCAAAATATACCCAATGAATAACTTTCCCAAAAATCGGATTCCATATACTAAGGCTATCAAAAATGAATATACAAACATCAAAGCTTGCAATGATTACATAACAAGGTTACACACACGCGCACAAGCGCACACACATACACACACACACACACACTCTGTCTCTCTCTCACACTCACATACATACACACACACACACACACTCAAACACAAACACTGAAAACTCTTTCCCTGAGTGCCATCACGTGTGACACCCACACATGCCCCCTATGATAAATTCTTCCATTTGCAAAACTTGGTAGAAACAGAAAGCACAAGGTCAGGCCAAGCATTTCATCAAGAGCCCTGTGTGGTCATTTTTAGCTTTTAAAACTGGGTTGCAGTTGATCTGTGGGAGCTGCAGCAATACAGTATGTTTCAGAGCTTGGTACACCCACACTCTCCTATTCTCGTTCTCTCTCTCTCTCTCTCTCTCTCTCTCTCTATTTATGTGTCTTTCACACACACTTTTCTATGTTCCTCCATTTCTTCATATTCACATTCCTGCCTTGTGCACAGGAAACAAGGAAACACACAGTCTTTCCAATGGATCAAAGAAAGAGCGTCCTTGAGTTGTGGATTTTCAGTTATGGCTTTTTTTTTTAAATATCCTGTGAAAGCACTTTAGTGTTGATGTCATACATTATGCATTACCTTTTGCCTCATTCTCTACCTTCGTAGAGAAAGAAAACTATGATATTACACCAGACTTTCTATGGAACTAGTACTGTATTCCCATGATGCTGTTAGACCCACAGATCTTATCAACTGTATCATACTGTAAGTATAAAATACAGTATGTCACTCCCATGTACTGTAAGAGCTAATTACTGTTAATAAAAACTCTATCGCTACGGTGCCATTATATTACAATGATTAAAAATGATGATTTGAAAATGATTTGAACAAATGTGTAATTGTCTTCTGACTTTAACACAGAAATCGATTCATGCAGTACTTCTTGAGACCTAGTCTATCCATATAAACTTATGTGGGACATTCACAAGGGATGTTTTTCACCTTTTGATACAGTATGATGAAATCTAGATAAACTCGACTAAAAAAACGTATCAAATGAGGATATGTCTCACTCTCCTTGCTATTTGGATCGATATGACACATAACACACATTACATGCAATATGATGCTTCACAGTGAGGATGAAAGCTGAGCTTACAGTAATACTTACCGAGAGTGGTTGCAGTGGTCCCCTGGATAAACTTCCTCAAAACAGCTTTAGGAGTCCTCAGAATTATAAAAATCCAGTGTCTTCTCCCAGATTACTTCTTTTATTGCTCCACTTTGAGTTTTTTTTATTATTTGTACCACAGTCCTGGGAGCACCTAGATGCTCTTCTCTTGTTTTAGCCGTGGTTATTATCGCATTCACACACTCACACACACACACACACACTCACACATGACCCAAGCTGGAGTGATATATCGATTAAGATCAGCACAAAAGAGGGGAAAAATGAAACGTGCACACTGCAGGGATTTTTTTTTCTTGTTCACTCGTCCCTCTACCGTTTCAGTGCTGCATTTCCTTTCTCTGTTCTCCCATTGGCTGGGCTCCTCTTCAATATTGTAAGTCCTCATCTTTAATTGGGAGGGGCAGCTTTACAGTGCCTCAAGACTCTCTCTCTCTCTCTCTCTCTCTCTCTCTCTCTCTCTCTCTCACTCACTCTCTCTCTCTCTCTCTCTCTCTGTCTCTCTCATATCACTGTGTCTCTTGTGTCCTTTCTATCCGGGAGAGGACTGCTTAGCTATGCAATTTTAAATGGAGGATTATCTTTTCTTTTCTTTTTTTTAAATGAAGGGTACGGGTGAGGAATGCAAAGTGTGCAAAGAGACTAAAAGAGAAGGAGAATCGAGAGAGGAGGAGAGAGGAGAGAGAGAGAGAGAGAGAGAGAGAGAGAGAGGGAGCAAAGAAATAACTGAATGAGCAATGACAGGACAGTGCCAGCTGGTAGAGACTGCAGGCAGTGCACACACATACACTACGCCGGTCCCTGGGACAGTCACCACGGTGCTTTTTTTTTCTTCTTTTTTTTTTCCTCTGGAGCAGAACAGGCTATTGGGGGAGGGGGATGTGTAGAAAGGGGCATGTGAGATGCTCTGCTGCAGTGTATGCAATTCAGACTGGGTAGAGAAAGAGAATGGGGGGTTGGGTGTGTGTGTGTGTGTGTGTGTGTGTGTGTGTGTGTGTGTGTGTGTGTGTGTGTGTGTGTGTGTGTGTGTGTGTGTGCGCGCACGGGTTCACACACCATTGGCGAATCTCTGACTGACTTACACGGGAGCGGCTAAGACGGAGCGGCTAATGCATTTCTCCCATGAATTATTAAAGCCCCCTAGGAGGCGGCAGAGTGGGCACATACACAGAGGGGCTGCCTCTTGGGTTGGCCGCAAATCAAAGTGGGGGTGTGGTCGCAGAGGATGGGAATGGTCAATGGAAAAAAAAAAAACAGGAAGAAATTACATTACATGAAGTGGCCAGATTGTCATATCTTACTTCAGATTGTCATATCTTACTTAGGTTTGGAAGAAATGATTTGCAGTCTTTCATGGTGATTGGTTTATGTTTTCAAGCGTATGACATGAGCATTTATGTTAAAGATTAGCCATCTATGATCAGCTTTAGAGCATTTCTGGAGATATATTGGATTTTCATCCAATATGAACCGAATCATGAATTTAAAACAGAAACAAGCTGATCAGTGCACTATTTATGCAATCTATTTTTCCCTGGAATTAACTTCTGTCTGATATACACCAGCAGTTGTTCCTGTAATGGAACAGCTGAAGTAATGTCAACTACTCTGAGTTTATTTCACTATAACAATACCAACCCCTAGTGGCAAACAAACTGCATTGCATTAAAACAAATATTCAGGGCATTATTTAAACTAATATTTTCAGAGTGGGTTAATCAATGAAAGCAGGTCGTAAATACTGTCACATTCAACGATTTTTGGAGAATTTGTTTATAGCTGAATTATCTAATGTCTAAGTGGGTAAGTGGGCATGAGGCAACATTGCAGTAACATTGCACAAACATTTAGTTTGGTGACTATGTCTGGTACAACCCCAGAGTCTTCTGAGCAGGTAATGGACGCAAGCAGAATTCCCATAGACCTGAGATATTTGTAGAAATTGTTTTTAAAAAGTAACTTACCATGTATTGAACATATTGATGGATGGAGTGAAGTACATGAGTTATCGTTCCATGAATCTAAGAAAACAGATATCCTTTAAATACAATGCTTACTGTAATATGATGACTCTAGGGGCCTAGTTTGGCCAATTACTGTAATATAAGCCAATACTAACTTAGAACTGCTTTACCTTACAGTTAATACTACAATAATTAGCTCATGTAAGGGATAACGGCCGCCGAGGTGTCCCAATATAGAAAAATAATGGACGACGCGAAGCGAAGAACAGCCTGACGGCGCAGCCTATGCAAAGTCCATTATTTTTCTTATATCGGGACACCTCGAAGGCCGTTATCCCGCTTACCACCCGGTTGCAACTAAAACGTATAACAACATAAAAGAAACACGTGGCTCCGTTTAGAAAGAAGTTATCCTGTTCGGTTTGGGTACTATTTTCATATGAAAGAAGATCCGCAAGGCTGCATTCTAAAGAGCATTGATATAGAACGCTGGTGAAACTTTTTTAACTCAACAAGAATTAACGGACACCCTGACAGCCAATCAGAAAACAGTATTCCATTCCACCGGGTGATAAGACTTGATACCCCATGTATGGGCTTCTGAACTGAAAGTGAAACGGTGGGCACTGAAACTATAGGCTGTGTAGTTCGAGTATGCCTTGGGCCGGTTCTGCTTTGGCCTATATGGTAAATACTTTATCAATTACTAAGATACTTTTTCCTACACTGTTTTTACCTACTACTTGCCCAGTTCTTCACCAGCTGCAAAATAATACTGTTCTGTTCCATTCTCTGTTTCGCCAAGTAGGTATGAACGACGGCTTGGTAGGTAGGTGTACAGTGCCTACATTGTAGGCAAGACCAAATTTGGAAACTGGCTTCTATCACTAACAAATGAGGGCATAAAAAAAATGAAACTTCCAATGCCCTCATCAGTGTTTGTTATTATTCCACCACTTGGTCTGTGTTGCACCTGCACCAAAATGTGTCATACTCATACATACCTATCAACATTCGGCTGCGTGAAACAACAGGACTGATTCACTCCAGATAATCCCAAGAATCAAATTGGGGCTATGAATAATAATACCAAATGTATATACTGTATGTTCCAGTAATAACACAAATCAATTGTACAAACTGAAAGATTAGAGAAGATCAGTGAAATACGATCACTCACTGTACCATTATATTGAGATAAATTAAAAAAAAAAAAACAACAGAATTGACTTTTGGCTTAGCCCCGTCCCTGTACGCAAACCAACCAAAAGCATTTTACTACTAGTTGCCCATTAAACTCTCAGCATCTAACTCTATAGATTACCATTGGAGCATTTTGTGTAGGCTGCCATCTTGTAGCGACACCATTATTGGACTGTCAACAAACCTTTTTGACAATGCATAGTCAATGACAGCTAACAGCAAAGACCATGAAATACTCTGACATTATACAAGTAGTAGTGAATCTCGTAAATCACGGCATTATGGTGTGCTATCATGTTAGATGGCAGCCTACACAAAATGCTCCTCGGATTCGTCTACAGGGCCTGATCAAACCGCTCCCAAACAAACCTGGGTCAAAAGAACGGAATGACTTCCGGTCCGGTCCGGTTGCCTTGACCCCCATCCTGGCAAAATGCATGGAGAGGGTTGCAATTAGACATCTTACTGCATCCCTGAACCAACTCCTGGATCCCATGCAGTTTGCCTACAAGTCCCATAGAGGGACTGAGGATGCCACCCTCACTCTGACTAACATGGTCACCAAGCACCTGCAAAATGCCAACACCTATGCTCGGATTTTATTTATTGCAGGGTGTCCGCGGGTTTGTAAAAAGTTGTAAAAGGTAGTAAATGAAATCAGGAAAAGTAGTAAAAAGTAAGAAGCTTCATCTGACGAGGTAGTAAATTTTTGAGCCCCCATCCAAATGACGCTATGAATTTTTCAATTTGTTTAACTTACATCCATCCTAACTCCTTAAATTACTAAACGTCTGTGGACTTAGCCTACTGTATTATTTTGCGGTGCGAGTGGAACCTGAGTGATAAGCTGCAGATGATGTCACGCCTGCCTACCTCACACGCGCTCAATCAATCTGGGTAGGCTACCTGCCAGATCTCTTTGCAAGTTCGCTATTAGATAATTTCAAATAACAGTAACAAAGGCTATGAAGATTAGACGACTTGAGGTAAAAGGCTGTGAGTGAAACTGTCGCCCCTTTTTTGCTGTCTGTCACGTCATTAAGGACTTAAAACACCCATAAGGATAAATGTTGCACCAGAGACAGTGGGTGAAGCAGGTCATTGCGGATGAGAATATCCATCGAGACTATCTATCGCTTTCGCTAAACCCCTACAGCCTATTTATTGTCAAACCGTTCTGCCAAAGCGCAAGAGGGGAGCCGCAAAACATTTTAAATTTTGATGTTGAATTTGTCTGTCATCTGTTAAGTTCCCCTTAGATGTCTAAATTACTTTTGAGGCATAGCCTTCATGTTTTCATATCCGCTCACTAGTCTTTGCCTCGTAATGCCATACATTTCGGCTACATTATCTGTCAAAGCCCCGTAAGGATCAAAACGATTTCACATGAACCGTCATTTTTGCTAGCTAGCTTGACTTTGCAAATCACCAGTGCTATGAATGAGGCTAGATTTAAGAAAATATAGCCAAATAGCACGTCAGTAATGATTTTTTAAAAAAGTGTTTCAAACATACAGTGATTTTGAGTATTTCAAAGAAATGTGGAAAGATCACTGAAGCTATTGTCAGCATGCCTGTGCGCTGAATTGCGCATAGGACTCATGAGAAATTGAATGGGGAAAGGCCAGACGGCTCTCACCCAATCCTGTTCTCTTATGATGAGCCCCATGTAACCTTATGTCCACATGAGTGATAAATATAAAGGTAAATAATAAACATATTCAGAACAATAATATATATGATCCTGAAAGTTAAAGTTATAATGATGATGGGAGTATAGCCTAATACGGTGTCCTGACACAAGTAAGCTGTATCATATGCAAGAATTTACAATAATTTAGGGGTGCTGTGAATGCAAAAAATGTTGATGGGGTGCCTTGAGCTCAAAAAGTTTGAGAACCACTGGACTAAAGCAAAAATAGATATTTCAGATTTTAGTTGCATTTTTGTCATGAAGTGTCCCCGAACATGTACAGTACACTCTTAAAATTAGGAGTGCCTCCAGGCACTTTGCCTGTCTAGGAGGTTCTTGGGAGAACCTTTTGGAGTTCCTGTTGGTCAGAGGTTCCTCGACGAACCCACTCTTAAAATTAGGAGTGCCTCCAGGCACTTTGCCTGTCTAGGAGGTTCTTGAGAGAACCTTTTGGAGTTCCTGTTGGTCAGAGGTTCCTCGACGAACCTCTAGGATGAACCACAACATGCGCGAGCTGGGTGATTTCAAATTTCGCCGGTTGGTTTTGCCAGTTTGAGGGGGGGTCCTCCTGAGTTTGCAACAAACGACTTGCAGGTGAGTTTTATTGTGTAATATTAAGTACTTTTAATCTTAATGATTGAGTCAGTAGGAGCCCTTTTAAGTATTACATGTTAATTCATAGCGTGGCAGTGTTGACATTAGGCTACGTTGTTGTATTTAGGCTTTACCACAATGCTATCGATAGCTAGCTACATTTAACCGCTAGCAATTCATGGTAATATTTTACTGATTTTCAGTTTATCACGATTGTTATTTTATTGATATTCACTTGAATGACATCGAGATGAGATGTCTAGATTTACTTGTGATTCCCTTTACGACGTTACATTAAAATCCGTATTGCTAGCCATAAAGCTAGCTAATGTTACAGGTAGGCCTAAGTCATGCAACATGTAGATAGCATGACTGTTCGTCTTTAGACAGCATTTTTATAACAAACATGTTTTCTTCCGGAGACTATGTTGATACGTGTTTATAAGTTTGGGACAAACTGGCGAAAAGTTAGCCTTTGATATGGTATGACAATTTTGGAAAAACTTGGCTTCAAGCTACCTGGTGTGCTAGATTAACCCAGGATTAACCCATAAATGCCATCATAGTTTGCGTTGTATGCCAAACTGAACGCGAAACAGACAGAAACAGCTGTCGCCATCGACAGGACTGCTCCTGCCTATGAATGAACAAGTGGTCTGCAATCTTGCAATTTATGTTTCTATTCTGTAATGTACTGTATCGTTGGTCATCAACATGTTACCCTACAAAACTTAGTGAGGTTTATGATGAAACCATTGACACTGTGGCCAGACAATATACCTGGCCTTCATGCTGGTGCTGTGTAATGATTTAGAATGCCATGCAATTAGTTTAGTCAGTTATTGTTAATTTTTGTTGCCAGTGACTGTCAAGTTAAACATTAATTTCTGTTTTGTTTTGTATGTTTGTCTGTTTGTTTGCAGATTCAGATTCCACACTGGACAGTTTAAACCATCTCTCACTGGCTTTAATCAAATAGCCAAGAACGTTTGCTGAATTTGAGGTAAATTTGTGAATCTCATGAAAAGGGGAAGGGTAATAATCATAATGATTTCTCAAGGGAACTAACCTAATTGGAGTACTGTGTGATTTCCCTCTGCTGTTACAGGCTTCCCAAGTTACCCACCGGCCACCACCCTAGCAAAGACCTGATGAAAAAAGTGAGGTCTTCAAAACTTTGTTATAGCCTAGCTGTCAACATCACTGTACACTTAAAGAACTGGGATGTTGGTTGACTCTGGATAATGTGAAACGTGTGTATGTTGTAAGTTGGTTTGGTGAATGTAATTTCACTACTGATACACTCAATATGTCAATTTATGTGACAATTAAATCCCCTTGAATTTAATGTATTATCTTTTTTTGTGTGTGTTTTATGCAAAGCTTCTTGCAGAAATAGCTCAATGTTGACGTTGACTGCAAAACAGTCAAAACAGATGATTCTGATGAATGAAGAGGCCAAGAAGGTACTGGTACCATTACCCACTTACTCTGGTTACTGAATTAGAATTGTGGTCTGCAGTTAGTGTCTCTAATGTTATTGTCATACTGTATTATTTTTAGGTCTTCAAGTGATCCTCACAACACTACTTCTACCATACATCAGCTCAGTGTTGACGTTGACCCCAGTATCATAACAGAAATGGGATCTGTTGCAATGAAAGTCTTAGAAGAATTCAGTCACCAGTCCATGGGCCGGGATCTTTTTCTGATGTACGAGGAGGTTGAAAAGGTACCATTACCACCTTTCTGTGGTTACTGAATTAGAGTTGTGGTGTGCAGTTAGTATTGTGTCTTTGATGTTATTTCCATGTTATTTTCAGGTCTTCAAGTGATCCTCGCAACACTACTTCTACCACACGTTAGCTTAATGTTGACGTTGACCACAATGTCAACAGAAATGGGACCTGTCACTAGAAAAGTCATAGAAGAATTCAGTCACCATTCCATGGGACGCAATATTTTTCTGATGAATGAAGAGGCCAAGAAGGTACTATTACCCACTTTCTATGATTACTGAATCAATATTGTGGTCTGCAGTTAGTGTCTCTAATGTTATTGTCATATTATTTTTAGGTCTTCAAATGATCCTTACAACTCTACTTCTACCATACATCAACTCAGTGTTGATGTTGACCACTATGTCATAACAGAAATGGGAAAAGTCATAGAAGTATGAAAAGTCATAGAAGAATTCAGTCAACAGTCCATGGACCGGGATCTTTTTCTGATGTATGAGGAGGCCGAAAAGGTACCATTACCATGTTTCTATTGTTATTGATTTAGAGTTGTCTGTAGTTAGTGTTGTATCACTAATGTTATTTCCATGTTATTTTTAGGTCTTCAAGTGATCCTTGCAACACTTCTTTATAATCACGTCAATCCCCTTGGAGCAAAGAGAGGAAAGCACAAGCTAACGGCTGTGTATTTCAAGTAAGGAAATCTCCACTATCGTTATACATCCAAAGTTGAACATATCCACCTTTCCATCTTGGTAAAACACAAATATATCCATAAAGACACATTAAATTATGATGATGTATTCAGGCCTCTCTGGTTTGCAGTTAGTGTTGTATCTCTAATGTTATTGCTACATTATTTTTAGGTCTTCAAGTGATCCTCGCAATGGGACCTGTTGCAATGGAAGTCTTAGAAGAATTCAGTCAACAGTCCATGGACCGGGATCTTTTTTTGATGTATGAGGAGGCCGAACAGGTACCATTACCATGTTTCTATTGTTATTGATTTAGAGTTGTCTGTAGTTAGTGTTGTATCACTAATGTTATTTCCATGTTATTTTTAGGTCTTCAAGTGATCCTTGCAACACTTCTTTATAATCACAACAATATTCGGCTATGCTTATGTTGATGAATTTGTGATCGTCAATCCCCTTGGAGCAAAGAGAGGAAAGCACAAGCTAACGGTGGTGTATTTCAAGTAAGGAAATCTCCACTATCGTTATACATCCAAAGTTGAACATATCCACCTTTCCATCTTGGTAAAACACAAATATATCCATAAAGACACATTAAATTATGATGATGTATTCAGGCCTCTCTGGTTTGCAGTTAGTGTTGTATCTCTAATGTTATTGCTACATTATTTTTAGGTCTTCAAGTGATCCTCGCAATGGGACCTGTTGCAATGGAAGTCTTAGAAGAATTCAGTCACCAGTCCATGGGCCGGGATCTTTTTCTGATGTACAAGGAGGCTGAAAAGGTACCATTACCACCTTTCTGTGGTTACTGAATTAGAGTTGTGGTCTGTAGTTAGTGTTGTATCTCTAATGTTATTTCCATGTTATTTTTAGGTCTTCAAGTGATCCTCGCAACATTACTTCTACCATATCTATTAGAGGGAGGATCCAAATGCCCTATACGTCATTAACAAGGTGTGGTTTATTTTTATTTGGTTAAAGTTCTGTTTTGAAATGCCTCAGAAGTTTAATGTAAGTTTTCTGTCTTCCCTAGGACCCAGAGGTTTTGACCCCTGACCTAGTACCGGCAACCCCTTCCTAGAGGCTTTTGGTGTTCGTCTGGACTCACCCCCACAGTCAGCAAAATGGCTAACTATTTTTTTTTTGCTATTAGACAATGCTGCATTGTCTAAACTGTCGTCTCTGTCACACACTGTCTGTAGCTTACTGGCGCTCTCTCTATCTGCAAAAAAATGTGTTTGTATTTTTAACAATTAAATGTTTAGTAGGCCTACGTCCTAAAATCCCAAAACTTACAACTAAAATGACTGTGTACAATAGACCTTTACAGTATGTTCAAACTCCTCCAAACATCCTCTGTTTATTACTCTCTGCTTCTCATTTTGTAAACCATAAAGTTTTGTTATGTATTACTGTAATGAGATTCAATGGTCTACATTTTATAACAGTTACATGGACATATTGGGTATGTTATACTAATATGGTATTTGTTGTTATTTGCTTGAAATGTAACATGTTGCTGTATCAATAAAATAAAATGTTATGCCTATTTGTGTATTATTATTATTATTATTATTATTATTAGCCTATAAAATAATAAAAATAAAACAAATAAACCTCAGGGGTCTTTGAGGAACCTTTTCAAGGGGTTCTTGGAGGAACCTATAGGGGTCTTTGAGGAACCTTTTCAAGGGGTTCTTGGAGGAACCTTTTACAGAGGGTTCCTCGAGGAACCTATCTGAACAGAAAAGGTTCCTCCACAGTGGCAATGGTGAGGAACCCCAAAAGGTGCCTCGAGGCTCCTCCAATTCTAAGAGTGTAGGTTGCATAAGGAAAGAGAGAGGGGTGGGGGGATCCTATCCAGGCTCCTGTAATTTAGGGTATCTACTTCTACTGTATGTACTGTAACCAGAAAGAATCATTGTGGGTTTTCAAACGTTGGCGGCATAGCCTAATATTGACAAACTAGAAAAGCACTGAGAGAGCGCAGACCTCCGAAAACCTCAGAAAATTGTCGGAATAGGTAGGATGCCACCGCCCCCAAAGAAAAAAAAAAAAGTGCGCTGCTAGATGTTGTGGAGGTAGTAAAAATATTGTAAAAGGTAGGGAAAAAGGTAGTAAATGGTAGTAAATTCAGTACTAGGATTCCTGTATATACCCTTTATTGACTTTACTGCTGCATTCAATACAATGCAAATCCACATACTACTCCAACGGCTCATAGACCTAGGGGTAGATGGAGGATTGGTGCACTGGATAAAGAACTTTTTAACTGACCGTCCACAGCGAGTATGCACCAGAGACTTAGGCCCAGTCCCATTTCTATCACTTCACTATCACTTCCCCTCGATTTTGGCCCTAACACTCGGTTTGCGCGTTCATGTGTAAGTGTAGGGTGTCCCAATACTTTCGGGACCGAGGGATAGTGGCTTTCAGCCCTTCAAATCGCCCCTTCAAACGGAGGGAGGTCTGGTGCAGACTTCGAACGAAGTGAAGTTGAAGTGAAGATGAAATTACCCACGATTCTTTGCGAACTGCGTGTCGGTACCCGATCTGTGTCCGACTGCCCAAGCTGTGTCCCGCTCTCTCAGCTCTGGATAAGAACTTCAAAAATATAGCTACTATTGCAATTAAGCATGTATATATATATTTTAATGTTGGGATATCTTAGTTTGATGTAAATTCAGTTGAATTCCGCACTGGTGTGTTAAAACATGACTATTAGAAAGATCGATATTTTTCAAAGTGCGCAAATCTTTCACCAGAATTACCAGAGCCTCTCATGTGGGTGATGATAATTGTCGATGACGGCTTTTGAACAGTTTACCCCGGTTAAGAGCCTTATATCCGTTCAGTGTTAACGATAGACGCATGAAACAGGCGAAGACGTTTTTATG
Organism: Sardinella longiceps; assembly: GCA_027497455.2. NCBI lineage: Eukaryota > Metazoa > Chordata > Actinopteri > Clupeiformes > Clupeidae > Sardinella > Sardinella longiceps. Next base: position 20,593,417 of record JAODXP020000018.1, on the reverse strand, counting down.
CGAAGTGCTGTCCCATTTATTAGGGGAAGATCGCACTTCTCACTACACAATCGAGGGGTGTCTCATCTTGGAGGGAACTCGAAAACGAGTGCTAGTGTTAGGGAATAGAAATGGGATTGGGCCTTAGTCTCAGAGGAACTAGTCCTTAACACAGGGGCCCCACAAGGATGCTGTCTGTCCCCTGTATTGTTCTCTGTGTACACTAATGAAATGTCACTCCACCATGATGATTTTAAGCTTGTGAAATATGCTGATGATATGGCTTTAGTGGGACTCTTGAGTGGGACTCTAGAGCAGTGGTGTAAGAATAGTTCACTTTTACTCAATGTATGTAAAACCAAGGAGCTAATTCTTAACTATACTGGTATTCCATCACCACTCTCACTTTCTTACCAAAATGTCGAAATTGTCAACTGTTTTAAGTATTTAGGCACATATATTGACTGCAAACTTAACTTCACTGAGAATGTTGATGCCATGTGTAAAAAGGGCAATCAAAAGTTGTTTTTAATCAGGAAACTGAAAGGTTTTAAAGTAAGTTGCAATATCTTGGAGAGAACATATGTAAGCCTTATAGAGAGTGTCCTAACCTATAATATTTCTGTCTGGTATGGTCACCTCACCCTATTCAACAAGAACAGGTTGTCCAGAGTAGTGAAAATGGCAGGAAAGATCATAGGACGACCCCAAAAACCACTGGACAATTTATATAGGACTGCAGTTGACAGAAAAACCATGAACATTTTAGATGATAATACCCATCCCCTTCACTCTGAATTTGAATTACTCCCCTCAGGGAGACGCTACAGATCACACATGGCAAGAAGAAACATATACAAACACTCATTTATACCAAACGCAATCTCCATGGTCAACAAACAATGGAAAGGCTACTAAGGTGTAGAGAGAACCAAGGGTCTGGAATTGGTGCCTGACTTGTATATGAAGTGTATGCTGGGAGGGGATGGATGCAATGATTTGTGTATGTGTTTTTGTTTTGAGCATTGGAATGAATGAGTATCTGTGTTTTTATTGTACAGTGAGACCAAAGGCAATTTTCATGCTGGCATGACAATAAAGTCTATTCTACTCTATTCTATTCTATCACTATGGACAGATTGGCAATCTTACAGCTCAAAAATGGCACCTGCTTATTTCCTGTAGTGTCGTCGGATTCGTGTATAGTCCCACATTTCCACTCCTGCTGCATTCCAGGAAGCTGGGAGGTAGGAGATTACAACTACGAAAAGTGCCCTGGAATGTGACTTGAGGTGAGAGATCCTAGTTGTGAAGTTCACAGTGGTGCAGTAGAATGACAACACAACAATGGCAGCGCCCACAGACAGAAACTTGTGACACAAACTTAAAGACTATAAACTATATTTATCACCATTTAGTTGTACTAGATCATGCAATTTAACTTAATATGTTCTGCAAGGGCAATAAAATGTTGCTATATTATCTCTCTGTGAAGTTTATGATAAAATTGTAAACAAAATGAGCAAGGTACACAGTGCTTATAGTGGAACCTATACCTCTACCTCTCAAGTCAGGAAAATAATAGCCTATTACAATCGTTAGCCAGTTCGTTTGCCTGGAACGCTTTGAGGTTGGACCTCGTAGACTTCAAGTGGGATATGTCCAACATCCCATGTTTCTGGAATGCAGCATTAGACTTTGGAGAAGTTTGAGACGATTGTTCTGTTGTCACATTCATCTAACATTCATATAAGCTACAGTTCATTGGTCAAATTGGGCAAACATTGGTGGTCTTAATTTTCCATTGGTCCTTGGCAGCTTTGTTTGTTATGTTCAATTGATGTTGGCTCCAAAAAAATGTCAAGAGTCTTTTGTGATGTAATTTCAAGATTGTAAAGTATTGTAAACAAACAGTCGATAATGGCTTGTCTAAGTTAGCAATGTATCAGCGAGGCTGATTAGGCAAGCTGTCCAATCGTTTCAAACCAGAGCTGAGTGCACTCCTCCCGCCCTATAATCACTTCAGGTTAAAGAACCTCCAGACCAGAATACGAATGAACAGAAGTATTATGGGCAGGCTATGTCAGGCTAGGGGCTTGGTGGGGACTGACCCAAAGATGACTATAGCCAGATCTACTGTATTTTAGATATTCTTCCAGACAATTTTCTTCACCATGTTTTGTTTTCATGTTATCAGGCTGGTTATAACCGCAGTTCTTGTAGTGGCGACTCGTTTGTATTTTGCCTAGGGTTAGGTTCGTGAAAATGACTCTTATTCCGATTATAAACGGAGTATTTGCGATATTTAAGTCATGCAAACTGCCTACGGCCAGATTGTTTGATGTCAAACGGAAAAAGAGTTAACAGGACACGTAGGCATACATCAACCAAATATTTTTCGGTGTATCCCAACGTTATACCAGTGAAAACACTCAGTGAGGTCCCTTCCTTTATATTACAGATACTGACTGAAACCGCAGAGCTCATAAATCACGCGGCACGTCCCTCTACCGAATTGCTACGTTATAGTATGATACCGATAACACAAAAACAGTTTGATTCCGCCATTGAGAGCATACAGAAAACTTGCACTTCCTAGGTCGCATGTTGAACGTCACTTAGGCGCTAGGGGTTCACTTCTATGCCGCCCCCACCACCATTAGCACACATTGGACGATTAAATAAAACAGAATTGTAACTCTCAAACAGTTTATTTCAAACAAACATGAACAGTGAAGACATATTAAAACACATTTCAGACCGGCATAATAAATAAATAAAAACATTAATTAATTAATAAACAAAATAAGAATGAATAAACATAAAGAATGAATAAAACTGGATTAAAGCTGTGGTACAAGGTCAGGAATCAGCTTGGCAGTGTTAAGTTTCTCTCCTTTTCCCTAGTTTCTTTTCTTCCTTTCTTTTTCAAACTGAACAAATAAAATCCTTAAACTTCACATATTATTATATTATATTGCAAACATATCCCCCAATCCTCTCAAAAAAAGAAGCATGTCTCAGAACACGAAACAAAAAAAGCCTGAGATATCCCTACCCCCAGTTTTAGAGATAAGAAATTAGAACTTACACCTTGCTCTGTTAAGGATATGGTATTAACTAATTTGCATTAACTTCAAGGATTTCAGGACATTTGTGGTCAGATACATTGAAACCCTGTGCAGTGAGTTGGGAGACTGGCTGGTCTGTGTGTGTGTGTGTGTGTGTGTGTGTGTGTATTTATTAGTGCCAGGCAGGGAGTCAGACATCTTCTATGATGATATCCTATTAAAAAAAAAACAGCATTCCCATGTCCAAGCAGAGCGTCTCCTTGATGATCCTCTGCAGGATCTCCGGGGGGAGGACAGGCCTGTCCATCCCTGCCACTTGTTCTGCGGGGCTGGGGAGAGAGAGAAAGAGTACACCAAATAAAAAATAAATGCAAGGTTTGCTTTGTATGATGCTTGGGTTGCATACCACCCAATATGAGTAGTGAGGAAATTATGGATACAGTGTATAATGACGTGTTGTTTTTGGTCCAAAGCCAACCACTTTGCACTGCTCTCACACATGCCATTAGCAAGACCTGTAGCAAATTGAAGTCAGTCAGATTAGTGGTTCAGGAGTTACACAGGGAGGCTGCGCTGGATGCATGAAGTGAAAACCACTTCTGCCGTAACAATTAGCTTCCACTGTGATCAATGGAACTCGCTACACCACAGAAGGCAGAGCAGTGAACATGCTAAAAACAAAATAGACAAGTCTTTCACGTGCTCATGATATAAATTGACTTAATGTCAATGTAAAGCATCCTGTGTAGCCTGTGGGTTATGCATGAAATAGACAAACAGACAGGCCTTCCATGTATTAATAGATAGATGTTTGCAAATGGCACAGTACATTCTTTAATACCTTTCTCTGCTCAATGCTTCAAGGGTGGGACCAACATGCGTTGATGGCGAGGGCAAGAAAGGTGTTCCAGCTTGTTCTGTTGGGGTACAGAGAGAGAGAGAGGGTGAGGTTTAACTACCATCTTAATGAGCAGAGAGGAAATTACTCAAAGTTTCTTTTGTATAACTTATTACTATGTGGTAGAGTGGTAAAGTACAGTCTCTAATGGCAGAATACATTCTTTAATACCTTTCTCTGCTCAATGTTTCAAGGGTGGGACCAACATGCGTTGATGGCGAGGGCAAGAAAGGTGTTCCAGCTTGTTCTGTTGGGGTACAGAGAGAGGGTGATGTTGAACTACCATCTTCATGAGCAGCCAATATGAGCAGAGAGGAAATTACTCTAAGTTTCTTTTGTATAACTTATTACTGTGGTAGAGTGGTAAATTACAGTCTCTAATACCTCTCCCTGCATGCGGCCTCCAGGGTTTGGCTGACAGGTGCCACAGATGCGCTACCTTGACCTGTAGGGCTACAGGAAAGGGGGGGGGGTATGAGTAGTGAGGGAATTATGAATACAGTATATAATACTTTTGTAGGGATCCCTGCAGCAGCTGTTGGCACCACAACCTCCAAATAGAGAGCATGTCAACCTGTACAGTAAAGACATGATTTAAAAATGAACTATTCAGGACCAATTTATACTTTCCGTTTGCGCTAGGTTTAGGCTCACATTTTTCGTCACAGAGCTCTTCCTTGCAGGCGTCCTTTCCCCAAAAGCTTCAGAAAAGCATTGCTAACCAGTTAACAACTTGTTGTTTCAATACAATGGCACAATACCAACCTAGTTAGCATGCGTTTGGGGAAAAGACCCAAGGACCGGCAGTTATGCGCCTTCGTTTCCTGGGCTTGAGTTCGCATTTTAACCAATAAGAGCTCCCCCTACAGCTCCCAAAAACTGTGCCGCGGTTCGCGGCACCACTCTTGCACATTCAATTTCTACGAGAGGAGCTAGAGCAAGACGAAAAAGTCATCAATCGACCTAAAAACTGTTGTAGAATCATCACAAAGACTCTTAACCTGTTAACCCTCCTGCGTCCCTCAAATCTTACTCACACCCTTTATCCTTGGGGTCAATTTGACCCCAGCTAAATAAATCCTCAAAAAATAATAGCAATTTATATTGTTACCTGTTTTTTTGTGACAGGCACTTAGTTTGATGTCTAATAAACACAACCTAATGCCCTACAATAGAAAGCCACCCTCACACATGCCTCATTGTGAACCCAGAATACCTGGTGCGCGAATATAGCAAATTATAGTCTAAATATGGTCTAAAAATCACCAAACTGCCTCAAAATGTGAAAGAACTATGATTTTTAGTGTTGAAATGGCTTTATATAACTCCTTAGCACATATTTGGTTTATCTGTAACACTTGGAATGAAAAACTTTTTCTGTTATTAGCAATAATATGAAAAAAAGTCACACGCATGGTCCTTTGGGGTCAATTTGACCCCAAGCCGACGATACCAATAAACAAAGACAGTTTCAAAGCTCAAATATTGTTTTTATGTCTTGAATATAGCTGGCATCATATCTGATGGGGTGTGGGACCATTCTGACAACATTGGTAGCACTAGCTTAAGTTAGCTCAGTTAGCTAGGTAGCTAAATCAATCTGGGGTCAAATTGACCCCAAGGATCATCCGTGTATACATTTTTTGTACAGGACACTCAAAACATATTATTGTACAAATTTCATGCTTAGTCTACTGTCCCCATCAAATGAGGAAAAGTCATGAAATATGAGGCCAAAAGAAAAAAGTTAAATATATATTTTATGATGTTAAACGTTGCTTTGGGGTCAAATTGACCCCAAGGATCACAGGAGGGTTAAATAAAGGTAAATTGAGCTAATAATGTTTCATAGTTCCCTTTTAAAGATCTCCATAGCTTTTTACAAAGTTACAGTACTGGCAATGTACAGAGATGTAGTCCTTTCCTTCCATAGCTAAGTGTATATGATAAATGTTAAATGTAGGCTCCAGATAGAATGGCTAGAATATTAAAAACCTTATATTCCACTACATATTCTTTTAAGATTCGGAAAACTCACCTCCCCAAAATCACACGTCTTTTCCAGTGTGGCGTACATTGCATACTAAAAAAACAAATAAACAAAGAACAAAATCAGGACCTGTTAGTTGGTCTGCAAACACAATATCAGTATTGTATCTCACCACCAGCATAAATACCCCACAACTGTTGCTTTGGTACTGGCAAGATGCACCCTGTAATTGTGAAATAAGAACGCAATGTCTTAACAATGATTCTCATTAAATGATGGCTGTATACAGATCTCCACCCACAATAGCTTTGATTATGTCTTCAAATGACAGTTAACAATCAAGAAGCCTGACTAAGTAGCAGTGTAAGCAGCTTGACTAAATGCAATGATTTGCAGTCACACATTTTTATCTCAACAGAAGGCATGGATTAGCTGTCTATAAACAGTAAAGGGCAATAATGCCTCAAACATTCCACCAAGACTTGAAATGTCACGCTAACTTATTGCCTCGGTTTCATGTACTCGCTTGAAATGATGACATGGAGATGAGAGGATGTGTTCAACTATTTACATATTAGCCTACATAACCCAAACAATTCATATCATATTTTATTAATTCAGGTTTTATATGTGTGGACAGGTCCATGGCGCCGTTGTTCTAAAAGCGAGCTAAAAATCTAACAACGTTAGCCTACTAGCTTCTCAATCGTATCGTATTTCGATTGCATTTTTGCACTGTAATTCTTTCCTCTAGCTAGCATTAGCTCCCAAGTGTAGATCACATGCAGTATGATGAGAGAAGAGAGCACGGTCTGGCACGGCGCTAACGTTAGCTGCTAACTAGCTATGTCTGTCAGTCGAATTCGGATGCAATTAACATTAAGATGACAACCTTAATGTCAGTAACCTGCCTCCCGCGCAGATGAATGAATACACAAGTGTCTGCGAAAGCTAGACTACAATGTCAGTGCATGTTGTCGAAATAAACAGTATAGCCAACTTACCAACATAATCTTCCTAGCAAGATATCTCCAATACATCGCTGAACGAGTGGCGTGTGCCGTAGGTAGCCTTCACCCGGAATGAGAATGACATCATACCCAGTGTCCATTGCGAAATTGTTCACTATTGGCCGGCAAATTTTGGGAATTAACGCCCATGGGCGTGCTCGAATTAAGGCGGAACTGTCAATACTGCAGCTGGACCCTTCTCGCCACCACAGCCATGTTGGTTTTATTCTTCCGTCGCCATAAATTCTTCCATGGAGCTATTAAGCGCAAGCGTAGTCTTGAGAGGTTTGGCAGCCACATCCCAGGACTTCCCTTATCAGTTGAGTTTTGTTGCCATGGCAGCAATCAGAGCATGCGTTCTTCGTATGTCAAAATTTTGACTTTTTATCTTAAATTTTTGACTTTTTTTATCTCAAAATTTTGACTTTCCTATCTTAAAAGTTTGACTTTTTATCTCATACTTTTGACTTTTTATCTCAAAATGTTTACTCTTTATCTCAAAATTTTGACTTTTTATCTTGATATTTTGACTTTCCTATCTCAAAATGTTGACTTTTTAATCTTAATCTGGCCACTTTTTTTTTTTTTTTTTTTACTGGTGGAAATGGGCTTCCATAGCATTCTACCGAGGGGGCAAAAAAAAAAAAAAAAAAAAAACTTTTTGGGTGAAATCAGACATGGGGTGCTCTAAAACTCTAAAAGGTTGTGATACAAAAACAACCAAACTATTTGTGAGTTGTAAGGCTATGCTGAATATGAAATTAAATGTTAATATTGACCATTTTGGGATACACTACCTATTAGACCTACTGTACATGGGTGCATCAATGTAATGCAAATACCGTAGAGTATGCATGGTGTGGAAGAAAAGGACATTAGTGCACAATAATCTCGTCTATGGGTGTAGCCGTTCAAAAAATGTAGGCCTATAGTTTGCTAGCTCATTTACATAAAGGCCTACATGATTTTTCGGAAAGCTTTCAATAGTTTTATCTTAATATAAATTGTCAGGAGATGATCTATTAGTTAAATTTGTTAACCTATTTAGCCTTAGGCCCTGTTGTAATCTAATGTTGCTCCATAGACTTACAGCATAAAGTGGCAGATAACACACAAGCAGCAACCCATGCCATGTCTGTTAAAGGATAACTTCGGTCAATTTCAACAAAAGCTCTATTTCTCAAGCTACTCATTGTAACATGGTCAGTAATGTTTAAACACAAAACGGAAGATTTTAGAATATTATTCACGTCTACAAAACTCAAGTTATTGTCTCTGCCATTGAGGGAGCAAAGTGAAACTGACTTGGATTAGCGGAAACAAATGTAAACAAACTAGGTAAGTTGCTGCTTTGACAAACACACTGCTTTGACCACTTTTTTAGTCATTTGAGGCCATAAACACTACAATTCTGTGTTGTAAGGTGTTCACTGGTGTTGCATAGCGTTTGGGGTGAGATTTGGAGCATGTAAAGATGTTAAAAATACAATTTTTAAGTCTGCCCCAATGGGTTAGCAGTCGGTGCTAATTCTCCTGTCGCAGAAACGCTGTGAGATGGACCAAAATTTCTCGCGTCTTCAGTACTGACATGTCTGGAGTAGCTTGAGAAATAGAGCTTTTGTTGAAATTGACCGAAGTTATCCTTTAAACCCCCTTTGCCCCCTAGGTATTCTGTGTGATATATGGACCATATACTGTATGAATCCGGCCCCAGATATCCAGGATTTCTTCTCAGCAAATCCGAGTCAAAATACGTCAGTATTTCTCTGGATTTTTAAAATATCAGTATACTGTCACAATCCAGTCCGTATGTGTCATGGAAAATATCCAGCCAGAATATCTCAGATTCTTGCCTATTTTGCCCAGTGCTGGGTGATTCTCTCAGTGATAATGTATGGATGACGGCTTTTGAATAGTTTACCTCGGTTTAGAGCCTTATATGCCTTCAGTCTTAACGGTAGACGCGTAAAACAGGTGAAGGCGTTTTTACGTGAAGTGCTATCCCGTTTCGTAGGGGGAAAACTGTACTTCTCACTACACAATCAAGGGTTGTCTCACTTTGGAACTTGAAAACAAGTGCTAGTGTTAGGGATGAGTAATGGGACTGGGCCAAGCTCAAAAGAAGATGTAAATCTTTTGTTCACCTTCAACATGTAAATCATGAGCACTGCTGTCAACAGTGAGGCGGTCCCTTTGGATACGACACTTATAGCCTCCACTGTTGGATGGAGTCACAGAGGGAATGCTGAAACTGTTGTTACTGAGAGTCCCACTGTTGAGTGGTGTGTCTTCTCCGGCTTTAAGAAAGACATATTGCCACCCAGTGGACTCTTCCTGAATCTGACAAGATAGGGTGACCGTTTCTTTTGTGTAGATGATAGCTGCTTTAGGGTCTACAAACAATGTGAGAGTTGGAGGACCGCCTGTTGATGGGTAAAAAAAAACATTGTCAATCACAATTCAAAATGTAGCCCTATTATAATATTCCAGTGAAACTGAATTAGTGATATTCACCATAAACATAGATGTTGATACTCTCACTGACTGCAGTCTCCACATGTCGTTTGTGGACTCCTTGGCAGAGTCTTTGGAGCTGACAGAGTCCATTTTAAGAGTGTCTGCAGTTTCACCTTTGAGCTCTTGTTGATTTTTGTACCATTTATAACTCCAACCTGAAGAGGCAGGAATATTGTTGCACTTCATCTCCACTGTCTCAGTAGGGAAGACTTTATCCCATTTAGACAACCGCTTCAGTTTGGGTACAGGGGTGTCTGTAAAACATATGGACAATAGATATCATGATTCATATTATATTGTAGCTTTGTACCAACAACACTAAGCTGAAAAGAAGATGTAAATCTTTTGTTCACCTTCAACATGTAAATCATGAGCACTGCTGTTAGCAGTGAAGTCGTCCCTTTGGATACGACACTTATAGCCTCCACTGTTGGATGGAGTCACAGAGGGAATGCTGAAACTGTTCTTACTGAGAGTGCCACTGTTGAGTGGTGTGTCGTCTCCGACTTTAAGAAAGACATATTGCCACCCAGTGGACTCTTCCTGAATCTGACAAGTTAGGGTGACCGTTTCTTTTGTGTAGATGATAGCAGCTTTAGGGTCTACAAACAATGTGAGAGTTGGAGGACCACCTGTTGATGGGAAAAAAAAATCACAATTGTCAATCACAATTCAAAATGTAGCCCTATTATAAAACAATTTCTACAAATATCTCAGGTCTTCTTCAGGATTCAAATCTCAATATAGTACAGCTTTGCCATTTGTGATCAATGGTATCCTTCTAGTTGATTTTGTGTTATTTTCTTCTGATTTAGAGTGCCTCCTTTGTTGATGATGCCTGCTTTATTTCACATACTTTGTTTCACATACTATTTAATCCCATCTGATTTTTTCCTTCCTCTTTGTCTATTCCAAAATACCTTTTGGGAATGTTGAAATTGAGATTGTAATCTGTGTCTTTTACAGATCCCCCTGTGCCCAAACTGGAGCGGTTGTCTAAATGGGATAAAGTCTTCCCTACTGAGACAGTGGAGATGAAGTGCAACAATATTCCTGCCTCTTCAGATTGGACTTATAAATGGTACAAAAATCAACAAGAGCTCAAAGGTGAAACAGCAGACACTCTTAAAATGAGTTCTGTCAGCTCCAAAGACTCTGGAGACTACACCTGCCAAGGAGTCCACAAACGACATGTGGAAACTGCAGTCAGTGACAGTATCAACATCCATGTTTATGGTGAATATCACTAATTCAGTTTCACTGGAATATTATAATAGGGATACATTTTGAATTGTGATTGACAATTGTGATTTTTTTTTACCCATCAACAGGTGGTCCTCCAACTCTCACATTGTTTGTAGACCCTAAAGCTGCTATCATCTACACAAAAGAAACGGTCACCCTAACTTGTCAGATTCAGGAAGAGTCCACTGGGTGGCAATATGTCTTTCTTAAAGCCGGAGAAGACACACCACTCAACAGTGGGACTCTCAGTAACAACAGTTTCAGCATTCCCTCTGTGACTCCATCCAACAGTGGAGGCTATAAGTGTCGTATCCAAAGGGACCGCCTCACTGTTGACAGCAGTCCTCATGATTTACATGTTGAAGGTGAACAAAAGATTTACATCTTATTTTCAGCTTAGTGTTGTTGGTACAAAGCTACAATATAGTATATGAACCATGATATATTTTGTCCATATTTTTTGCAGACCCACCTGTTCCCAAACTGGAGCGGTTGTCTAAATGGAATAAAGTCTTCCCTACTGAGACAGTGGAGATGAAGTGCAACAATATTCCTGCCTCTTCAGGTTGGACTTATAAGTGGTACAGAAATCAACAGGAGCTCAGTGGTGAAACTGCAGACACTCTTAAAATGGACTCTGTCAGCTCCAAGGACTCTGGAGACTACACCTGCCAAGGAGTCCATGAGCGACACGTGAAAACTGTAGTCAGTGACGGTATCAACATCCATGTTTATGGTGAATATCACTAATTCAGTTTCACTGGAATATTTTAGGGCTACATTTTGAATTATGATTGACAATGTTTTTTTACCCATCAACAGGCGGTCCTCCAACTCTCACATTGTTTGTCGACCCTAAAGCTGCTATCATCTACACAAAAGAAACGGTCACCCTAACTTGTCAGATTCAGGAAGAGTCCACTGGATGGCAATATGTCTTTCTTAAAGCCGGAGAAGACACACCACTCAACAGTGGCACTCTCAGTAAGAACAGTTTCAGCATTCCCTCTGTGACTCCATCCAACAGTGGAGGCTATAAGTGTCGTATCCAAAGGGACCGCCTCACTGTTAACAGCAGTCCTCATGATTTACATGTTGAAGGTGAACAAAAGAGTTACATCTTCTTTTGAGCTGGGTTGTTGGTACAAAGCTACAATATAGTATATGAACCATGATATCTTTTGACCATATTTTTTGCAGACCCACCTGTACCCAAACTGGAGCGGTTGTCTAAATGGAATAAAGTCTTCCCTACTGAGACAGTGGAGATGAAGTGCAACAATATTCCTGCCTCTTCAGGTTGGACTTATAAGTGGTACAAAAATCAACAAGAGCTCAGTGGTGAAAATGCAGACACTCTTAAAATGGACTCTGTCAGCTCCACGGACTCTGGAGACTACACCTGCCAAGGAGTCCATGAACGATATGTGGAAACTGTAGTCAGTGACAGTATCAACATCCATGTTTATGGTGTATATCACTATTTCAGTTTCACGGGAATATTAAATAAGTAACTTACCATCTATTGAACATATTGATGGATAGAGGAAAGTGCATCCGACATCGTTCCATGAATCTAAGAAAACAAAGATAATTTAAATGCAATGCCTAATATGATGACTCTAAGGACCTGCAGTTTGACAGATTAATAGGCTATAATACTAACTGAAAACTTCTTTACCTTACTGTAATTAATTAGCTCATGACTTGATACCCCATATCATACACGGACCGTATGGGCTTCTGAATTTGTTTAAAGGAATAGTCCACCTCTTTATGAAAATTGGTTATTCACCTCCTTACTCTGAGTTACATATGTGGGTAAAATCATTTTGGTCTCAGTGCTTGTGTTTTCCTATAGTGTAGCATCACCAATTTCCCCATTTTGTAGCTTTAGCTTAGCATAGGCGCTGGAATGCAAAGTTGCCAGATAGCAACTCTTTGGCAACTTTACTTTCCAGTGCCTATGCTAAGCTAAAGGTAGAATTGGGGTTGCCAGACTAGGACAACGCATGCACTCAGACCAAAATGCTCTTACCCACATATGTATCTCTAAGTAAGGGGGTGAATAACCAATTTTCATAAAGAGGTGGACTATTCCTTTAAGTGAAACACCTGGCACTGAAGCTATGTAGGCTGTTTCGGTCTTTAGTCTTTTTTGCCCTTAAAGGGGAAGTTCACTTTTTAGCATGTTAGCTCCTTTTCTAGAGTGTCTATGTAAGGGATAACGGCTGACAAGGTGACCGGTTCTACATAAATAATGGCGAGGTGAAGTTTAAAACTCCGGCAACGCGCGCAGCCAAGCCATTATTTCTGTTGGAACCGGTCACCTCGTGTGTAGCACTCTAGAATCTTTGTCTCGACGGCCGTTATTCCGCTTATCTCCCGTCTGTATTTATCTCTCGTATATTTTAAGAAGCGTACAGAACATAAAAGAAACATGCAACTTCAACTTAAAAGAAGTTAACCTGTTCGGTTTGGGTACTACTTTCATTTGAAAATAAATCTACAAAGCTGATTATTATTGTTATAGTTACTATTCTAGGCATTCATATGGAACGGTGATTAGTTATTAGATTAGTTATTTTTCCAAAGTAGCCAGTTATCCGAGAATAATGGTCACCCAGCACCCAATCAGAGAAGAGAATCCCATTCTGAAGGGAGATGACATAAATAGGATCATCGACACAACAATTGGTCCTGTTTAGAATATTTGGCTCATTTAGAATCCCCCCTTTTCTGCTTTAGAATGACTTGCTTTGTGCATGTCTGATAATGCCCTTAAAAAAACCTTAAAACTGTTTTATTACCTCCGCAAAAGAGATTATGTTTTCGCCGGCATGTGTGCGTCTGTGTGTGTGTGTGTGTGTGTCTGTGTACAACATAACTCGAAAAGTACTGCACGGATTTGGATTAAATTTTTGGACCACATCTGTATTGGGACAAGGAAGAACTGATTCGATTCTGGTGGTGATCCGTGATCCACAACACCGCCTGGAGTGGATTTTGTCAAAAGTGAAAGTAACATTTCAGCTGTCCCATACTTAGTCTGATTCACACGAAATTTGGTACACATCATCTTTGGACCATGCTTCACAAAACTTCCATTGTTTTTTCGAAAGTCCTAGTGCTCGCCTTCTACGGCCAATGAAATTTGACGGCAAAGTCGCCAAACAGGCAACCCCAATTTTACCTTTAGCTTAGCATAGACAGTGGAAAGTAAAGTTGCCAAGGAATTGCTATCTGGCAACTTTGCATTCCAGCACCTATGCTAAGCTAAAGCGTTACTTCGCCAAGTAAAATGCTAGTTAAACGCAAGTTAAATGCTATTGCCTGTGCGCAAACCAACCAATAGCATTTAACTACCATTTGCTTTTATTGGCGCTCGCGTGCGGAAAAAAAAAAAAACCCTGTCCGTAATTTTTAGGGTGGCTGAGCTAAACTTCAGGGGGGCTGGAGCCCCCCTAAAAATGGGCTAAAATCGCCACTGCTTCGCCAAGAAAAATGCTAGTTAAACGCAAGTTAAATGCTATTGCCTGTGCGCAAACCAACCAATAGCATTTAACTACCATTTGCTCAGAACACCACATAGACATACACTGGAACCTTGGTCTTGGTTTTTCTGGGCAATTTAAGATGCAGAAACTTGCTCTAAGATACAGTTGCTACCTAGCTTACCTACTGTAATTAGCCTAGTTAGCAATGTTGATGACATTGGCAGATAGGCTAGTTACTGATGTCTATTTAGTGTAATATTTTTCATTAGGCTTAATTGATGTTGGCTCCATAAATTGTCAAGAGCCTTTTGAGATACCATCTCAAGATAGTACAGTAAACCATTGTAAACAAGCAGTCGAATGTGATGATGGCTTGTCCAAGTTAGCAACAGTAGCCTAACTACTGTAAAGAGGGTGAGGCTTGGTGGGGACTGAGCCAAAGGTCAATAAGTGACTATAGTCAGACCTACTGGATTTTAGTACTTTTTGCAGACAATTTTCTTCAGCATATTCTCGGTTCATGTTATTAGGCTGGTTGTAACCCCAGTTGTTGTAGTCAAACTTGGACCCATCACTCCAGAGCCATTTACCCTCCTGACAAAATACAAAATGAAAACCTTCATGTCATTTTGAATAAATAAAAAGTATCTATCTATCTATCTATCTATCTAGTTTGCATCAGTTCTCTGTCTCGGAACTCATGTGCCGTCATGTCTTATGATCTACAAAGAATAACATGTAGCTGGTACCTGAACTTCATCTGATGCTCCAAGCCATACACTTATTTGTCTCTCATTAGTGTGCTGACGGATCAGGTTCAGGATGAAGACATCTTCATCATGGCTGTGCACTGAGGCCAGGTGCCCTCCCAATATCATACAGTTAAGCTGCAACAAGTATCTATTTACATTTAGTTGTTGGTATTATGTCTAATAATCAAAGGACGGTCAAATATCAAACAATCCCCTGAAAGAACCGCTCAGGTGATGTTATTTAATCATGATGATATATGTAGCAATGTGATGTTTTCTCTAGATTATTAGTAAATTTTGGTCAGCAATATAGCTCTCATTACTGATGAACAACAATTGAAGTTGAAGAGAAAGCATGAATACAATGAAGTGCTAATAGGACAAACCTCAGCATCCTCCCATGATTTTGGAGTGGAATCAAAGTGAAACAAGCGGTGGCCATAAGCAAACCATTCAGGAGGTCCTGACCTCACATTCTCTAATGAAACAGAATGGAAAGATCTATCTCTGTTGACATAACTTGAAAACTGACAGTTAAACGGGAAGTTCACTTTTTAGCATGGTTTGGCCCTTTTCTGGAGTGTCTAGGATGAAATTGAATCATTGACACCAAAATTTTCACAACTGGTCCTGTCTCATATGTTTGGCTCATTTAGAATTCCCTCTTTTCTGCTTCAGAATTGCATGTCCAATAAACAAATTAAACCTTTATTTTAAAACATTTCCTACTCACCCAGTGGTTAGTGGTGTCCATTGATGTTCCAAAACAATTATTGTAGCGAAATACAGTTTCTGTCATGTTTTATGTGGTATTTTGAACATTCTGGAACCATTTTTTTCGACGTAGTAATACGAACTTGCACAACAAAAAAGCAAATAAAGCTGGATAGGAACTGTATTTTGCTATGACAATTGATTTGGAACCTCAACGGACACCACTAACCACTCGGTGAGCTGCACATGTCTTGAAATAAAGGTTTAAGGTTGTTTTAAGTACATAAAGCAGGCCATTCTGAAGCAGAAAAGGGGGGACTCTAAATGACCCAAATATCAGAGACAAGACCAATCATCAAAATTTTCGATGTCGATGATTCTATTTCACCCTAGACACTTTTGCTAAACATGCAAAACAGTGAACTTCTCCTTGTGAAAATATACATACAAATAACCAAATAACTGAAATACATTTTACTCTAATGCAAAATCAGAGCAGACACAATAATAATAATTATTATTATTGTTATTATTTGCATTTAACTGCACTCACAGTTTTTTCATATTCATGATTGAATAGATTGGTACCTGTGGCATTTGGGCCATAGGAGATGAGGAGAGCAAAGTGGAGAAGGATTCTTACTCGGCATATCATTCTGCATGGCCAAAGCAATAAAATTCATGTGGAGTACATCAAAAAATGCAACTGTTAAAATGGATTTGTGATACATTTTGCTTTTGTACTGTGGTAATCTCTAAAACATGATGATGAATTTTTACTTAAGGCATTAAAACATATGTTACAGTAACATGTAGGCAAATGGATTTTCTTGTGTCTTTGTAAGCATCTAACTACTTAGAGCAAATTAACAGCAATTTTGAGAAAATACTGAATTATAACTGTTTTTCTCTATTGGTTTGGCTCATTTCTTGAAACAGAAATTACATTCTCAAACCTCTAAGGTCATTTGGCCGAACACAATTCTGCACAACACCATAGCTAACATGCAAAAGGACATTTCTCCCAAAACTGTTCACCTATGCTTCAGACCTATAATTTCCTTCCTATGTAAAGAGTCAGTGCCACCCAAACTGCAAAGATCCTTCTCAATTGCCTTGGCTCATTTCTCGACACAGACCGAACGTTCTCCACACTCTTTAGTACATTTTGCAAAACTAATGGATGGTTCAGCAAAACACCATGGATCACCAGCAAAAGCTCATATCTCTCCCAAAACAGTTCAGCATGTGCCAAAATGAAGTTTCTTTTTCACTCAAATAGTCGGAGTGACGGAAACACCTACGGTATGCTGACCTTGCTGCAGAGGCACAGCAGCGTGGGTGGAGGACTGAGGTGCGCCCTGTGGAGGTGGGATGCAGAGGTTTTGTGGCATCATCTACCACCAGACTGCTCAAGGATATGGGAGTAAGAGGCCAAGGCCTGCGTCATGCCATCAAGGCGTTGTCGGAAGCAGCTGAGCGGAGTAGCCAATGGCTTTGGCTTAAGCGCAAGGACACCTGGGCATCAAGTGGCAAACTAGGGATGATGCAGAGGGGGGTATTCAGGGACGCCTGGGGTCACCGTTGAGCCTTCTGGAGGCGTCGGGGGCTTAAAATTTTATCTCCTTTACCCTTTGTAATTTCATTTTCTATTTTCTGTAAAGCACATTAAACTGCTCCTATGTATGAAATGCGCTATAAATAAACTTGCCTTGCCTTGCCTTGCCTAAATCAACGAAACGCTGATGAAGGGGGTGCCCACTTGATAACTCCTCTGTGTCATTCCTGGTGGCAAATAGTTGTACACGCTGGCACGTAAAGGATAATTCCAACTCGTCCTGTGTTTATTCAATCTGAAAATCTGGTGACCAGTGACCGCTGAGAAAGTTCAGCTGACAACAGAGGAAAGCCTTTGTGACAGCATGGAGAGACAGCTGACAGGAGGGAACAGACCCCAAAGGGACAGTATTGGGCTAGCACCCCATGTCTGTAGCCTACTCCGGCAACAATGGGTCACAAACTGCAGAGATGCGTCTGTGGGTGGAGTAAAGTAACATCATACTTGGGACTGAGGATACACCAGGGGAAGAAAGGGTGTATGAGAGAGGAGCCGTTGACTACTTTCTAAGAAATTGGTCAAGTCAGTCGGATGAAGCACAGCAACATGACGCCAATACCTCAATGGCACAGAACGTTGCCTCAAACACAGAGACTGCACTGTTGAGTCCCATCCCACCAACTCAACCAGCTAAACCTCCAGCTGAGAGGAAAATGGCTAGGAAAAACCACAGGTGAAATGGCCTGGTGCGGCTGAAAGGAAGCTGTGGGAGTCGGTGAACATCGACCTGGCAAAGTCCCTTGAGCAGCTAAAAGGCACGGCTGAAAAGAAGTTGGAGAGTATGGGAAACCTGATTTACCAGTATGGAGTTGAACGGTTTGGTGTTAAAGAGCAGAAGAGCAAAGAGCAAGTCCCAGTGGTAGTTACATCGAGGAGACAGCAGGAGATAAAGCGTCTGGACCAGGAAAGGAGGAAGCTCAAGAAGATATGGAGAAAGTCCACAGACGTGGAAAAGGAAGGCATCAACGCACTTCAGATGGGAATTAAAGCTCGACTAACATCTCCACGCAAAGTGGAGACCTTGAGGAAGCGCAGAAGGAAGAAGGAACGCACAAGAACAAGGTTCTATAAGGATCCCTACGCATTCCTGAAAGGCCTTTTCTCAAGCGAGAAGAGTGGAACCCTGAAAACAACAAAAAAAGACCTGGAGGACCACTTCAGGACTGGAGCATACACTCAGATCCAATACGCCATGAACATCTATCACTCCCTCCAGATATCCCACCAATCCTGCCCCCAGAACATCAGTGCAGTGGTGGCCACCCCACCTGGAAAGAAGTGGAAAGGGTAGTACACCGATCTGGCACCAGATTCAGACAGCAAAGGCGAAGAAAGATGATCTGCACGTGGTCTTTCTGAACCTGGCCAACGAGTTTGGATCAGTATCACATGAGCTCCTTTGCACTGCTTTTGAATTCTTCAGCATCCCAGGACATATTACAGCCTTGGTTAAGTCGTATTTCCAAGACCTACAGTTTTGTTTCACAACCACAGAATTTACCACTACTTGGCAATGTCTGGAGGTTGGCATCATGGCAGGCTGCACAGTCTCTCCCTTGGACTTCACAATGGCAATGGAGGTCACCATTCGAGCCTCCAAATGGGTCGTTGGCGGGCAAAGACTCAACCCCGGCTTCCAGCTCCCTCCACTCAAAGCATACATGGATAACATCACGACTAACAACCACTGTACCATGTACCAGACGTCTGCTCAGAAAGCTCCAGGAGAACATCAGCTGGGCCCGTATGAAGATAAAACCATCTAAGTCACGCAGCATTTCCATTGTCAAGGGAGTGTTGTCGGACCTCAAGTTCTTCATCTGGGATGAGCCAATGCCTTTGGTTTCTGAGCGGCCAGTCTTAGAGCCTTGGGAGATGGTTTGACGCAAGCCTGAGGGATAAGGACCAAGTAGCACAACTGCAGAGGGATATAAGCAGCAGAGTCAAAGCCACTGAGAGCACCGAGCTTCCTTGGAAGCTAAAGATCTGGTGCCTACAGTTTGGCCTGCCACAGGTGTTGTGGCCTCTAATGCTCTATGAGGTGCCCATCTCAGCCGTGGAGAGGATGGAGAAGGGAATCACAAACCACAAATCACAGCTGGGAGTCCCACGCTGCTTGACATCTACTGCCCTCTATGGAGATTGCCTCCTCGGACTGCCACTCACCAGTCTTACGGAGGAATTCAAGTGCGCCAAGACAAGAATCCAGATGACACTGACTGTGTTCAAAGATCTAATGGTGAGCAAGAACACCCCAGTCATCACAGCAGGCTGCAAATGGAGAGCAGTGCAAGCAGTTGAGGAGGCAGTAACGGCCCTCAAGCATGCGGACATCGTGGGACATGTCCACCATGGAAGAGTGGGACTAACAGCTCAGCGTCCAGCCTGGAGCAAAGCCTCAGCGGCTGAAAGCAGGAGGATGGTTGTGGATGAGGTGAAAAACCAGGAGGAAGGCATTAGGAGGGCCAATATGGTTGCGCTTGGTAAGCAGGGAAAGTGGACCAGATGGGACAGCGTGGAAGGTGAGCTGGAAAGACCTATGGAGTATGGAGTCAAAGCAACTCAGCTTCATCATTAGGGCTACTTATGATTTTCTCCCCACACCCATGAATCTCCAGCAGTGGCGAGGAGAAGATCCAGGCTGTACACTCTGCTACAAGCCGGCATCCCTTAGGCATATCCTCACAGGGTCTAAGGTGAGTCTAGCCCAGGGGCACTATCCCTGGCGTCACAACCAGGTTTTGAAAGAACTGGCGGCAGCTTTGGAGCACAGAAGGACAGCAGCCAACTCAGCCACACCGGTAAGATGTAACTCACTGCCAGCAGTTGCGTTTGTGCGTGAAGGGACAAAGGGAAATCATATCCCACTCAAAACAGCAGAGTGTTGCCAGTCACGCACAGCTTGTGACTGGAAAATGTTGGCAGATGTTGGCCAACGCCTTGCCTTTCCTCCTGCGATTGCTGCCACCACCCTCAGACCGGACTTGGTATTTTGGTCTCCATCTGCTAAGAAGGTTTTCATCATCGAGCTCACTGTGCCTTGGGAGGAGTCTGTAGAGGACGCATATGAACGGTAACACCTACGGTATGCTGACCTTGCTGCAGAGTCACAGCAGCGTGGGTGGAGGACTGAGGTGCGTCCTGTGGAGGTGGGATGCAGAGGTTTTGTGGCATCAGCTACCACTAGACTGCTCAAGGGTATGGGAGTAAGAGGCCAAGGCCTGCGTCATGCCATTAAGGTGTTGTCGGAAGCAGCTGAGCGGAGTAGCCAATGGCTTTGGCTGAAGCGCAAGGACACCTGGGCATCAAGTGGCAACCAGGGATGATGCAGAGGGGGGTACTTCAGGGACGCCTGGGGTTACCATTGAGCCTTCTGGAGGCGTCGAGGGCTTAAATCAACGAAATGCTAATGAAGGCGGTGGCCACTTGATAACTCCTCTGTGTCATTCCTGGTGGCAAATAGTTGTACACGATGGCACTTCAATCCATCAGTGCATAATGCCTTTGGCATGGTGCGAGGACTACAAGTCAAAATGGTTATATGTTTTGCCATATGACAGAGGACCCTTGAAATATCCTTCATCTTTCCATCTATCCAACATCTTTCTTAGCCTGTCTTTCATTGACACTCTTTTGAGAAAATTATGAAAGATTTTGAGAAATGATTTCTAGCAATTGTGGAAAAACTGTACTCATTTACACATGCACATAAATTTTGATACACCAAAATAAAAATAATGTATATTTTGAATGGACAATACTGTAAAATAAACATACCGTATGAACAAAAAATACACCTAGGATGCAGTACTCTTTGATTGTCATCTGAGATGTGTGAAATAGGCCTACATAGCATAGCTAACCATTGTTCATCAATACATACATTCTTAGGCAAGTTCTAGTTTCACCTGACTGTCAATTATTGTAATCAATTTATCAAATTTTCCAAGAGGTTCATATGATCCATGGTTTTCTACTCCTTATTAATTATGACAATTGAACATACCATTATTCATATGATTTATGACTTATACAATGAAATCATGCTGACATATTTTGGAGAGAACAGCCATTACTGTAAGACTGAAAATGAACTAATCAGTTGAGATCAACAAGATCTATTCAATTGGAAGATGTGCTAAATGTAAGCAAACTGTAGGCTACTTATACTTAATCATTTACAATGATGATTTACACTGAGACAATTGAGACATGTACTAATCCTGTACATTTAAAATTTGATGAGAACAATGAAAAATACAACTCTACAAGTAGTTTGAAAATTGGTCCATGTTATTTTGAGAATGTATTTTCATGTAGCTTCATGTAGAGAAAAATGATAATGCAGGATCTATTAGTAGAATTAGTGAATTAGTAGTAGAAGTGAATTACCTGGAAGTTGTTGACTTGGGGAACTTCTAGACTGTAAGTGTTTCCCTACCCACTTACAGTAAGATAACCAAGTGAGTGACTCACTTATACCCAAGCCAACTTCTGCAAGGCAGGAAGTGTGTGGCCCACCCATTGTCTCAAACTACTTTTTCTTCAACTTTCATACTTTGCAAACCTGTAAACCCTAACTGCAGTAAACCCATTTGTGGAAGTTGATCACAACATATTCCAATTTTAGATAGTTTATATTCATTAAAACTGAGCTAATTATAGTTAGATATGAGGGTTAGCCTACTCAAATAATTTAGTTGAGTTCAATCATTACAACTACCCTTTTCTTGAGAGATTGACATCACAGAATCAGTGAGTGAGAATCAGTATCACAGCTCCTCAGATAAAAAATAAATAAATTATAAATTCGTATCCCGAAGAATATCACCCCATTCTTCTCTGTGCTATACAATATAATAAAATATGAATAAATACATAATATGTACATATATTTTGTAAATTCTATATTCAGTATCCAACTACCATGATTCTTATATGTTCTGGCACATTTGGCATGCTTTCAAATGTGAGATATCAGCAAAAATCTAATTTGCATACATTTAGCTTTGTTGTGCTGACACAAAATTTAAAGGCCAATTCAGACAGACGATCTGCGGCGAGATGGAGCGGTTTTAGAGACGAGTTGCGCCGCGTGATTCACTCGTCGCAGGTTGTTGCAGGCAGTTGCAAGACGTCGCAAAAGATTTTACATTTCAAATTGCAGTTTCGGAGTTTTAAAACGTCCAGGTTTATAGAACATCGCAGCCCGTCTCGTCACGGATCTTTGGTCAGCCAACCACTAAACCACTGCAAAATATGCATAAACAAAAAGTTTGCCTGATAGATCTAAAATGTGATAAAGTGCATCTAAAAAAGGGAGAAGTTTCAAAAAGACATTTGTTTTTGAACAGACTTCACCATGATTGTGTGGTTATCTCTTATAAAATGAATACAGAACTGAAAAGGAACACAATAAATATCACTATAATACACAATCTTATTACTGTAATAATGAAAGTACAAATTATTCAAACCACCAGCTGTTTATACAGTTTTCTATTCAACATTATTATGTATATAGCCTGATATATTACAATAAAGGAGTCCTGGGATTCCTATTTAGCTCCTTAGTGTTAGTCTCCATCTTAGAACACTGAAGTCATTTTAGGGGGGTAGGGCTGGACTGGGACCAAAAAACAGCTTTGGCATTCCATGGCAGACCACCATGCTTTTATTTAAAAACTTAATGGCAAGCTAAAATAGCAATCTAAGTGGGATATAGACACCCACACTAAGGTGACCATCTCCAAACACACAATGAGGGGGGGGGGGGGTACATAGATATTATATAGAAATTCAATACTGTATATGATCTCTATGGTTGTGCATGCATGCTCAAAGCGTGTGCTTTGAGCGAGCCAGATTCAATTTTGGTCCTTTATATTAATAGGCCTGGACCACCCACCATCAGCGGAGAGCCTGTGGAGCGGGTCTCCAGTTTCAAGTACTGTACCTGGGTGTGCATCTGATTCTGACTGAGGACCTTTCCTGGACACTACACATAGAACATCTGTCGGGGAAGGCCAGGCAACGGCTGTACTTTCTCCATCGGCTGAGGAAGTTCAAGGTCTCCCCTGCCATCTTGTAGACCTTTTACTCCTCAGCTGTGGAAAGTGTCCTCACGGGCTGCATCACTGCATGGTACGGGAACTGTACATCACGGGACAGGGCAGCTCTTCAGAAAGTGGTGCGCTCAGCGGAGAGGACCATAGGGGGCCCCCTGCCAAGCCTGGTCAGTATCTACATGAGGCGGGTGGGGTCTAGGGCTGGAAAGATCACCCAAGATGCCTCTCACCCCAACTCCAGCCTAAAACTTTTGAGGGCGACAGAGCAGTGCATCGTAGGCCGAGGATTATGGATTTGGTCACCGTTGATGCAGCCCCAAAGAGCATGGAGATGCGCTCAGCCCAGGCTAGGCTACATTACCGAGATGGCTTCTCCGCACCCAACCTACCCGGGTTGGCAGTCGCTTGAATCTAACGGCTGGCATTAGCTCCGTGGCTCCCCTCGAAATGATAGCGGACAGTTCACTATTCTAAGCGAATCCATAATCCTCGGCCTACTATGCACTGCTCTGTCGCCCTCAAAAGTTTCTGTTGACTAAATCATTAGTTAATGTATGATTCTCAAACTCACATTTCTTAATAATAAATCAGAGTTAATTAACATCTTTGAATTCTGCATTAATTAAGGTTTGATATTCCAGCATTATCTAACCGTTAATTTTATTGTAAATAATATATGACCCATATGACTCATATATTATATGATATATATATTATGAGTCTGATTGTTTACGTATTATTATTAATACAGTAATTAAAGCATTAGTGAATGTTTATTTATGTACCCTTATTGTAAAGTGTTACCATTTACTTTTTTGATTAAAAAAACCCAGGCCCAAAATTGTCCGTCGGCCTACTGTGTATTGCCCTGTGCACCAGATGGCCAGTCCATGCCTGGTGGGTTATCTGTAATTTTACTCACAAGAGACTTTATACAACACAAGGGATAACGTTCTGATCGGCAGTCGTCATGGAATAAGTACTGACAGAGTGGTGCACTAGCCCGCCTGTTAACTTACAGATCAACTGATTAGTTATGGCAATGTTCTGTTTCACTGTCCTTGAAAGTGATCTATTAAATAAAAATGTCAGACCTTGGCACATCACGAAGTCCTGTTGTAGTGAATCGAGTATCATTAATAGCTGTGTCATAAGACTTGTAGGGAGAGGATGAGGCCACTACCACTAAGTTTTGTCTTTCTAACATCGTCCTCAGCAATCAGGTTACAAAAATATCTTTTATTAGTGTTATTTCTATGGAAATCGCACCTAACTATCTCTAACACCCAAAATTGGTGTTAGATAGTGGCAACAGTTTTATCTAACACCTGATTTAGGAAAGATGAGGCTAATAGAAAGTATGACAGAGGTCTCCCCAAAGACCAACATATTTGTCTATATTCATCATGGCCAACTTTGTGGCAAGACTGGCAAAACTTTACGTGGTTGCCTTTCCTTCGCTCAGTGCGTTTTTTTTTTTTGTTTTTTTCCCTGTACCGTTCGCTGCTTGCATTCATGTACTGGATTGAGGCAACTACAGTTTGACAGATCAGAGGTCATGGTATCTTGGGGTTCTAGGGAAAAATTGCATGTCTGAAATTTCATCTGAGGAAACATTGGCATCTTTAGCATCGTTGTGTTGATCATGTCGGGGTCACCACTGTAAAATTTCCTCTGTTAAGGTGGTCATGATAATTAGGTTAGCTCTGGCCTCAGACAGACGTGTTTTCGAGAGAAACAGGGTAGGTGAATACTGCTTTACACACCTAAAATCAACAGTTGTAAAAATGGGGAATCTCCTACTCCACTGTGTAAATAAAATGTACCTCAATTTAACTTCTAAAAAATAAGCTGCTGCCCTCCCTTCTAGAGGCCTCCACCTAAATGAGGAACTCTATCCGAGTTACTCTACTGCCAGCCTACTATTGACTCTATTCCCTGACCCTTCCATTTGATTGACAGCTCTAAAAACTATGCTTTCACTACCATCTAATACTGTCAGACAACATTCCATTCTCATGCTATCAAATCCATGCACAATTTGTGATCCATCACTTGGGTGACTGTACAGGTACTTCACTGGGCCCCAGGCAGTTGGGTTGAGCCCATTAGGCTTGGATCTGCCCAAGGCCAAGTAAAGCTACAGCATGTTTGGTTCGAGGCAATTACGGCGAATCCATGCCAGAACAGAGCAAGTGTTCTGCAACTAGTTTTCTCCATGAAACCGAGGAGGCTGATGGCATGAGAAGTGCCAGAATATCCGTGCATAAAGAAGTTGCATTACCTATTCCCCACACACAAGTGGATGTGATAGTAGAGACAGTTCAGTAAGAGTTTACTGTTCGTGTAACACTTTAAGATGCTCTTCCCTTTTCTTGCTATATCAATTTTAGATCTCCAGACAGCAGTGTCCTTTTATTTCAACATCTTTTGCAAGTTGTAGTTTATTGGAAATGAAGTCAACTGAAATGTCACCCAAATAGACTCCACCTGACCCTTACATGGTTGACATCTCTCCATTGCCCAATAACAATTATAGACAACAAACTCTGCTTTGACCATAATGTTATCAGACAATATTCTGTACTTATGCTACTTTGATGAACAATTTCTGATCTATCACTAAACAACTGACTTGCACTTCACTATGATATTGGGTTGAGCCCATGAGGCATGGACCCGACCAAGGTTTCTTCCTAAAAAGAATTACTATAGAAGACTTTTTCCTCCTTACTCATGAGTGTTCCTTGTCTGTAAAGCAACATGAGGCAATTGTATGAGCTACCAAGATTGAGAAGTATATATGCCTTACATTGTGTCCTAATGGAACGTGACACGACTACATTTGTGAGACAAAAAGAGTTCCATCACTTTGTTTTCTATTGGAATGCAATAGAATAGACTAGTCACATTGCTACGCGACAGATTTTAGTCTCTCTGTCCATTTCTATTTTAGTCATGCTCGGCCAGATTGAATGGAGAATCTAATCAAATAAAACGCCATATTTAACGGACCACATGACAACCCGACAGTCGCTTTCAGAACACAGTGTTATTCGTTTATATATATACGTATCTCTAAAACTGATAGTTCCGGTCCTTGATTGTGATTGGTTGAATCGAGTTCCATTCTGTTGTAAATTCAGCAGTTAGCACTAGTGCTGTCAGTTTAACGCGTTAATAACGGCGTTAACGCAAACCCATTTTAACGCCGTCAATTTTTTTAACGCGCGATTAACGCATTTGACCCGCCATTATCAATGGAATGTGAAAAAAAATATATCTCCGACATTCCAACACCTCCCGACGTTTCAGTATGTCCTGTGTTTGTACTAGGCTTGAAGTAGGCCTACTGCTTAGCCTAGGACCTAGGCTACTCATGCCTACAGTAGCCTACACACACACTCCACACACGGGTGTAGATGTGTCTGCACTCTGCTCTGCTGCTCCGATGTCAGTGAAAATAAATATTTTACCGACACAATCGTTGACGTTCACTCGCATGTTCGCATATTTAGGTTGTTAATTAGATAGAGGATTAATGTTATCACTTAGAAATCCCTTCTCTTGAACTGAATACCCCGCAAATAGGCTAATATCAGTTTCAAAATTGCAGCGCGAGTGAGAGAGGTGAAGGTCGGAGCGCAACTGAGAGAGAGAATGTTTGTGAGCGTCATTTGATGTCAGTGAAAACAAATATTTTACCGACACAATCGTTGACGCTCACTCGCATGTTCGCATATTTAGGTTGTTAACTAGCTTGAGGATTAATGTTGTCACTTAGAAATCCCTTCTCTTGAACTGAATACCCCGCAAATAGGCTAATATAAGTTTCAAAATTGCAGCGCGAGTGAGAGAGGTGAAACAGGTCGGAGCGCAACTGAGAGAGAGAAGGAGAGGCATAGTCTATAGCCTACCTGATTCTGAACGTATGACCTTGTCACTAAAATGAGAGCTTCTTGCAGGGCAATTGCCAATATGGCAAAATGCATTTTAAAGGTATGCTCATGCAATGTACTGTAGGTTTACTCATGTAGACCATAATGCCATATTTTCATTGAGCCTCTTTAAAATATAGGTCAGTATAATTTAAAGGGCCACCATCCATGTTTTTTTTTTTGTAAACATGTGAACTAGCAACATAAAAGACATCAACATCTCTCTGGCAGTACTTGAACATGTTAATAATTTCTGATGCTGTAACTGGGCTTTCTTTTCAATGGCACACAATGAGCTGATAACGATTAAATGATTAACTAGGACATTTGTGAAAGTTGCGATAGAGAGTCACAATTCGTTACTGAAATTCCTCCGATTTGTTGGACGGATCCGTCGTCAGCTAAAAAGCTGAACATTTTTCAACTTTTCGACAGACGCAACGGAGCTGTTGGGACGGACGGACCCACAATGCATTTCACGAAACCTCCATTCAAAGTCAATGAGATCTGTCGACGGACATACAGTATGCAGTGTGAAACTTGCAGTTACTTGGCAACCATGGGAGGAAATATATTTTTTGGCGGAGGAATTGAATTGGTATCAATGAATAACTCTATATTTCTAGTGGTTATGTCATCCTTTAATGAAACCATTCCCAGTTAACGGGATAACAGTTTTAGAAACACAATAAATCCCTCGGGTCCGATGGTAATGCTGGTATTAGCATGGGTGTGCTTAGGCACGAGGCACAGCCGCTGAGTGCCGATAGACACTGTGCTAAAACCAGCTTTACCATCGGCCTCTCAGGATTTATTGCTTACATATATGTACAGTGCTACACAATGCTCTAATATGCAGCCCTTTGTTACATCTACTTCATCTAGTAAACAGTAGAGGGAAGAGAAGCATTTTTTCATATCATTTTTTACTTTGTTAAATGTATATACACACATGTATGTGTATGTAAATATAATCAAAGACAAACAGGGCCCACATGAAGCATAACATTGAATAAATCATAACAGTAATAACACTACCAAAAGATAACTGGTTCACAAAGTAAAGCACAATGGCAGTCATACAAAGATAAAACATGAATCAAAAAGATTTTCATGAAAGAAACAGGGTACATGAATGCAGTGCATTAAAGAGAGGGGTGGCCTCTCTTTTATCTTTATATCTACGGCTTGTTTTACCTGAAGAGATTATGCTCAAAACCTTCAGCGTTGCATGTTTAAAAATAAATGTCATCATTTGCCAGGTATAACAAAAAATTCATGTCTATGCCATACAGCATTAACAGATAGGTGGTTGAAACATCCACAAGGCAGGGTATGATCACAAGCCTAAATCATATAGTTGGACAGGAAAAGACAAAAAGGGGCTTTAGGCAGATGCAACAATCCTAAACAACTTATAATAATTTGTAAACAGGAAGATATTTTACCATATACAGTGAATTATTACCTTTAAATGATGTAAATCCATCACCTTCCTCTTTATGCTGGCTATCTACAGCTACTTCTGAAAAAAGACATTGCATTTCAGTAGTAGTATAGTAGTATGTTTCAGTAGTACAATACTTTATATTTCTCCACTAAAATAATACATTGGGGTTTTGTGCTTAATCCATGTTATACAGTATGTGATAGAAAACATAAGCATAAGGGCATATAAACATACAGTATAAAGCATAAGGGCATAATGTAAACTTTGTAAAACTTTGAAAGTGCACAGATTATAAAAAATACTGTTTACCAACAGTACCTTGAGGAAGTTTCTAGTCACTGCTATTTTGCTGCTATTTTGAAACCAAGTCAATTGACAAGCACAAATGAATAGGCAGGATAAGGGAACAGATTGTGAAATGAATTTTGTGGACATGCATGAATTCATGCTATTGCTAAATGTCTAGAGAATAAATTTTACAATTTGCTCACCCATTTTACAATTTGCTCACCCAATTTTACAATTTGCTCACCCATCGCACAACTATTAAATGTCTATTACGTAGCAAACTTTCAAAAAGATGCTAAAAAAATTGTACCCTTCAAAACAAACATGAAGCTTACCTTCTATACGTATCTCATCAGTAAGACATACAGGATCTTCAGAGTCAGTCTTATCTAAAGACAAAAAAGGTTCCATGGTCACCAATGATGAAGATTTAGTGCCAGTCTTGATTTCTTTATTTTATTTTTATTTATTTTTTTACATTATACATCAAATTTTTGATTGCTTTGAGGGAAAACAGTAAAATCAGATCTACCTTCTTTTAGAGGTTTGTCAACAGCTGGAGGTAAGCATAAATCTGTGATTGAGCCCATATCTGTTCCTAACATGGAATTAAAAGGCACACGAGAAGAAGCTCACTATTACTACTACTACTACAACAACAAAGCTAGACACATAAAAAAAAGATTGACAATTGACATCCTCTAGATATTAACTGTTGCATAGAAATGAACAATATGTTAAAGCACTTACGTGACTCAAGTTCAGCCATGGTAAAGAACAGATCAGGTTCCTCTTTCAACTCTTCTTCTATAACAGCAAGACAGCATATGTGTTGATAGTAGTGAAACATTTTATTATGCATGACAACTATTATTAGCATTATCTCAAACATGAATATCATATTTACCTGCCTTCCGGGTGCACCTGAAATAGATACAGCCCAGTACAATAAGGACAAAGCCAACAACCAAGCATCCCGAAATGGCCAGAAGGATTTGCCGCTTGAGAACTGGGAAGGCAAAAAAAAAAAAAAAAAATCCATAAATATACTCACAATCTCAGTAAGGTATGAAACTGTCGCTATATTTTTATCTTTCAACTCACCAATCTTATTAGCTTTAAAAGGTTCACTGCGCAAAGAATATGTTGGACGGTTGTTGTTGTTGTTTCCTCTGCACTTGTATTCATTCTGGTAGTTTTCCTTGGTGGCTTTGATGTGTAGAGTTTGTTGAGTTTTATTTGGCATCACTTTCTCATCTTCGTACCATGTGTAGAACGTGAAGTTTCCATCCACTAAACAATTTAATGTCAACCAATCCACTGAGAGAATGTCCATCCATCCAATCTCTAGGTCTACCACTGGCTTTGGACGATCTAAATGAAAGGCACATGAAAACATACATATAAAAGTGTAGCTCCAGAGTAATTTCTAGTATAGCCCTGTTGCACGAGCCGACTAACTGCTCTAGATAACTAGTGGAATGAAAGAATTTGGAACAGCATAGACCGAATGCAATGGCGGAGCCTCAGATCTTACTTTCGGTTTCAAATAATCTGAGGCTCCAATGACTCAATGTAAAGAACTTGTTCGCTTTTGCATTTATGTTCGGTCTCTTTTTGATCTCTTCTTTTGATCCACTTGCTATGTAGTGCATTTAGCAGGCTCGTTCAACAGGGCTGTGGTTGAAATCACTTCAGAGAAACACATTAATACTTGATTTAATAGTGTTATATTGTATAACAGTATGCAGACCTACCTAAAACCTCTATGTTTATGGTTTGGCTATTTTCTGACACATAATGTCCTCTTATGGTTTTACAGTGAAATATCTCATGTATTCCAGAAGCTATCCATCTGTAATTTGATGTTTTCTGACTTGTGTCTTGGGTTCCAGAATGGAACCACTGATATTCCCAGTCTGTTGAATCAATTTCCACTTCACACATGAAAGTCACTTGTTCGTCCACATAGACAGAAGTGTATTGTGGGTACTGACGTAAGGTAGGCGTAGCTTTGTTTCCTTACAAAAAAATTAAGACAACCAGGTATTTAATCATACATAACACTATCTTTAGATTATTTTCAGATTATATATGACTAACGGGATTAAGAATGCTACACATATAAAATGGAGCAACAACCTTCTGTGTTGTACAGTAATTGGTTGTCATATTTGAATAAATTACAAAATGTGAAAAATATGCAATTTAGTGATGCAATGTAAATAATACTATTTACCATAAACATGGATGTGAATACTGTCACTGACTACAGTTTTCACATGTCGTTTGTGGACTCCTTGGCAGGTGTAGTTCCCAGTGTCCTTAGACTCAACAGAGTTCATCGTAAGTGTGTCTGCATTTTCACCACTGAGCTCTTGTTGATTTCTGTACCATTTATAAGTCCAATCAGGTAAAACAGAAATATTGTTGCACTGCAGCCTTACCGTCTCAGTTGGGAAAACTTTATCCCAATTGGACAGTCGCTCCATTTCTGGTATAGGGGGATCTGCAAGGGACATAAAAAAATAACATAAAACTGTACCCTCCTGCCAACAATGCTAAGTCTGAAAGAAGATGTAAAGCATGTATTCACCTTTAACAGTGATTTTACTGAAGCTGCTATTAGCAGGGTTGAGGCTGTCTCTTTGAACTTGACACTGATAGCTTCCACTGTTAGATGGAGTCACAGAAGAAATGTTGTGATTCTGACTGAGCGGGTCACTGTTGAGTTGCTTGTCCCCTTTGTAGAAGAAATATTGCCACCCAGTGGACATTTGTGTAACCTGACAACGTAGAGTAACCATTTCTTTTGTGTAGATCACTGCGTCGTCAGGATCTATGGACAGTTTGGGGGTCGGAGGACCATCTGTTGGTGGATTAAAATAAGAAATTCCTTCTGAATCTCAACTGACATTGCAATCTGATATCCCAGTGAAACTGATATAGTAATATTCACCATAAACATGGATGTTGATACTGTCACTAACTACAGTTTCCGCGTGTCGTTCATGGACTCCTTGGCAGGTGTAGTCTCCAGAGTCCTTGGAGCTGACAGAATCCATTTTAAGAGTTTCTGCATTTTCACCACGGAGCTCCTGTTGATTTCTGTACCATTTATAAGTCCAATCTGAAGAGGCAGGAATATTGTTGCACTTCATCTCCACTGTCTCAGTAGGGAAGACTTTATCCCATTTAGACAACCGCTCCAGTTTGGGAACAGGAGGGTCTGCAAAAAATATGGAGAAAAGATACCATTATTAATATACTATATGGTAACTTCCTTTGAAGAACACTAAGCTGAAAATAAGTTGTAAATCTTTTGTTCACCTTCAACATGTAAATCATGAGGACTGCTGTTAGCAGTGAGGCGGTCCCTTTGGACACGACACTTATAGCCTCCACTGTTGGATGGAGTCACAGAGGGAATGCTGAAACTGTTCTGACTGGGACTGTCACTGTTGAGTGGTTTGTCTTCTCCGACTTTAAGAAAGACATATTGCCACTCAGTGGACTCTTCTTGAACCTGACAACTTACAGCGACTGTTTCTTTTGTGTAGATGACTGCAGCTTTAGGGACTACAAACAATGTGAGAGTTGGAGGACCGCCTGTTGATGGGTAAAACAACATCATCAACAACAAAACACATTCACTGTCAATCACAATTCAAAGTGTAATCTGATATTTCAGTGAAACTGAAAAATTATATTCACCATAAAC
Organism: Sardinella longiceps; assembly: GCA_027497455.2. Lineage (NCBI taxonomy): Eukaryota > Metazoa > Chordata > Actinopteri > Clupeiformes > Clupeidae > Sardinella > Sardinella longiceps. Next base: position 20,560,661 of record JAODXP020000018.1, on the reverse strand, counting down.
ATGGATGCGAATACTTTCACTGACTGCAGTTTTCACATTTCGTTTGTGGACTCCTTGGCAGCTGTAGTCTCCAGTGTCCTTGGACTCAACAGAGTTCATTGTAAGAGTGTCTGCATTTTCACCACTGAGCTCTTGTTGATTTCGGTACCATTTATAAGTCCAATCAGGTAAAACAGAAATATTGTTGCACTGCAGCCTTACCGTCTCGGTTGGGAAAACTTTATCCCATTTGGACAGTCGCTCCAGTTTTGGTATAGGGGGATCTGCAAGGGACATAAACAACATAACATAAAACTGTACCCTCCTGCCAACAATGCTAAGTCTGAAAGAAGATGTAAAGCATATATTCACCTTCAACAGTGATTTTACTGAAGCTGCTATTAGCAGGGTTGAGGCCGTCTCTTTGAACTTGACACTGATAGCTTCCACTGTTAGATGGAGTCACAGAAGAAATGCTGTGATTCTGACTGAGAGGGTCACTGTTGAGTGGCTTGTCCCCTTTGTAGAAGAAATATTGCCACCCAGTGGAAATTTGTGTAACCTGACAACGTAGAGTAACCATTTCTTTTGTGTAGATCACTGCGTCGTCAGGATCTATGGACAGTTTGGGGGTCGGAGGACCATCTGTTGGTGGATTAAAATAAGAAATTCCTTCTGAATCTCAACTGACATTGCAATCTGATATCCCAGTGAAACTGATATAGTAATATTCACCATAAACATGGATGTTGATCCTGTCACTGACTACAGTTTCCACATGTCGTTCATGGACTCCTTGGCAGGTGTAGTCTCCAGAGTCCTTGGAGCTGACAGAATCCATTTTAAGAGGGTCTGCAGTTTCACCACGGAGCTCCTGTTGATTTCTGTACCATTTATAAGTCCAACCTGAAGAGGCAGGAATATTGTTGCACTTCATCTCCACTGTCTCAGTAGGGAAGACTTTATTCCATTTAGACAACCGCTCCAGTTTGGGTACAGGTGGGTCTGCAAAAAATATGGACAAAAGATATCATGGTTCATATACTATATTGTAGCTTTGTACCAACAACACTAAGCTGAAAATAAGATGTAAATCTTTTGTTCACCTTCAACATGTAAATCATGAGGACTGCTGTTAGCAGTGAAGTCGTCCCTTTGGACACGACACTTATAGCCTCCACTGTTGGATGGAGTCACAGAGGGAATGTTGAAACTGTTCTGACTGGGAGTGTCTCTGTTGAGTGGTGTGTTTTCTCCAACTTTAAGAATGACATATTGCCACCCAGTGGACTCTTCTTGAACCTGACAACTTAGAGCGACTGTTTCTTTTGTGTAGATGACTGCAGCTTTAGGGACTACAAGTAATGTGGGAGTCGGAGGACCACCTGTTGATGGGTAAAACAACATCAACAACAACAAAACACATTCACTGTCAATCACAATTCAAAATGTAATCTGATATTCCAGTGAAACTGAAATAGTGAGATTCACCATAAACATGGATGTTGATCCTGTCGCTGACTACAGTTTCCACATGTCGTTCATGGACTCCTTGGCAGGTGTAGTTTCCAGAGTCTGTGGAGCTGACAGAATCCATTTTAAGACTGTCTGCAGTTTCACCACGGAGCTCCTGTTGATTTTTGTACCATTTATAAGTCCAACCTGAAGAGGCAGGAATATTGTTGCACTTCATCTCCACTGTCTCAGTAGGGAAGACTTTATCCCATTTAGACAACCGCTCCAGTTTGGGTACAGGTGGGTCTGCAAAAAATATGGACAAAAGATATCATGGTTCATATACTATATTGTAGCTTTGTACCAACAACACTAAGCTGAAAATAAGATGTAAATCTTTTGTTCACCTTCAACATGTAAATCATGAGGACTGCTGTTAACAGTGAGGCGGTCCCTTTGGATACGACACTTATAGCCTCCACTGTTGGATGGAGTCACAGAGGGAATGCTGAAACTGTTCTGACTGAGAGTGCCACTGTTGAGTGGTGTGTCTTCTCCGACTTTAAGAAAGACATATTGCCACCCAGTGGACTCTTCTTGAACCTGACAAGTTAGAGTGACCGTTTCTTTTGTGTAGACAGTAGCTCCAGGATTTATAGACACTGTGGGAGTTGGAGGACCACCTGTTGATGTGTAAAACAACATAACATCAACAAGACACATTGACTGTCAATCACAAGTCAAAATGCAATCATTTCAGTGAAACTAAAAGAAAATCGTATTTACCATAAACATCGATGCCAATACTGTCACTGACTACAGTTTTCACGTGTCGTTCGTGGACTCCTTGGCAGGTGTAGATTCCAGAGTCTTTTGAGTCAACTGGACTCATTGTTAGTGTGTCTGCATTTTCACCACTGAGCTCCTGTTGATTTCTGTACCACTTATAAGTCCAAGCTGAAGAGGCAGGAATATTGTTGCACTTCATCTCCACTGTCTCAGTAGGGAAAACTTTATCCCATTTAGACAACCGCTCCAGCATGGGAAAAGGTGGGTCTGCAAAAAATGAAAGAAAAGATGCAATTGTTAAAATTGAGCATATAGTGTGGTATAGTCAGAGATACTGTATTATGTCTCTGGTATAGTGTAGCTTTGTAACAACACCACTAAGCTGAAAAGATGCAAAGCATGTATTCACCTTTAACAGTGATTTTACTGAAGCTGCTATTAGCAGGGTTGAGGCTGTCTCTTTGAACTTGACACTGATAGCTTCCACTGTTAGACTGAGTCACAGATGAAATGTTGTGATTCGGACTGAATGGGTCACTGTTGAGTGGCTTGTCCCCATTGTCTTTATAGAAGAAATACTGCCATCCAGTGGAAGCTTGCGTAACCTGACAATGTAGAGTGACTGTTTCTTTTGTGTAGATAACCATTTCTCCAGGATCTATGTAGAGTGTGGGAGTTGGAGGACCATCTGGTGGATTAAAAAATATTTATTATAAAATAAAACACAAACTTTCACTGTGAACGGTTCAAAATGTAATATGAAATTGCAGTGAAACCAGGGGAAAAAATCCTATTCACCATAAACTTGGATACTAATGCTGTCACTGAGTACAGTTTCCATACGTTCTTCATAGACTCCTTGGCAGGTGTAGTTTCCAGAGTCCTTGGAGCCAACAGAACTCATTGTAAGTGTGGCTGCCTTTTCACCACTGAGCTCTTGTTGATTTCTGTACCACTTATAACTCCAACCCGATGAGGCAGGAATATTGTTGCATGTCATGCTCACTGTCTCATTAGGGAAAAATGTATCCCACTCAGGCAACCGCTCCAGTTTGGGAACAGGTGGATCTGGAAAAAATTGGTAAAGGTACAGTACTGTTCAATGACATACTGTATTGGTGCTTCTTGCTCACTCCCTCATCAGTGAACACTTATCCAGTTTTGGAACCAGTCTGTAACACAGACACAAAGGAAAGAAATAGAGAACTAATGATCTCAATTGATGATGTCTTTCCTCCATTTACAGAAACCAACAATCATCAACCAACTAGATTCAGATTCAAATCCCTCTATCTCCATTTGACATCAGCAAGCTACGATCCGCTATCAGCTGATGTTACAGAGGAAAGGATAATATGATGGCTCTTGTTGCTAGTATGTTGGCCTTTAAACAACAAGCATGACTTCAGCTGTGGGTGTGTGTGTGTGTGTGTGTGTGTGTGTGTGTGTCCGTGATAAGGGTACACAATATATCTAAATGTTATCCAATGTCATCCATACCATGAACTGATAAGAGCAGGCGTTCACTTGTGTCATTGCCAAGTTGGCAATAGTAGTCTCCGCTATCTGACTGGCTGATAGACTCAATGATGTAGGAGTGGTCAGTACTGGGGAGAGATTCATTTCCTTTATACCATTGAACAAAGTAGTCCCATTGGATGCTGCAGTTGAGTGTAATTGTATCATTTGTGTATACTTCATCAGGATATTGTGTTATTATCGGTTTTTCCGTCATATTCCCTGGAAAGAATAAAAATAAATTCAGGAATTACATCTTTGGGAAGAAAAGGAGTGAAGTGTGTTGGAAAGAATCTGTGTAATTCCATTTGGATGGAAAGCTCTTGTTCATTCAACAATGAAATTGTTGCTAAAAAGATGATGAAACTGTTAATGGATTGATTGGTGACCATGTTTAATTTTTGTTTGAATGTTGAAATACCAGGTGTTTAGTTTGACACAAATCATTTATAGCCTATTTGTGGCGCAAAACAAGCCTGACAAGCCAGACATAATCTGGCCACGATGAATTGATCTTTGGCTCCGAATATTTCAAACTCTGTATGCACTGATAGCGGTGCGACCAGAGTCATAAAAAGCCTTTGTGGCTACAACCAATCAGAGCAACGAACAAGCCAACTCAAACAACACTAAGGCCACCCAATGACTTCCTGTGCACATAGAGCATTGTGATTGGCTAAACACCACTTCATTCCAACGGTATTTTGTGAGCTTTCAAATAAAAAGTCAAGGTGACTAAGAGATAACATAATTAGTGGTGGTTTGGCCCACAGTTGTAATTTGTAGCTTGTGTGTTTCTGAGTGTGGTTCTGTGTGTTTAAGGGCAGTAAAGAAAAGACTGCAGGCTGGAGGGATGAGGACCAGAGAAGGGGAAGGGGACATTTTAGACATTTACAAAGAGCGATGTTGGACCTCCGAATATAACTTTAGATGTTTTCAAGTCCATGTTGTCATGACACCATTTAAACAATCATCTAGCATAACCATACTTAACGACACAGCCATGAGGCTACTGTTAGATCAGCCACAAAGAAGTAAGCCATGCAGTGTACTGAAGAAGATTCTTCATCCGTGTCATATTCTGAAAAGCAAAAGTCTTACCTGTAGTCTTTGACTTCTGCATCAAGCAGACAAGAATTGCAATGACTGCAAAGCAATAAAACAAAAAGGAATTGTTTTCTGCCATGCTTAGATAAATAAACAACATTAAAATTACAACTATGCAATATATCACTTGATTAATACTTTATTTTTAAGATTAAAGTTTAAAAGAGAAAATCAAATGAACTATTAGAACCATTTCAAGCCACTTGCATCTAGTTCTCAAGAATTTTCACACCCCTACTCTCAACAAGCTGTGAGTCACACTCCAATGTGTTACTTCTACATGTATCCACTCAGTAACCACTTTTGTGAAAAAACTTTTTAAAACGAATTTTACTTTGATGACACAATACAATTGACTTTGACTTAGTTAGTCTGCCAGGTATCAGTTCAGTAAAAGTCCTTTAAAGGTCACTATGCATTTGGTTCTAAAAGGTAACAACTATATGTAGGCTCTGCATAGGCCTATTAACTTCAAGTCAATTCAAGTGTTTTTTATTGTCATTTCAACCACATCCTATACATTGCAGTGAGACAGGATGCTGTTTCACCATCAAGTGGTGTTGAACTATTTAAAAGATATTGAAGGCAACTCTCCATATTTAGTAAATGCATAAATGCAGTGACAGCATTATAGCACAGACAAGTTAAAGGACAGACCACAAAAGAGAGGCCATAATGATGCATTCCATTGCAATTTGGCTGTTCCATTCTACATGTGTTCTATTGAATAAAAAATAGATGTTTTTCTACCCAATGTACACCACAAGCCGTTAATGAGGGCATACATGTGCTACATTGTAAAAAAGAATTTGTAATGGTTACTTGAAAAAAGTGTGGAAACTCGTTGCCTCAAATGAGTTAAGTAAATAAGACTTATGTTTTTAGATGTAAAGTACTTTAAACTTGAAAAATAAAAGTTATATTTACTTAACTCATTTCAGGCAGTGAGTTTCCACACATATTTCAAGTATCATTAAAAATTCATTCGTTAATGAGGACATACATGTGCTCACCATCAGTGAGCAGAAATGGCGCGTTATATTGCTCACTTACATAAAACGTAATCTGGGCTACAGCGCTTTGTGAAACTGTTCAATTATTGGTAACTTTACTGGATGTATTAGCTACAGTAACATGTGGTTAACTATACAGTATGTATCTATAGTGCAACTGTGATGTCAATTCAACTGACTTGGTCAACATCAACCTTCACCGAGTTCACAACTTGTAATCTTGATTTCATTGCCTGTTCTACTGCATTTTCCCGAGACGAAGGCCTTTGTTTCCCCAAACTAACGAGCATAGAATGCATGATCAGTAGACTTGTACTACAGCAGTGACTAAGAGGTTGTGAAGTGGTAAATACTTCTGATAGAGATATAATATTTTAAGTATATCTTCCTCTTTTAGCAGCAGAACACATTTTACGGTAAACAAAAATAGAAAGAGATACTAAATCATGTTATACCTGTTATGAGAAGTTTTTCTGGACAAGCCATAGGGTCTCTTGTGCTGCCGTGCCAGTCCAGTTACCATTTCTCCACTGTGTGACTCTGTGACACTGTGGAACTTCTTTTGAAGACTGTGGGTGGCAAAGGTGTGAGAAGGGCCTAGGCTACTTCTCACAGCAATGGCTCTGTGACAACAGTTGCACGATACAGCATTTGACCCTCATCAAAAAAACAATATTGAATATTCAATTCAATTGGGGGATATTGAAAGGATATTCCACATGCAGTCAGATATTTCTAGGAGAGATATATTTGCCACTGACTAAATTTGGATGAGAAATAAGACTGTGGTGATTCAATTCTCTTCCTTCAGTCATTATATCTTTTGTCACTGCTGTAACACTGCTGGACAAATAAAATGCTACTTTTTGTCAAAAAGAAAATGTCCTTCATACTGCTGTAGTGTCATCCTTACATTAAACACCAAACACCTCTGGTTTTGTTTTACAAGACAGTGAAAGAGCTCTGTCGCTAGTGCACTGTACTTTTGGACTTTCCTTCTTTGACCAATATAATGAAGTCCTCTCTGGCTTTTGTATGACCCATTTGGTGTAACCATATGAGATGCCTTCATTTGGTGCATCTCTCCATGCGTTCAGGAACATTCTGAGAAAGCAAAGGCTGAAGGGCCTTAGGCCATGTTGGAAGGGCCTCGAAAAAGAAACTATAATGTGTTGGTGACTGTGATGTTCTAAATATGATCTGACACTGTGCCACACCCTGTTTGACTGGCTGGCTATGGCTGTGTTAGTGTAGCTCAGCTGACTGCACAGCACCCAACAATCTCCAACAACTCATCATTTTGTTTTTTGTTGTTGCTGTTTTGTTCAGAAAATCAATTCCACCAATCCAAAGCTGTTGTCGATGAATGTCATATGATGTTTTAAACTAAAAAAACTTGAGGGGGCTCAGAATCATGCATGTTTATTGTAGCTCCATACAAATATCAGAAGTTGACTGGATTGAGAGTTAAATAACATTTAACAAATGGTAACATCAAGCTGGATGAAGCAGAATTAATTTTACCTCATCCAACATTACTACTTTGCCCTGAATGGGGAAAAGAAATGAAACTTAGAAGACAAGTGCTTCATATCTAACATGTTTAGTTCAGGGCTATTCAAATGGCGGCCCGGACACGGCCCAGATGATTCATCTCCTCTAAAACTAAAATATCGTCACCAGTCTCCAAAACTTAATATATACCTTATAATTTGCAGAATATTAATGAATAGATAATATGTCCCCAAACAACGTCAATTTAAGTGGCATTAATACATTTGGAAATATTTTTTTAAGGTATTTTCCACTGTTCATTCTCTATGGCGATTCTAAGCAAGTACATGTAATTCCGGTTTTGGCCACCAGAGGATTTTGGCGCTGTTGCGCAGCCTTTTTATTTACTTTTTTTTTTAAAGCCGGTTTGGTCTGTTGATGCAGCATTTCCTCTTATGACAACTGTACTTATATTAGAGTCCTTGTGTGTTAACGTGTTATTTAAAATTTTTCTTTTAGCCTACCTGTTGGAGTGCAAGTGTAACGGAGGCCAGCTAGCGCGGCTAGCTCGGTGGTAGTGTGTAAATCCTCATCACCCAATTCCATGGGCGCTTCTAACACGCTGAGTTAGAAGCTCGGGCTTTTGGCTCAGTTGGTTAGAGCGTTCCACTCTCACGCCGGGAGTTTGTAGCTTGCGGGGTGGCGGGTTCGAGACCCGTGTGCGGTGCGGACCGCCACCGGTTACACAAAATAAGTTCTGTAATAGGATATTTAGGGATGAATAATTCACTTTAAAAGCAAAGTTATGGTATTAAAATATTTTATTCTAGTAATTTAAAAATGTAAATTTTGTAAATAAATAGTATAAATAGTAGTTATTGTTAACATGCAAAGTTATTGTTAAAACAAAGCAAATATGCATTTTTGATCAATGTGTTGTGATTTGATTATTTGAAAATAGTGACCGCGAAAAGCTTGCGGCCCAGCTCAAGTTCTTGGATTCTAAATGTGGCCCCCTTGGAAAACTAATTGAATAGCCCTGGTTTAGTTAGTCAAACCTTTCCTGTCATCTCCTACTTCCTTAAGGTCAATCAGCAAACATTAAAATGCCTCAGCAGACACTGAACAGAACAATCAGACCGATGATTGCAGGAGAAAGAGCGATGGAATTATAATTTAAGATCACTTTCATTGTACTGGGTTAAAAACCACTCTTTGACTAGTTTCTTGTCTCAGAAGTGGTCTACACTCCACTGTAACTAATGTCTTAGTTTGGACATTTTCTGTTCTTCTGACTGTGTTATGTACAGTAGGTCTCTTTTGGGTACTTTGTAGTTAGCTGAAGTCAATTTCTGAAGCCCTGAATGCACCATTGTTGTTTTGGTTGTTGTGGGTTGTAATAATATTGTCAATAGTAAAATTACTCTTTTATTCATTTGAAGAGTATAGGAGGATTTTCTGGCCTAGTGTACTTATATTTGGCTGGTGCAAAGTACGTAAGTGTGGAGAAAGGTCCACAGAATCCAAGTCCCAGCACCTTGACTCTTACATTGTCCACTTTATGGGGCGTCGAAAAGCATGAGGATGTTTCGCCACTGTAGTTTGGCAGCAATTGACTGATCCCAAGCCCCGCCCGTGCATTGTTACGTATAGTTGCCTCGGTCAAGTTTGGCCAAAACCAGCGTGCCTGAAGCTGTAGATGCCTGTGCAAATACGTCCACCTGTGATGATTTTCGGGCTCAGTTAGCCTGGACGTTATTGTTTGAAAACGTGAACAGCAATAAAAACTTGACAACTTGGTGCCTAAAGCCTATTCACGTATTCATTCATTATTTGTAGTGCCTACAGCGACACCTTACAAGAATTATAGAAATCTATTCTTCTGGGCACTACACCAAAGCTCTTCCTCAAGATATCCCCTTCCACAGCAAAATATAGTAACAAAAGTATATTTAGATACCACACAACAAAAGACTCAGATTTGATATTTTATTGTTGCTTTGAATACCTATACAAACTTATGACTTTTTCTCCCTTAAGCTACTGTACATTGTGTGTTTCAGTAAATTGCAAGTAGCACAACATAAAAATGATAATTGCTAATAGCCTAAATGCATCTGCATCTAAATGCATCTGCTCAATGCATCTGGCACCTCAGCTGAAAGTACATATGCACATGCCATGGGCAGTTTGTATGTAATATAAATGTGCAATGAAACACCACATTTAGAAGAAAAAATAAAAAATAAATTACAAAGCTGTCATATAAAATGTATATAAAAAAACCCAAAAGCTGCCATTTCCTAGGTACATCGATTGCCCCACTTTGCCTTAGGCCATGTTGGAAAGATTGGTTGATGTATCTTGAGGGTGAGGTCACAAATCTAACAGAATAAAACAATTATTAATCACATTTGAACAGTTTTTCACCAGCTACAGAATAAATGGCAAGATGATTTCAAACTATACCTTTAAATGATTTCAATCCATTTGTTTCCTCTGTGTTTTCACTGTCTTTAGCTGGTTTGAGGAAAAGATATTTTATTAAAGAGAAGGGGTTCAGTTAAGCTATATAATGTGTGCTTTTACATTGCTGTTCAAAATGCAGATGTGCGCACTTGAGGAATAAAAATAAGCAGATGCTTTGACTGAACACCTCTGCATTTTGAGACTGACAGTACTACACCAATCAATTTTTAATGAGGTGACTGTGAAATGGCCAAAATTCTCAAACATTTTCTTTTTTTCTTTTAATTTATCCAACATATTACTTTAAACAGTAAAGTACAAATTTCAAGCACATATTGATAGTCTAAGACAGTTTTAGTCGATAGTTTAATTTCATATCCATTCAGAACCAAACTGTCAAAATGTGATGAAAATCTTGTAGGCTATAGGGTTAGGCAATGCAAGACAGTCAAAACTAACCTTCTTTAAGTAGCTCATCAGTAAGACATGGAGGATCTTCAGAGTCCGTCTTTTCTAAAAACAAAAAAAAGTTTCCCTTATGGTCACAGGTATGATCTCAAACTGAAGACTTATTTATTCTTGAATTTATTTTTTGATGTATATACCGAGTTTTAGGCGGGTTAAAGGTAGAACTGGTTTTACCTTCTTTTAGAGGTTTGTCAACAGGTGAGCATAAATCTGTGGTCGAATCCATATTTGATCCTAACATTGAATTAAAGAAAAAGCACAAAAAAGATGCTAACTATTATCAACAGGGAATCGCTAGATACAAGCGCAATTTTAGGGGGCCAAAAAAGAGATTTTTTTTACATACAGTATAAAGAGTTGCAAAGAAATGAACAATGTTGTTTTGTACTTACGTGACTTAAGTTCAGCCATGGAAAAGAACAGATCAGGTTCCGGTTTGACATCTTCCTCTATACAAGTTGACAGTGAAGAAACATTTAATGTTATTATGCACTATTACCATTACCTACTTCATTCTTTGATATTGTGGAACACAAGCATGAATATCATATTTACCTGGCTTTCGGGTGCACCTGAAATAGATACAGCCCAGTACAATGAGGACAAAGCCAACAACCAAGCATCCCGAAATGGCCAGAAGGATTTGCCGCTTGAGAACTGAAGGAGAAGAAATAAAATGCTGTAAATATATGCACATACTCACATGCTCAGTAAGGTATAGTAGGCTATCTATATTTTCATCTTTAAACTTACCAATGTTATTAGCTTTAAAAGGTTCACTGCGCAAAGAATATGTTGGACGGCTGTTGTTGCTGTTTCCTCTGCACTTGTATTCATTCTGGTAGTTTTCCTTGGTGGCTCTGATGTGAAGATCTAGTTTAGTTTTATTTGGCATCACTTTCTCATCTTCGTACCATGTGTAGAATGTGAAGTTTCCATCGACTAAACAATTTAATGTCAACGAATCCACCGAAAGAATATCCATCCACCCAGTCTTTAGGTCTATTACCGGTGTAGGACGATCTAAATGAAAGGCACATGAAATATAGTAATAGATACTATTAATACTGGTCAATCCAACCTGATTTGATGGTATTATTTTGTGATAGTATATACTACATACTTACCTAATACACCTATGTTTGTGGTATTGCTATTTTCTGACACATATTTTCCTCTCATAGTTTTACAGTAAAATGCCTCAAGTGTTCCAGAAGCTTTCCATGTGTAATTTGATGTTTTCTGGTTTGTGACTTGGGTTCCAGAATGGAACCACTGATATTCCCAGTCCGTCGAATCAATCTTCACTTCACACATGAATGTCACTTGTTCGTCCACATAGAGAGAATTGTATAGTGGGTGCTGACTTAAGGTAGGCGTAGCTTTGTCTACTGACAAAAAAAGACAACCAGGTATATCATCATATAGTATACTATCCAGATACTGATTACAGTATAGGCCTACTAGTTGGAACAAGAATTACGCATAGAAAATATAGCATCAACCTTCTGTGTTGTTGTGTTGTACGGCTATTGGTTGTCAAATGTGAATTAGTTCATAGGTTACTGAATGTGAAATATATGCAATTTAGAGATTACAAGCTTAAAAATGTATTTACCATAAACATGGATGTGAATACTGTCACTGACTACAGTTTTTACTTGTCGTTTATGGACTCCTTGGCAGGTGTAGTCTCCAGTGTCCTTGGACTCAACAGAGTTCATTGTAAGAGTGTCTGCCTTTTCACCACTGAGCTCTTGTTGATTTCTGTACCATTTATAAGTCCAATCAGGTAAAACAGAAATATTGTTGCACTGCAGCCTTACTGTCTCAGTTGGGAAAACTTTATCCCAATTGGACAGTCGCTCCATTTCTGGTATAGGGGGATCTGCAAGGGACATAAACAAAATAAGATGTTGATGTAACTCTGTGCCAACAACCCGTAGGGCTCTATCATGCAGCGGCAGGAGTCTTTGCTATTTTCAGGTGAGCATGTTCATTTCTCAGCCAAAGACTCATGTTGTCTTCACTGCAGATGACATTGCGCCCTTACAGGCATGTCAGGTAAAATAAGAGGTGTGTATGACTCAAATCTTAAAAAAAGGTAATAGAGTATGAGGAACAGTATGAGAGACAAATGACGTTGCGTTATTAATCCACATAAACCTGGTTGAAAGTCAGTGGTGCAATACTCGGAATCTGTTTTATGGGTCCATAACGCAAAAGGAAATGAAGTGCCCAGCATAACAAAGAAAGCGTTAATTATTAAAATCTGAAAATTATGTCCAGGAAGATGTGCTTAAACACTATTTATTAGTCTACAACAAAAGACTGCCACCTTGAATAGGGAATCTTGATTTTTTTTTTTGCTGACATTAAATTAATATTCTGAGACATCTCAACAGAACAAAATCAGCTGTGTCTTGGGTATCACTGAAACGTCCCCAATGCACCTTGCCCATCCTGACGTCAAAATAGGGCCATTAGTCTAAAAGAAGATGTAGAACATGTATTTACCTCTAAAAGAGAATTTACTGAAGCTGCTTTTGGCAGGGTTGAGGCCGTCTCTTTGAACTTGACACTGATAGCTTCCACTGTTAGATGGAGTCACAGAAGAAATGACGTGATTCTGACTGAGTGGGTCACTGTTGAGTGGCTTGTCTCCTTTGTCTTTGTAAAAGAAATATTGCCACCCAGTGGACTCTTGTGCAACCTGACAACGTAGAGTGACCATTTCTTTTGTGTAGATCACTGTGTCGTCAGGATCTATGGACAGTGTCGGGGTTGGAGGACCATCTGTTGGTGGATTAAAAGGGGGGGATCAATTTTAACCACAATTGAAAATGCAGTCTGATATTCCAGTGAAACTGAAATAGTGATATTCACCATAAACATGGATGTTGATACTGTCACTGACTACAGTTTCCACATGTCGTTCATGGACTCCTTGGCAGGTGTAGTCTCCAGAGTCTTTGGAGCTGACAGAGTCCATTTTAAGAGTGTCTGCATTTTCACCACTGAGCTCCTGTTGATTTCTGTACCATTTATAAGTCCAACCTGAAGAGGCAGGAATATTGTTGCACTTCATCTCCACTGTCTCAGTAGGGAAGACTTTATTCCATTTAGACAACCGCTCCAGTTTGGGAACAGGTGGGTCTGAAAAGCATATGGACAAAACATAACATTGTTCATATATTATATTTTAGCTTTGTACCAACAACACTAAGCTGAAAAGAAAATGTAAATCTTTTGTTCACCTTCCACATTTAAATCATGAGCACTGCTGTCAACAGTGAGGCGGTCCCTTTGGATACGACACTTATAGCCTCCACTGTTGGATGGAGTCACAGAGGGAATGCTGAAACTGTTCTGACTGAGAGTGCCACTGTTGAGTGGTGTGTCTTCTCCGACTTTAAGAAAGACATATTGCCACCCAGTGGACTCTTCCTGAACCTGACAAGTGAGGGTGACCGTTTCTTTTGTGTAGATGACTGCAGCTTCAGGGACTACTAACAATGTGAGAGTTGGAGGACCGCCTGTTGATGGGTAAAAACACAACAACAACAAAAACCATTGTCAATCACAATTCAAAATGTAACCCTAATTAGATATTCCAGTGAAACTGAATTAATGATATTTACCGTAAACATGGATGTTGATACTGTGGCTGATAACAGTTTCCACATGTCGTTTGTGGACTCCTTGGCAGGTGTAGTCTCCAGAGTCAACTGAACTCATTGTAAGAGTGTCTGCCTTTTCACTACTGAGCTCTTGTTGATTTCTGTACCACTTATAACTCCAATCTGGTGAGGCAGGAATAATGTTGCACTTCAAGCTCACAGTCTCCTTAGGGAAGACTTTGTCCCATTTAGACAACCGCTCCAGTTTGGGCACAGGGGGATCTGTAAAAGACACAGATTAAAATTTCAATTTCAACATTCCCAAAAGGTATTTTTGTACCAATAACTTTGTAGCTGAGTAGGAAAATCTAAATCTACCGTTCAATTTTTAACATGTAAATCATGAGACTGCTAAATTGAGAGGTGAAACTCTCTCTCTTGACTTTACAACTGTATTTTCCAGACTGAGATACTTGGGCTGTAGATATTATATAACCTTTCTCGTCCGCTTGATGAATAGTATTGCTTTTGTCGCTGTCTTTATACCACATATATGTCCATCCATCCTGCTCTTCCTGAACATGGCATGTTAGCTTCACCTTTTCTTTGGTGTAAATGGGTTGGGCAGCAGGATCCACTGACAACAAGGGCTTTGGAGGCTGACCTAAGGTCAACAAATACAGATTTGTACAATTCATACAGAAACTTGTACTCTTTACCATATTGAATTGAACATGATTGAATTGAAACGTGTAATTAATTGGATTGTAGAAAAATATAGTCAGTTACCATGAACATGAACTTTAATGATGTTGCTGGGTTGGGTTTGCAAAGAGCGATGGGTTCCTATGCATTTGTAATCACCAGAGTCTCCAACCTGAGCAGACTTAATTGAGAGTGAGCAGTCTTTGTTTGGTATCTCTTGGTTGCCTCTGTAATACTTACAACTCCAGTCAGGAGAAGGAGGCTGAATGTCACATTTCATATTGACAACCTCAGAGGGGAAAACTCTGGTCCATTTGCTCTCCATCTTCAGATTTGTTTGAGGTAAATCTAAAGTAGAGACAAAGAGGAAGGAAAAAATGGGAATGGGAATTTTAGATTGGATTAAGTATGTGAAATAAAACAGCCATCATGAACAAAGGAGAATCAGATGAAACTAACACAGATCAGAATCAGAGAATCAGATGAAACTAACACAAAATCAAAACCATAAGGATATATACCATTGATCACTAATGGCAAAGCTGTACTATATTGAGATTTGAATCCTGCTCTCTCTACTTGACACCAGTATAATCCACTGTCAGCTGGTGCCACAGAGGAAAGACTACGATTGCTCTGACTGGCAGTGCTGTCAAGAGGTGTTTTATCATCGCCTTTAAACCACAAGTATGCCCATCCTCCTGAATCCTCCGTAAACGTGCATGTAAGGGTGACACTTTCTTTTGTGTACAACACATTGGCATCTGTAGGCTTCTTTGTCAATTGGGGCATTGGTTTGCTTCCTGATGGAAAGAAAAAAAAACAAGCAATTTAGTCAAATAAGCATATTACACTATGTAATGTGCAGCATGAGTGTATGTTTTTTTATAAATGTTTGGTCTTCCTTTTTACATGCTTACCAGAAACAGTTAATGGGAACTTATCACTGAGACTCGTATCGTTGCCTCTTTTAACCGTGCACTGGTAGTCTCCATTATGTGATGGGTCAGCAGAGATGATTGTGTATGTTTTGTCTGTGTCAGGAAGGATTGTATCTCCTTTCTGCCAGATATATTCAAGACCGGAAGAATCTCCTGGGACACTGCAGTCAAGTGTCATTTTCTCAGTTGGATATAGCACCTTTACCACAGGAGTCTGTGTTATTTGGGGCTTTGGAAGAATTTCTTGAATGATTGAAAGAGGGGGAAAACAAAACAACATTGAAAAGGAAGTCACACATTCTGGAAAATAAGTGTATCTGTAAGATCATTTTCAACAGTTTAAAATTTTCAATTCAATTCCATTTTCATTTAACGTTTATGTTTTCATAATGTCATACTGCTGAAATACCTGTTCAGGCATGAGGAAAAGATTAAGAGAGGAGAACAAAGAAAAGTTTTTTTTTCTGTGCAGTATATTAACCTTTTTTATCCCATTCTGTTACAGTGTAGCCTAACTACACTGTGAGTCTAGAGCAGGGGTGGCCAACCAGTCGGAGAACAAGAGCCACATCGGCACATGGACACATGAACCTGTTACAACTAGTACATTACCCCTCCTTCTGTCCTCCTCTGCCACTGAGATGAATCGTAAAAGTCACACACCAACATGATAACAGAAATGTACCCCTACAATAGTAAGCCAGGAACATCATACACATACATGGGCACACACCCCCAACCATCTCTTCCTCACACACCCACACACACACCTCTGCCAGACAGATGAATTGTAAATGTCACACACCAATATGATAAGAGAAATGTACCCCAATAGTAAGATCACAAGTTTAATTCAAAGTTCAGTCCCTTTTGGAAAATCCTGATCGAGTTTAGCATGGAGTGAGCTGTAGTGACGCTGAAATTTTGAAGCCTTGAAATGTGCCAATGACAACTGAAATATAAGGCAGATTGGCACACAAACACAAACTTGGACACGAACGTAAGAGCCGCATGACTCCGGGCAAAGAGCCGCATGAGGCTCCTGAGCCACGGGTTGTCCACCCCTGGTCTAGAGTAAGACAAACTGTACCTATCAAAGCCCATTTACACTAAGAATGATAGCTATAACTACAAAGGCAAATTATTTTTTTCTCTAGTTGGTGTCAGCCAATGAGATATTATCAAATTTTACTTGTACATAATACAATTATTCATGTGAGGATTTTCATTATCTAATTTTAACAGCAACCATATGCTGTCATTATTGTTATTAAATTGTTCCTCGTGTGAACTGACACTCAACGGTACTATGTCTTAGTGACAGGGACAAGACAAGCTTGTGTCAAGTCAAAGTATTTGAAGGGTCAAGACTGAGTCCAGACAGAGACCGTTGTCTTTTACTGTAAATGTCGCCGAGACAAGGTCAAGAGTCTTTGAGAAAGCAAGACCGTAAAATCATAACCATGATTTAGCATCTCAGTTAATATTCAATGAGGGCACAGACAGTTCTACCGATAGACTGAGATTTGTTTATAGGAGCTTCTTCATTTTAATTTTTTACTGACAAACCAGACCGACATCTCAAAATCTTGGTCTGACCACAACCGATACATCTTCCCAATCCATGGTGTGGCACCAATGGAGGCCTCTCAAAATGCCTCTGCACAGAATTCGATGTGATTAGGACTGCAGACCGCTCAAGGATGTCTTTGCTGTGGTTGATATGTAAGGTAATTTGGGTAACACTTTATTTTAAGGTTTACATACAGTATTAGCCACTAATACATACCTACTTAATGCCTGTATTAGTGCATTGTAAGGCATGTGTTAAGCAACATTAATCATTTGTTAGGCGTGACTAATTAGGCATTTATTCTTGATATAATCTTAATAATGCCCTAATAAGCCTTCATCTCTACTTACTAAGTAGTAGTACCTGCCAAAATAGAACATGTATAACCCACTAGTATACTGTCTAATGCTGTAGTAAGAATTTGTTAGCACAATATTAAGTACATTAAACTTCATTGAATTTCATCAAGTATGCTATTGGTAGAGTACACACTCTGTTTCTTTGTCATAGATACAATAGCAAAGGCCTTGCAATATAAAGTGCAAGTGCAAAGCTCTCTCTCTCTCTCTCTCTCTCTCTCTCTCTCTCTCTGTCTCTCTCTCTCTGTCTTTCTCTCTATCTGTCTCTCTCTCTCTCCCCGACAGGTTAAACCATAGGTTCTCAAAGTGGCCAATGGCGGCCCTAGAAACATTTCCGGGCGCCCCGCGATGACATATCATAATATCTGTCAAACTGGTAAAACTGTGGGCCTACATTGCTTTGAAAGAATTGATCTCCATTTGGTGTTTATTGGCATCAATAGGCATTAATTTATTGCAATAGTTGCCTAAATTGTAGATATGCCACATTACAATGATCACAAATTCTTTTTGGATTTTTTTTTTTTTCTTTTTTTTTTCCCTGCCCCTTTGGCGGCCCTCAGTTCAATGTTGGGTCCCGAAATTTGCCCTTACATATCAAACCTTTGAGAAAGAACCCCTGAGTTAAACTATACATTCACTGTACACATGTTCAAGGTTTCATCCTTGGTAAGTAAGCTTTTCTTTGCCTCTGTTGCTCTTGAATGCACCTTGCTATGTGTGGGAGTGCAAGCAAGTCGGAGCATTCATCACCTTTTATATCACCTCCCGCAAACACATCTCTCTGCAGCCTTTAGCCCCACCACCACCACACACACACACACACACACACACACACACACACACACACACACATACATACACCTTTATCCACATTATAGTCTGGCACACATCATTTCACAGCTTTTTTTTACACCCAGTGACTACAGTATATGCATGTGATCATAGAATGTCCTTGTATTCTTGCACTATGCAGCTGAACTTTCAAAAGACCCAGTGACAGATGTCAGGAAAGCAAAGAAAAGCAGACAATGACATTCATTTCTGATAGTGATTCCTCTTGAGTGGTAAGAAAGTTTGTTAATATCTGAAATAACTGTCTTCTTTCAAGTTCTGTCTGTCTTTCAAATGCACTTGCTAAACTAAGCCTCAATATCTTTTTATCATCCAAACATTGACAGACAGTGCACAATTATTCTACATTTTCATTCTAGTGTACAATTGAAATCACCATCAGAAACAACTGGCCATGTCTATATCTTAATCATGTCTGTTCTATAGACTATGTGTATCTTGAGAAAAGAAATCTTACCATCAGCCTTTGAATCTCCTATCAGACACACAAGAACTGCAGTGACTAAACACAAAAAAGAAATAATTATACATTTGAATCCCTACATTATGAACCTATAAAGCTTTAATTTCGTGTGGTGAACTGTAGCAACATGCAGTTGATTAATTAGTAATTATTAGTTAGCTATTGGTAATGCACAATCTAAAGAGAAATGGTTTGATTTACAATCAAGTTTCAAGATCAAATCTGTAATAAAAGCACAAAAGACAATTCAAGCTGTGTATCTAAATTGTCAAAGCCCTCCTCTAAAGCCACACCTAACAGGTCAACCAGGCCCTGCTTTTTAAAAATACTTCCTTCCTGAACTTTTATCACAATTGAACTCCTCATACTTTATGTTAGACCTGCCAGTATAAAACTGTAAAAGCAATGAACATAATTCTTTTACCTGTTAAGAGGACTTCTCCCCGCCGAGTCATTTTGTTCCATCTAACTGTCTTGCCAATCTAGAGCCACCACTTCTGCAATGCCTTAGACTGCTATGTGACTTCACACACAGTGAAGGTGGTGGTTTTCCTGTCACTGATCATATAACTTTTTTTTCAAATGTGGCAGGAAACTAAAAGAAGACTTTCATTTTGATTGAGAGCATTAACACGGCTTTTGTGCATAGGAGGAGCTGACAAGTTCTGTGTGGTTGGTGTCTGTTGTTGTCTTATAGCAACTGAAGATAAAACACACACACACACACAAAAAAAACAGAAGTCTGAAGATAAATGGATGACCTCATTGTGAAATCCTTTGTGCAGACAAAAAGGAGACATAGTCCACAGAGCACTTGTTAGCTAAACAAGAAGGCAGGGGATGAATGCAACGGCTCTGTTCTGTAGAAAAGGATGCAACTGCTAGATGTTGAAGGCAACATGAACATGGAGATGAGATAATAACAAGAAAAACACTTGTATTAATGAAATTTAGCATTGCTTCAGCCTTTCATTAAAAATAGATAAATAAATAAAATTGATGACAATGCAGAATTTAAAAATTTCACTTCTTATTTTAAAAGGCCGCAACAAAACCAGCAGTGAAACTTTCATTTTTTTTCTGAAGCAAACCAAACATATTTCCTGTTTATCAAACTTTATAATACTGTAGTCCTTTTCCGAGTCCCAAAGATACATTAGCCTGACCATTGGCAAAGCGTAAAACAAGAGGCTGGTTATTATACATTTAGTAGCTCCAAACATTAATGGCATCAATACGATCAATACAATCACTGGTTGTTTTGCACAGTGCTGCTAATGTACTGCTCTCTAACATTATTAACGTAGAGGCTAAGAAAGTCCACTTCATACCAGATGAGCAGAAGAACAATAAATTACATTTTTCCTGATGATTTTGATGATTTGGAAATAGTTTGCTATGGAAGCATCTCTAGACAGGCACCGATCCACAGATCTAAATTCTAATTTGACAGTTACCGTTACAGTTATCTGGCTTTCCAAATCTAAATTTACAGTTAGGTCTGGCTTCACCCAGACCACGTCATGCAGACATAAAATGATTTTGTTCATTTTAGAATAAACCTACAACATGCAGTGCAGTGCATTCCCTTTTCAGAAGTATCAGAGATGTTGCATGCATTCGTGTCATACATACGTCTGTATGAAAATTTGGGTTGCATGTTTAAAATGTATTTTGTACCTTATGTCAGATTACATCCTTTGGTGTTTGGCCTGTGCTGGTTGCAAACAGTTTTATGCCACTTCAACATAATGCATATATTATATGGTCCTGAGTGAAGTTTTGTCAATATTATGGACGTCACAGTTAAGGCTAGTCTTCTTGTAAGTACCAATGTACAAACCAGCAAGCTAAAATTGTCTATGAAGTTGAGGTCTCTAAACTTCCTCTCCCCTGATTGTGGTGACATGCAAATACCAGGAACTTCAGAGGTATGAGGTTCCCTCATTTAATGTTTACAGGTCATTTGCCTTTTCAACTGTCAAATACACTTACAGGGGTGTGCAAGGAGATTGCTTCTACATTTGACACTGTGCAATTGTATTTTTTATCACACGTGTACACTTCAAACAACCCACCACAATACAGACAGGGAAGGCAGAAAAAAAGACTATTATTATCATAGATATTTGGATATGTGTGTTTTCTGAAGATAGGCAGGCAGACAGACAGACAGGCAGACAGACAGATAGTTAGATGGATGGATAGATAGATGAAGATAAATGAAGCATCCCTTTCATGACAAAAAAAGAAACACAGGACACACACACACACACACACACACACACGTACACACACAGAAACTATAATATGATGCAGCTGTCGTCATAGATTCCCACCAACCACCGAAACAAGCAGCAAAACCATCAACAGTTCTGGTACTACAGGAATAAGTGGAGGCACAGTGATCAATCACTGCTATGTTCTTGTGTTAAGGCTGTTATTGCGAAGTGCGCAAAGCTTTTACCAATAGGTGCCCGTTTCAACCCCATAGCCCTATATTTGCTTCCTGATTGGAGCAGAGGGAAAAAAGGGTTGAGGGGGTCGTGTGCTCTGTTCTTGGTCAATTTCCTGTTGACGTCTGAAAGATTAGGGATGGGGAGGCCTATTGCTTTGGCTCTGGTGTGAGTGATGTGTGTGAGTTTGTTTAAAAATGCCATTGTCCTCAGAAAACTTCTGTACATGGCATAATGCAGAGATGTATCTGAAGTCGGTAGTGTAGAGGGTGAACAGCACAAATGAGAGAATAGTCCCCTGTGGCGGACAAATGCTGCAGACAACGGTCGGTCTCTGAGGTGAGGTCTACTCTGAGGTCCCCAGTCTCACAAACTGAGGTCTGTATTGTGTGGTGCTGTAATCTAGGTCAGCAAGTGGGGAGCAACCCTAATCTGCAGCAGTTTGTCTCTCACCAGGAGGGGCTGGTTGGGGTTTAATGTGTTAAAAGCACTAGAGAAATCAATAAAAACATAATTCTGACAGGACTGACACCTCTGTACAAGTGAATGTGTTATTATACAATTTTCAATGTCATGTTAATTTCAAAGACAGAAAGAACCAAACCACAAAGAACCAAAAAAAATGTGTGCCTCTCACCATAGCTTCAGTTCCAGTGAATCATATACTACTAACCACCAAAATTGCAAAAGGAATCTGTAAATGGAATTGGCTAGCTCTAGTTCCAATTCAGGCACATTGATGGATAAGCCAGCATCTTATGGTTAGTTTGTTTGTCTTTCACTGGTTTGGGAAGTGAATGATGGCTCCTGTAATAAGCTTCCCCCTGCAGCACCAGCCATTACAACAAATGCAATGATGCGCCAAAACTAAAAGCAGACTGCAACCAGAGTAAAAATATGTGCTCTTAAACCTAGTGCAGTGGTTCTCAAAATGTGGTCCAGGAGCAAGTTCAGGTCTAAATGGCTATTTAGAAATGCCTATGCAATCCCACGGATTTGTTTAAAGTTTAAGTGTAGCATGTGACGTGGAAAGGGGGCGCGAGGACAGGTGGTCCCTGAAAAACATTTTTTTGGAAAAGTGGTCCTTGGTCTGTAAAAGTTGGTCTGACCTAGTGTATACAGTACCTCTTGTACTCTGGCTGCATGCTAGTTTACAGAATATGAATTCAGCACAGTGCACACACAAGTTCACCTCGCATGACTCAGAACAAAGTTCAGACTATATTCAAGTTCATACATGACACACATCACTGGATTGTGAGGTGCTGTGTCTAAAATGGAGTTCATGTATGTTACAGTAATGTCACTCAATGCTCAATGGTGTTTTTTCCCCCCAACGGCACCATCCAGTCAGGACAGCCTAAAAGGCACTACTCTTACCCTATTCCTAACCCTAAACTGAGTGGAGTAGTGCCTTGAAGACCTCAACTCGATATGCAGTTCTAGACTATATTACTTGTGTCAATGGTGGCTGTAGAAAGTCTATTGTTTGTAGTTTTTATAGCCAGGAAATCATGCAATGTATTTGTAATTTGTGACAAGAGGTCATAATGTCACACACTCTGCATGCACTCCCTCAATTTAACTGTTATGCCTGGACTTGTCTGGAAATGGTGCTGTTCTTTTACAAAGATGGATAGGAGTGTTTTTCTCCCTCTTTTTTCTTCTTAAGTCACTTAAAGAATCATCTATGTTGTTTTCCTGGAAGTGCTTATGGAAGTTAAATGAAAACCCAACTGGTGTTATCAGGTTACTGGTCATGTCTGCTATTTCCCCTAGTGTCAAGACACCTAGCCTACTGATGGTAATCACATGACGCATCACTGCATTCTGACTCAACAAGACAGGATGAGGCCCATCTATCTCACACTTTCCTCTTTCACAAGATGATCTGCGTTGAGTTTGAGAACATTTCCCGTGACCGTGAGACTGGCGCGCCCCACAACACATTACAAAACTCAGCCTGTATCAATGACACGGTGACATCAGCATAGTTCATTAAAGGAACTCTCTACCACGAATCTGACAGTCATAATATACAATTTTAATGAACATCCATGCATTTTTAATATACATTTGCAGAGCAAATAGCGTAATTGATTCAGTTCATTTATTTGACATACACGGAGAATGACAAATAAAGGACAGTCAGGAAATATATAAACGGATGTGGAGAAAGAGATTACTCCATTTGGGTCATAAGCAAAAGTGATGTTACTGTGCAATTCAGCTTTCATATGTCTAACACTGGCATACTAACAGCAGCGAGGAACAACTTCTGCACTGGAAAACAAATTAAAAAAAAAGAAAAAAAAAAGAAAAATGACAGCTATTCGACGTTTGGGTCTCTTGGAGGCTTCTTCCTCTATGTATATACAGACCTTTCCTCTTCTCTCAACTGCATTCTGGAACATTCTGAGAAAGTAGACCAGAGGAAGGGCAGGGTTAGTGAAACTGTTCAATGTAGAACCCACAAAAATACTGAGTGATGTCTTATGTGCATGACCTCATATTTGGACCACACCTTAGCATCTGATTGGACAGCATTTATTGTCAACATAGCACACATGCTGCAGTATGCATAGCACACATTCTGTGTATACTGCATACTGTATGTGCACACACACACACACACACACACACACACACACACACACACACACACACACACACACACACACACACACACACACACACACACACACAATGGCAAATATGCAGCCTGTTGATGTGTGCTCACCATATGGACTCTGGAGTCATGGCTGTCCTGCTGTTCCTACTGACACACTAGAAGAGAAAAAAACACACACACACAGAAAGAGCTGAATGCAAAGAGCAGCTACATCCTTTTCCTGTTCTAAGGGCATCCATCCTGTTCACGCACTCATGTGAGGTTTTGTCGCGTGGGTTCCTACCACAATGATCATGCTCAACACACATGTGGCCTAGCTCTGCATCCTGATGCTAGGCAAACGAAAACCTAACAAAGACAAAGACCAGCTTTGTGCACATTCAATTAAGTAAACCCTCCTAATGCTTGCCGTTTTACTATGACAAAGGATTCATTTTCAATTTTTTCACTTTTGTTTATATTTCATAACTTAGCTATTTGAAATGTAGCATCTGGCTCCAGCTGTTCCTCTTCAGGCTTTAGGTCCAATCCTCATGCAGCCCTGAAGCCAGATGATACTGTATGTTTTCCTCCTCATGCTTGTGTGCTTACGTGTGTGTGTGTGTGTGTGTGTGTGTGTGTGTGTGTGTGTGTGTGTGTGTGTGTGTGTGTGTTCTGGTTAGGTTGGTTGGTTGTGTTTCTCAAGTCATGGTAATATGAACAAGTTGGCCTTGTGGCTCCTACGGCGAATCGCTGCGGGGATCCGGTGTCATTTTTAGACTGGCAGCCATGCTGAAGCCCCATTCATTGGGAGAGGCCACATTCCCTGAGTTTAGAGGCGGCCCATGTATGGCTCCCTCCTCCCGCCAGGGCAGCTGCTTTGACATGCTGACACCCCCAAATAGCAAAAAAAAAGAGGGGGAGACAAGAACATGTGCAAAATGTACCAAATGTGACTCCTTCACCTCCTTTCAGCAGTCACTAGGTCTACTTCTTATGAATGCACACACACACATACACACACACACTTGCAAGCACATTCTTTCACGCACGCACACACACACACACACACACACAGAAATACATATCTCTCTCACACACACACACACACACACACACACACACACACACACACACACACACACACACACTCTTAACACCCCCCTCCCCATCACCCTTCTTCTCCTTTGCTTAGTCAAGGCGTTCCCCATGGGTAGGTACTCTGCCTGGTGTGGATCAGGTGATCAGGTGCCATTACTTGTAGGATCTCAATGTACAGCAGTGATGTAATCCAACCCAGTTTGCCTCTCATACCGTTCCTGCTGTCAAGTTTGTATGCACTCTCACACTCTTACACTAAATAAAAATGCATCACTTTTTTGTCATGCACCCATTTAATACAAGGCCTGTTTGCCTTAGCAGAGTAATCTAATCGTAACAATTTATGTCCATACTTCCAAAGTGTAATTATGAATAGCATAGTGGAAGCATGCATGGAGACATGTTTGATTTGGTATGGCAATTTGACTAACATTAATCCTCCCCACATTACCACTTCCAAATGTGGCCACTGCAGCTATGCTCTCGACAGACGACCCCAGTGGAAAAAGTGCTCTTAGTTCTTCGCTTAATTTGATGTCAGACGTCCGATAGCCCCGGAGGCCGCGCTTGGCCCTGGTCTGATTTAACTGTGTCCTTGTGAACATGTGGTGGCTGTGATGTCATATGTGTCGGAGAGCTTTGCGGCATGAAATGACTAGCCTGCTACAGAAACATAGCGAGCATATAATTGGATTAGCGGACTGTAGCGGTGTGGCACAACAGAAACATTCAGTACTGACCTCTATCTTCCTGCTTGTGATGGGTTTACTTCTCTGGAATAATGACCTCTGTTAAATACAGCAAGGTTAACATTCAATTAGCAGACAGAATTAAATATATGTTACAGTAACAAAACTTTTTTTTTTTTCTAGCATGAAAACCACCTCTGATCTAGCAGTAATCATGGCGACTAACACAGTTACCTAAAAATATATATAATTAATAAATAAATAGATAGATAGATAGATAGATAGATAGATAGATAGATAAATAAATGATTAAATTAAGTGTTGTCCTACTTAATGAGGAACATATTTGTGCACATATCGTGTGGCACATCTAGCGGGCTCACCACAGCACACAGACTGCTATGTTAATGATGACCACTAGCTATTCTGTGCCATTTCCTCTGGTGTGGTAAACATGCGCTGCTGACAAAGCTGCTACTCCAGACTGGCACGTACTTTAATAGGTTAAGCAAAAGGGGATCTTCAAAGAAATGCTGTGATGACATTCTGTGACATGAAACCTATGTCACTCACAACATATCCTACAAAATGTCATAGTGACAATTATATATCGTCTCCTCTTCCACTTCCTTATTTCAAGTACTGTAGCCAGACAGGCAGCATGCATGCAGCCTGCCTCAATCCCCCATGCCCACCCCCACTACACTGGTTGCGTTATGTCGAAGACTTGTTTGCCGTAATCATTTGCTTCCACTATAAACAAGAGAACTGGCTACACCAGACAGGGCAGCACAGCCAACATTCTAAAAAAAACAACACCATTCATTTCAATGTATTTTTGACAGAACATGACTTGACACTTTTGTAACGCATCAGGTGTAGCCCTTGCCTGAGCATCATGCACAAGACTTACGTTTGACCTCCAGTTTGCATGAAACGGAAGCAGTCCCCTGAGCGTTCTTGGCCCTGCAGGTGTACACTCCGCCGTCAAAGCTGCACGGTTTGCGGATCTCCAGTGAACACACTCCCAGGTTGCTAATCTGTCTGAATTTGGGGTCATCGCCAATGACCATCTGGTTCTTTAGCCACTCAATCTTGGGCTGGAAAAGAGCAAAATAAGTGTGTCACTCCTCCACACCAATATAACGTTTTTGGGTCAACATAGAGGACACAAAAAAATAAGACTTAAGGTTTTGTATACCTCTAGATTTCTCACAAACTTATTTATTCCATTTAAATAATGAATAGACTATTAGCTCTGAATGTCTGCATGAGCACAATCTGTTCTTAGCAACAGCATGAAAAAACAAACTAATCATTACTGAATATAAAATGAGAGCATATTGTACTAGGGGGAAAAAAAAACATCCTAGTCAATCAACATATTTTTGTTCGGACACATGCCGTGAGAAACTCACATCAAGTGCAAAACCATAATTGTGGGTTTCCTCAAACAGAACATAGGTCTTTTGTGGTGTTAGGGTCAAAGAGGTTAATGCAAAGATATTTTTGCAGTAATATGTGGAGCAGCTGGCTGCCATGATGGCTATCTCCTTAACAAGATGTAAAATATACACCAACCCCCTTCCCACAGTTTTTGATGAAGGATTACTCTACTGACCTTTGGGGGTCACAAACCCCAAAGAATTCAATCATCAAGGTGATAATGTGCCAAAAGTGTCTGTGGATGAATTCTCCATAAATGACCTTATTTGTACACAGAAAGAGTGTGTGAGCATAAAGCAAATGTTAGGCGTGACACTGTTCTCAAGGTCTAGTTAATTACCCGCTCAACCGTGGTTACTCACAACTTAAACCACAGCTAAATAAGAGTTGGCTTGAGATAAAAAAAAAAATAAAAAAATAACATGCGGTGCAGGTCAACATAGCATGTGGACAAAAGTAGGACGGCAGTTAACAGACTGCAGACATGGCTCACAAAGACGATAAGAGCTAAATGCTCTGCCTGTATGGTGTGTCCTCTGAGTAGCTCTCTGACTTTCTTTAGAGTTCACTGACGCCTCTTTGCCAGCTCAACACCTCTTGAAATGTCAGTTGATTTAAAGGGGTCACTCCATCCCCAGGTAACGTAGGCTATAAGTTTGTGTTGCTGCGTCCTTAACTGAGGGGAAGATCAAACAGTTCTGAGGAAGTTGAGAAGACAACGGTACACTTTAAAAGGGAAGTGGAATATTAGAATGTAGCTTTCTTGAAAACACAGAAGTGAAGACAAGCCTATTTTAAAAAACACCGGTTTCAGTTTACTTCTTTGTATTCAGTTTACTTCTTTGCATTTCAAAATAATTATGCGGTGAACTATTGCCAGTATGCCCATAACTAGGCCTCCATCTGCTGGGTGAAAGGGGCTGTTAGAGTGATAATGTCCAGGGAGGCACCATTACCACGCCGCATGTCGAGTTGACTACTGTACACGCAAAGGCTTTGCTGTGCTGTGCTGTACACATAAAAGTGAGTCGTGACACATATTCTGCCAGGAACTTCATATCCCTCCACAGCTGTGCCCCTTTCGAAATTTGATGCTTGGCTTTTCCAAAGCGTTGGTCTGACTGAGTGGCAGCCGACAGGGTCCGGCGTGGGGCTGCTCCCCATAGCTGCCAGACATGGGTCAGGGCGCCACAACCAAGTGACCAGTGCCTGTCGAGGCTTTTTTGCAACCTTGCGATGGACTTGAGACACCGTGCAGCCATCCCAGATATGTGACAGCAGCTCTTCGCCGCAAACTCACCCCCGTCTATTTATTGAGTGTGAAGCCAAGGACATTTGGGTCACATTATGTTTCCACTTTTAACTTGTGTGCGTACACAGCATCATTGCCTTTTTTCTTTTATAGAGAACATAATACGGTCGTATGTTTCACATACTGTACATGGGACGTTTCTTTGCTGACTGGCAGTCTATTCGTTCTTACTTCCCCTCTATACTGCACCCTCTGTACACTTTGTAAAGTGTAATAATATTAGCATTTTCACAAAGGAGATTCATTTGAAAAGATTATCAAAGCCAGAAAGGATGGAATTCAATAAACTGGGTAAAAAGTCTTGTAAAATATTTTCTTGAAGTTTCTTGAGGGGGTAAGAATTTGTTTTTTGAGAGGTTAGAGAGCACCTGAAGTGACCATACAAACACACACAGACACACACACAAACACACACACACACACACAAACATCAGCCTTGGTCTAACAAAGGGGTCCCCACCTTAGGGCATCCTCGCACGGCACACAGCAGTTTGGTGGTGTAGCCCACAGTGGCAGCTCTGTCATTGAGGGGTGCAGTGAACTTGGGAGCCTCGCTGAAGTCATGCTCCTGGTACTCTGGAGGCTTGTACACGATACCTGTGGACAAAGGCACAACTTCAGTCGGAACTGACAGTTGCAAAAGACCACATCTGTTACATCCAGCATGCCCCTGTGTCAGTCTCCAATAGTTTGGTCTGGAGACATGAAGTGAGGGCGCATTAAAACCTCGACTACACGCCGAGAAGATACACAGTAATAAATTCTTACTTAATGCACTTCCAAAACGTAGGGACTTCCATAAAACAGAGTAATGCATTGTCAGCTTAACTCTCAAGTCCACGTGGCAAAACATGGGGTGCACAGTATCTAAAAGACAACTCGAGATCAGTCTCCAAAAATAGCACCCATAGATGCTGCCCATAAGCTTACCTCACACCACGGCAGTAATTTTACTGTAACGGGATAAGAGCCCTACTGTTGGACTAGTGTGTTGGAATGTTATCTCTGTTGTGCTCTGCCGTAATCTCCTCTGTTGTTAAATAAGTTCCCACTGGGAGGGGAATGTGGATATCATAGCTGATAATGACACCAGGGCTACTTAGCCTGAGCGTCTGTTCTTATCTCGTAGATAGGCTCAGGCCCAGGGCATGACGGTCCATCCCTCGGCAACACTGGTGTTGGAACTCAGAGTTCCAGTGGAACTCCAAGTTCCAGCTGATGCTTGCTTGTACTGTAGAAGTTCTCACCTGTTTTCTGGATGGTGGCTACCTCTTTTGTTACGGCAGCCTTTTCACTCCTGCCCACTTTGTTCTCTGCGAACACGCGGAAGCCGTAGGAGTTGCCCATGATGAGGTCAGAGACGGTGGCATTTAGTCTATGGTAGTGCTCCAGGACGGTGAACCATTCCTGCATCGAAAGTGCAAAAGGTAAAACCACAATGTTTGAAAAAAAAGACAATAGCAACAGAAATACAACAGCAACCAAATAGCAACCCAACAGGAAACTGTGTGTTTCTGACTCCTGACACCTGATCGTATCTGTTGCTATGACAGATGATCACTAAAATGTTTATGGTGGGTGTCTCTGCACATACGGTGTACATTTACAGGGTCGCGTGTTGACATCTGACTTGTTACTCAGGATCATGATTTTTTTCGCTCTGACAGTCTCTAAGCAACAAGCTGTCATCTAGTTCTCTCTTGCACTTGGGCTCTCACTCTCTCTCTCTCCTTCCCTCTCTCTCTCTCTCTCTCTTTTTCTTTCACTCACTGTCTCACGTACAGCCTGTCTGTATACGTCCAAGTCCAACTCATGCTCCGTCATCACTTAAGCATCTGCTACATATCTCAAACAACCATACAAGCCGATAGACATGTGCGATGTCCTTATACAGAGCACAGAGACAGGGGCTCCGCGTTTAGATTTACAGACTTGGCAAGAGACTAAATTAGTCCTCACCTCACCTTACCACAGCATCTATCTCTCTTTCACACACACACATACACACACACAAACACACACACTCTCTCTCTCTCTTGGAAAACTAAGGGGTTCGCAGCCATCGACTACTTCCTGCCATGTTGCCGTTAGCAGTCATAGTGTTAAGTGGCCTGACAAGGAACGGAGAGACGTTACAAAAATAAATCATTAATCAGTCCGACAGTACACCCGTGCTTAGCACCCCTTTTCAGAGGTAGGACATGAACAGATTAACATTCTGATGTTCCCATTGACTAATAGTTTCTATCCATTCAAGAACTGTTCTATTCATTTTCTTTTCTTTTTCTATTTTCTTCCTCACCCCAGTCTTCTTGTCAGCCTTTTGGATGGTGTAGCCGGTGATTTCTGTATTGCCACTGTCTTCGGGTGCAGTCCACTCCAGGGCAGCGTTGAAGCCCCATGAGTCCACAAGCTTGACACTGGCTGGAGGGCCGGGCAGGTCTGCAAATGGGTTGACAGAGAGATTTACAACCACTTACTAAAACATCTTTTTCTCAGACGCTTGATATATAAAGACTGATTCAGGATTTTTTCTACAATAGAAAGTTAGTAACTTTTCTTTCAAGCCAAGGGTTTATGAGTTTGAAACATATGGTTTATGCGTGGCTGACTGTCAACCATCTTTAGTTGCAGTTACAGCGACTGACCACTGAATAACAGTCAATAGCGTAGTGCAGTAGAGAGCACTCTAGTAGCTGATACACAGTAACAGGTATTACATTGAGACCAATGTATTGTTTTTACTGTCAACAAAAATGTTTGAATATATATAGTCACCACCATTAATTCCAAAGGTTAAAATCCACATTGATTTTTCTACACATACAAATGTGAAACAGAACTAGCAGATAAACCAGATGTTGATTTAAATTATTTCAATTAAATAATTGATGTCCCTGCAAAACTCCTGAATAATTGTTGTATTTTACTCACCCACAATCTGAAGGGTCAGGCAGGACTTATCGACAAAGCTGTCAACCTTCACAGTCATCTCATAAACACCTGAGTCTTCAATCTCAGATGTACGGATGAACAATATGCTGTCTCTGTCGCTATTACGAATGCCAACTCTCTTGGTGTCAAGTGGTTCTCCATTCTTTGTCCAGGAGACTGCAGGTTTGGGCTTTCCCTACAAATATCATTGGTCTGAGTTAGGTTTTGAGACTCAAAAAAATACCAATGAAACACACTGCAGAAACTGCATATGACAAATCATTTCAGACCAAGTTTTTTGGGCTATGTTACCACCACATCAATTGTGTATTTCATGCAGGAGTTATAACTCCTATATGCATGGTAAAGAGTTATACCATAGACCAAGGGTTCTCAAAATTTTGATACGTGAGGGCCAATTTAGGGACCCAACATTACAATGATTACAATAACCCAACATTACAATGATTGCATCATTGTAATGACCAGGTTGCATATCAACAGTTTAGGCCACTATTGCTATACATTAATGCCTATACATGCCACTAAACACCACTAAATGGAGATTTAATTTTTTCAAAGCAATGTAGGCCTACAGTTTTACCAGTTTTACAGATATTATGATATATCATTGCGGGCCGCCAGGAAATGTTTCCGCAGGCCACCATTGTCCCCCGGGCCACACTTTGAGAACCTATGCCATAGACTGTATGCATTCATGATGCTGTTTTACATAACTGCCCATCAACTGGACATTATGCTTTCACTTACAAGGAAGGGGATGACGAGGTTGATTTGTGCTCCAACTTTTCTGACATATCTGGTCCTTAGGGAGCGGGGCAGGCGGACCTTAGGACGCTCTGGAACAGAGAATGACAATATTCACTTAACATGAATGAATGTATTTATAGTGAGTTTGGAGAAAATAGTTCAATTGTTCTACACATGAAAAGTTAAGATACAAAACCTTCAAAGTCCACTTGGAATGAATGTACAAAAATATATTTATGCCATTTTTAAAAACTGTATTATCAGTCCAAATCCAACTGGATTGTTTTGGCTTGAATGTAGACTTTTTTTAACTTCCTAATTACATTGAAATTCCACCTTGAAAGGATTACTTGGAAAATGTACAAGCAACTTAATTGTGCATCATATTTCCGAAGATGGACCTAGAGGTTTTTGGAACTGAACTCGTCACATATACTACAGAGGATTTTTCCAACATGGGATACACCAGAACTTGTGGAGAGGATAGAGATTCACATTTTGCTGGCTTCAGATTGTTTTTCCAACAGCCTATTAAGGTGAAAGCTTAGTGAGCCACCATGAATGTTTCGCAAGGTGCACCAAACCGCATGGCCACCAACACGCATAGAATCGGATAGGTTTCCACTGGAGACCTGCATGTTTCGAGCACGCTGCATGTTTTGAGATAACCAGCAAATCTCTGACGGGTTTAGAGGACTTACTGGACACATGAGCCTGCTCTCCTTTCCGCTCGGCAACCCCCATGTCCCCCTTCCCACACTCCTAATCTCGCCTGTGGAGTCCTGTCTCCACACTTGTCACCATCACTCGGGGGAGGTGAGGGGTTAGGGTTAGAGGGAGTAGGGAGGGGATATTGGTCCCTAAACTGTAGTCAGGAGAGAGGATACCCTAACAAAGGATGCTGCCCACAGAAACCCCCTCTATACACACACACACACACACACACACACACACACACACACACACACACACACACACACACACACACACACACATTTACACTGAATCCCCCTTTGGTACTTAATCCTTGCTAAGCGTGTGACTTCCCAGTTATTTTGCTGGCATTCAGAAGCAACCCTCGGTTGTTGTTTTCATTTTCTTTTTGCACAAGAAACAATTTGCTGAGCAGCCAATCTACAGTCCTGGGATCTGTCGGGCATAAGACCCAGCTGGCAGGATGACACGCAGTGTGATTTATCTGGCACAGGTCACTTTCAGCCTGACCTCAATTAGACTCAGGTTACACCTCTCCTTCCCCTGACCAAACACATTGATACCTGACCTGCTTACTTTCGTCCTTGTGTGCATCTACACGTCTATCATGCCTGTAGAAATTTAACAGCAATATTTATTTTTCAATAGAAAACAACCACGTTTTTCAATTTAGCTAAATGAAGCATGAGTTCCAGTGAATTTACTATTGCTTTTGATGATTTGTGCTCAACTACAACCAGACAATCTTTATTAAAAAAACAAAACAATTTTTAGCCATAGAATAGAATAAATAATATTCTAACACTACATGAAAGTATAATTTAAAATAAGACAATGAGAACTGTAGTGCAGAACCTCATGTTAAAAACTACTCACATATTCACATAATCTTCAGGGAATAACATAAACTCCAATTATCTATATATATCATGAGCTTTTGCGTTTATTCTGTATCTGTTACATCAACAGCAATTAAATTCATGAGTAAATTAGGATTATTTTATGGGCCCCGTGACAGTGAGTAAACACACACAAATTAAGAGGAGTAGGGGGCAAGGCCAATGTCATTTAACCCAAACATTTGTCAAACACTACACCTGTTGGTGTTCATTACAGCCAAAAGAGTGTTACACAGTTACTATGTCCCTGCCAGACAGAAATCAAACAATCCGTTCCCATAAAAAGTTTAAAGTCGCTCCTTAACACCAAAGTGACAACAATAATGTCCTAATTCATAGGACAACTTAAAAACAACAACCTAAGGTTCCTCGACTGCTCTGACT
The DNA here is from genome assembly GCA_027497455.2 of Sardinella longiceps. Lineage (NCBI taxonomy): Eukaryota > Metazoa > Chordata > Actinopteri > Clupeiformes > Clupeidae > Sardinella > Sardinella longiceps. Next base: position 20,526,536 of record JAODXP020000018.1, on the reverse strand, counting down.
AGGGAGGGTCAAGTAGCACGTGACCAGCTAGCCTCTGGACTCTTAATGTTTATAATTTAATGCTAATGAAAGCTCTTGTCAGCACAAGCCATCAGGATATATGTGCCCACAGCTGCGTAAGCCATTGGAGGAGAGGAGTGGTAGTGACCGGCGGCTTGGAGCCGCTCCACCTCCACCTGCTCTAGTGGCGGCCAAGGAGCCCCGTTCAGTAACATGAGCCCCCTCCTGCTCTAATACGAGGAGTCAAAGACAAATATTGCTCCAGGGCAGGCAGTGTGATAAACATGGTGTTTCTCAAATTCTACGGACAAAAAATAGCCCATGTGTTTACACACGCTAAAATACAACATACATAAACACACACACACAAACACACGCACGCACGCACGCACACACACACACACACACACACACACACACACGTACAAACATGTTATCAAGAGTATATAAAACCAACACTCACCCCCAACCTCACGAACTGTGACAGGCTCAGCCAAGGTAGCAGGTTCACTACGGCCTCCTGGGTTCACAGCAACCACGCGTGCGTTCAGGACATCTCCAGTCGTCAAGCCTGATACTACTAGTCTTGTAGCCACGGTGAGCTCAGCGTTAGCCACAACCCAATCAGAACCTAAAAAATTAACACCAAATTTACATTCCAAAAACCAAATGACACTTATTGACAACAGCCACAAACAATAGTGTCCATGTCCATGATACATCATGACATGTTTATGAGAGACTCATGTCACTTTTATGTACACACCTTCAAAAAAGTGTTACTGAAATTATGTACAAAGTAAAATCTCACATTTCCATAAAACAGAGCACAAACTCTCTTCTATAATTCTATAAACTCTATATTCCATAATTCTATAAAATGGTAGTTATTTGACTGTACATTTACAGTCATGCTGTAGCCAACACCTTTTTTATTCTCCGATGGCAAAATATTGTAATTTATTATCTGACAATTTGTGTAAAAAAGTTAAATATCAGCTCATTTACGGACATTACATTATTTTAAGATGTTCCTAGGTGACATCATGAGTCTTAGAGATCTAAAAGTGGCTTTTGAAGATACAGTGACAGCTGTTGAAATGTATCCTTCCAAATAGGGAGACAGGGCTTGGTACGAATCAATCTGCTGTTGACATTTTAAAGACAGGTGCAGAACACATATCCATCCCAATACAGAGTCACATCTAAAATCACATCTCACTCTTACTCATTTTCCCTAGTAAATGAGATCATAACGTTAATAATATCCTGAGATTCGAGTCACAATGAGTTATCGACCTGTTGATGGCACCATCAATCAAATGAACACACCTCCCTCTTTGCAGTACTCCACGGTATATCCATCCAGGCCAGAGTCACCAATGGTCTCAGGCGCAAACCATTTGAGGGTAAGAGTGGTGTCGTTGACATCCTCCACAATCAGATTCACTGGAGCACTGGTAGGCTCTGGGTAGTCATAAAATTGACTGACAGTTTATTTATACAGAAGTCAAGGAAAGACAAACGTGTATACATCACATGAAAAATGTTGAAAGTAAGCAAAAAAAAAGTGATATATAGTACAAATACTACTAAATTAAAATGATGGAAAATTGATGAAAATAGAACACCATTAAAGATGGAGAAAGCTGATGGATCGTTGAGGCTTAAAGTTCAGTTTCATAAAATTAAGTCTACACTAAATAAAACATTTCTACAATCAATCTTATCAGACATTTGTCTGATGTGTTTACTGGTTCTCTTCACAAACAACTTGTAAATTCTTCCACTTTATGAGACTGAACAGTCAGGCTCTATGAGTGCAGGGCTGTCTTGACAGGGTGTACATTACCTGGGGGAGGAGGAGGAGTGGGAGGTTTGGGGGGCTCCTCCACTGGGGCAGCCTCAGCAGGAGCAGCTAGCATTAGATGAGCAATCAGGTTAGCAACATGGTAGAGGCACAGATGGAAGATAGGATAAACAATGATGGGGGCAGAATCTTTGCTTTTAAAAACGGTTTCATTTTCTCGACACTTGATATATCTTTTGAAATATTTGTTTTCAGATGGTGGACTGTCCACAAATGCATAAGATACAATTCTGACCCCCCAACATGGCCTTGTGATTTTGTTTTTAATTGATGACTTTAGAATTAGTCTTTATATGAAATAGAATTTACCCTCAGCAGCGGCTTCAGCAGGTGCAGCAGCAGCATCTCCAGCGGGAGCTAAAGCATGTAAAGGTTTGAGTTTTATTAGCAAAGCAACTGTTAAATTGACCAAAAAAAAAAAATTGTCAAGAGGGATGGATGATGAAGTCCCCGATGTTATCATTATCAGTAAACATTAGATCTCCATCCCTCCCTGTGTTTTTTGTTCATTTTTTCAGTATAAGCAACAGCAAACAAAAGCAGAATAAGCATATCGCGATCTTGGCTTGTTATCCTTAGCTTCGTTAGCTTTTCTAAGAGTTTACCCTCGGCGGGTGCCTCGGCAGGTGCTTCGGCGGGGGCCTCAGCGGGCGCCTCGGCTGCGGGAGCAGCACCTTCCTCAGCAGCGGGTTCAGCGGGAGCGGCAGCAGCAGCTACGCATTAGACAACCCATGTTAGACAAGAACTATTTCATAAAAGTTCTTGAAATCATTTCAACACATCTGGCCTTCTAAGATGTGTAAAAATGCTGTATTATGTCATGTCAGTCAAAGGTAAACAGTCATGACTACCGTTCTATTGTTCTTGTTGATGATGTTGTTGTTGTAGCTGTTGTTACAGTTTACTTGAATGCAGTTACTGGAGGTTGTTGGTCATGCATCAGTGCAAAGAGAAATGAGGCGTAGGCCTAAACGCCCACGTCTGATTTTACCCTCGGCGGGGGCCTCGCCTTCAGCAGGGGCAGGAGCGGCACCCTCTTCGGCAGGAGCAGCAGCAGCAGCAGCTGATTGTTAAACGTTGGGATGTTAGTAAACTGACCACACAGCTAATTGAACTCTCTGTTGATAATAAAGGTTCAATGCAAGACGCAAGACGTGAGTGGACGGCCTTAGCATTAGCATTAACATTAGACGATAGCTTTACCACTCACCATGTTTGTTTCGTATTTGAGTAGAGGAAACCACAACAAATCTTAGACACAGCTTGTTATCATAGGCTTAGAGGTTTCTGGAATATTCTAGTATATATAAGGTTTACCCTCGGCGGGAGCCTCGGCCACGGGGGCCTCAGCTGCAGGTGCAGCGGCTTCTTCAGCAGCAGGTTCGGCGGCGGGAGCGGCAGCGGCTAGCGTTAAACAATCCATGTTAGACAAGAGCGGCTTTCAAAAAAGCACTTGAAGTCATTTCAACACATCTGGCGGCTAGAGCATTATAATGTGTACAAATGCTTCTTCACTGTCAGTAACAAAAAGTAAACAGTAATAGCACTACTAGGCTTACTGCTATTGTTGTCGCTGTTTACTTGAATGCACTTACAAAAGGGTTGTAAGTCATGCACAAAAAAAGTGGCGTAAGTCTAAACGCCCATGTCTGCTTTTTTTTACCCTCAGCGGGGGCTTCTCCTTCAGCAGGGGCAGGAGCAGGGGCAGCAGCTTCTTCAGCGGGAGCGGCGGCAGCTGATTGTTAAACGTTAGATGTTAGTGAGCCGACCTGACAGCTTTCGAACACTCGAGGAGTTGTTGATGATGATAATAAAAGCTAAATGGCAGAGGCAGAAGGTGAGTGGGGCGCGAGGGGCGGACATGCTCCCCCTCTTTGCTTTATGGCCTCCTAGAGGTCATTAGTGCTGTCAGCATACTGTATGTTGTGAGCAGTTGCGACAGGATTTAGTTACCCTCGGCAGGGGCCTCAGCTTCAGCAGCAGGTTCAGCAGCAGCAGGAGCTAATATTAAATATTAGAAGTTAGTAAGATTGCATTTAGTACATGGGGACCATTATATGGAGGGCATGGACTGATAAAGTATCACACATTAGTCTTTAGATAGTGTTTAGAAGGTCACGCCAGTATCCAATTTAGTCCAATCCAACAAAGTACCAAGTAGCTAGGAGTGGATACCTTTTCAAAGCTGTATTAAAAAGCATTGGAGTAATACAATCCCATTGTATTACAAGCATAGGATTAGGAATAACAACAGGAATAAAAGTGCTGTTGTTTACCCTCTGCAGGTGCTACAGCCTCGGGAGCAGCAGTCTCCTCTGCGGCAGCGGGTGCAGCTGATGTTAAATGTTAGGAGGGTTAGTGAGAGGAGAGAATAATGTCAAAACTGTCTTCTCTAAAAACCACTGCAGTGAGTGATTAGAACAGAGCTGGTCACAGAGTGGAACAACAAAGATGTTCCACAAAATCAGTGAGAGCACTGCAGTGACATAATTAATAGTTTCTCCGCATATAATTATGCCACTGTTAATACATTGTACTCTCAGGTCTGGCAAAATAGTTGCATAGCATTGACAGGCAGGTAATGTTGAGTACCGGAAGCCATTTTAGCAATAAGTACTAAATCACTTATTGAGAAAAAATGAGGTCATGCCAATATAATATGCAATGGTGATGTCATTCACTGAGAGATGCAACTTAACCTGTAGTTTATGTGAAAATATTGCCAATAAGTGCATCAATATGCACCAAAAACAAATACAACCCATAGAATTCAAGGAATTGTTCATGTATTCAATCCAGTCTGGTCATCATCGCATTGTCTCAGAGTGAAAGTAATTGTATACCACTTATTACATGTTTTGGCAGCACACAAAATAGCCTACTTGAACCTGATCAAAAGAACCTGTTCAAAATGACTTGTTAGCTGACATTATACATCAAAGTGTCTATGCAAAAGCGCTCATTTATACCAGTGGTTCCCAAACTTTATCAGTGACAGCTCCCCTTACACCTCCCTTCAGACTTCAGTCTATTCAGAAATAGTTTGAGTTGAGTTTTTCATCAATCACAGCAACCCCCTTTCTCCATGTCCCAACTATTATGAGCCACTGACAGTTTGGGAAAGACCTCATAACTTTTTAAGGTGCAAATCTAACAGTAGGCTATGTTATTATGTCCAGTATGTGGGCTAAGCTGGGTATCAAAACAAGGTGTCATCTAATTTTCTTTTCCTGGTTTCAAATAAATAAATTAGGCTATGTGAATTTAATTGCTATCACCACATAATTGGAGATATTTTGTTCATTCCTGCTCGTTGATTCTGATCAGAGGCATCCATTATTACTCACTGGCAGACACATTTTTGCATTTGATAGCCAAAGTAGCCTACATATTGCACGATAAGGGTAATAAAAGTTTGCAATATTATCATCCTAAATGAATGATTAATGAGGAAACCCAGCAAGTTATTGAACAATAAACAACATGTTGAGTTGTTTTACCGTCCGCAGGAGCCTCGGCCGGCGCAGCGTCTTCAGCAGCAGGAGCGGGGGCAGCTGATGTTAGAAGTTGATTTTCCACGTTTCGAGGGTTAGCCGTTATAGTTACAAGCACACACAATTTATAGAGTTAAAACAGCTGTGAGTTTGATTGATAAATAAGATTTCCCCCCTAAACTAGATTACGCATGCCATGTGAGTCTAGAAAGTTAGGTTGGGAGTTAAAGGAAACCCAAGAATGAACGCGTTAATGATGAAAAGTAGGTTAATCTCGGTGTAGAATATTATGGTCTTCCTCTGGTTTGACACCATTTACAACTTTACCATCAGCTGCGGGTTCTGCAGCCGGCGCAGCCTCTCCCTCGGCAGGGGCAGGAGCAGCCTCAGCTGGCGCAGCTTCTGCAGGAGCAGCCTCCGCGGGCGCAGCCTCTGCTGCAGGAGCTTCCGCCGGTGGTGCTTCTGCAGGTGGTGCTTCAGCAGGTGCTGCCTCAGCAGGGGGAGCTTCAGGCGCTGGCTCCGCTGGTTTCTCTTCCTTAGCCGCCGCCTTTTTGGCGGGGGATTTCTTGATGGGAGCTGGCTTGGCTGGCATGGTGCTTCAGTGTACCCTGTGGGACTACACCCTGTAACAAGTCCTTCGGGTTGACATAGAGGAAGGGGACCCTTGTAATTTATACAGCCTATGGCTTTGGACCCAAGGGACTCCTCCCCTCAAAAAAACTTTAAATAGCCTTTCACTCACTGAAATCTGGCAGAACACTGGAAATGAAGGATGATTTGTAATTGAAGGCTTTTCCAGAGGGGTATGAATTGACGTAGGTCTATATTTGAAAGCTAAATTTTGAGTTTTTGTTTTGATTTTCAAAGGTTTACATTGCCCACGGCATAGCTCACTGTCCAAGTTTAACAGCGTGTTGCATTTTTCCATTCAAGGCTGATAGGGTATATGGAGATTAGTGTATTCACTCATTGGAGAATTAATATGCTGATTTCTATTATTACAGTAGGCTATCATAAAAAAAATAAATAAATAAGATTTGTCGCCATCTTCTGTGCCAAAGCTGAACAAGTTGCTTCTTGGCAGGGCTAAGTGGTCTTAAGAGGGTGTAGTGCAAGGCGACTTAATTTTTTTAGTTTTTAGTTTTTTACATTTTCTCTGGACTGTAAACTAAATAAGAACTACTAGGGTTATTGTCTTAGTGTTGACTAAAACAGTTGTAGGTGTAAATAGTACCCAAAATAGTAGGAGATGATAGTGAGTTCATTCCTTTTTATATGAACTGAACTTCAAACTTGTTCTTGTGAAGTGTGAGCTTGCAAAACTGGATTTCAAGTCTGACGGCTTTCAGCTCATAAATGTGATAATAATGCAACTTGTTAGACAGGGACAACAGGGAGAGACATTTCTCAGCAAAACAACAAAAATGGACACCCGTTGGTCTCCTCAAAATGCTGTAGACCACCTATGTGTTTGGGTTAGAGAGCACTGACAGCCCTGTCAATCAAGATGATTTGTCTGTCATTTCAAAACAGTGTCTAATTTCACTCCACCAATTGACTTAGGATGCCACTTAAGCTATCATGGGTGCAATTAATTTGATATATTGTATCTCCTGTGTATACTTTATCTGTTAGAATATCTTTGCGGTTGGGTATTTAAGTTTCCACTTGTTATAGCCAGGGTCCTGTGATGCTCATATTAAGTATGTCGGACTGAAGACCAAATTGGATTGCATTGCAGTTCTATAGAAAACACATAACTAAAAATGTAATACAATTGTAATTATTAAACTCAATATTAAACTACCAATATATAGAGATCATGTATCAGTTCTAGTTCATGAAATATTGATGTTAATCAAAGAGTAAACAACAGATAAACAGTGAAACAGTGACTCAAATAAAGAATGACATGACTTTATTGAGAGAACTGAACTTATGATAAATGGATTGAAGTTTCCACCTCCAAACATGCCTTTAAGGACAGTTTCTGGATTAAGGACTTTTAGAGCAGACATGGAAAAAAAAAAAATTATACACACAAAATCAATCTTCATCCCTCATATAACAATCCCAAGCTAGATTTTTTCCTTTAACATCTATTTGAATGTGATTGTTGTCGCGAATGAGGCAACTATATACACTGTTTACATTTGAAGTGTTCTGTACAAAGTAGAAAGTTTTACAAAGAATTTTATAAGAAAACATGTTTCTTTTTTAAAAAGTAAGAAGGACACAAAAAGAAAGATTACTCAAACTCCCCCAGAGGGATACAAAGGTCTTATTATTATGCAATTTCAGCAAATTAACCAAACTGACAAGCATCCCTCACACTTATGTCAGCTTCCGCATCGCTTGTTTCACACGTCATCATTTCACTGCCGTCACATCCACAGTTTTTAAAAACTCCATTAGATGCTTCTGCAACCTCTGTTGGCTTTGGCAATGAGTGTCAATAGCCTTTTGTCTCTCTCTCTCCACCCTGAAAGGTGATCAATGTGGGACTCATAAGTACCATATTGGAAAATAATTGAGATACTGTAGCTTTTAAAGCAAAATATCTGCGACTATTTTTTTTTCTTCCTTTCAGTGTCATAAAGCAAATAAATAAATACTAATTACATAACAGCACATCCTCAAGAGAAAATCTAATCTCTTGGAACTGGCTCAGAGAAAATCAGATCCCTTGGAACTTGAGGGCAAGGACTTGCAGAACTGTAGCACTCAAAGCCAATAGAAGTTGCTAAGCGGTCCAAACATTCAACATCCCAAGAGCAACAACAAAAACACACGGGGTGATATTCACAACAAAAAAACAAACAAACAAACAAAAAACAGCTATGATCAAACTGAAGGAGGGGTGGAGGTTAGTGGGGGGACAGGAGGAGTTTTAATATAGGAAGAAAGAGAAAAGTTTGCATGTTTTCAACACTTTTCCAGTCATCTACCAAGCACACACACAGGAGGTTATTTGTTTTAAGCACTCTTGATCACCTGAATGCTATCACCTCACATAGGCACATGTAGGACAGGTGAGAATTCTCCTTCAACCTTCAACCACAGGCTAATTTATATGCCTGAAGTGCTTGACAATCATCACTATTGTTGTAAACAGGCAGAAATCATATGAAAATATCACTCTTAAGGTTTCTGTTGAGCAGAAGTAGAAGAGCAACCCAAAGGAAATTCAAATAAATTTGCATATTTTTGATGAAATTAAGAATGATTACATATACATAGTGGCAGTTTATCGAGCCCCTGGGTAGTTATGTTATTGTTAATATTATAACGCTAATGTGACATTTTTTGACAAATGCTAAATTTACAGTGAATTCTTATGTACTAGGTATGTCTGTATTTGCCTTAAGTCTGCTATACTAACACATGACTGGTTGGTATGGTCTTTTTTTTATAAAATCATCTTATAAAATGACATAGAAAAGGTTCTATGCATGGTCATCTGAGAATAGTATCACAGAATCTGCAAGCATTTACTTTCATGATAGGCTTGTAGGCTTACAGTAAATGTCATATTTGGCTGACAAGGTCATATATCTAAGCATGCAACACTTGCAATGGCAATTATAGCGAACTATCAGTGCATTCACTTGAAGGCACACTATTTAAGACAAAACCAATTCTGATTTTGAGCACTTTGTTTCAACATCTTCATAGGGTAAACTATAGAGATATTTTGATAGTGCCCTGCTACCATATAGTCACCATTAAAAACACCATAAAGTATCACCAATCTGTTTTTTCATCAACCAATCAAGTGTGGCCAAGCTGATAATTCACTACAGATAAATTAGGCTATTCAAAAATTATGACACAGAAAGCCATTGCCATATAGCTTATCCCCTCCATTATTTGAATCAAACATGGCTCCATCTGGTTTTCATCTCTTAAGTTTTGTTTGATTAATTTCAGGAGTAGGACTGCAATTGTTTTATATCATTAAGTGGTAAATGCTTTGACATGTCATGCTCTCTACAATCATGCTCTGAGACTCGAGATAGAATCGATATGCTTACAAGGCTATACCTGTCATGTTCTTTCTGGGACGCTTTTTGAGCAATCTGAAATTGGGCGAGGTCGCCTAAAGTTTGATGAATTTACGCATTCATACATTTTTGTATTGTATTTGCTGTTGTTGTTTTTTGTGTTTGTTTACACCTTATTGTATAATATGTTTTTTTTTTCTTAGCACGCAAATTTTCCCAACATTACAATAAAGTGAAGAACACTGGGTGACACAAATGCATGGTAAAAAAGCGGTATTTGGTGGAATAATATCGGGAAGCAAACAATGTAGCATGTGAAACAAGTCAACATGCCATGGCACCACATTGGCATAATGAGCACCTCCTTTTGGGAGACTAGCATTGTACCAGTGACATTAGCGAGCTACATGAAGGCAAATAGTCCCCACAGCTGAAACAGCTGTGAGCTAACCGCACTTTATAGATCCAAACAATTTTCTTCAACCTGCGCCACTCTAACAGACAGATAAAAAGAAACCAAATGAACGTTGTTTGTTTCACTTAAGAACATTGAGTGTTATTTACAGAATCACTGTATCTAGTACAACAGAAAGTGTTAAAGTCAGTGTGAAACAACCTTTCCAAGGTGTTAACCCTGCAACCTGTGCATGGTACAAATGACTATTCATTTTTATAACCAGAAATAGTTATGAGTTTGTGTATTAGTGACATCATAAATCATGACTGAGAAACATATAAGGCGGTTGTTTGAGCACCATAACATATACTGAATAAGTTGCATAAGTGTGACTTGGTCCCAAACAACTTGTTTTTGATACAGAGTTCACTGTATTCCAGTTTGGGAGTTTATATCCAGGTTAACTGTTCATAAAAGCTATTAACAGCATTATTCATCTTTATCACCCAGAGAAATGAAATACTCTTTTGTGATTGGCTGACAGGATGTCCATTATTGTCCAATAACGGGACACCTATGATGCAGATCTGGTAAAAAAGCTGATCACCATTTCAAATTAATGCTTTTTTCCTGGTAAAAAAGGAGCCTGTAACTGAATTGTGATTGAATGGTGACGATTACTGCTTAAAGAAAGCGATTAAAAAGATAATGAATGCGGCAACAGTGATAAGTGGGATAATAGCCATAACAAGGTGTCCCATAGTAGGAGAATGATGGACTTGCCATTAACCTTATCCATTATTCACTTGGCAGCCATTATCCCTAGCATATGTTTGTTTGTTTGTACATGAACGTCGCCAAAAATAATCTGCCAATTGCATCCTCATACGGGTTCTTAAAAATGGGACAAAGTGAATGTGGCCCGAGGCCTGAAAGTATAGCTGAAGTCAAAGAAGAAGCATGATATTGATTCATTTCTTTTCTTCTGATCATCTGTCATGTTTTGAGTGTTGATGTCCATTGGTACTCATAATCGTATGGGCAGTACGAGGAGTGGGATGGTGTAGGGGTGGAGGGTGGGAAATCATCTCCAAGGAAATACTAAGGTGCAGTAAGAACAATGTAAACAATGTGGGGAAGTAGCATCGAGGGAAAGATCACAAGCTGAGTAGTGATAAGTTGTAAATTATAAATAACTAACAGTCTGGAGTGGTGACGCACACTGAATAACAACTGTTAGACTTACAGTCAGCAGCTGCTTTTTAAGTGGGAGCGGCTACCGGCTCCAAAGCGGTGTCTGGATAATCACCCGCGGGTACTTTGGTGATCGCCAAACACTTGTTCATGATCAACAAGGAAGGAAGGAAGGGCTGGGAGCAAATGGGACAACAGTCTGCCCTCATACATTTGGCGTCAAATGCAACAGTCTATTCCCCTCCCTCATACCGGGAGGCAACCCAGCTCAGATACACGTGATCAGCTGTTGGGAGGGAAAAAAAAGAAAAGAAAAGAAAAACCTCAAGATCTAAAAAAATTTCCACTCATAACTGAGCGAGGGAAGGAATGTGGCTGTGGGCCAGCTATGCAAAGGGAATGGGTAACAGCACAAGCCATTTAGCGAGCGGTCTGTCTGTCTGTCTGTGGCGCGTGATCAGTCTTTTATGGCAAAAGAATGGTCCCAATGGTGACGTGAAGATCATAGCGTGGCCTGGAAGTTGGGCTCCCCCGAGAGGTCTCCTTCAGGTGACTCAACAAAGTTGGCAGACTCTTGGAGTTTTAGCAGCATAGCCATCTGGATTAAGAAGACAGGCAACAGGCAGTGGATGAGAATCTCAAAATACATTTGGTCACATAAATGTCAAATTTTCTCAGAGATCTGGAATAACCATCATCTGCGGCTGCAAACCTCTTGCTTGCAAGAAATAATTCCATGCTGTGGCACATTGGCCTAGCCCACTGTCTACAATGTAACCTGCGACTGTTGGCTATTGTGTGCATCATAATGTTTATTATGTGATATTTTCCTGTGGTTTCCCCCTGGCTCCCTCCCACCTTAATACTATCAGATAAACATCTATAACTTTCATCTCCTAGTCTTATTATTTTCAAACAACATGGTTGCTTGTGTTCTGTTTTGATTCATTTTGATTAGACAAAACAACAAACAGAAATTAAATGATACATTATTGAGTTGTCTGTTTGTACAGTAAGTGTGATATACTATGTACAGTATTGCACATTTTGACTTTCTATTTGCCTCTCATTTGTCAAATAAATCTCATTGTTCTTATTTGTTCATCTGTGGTCCATTTCCCAAAAGCATAGTTGGTGACTAAGTTAGCAACCTTGTTGGTTGCAATGCAATTTCCCATTGCCCACTCACTAAGTTGCTAGCTGGTTAGGAACTATGCCTTTGGGAGACGGACGCCTGGCTGGCGAGCTCTGCCTGTGAATGCAGCTTACCAGTGGGTCCGACTCCAGTGAGCTGGGCATCGGGGTCTCCTTGGCCACCCTCTCCTCACAGAGCTGCCCAGCGCTGCTGGAGTCTGCGGTGGGGGGAGGAAGGTGGAAGAGCTTGGCCTGGTCCTGCTGAGCCGACGGCCACGGAAGAGTGTCTCTGACCCACTCCACTGGGTCCTCCCACACTGCCCTCTGCCTGTGTACCTGTTGCACAACAGTGGCATGTTACATCACATACAATAACAACAGAGAGGGGGAAAGCGAGAGCGAGATGTGTAAACGTTCCTTAAGCTCCTTGTTTCCAAGATTACTGAAGCGTTTACATTGTGACGTAAAGCACTTATGCAGATGTTTTTGCCTATGTGCATTTTTGCATATTCAGTTTCTCAATCTTGGTCAGTACACAATGACCTTTGGTAATGCTATATTACCACAAATAATTGAAATGAATTTAAATTATAAAATGCATAAAAGATAGCAGATAGCTGATCATTTTCTCTTCATTTTTCCTCTCAGCACATTTATGTCAATAACTTTTAATTATAATCATACATTAGAATAGTAAACCAAAATGTACAGCCTGCCAAAGTGTATTTAATATGTTTAGAGTACTTTACAGTATCCTACCTTTAAACCATCCTTAGACCCCTCTTGCAAATATGGGATGATGGACTGGTTCCATAAGTCAATGAACCAGGGTCGGAATTCCTCTACTGTGACCGGACAGGAGAGGAAGAAGCAAGGGCCTAGAGAGAACATAAGAACCATGAGTTCCTGTATCTAATGCTAGTACATTTTGTCCGTGCAAACGATCCAGAAAACCATTGACAGTATACTGCACTTTACTGGGTAAAAGGAACAAACATGTTTGTTGGATTATATGCAAGTGAACAAACTGACAGTAAAATCTTTACCTATGAGGAAATCAGAAGTGCTGTGCTTCTCCAGGAAAGTGTGCAGGTGGTACCAGAGTTTAGGTACCCAGTCCAGCACCCTTAGGAGTTCCTCACTGTTCAAAGTGCTTTCGTTTTCAGACTCAATTAGCTTCCTGTGCAAGTAGCGCACCAAGAAACCATTGGCTGGCTCCACATTGTTTGAAAACATGACCATCCTTTAAAGAGAAGAGAAATGATCCATCAATCAAACATTGTATACACAGTATAAAAGTACTCTCATAAGTATCAGTACCTATACGGAGCACCATATGTGGCACTGCTGTGTAAGCTTACCTGAAGCTAATATGTAGCCCGTGATTAGAAGCCATTTTCACACACTGATTGGTTGTCCCAATGATATATGGGCTGTAACAAACAGACATTAAATCAGAGATACATACATAAATTGTCCATTTTATGATGATTTGGTTCATTTAAATGCCAATGTAATTTCATAGTTCTTACCATTTATGATATTTGCATGTAAGGGCACTGTTGACAAGCTCACTTAAAGCTGACGCATCACTAATATCATCCAGAATAATCACCAGTGGGATATCTCCTGTATTGGTCTCTCGGTCAATCTGATTCGCCAGGTTGGACAGATATAACTGAAGATCCTGTAGAGGGGAAAACATTCCAACACAACACAGATGAGCAAAGCATAGAATGGGAAAACAATAGTTTAGAGGGGCAGTTGAAAAGATGAGTCCATTGATTGGGATTGAGGGGAAATTGGGAAAGGCATACAGTATGCCTTTAAACATACAGTATGCCTTTAAACAGACTTTTCACTTTCTCTTGACATCTATCAGCAGGGATGCCTGTGCTAAGTCAATGTGTTCCTTGCACTTTTGATGTTTTTGTTTATGTTTATTTTGTTTTTGTTTTTGTTTTGCAATAAGCCCATGGGATGCTCTCACCTTGCAGGAGCGATGGTGCATGCTGAAGGTGACGACGGCGCCGGCAGCCATCTCCTGCCCACTCCGCTCCAGCAGGTAGTCAGCCAGGCGTGAGGTGAGGTAGGTTTTGCCCGTACCGCTGGGGCCGGAGAAGACCAGACGCCGGTGCTTGAGCAGCAGACTGATGTAGTGCTGCAGCATGGGCTTGGGGATTAGCGTCTCAAACACCAGGCTGTCCACACACTTCTCCCCCAGGCCTGCACACACAGACAGACAGACAGATAGACAGACAGATATAGACACACAGATCTGTTAGAAACATGGAAACACTGTACTGTTCTGCACAGAGCATTACTGAAATACAAAATACATAAAGTTTATTATCCATTTATGTGGAAATCTGCCTTGATTTCAGCTTGCAAATGTATCAAGGTATGACATGATCTTGTTTAATCAATGTCAATGGCCGATCACACAACCCATTTCATGCAAGATTCCATTATACCTAAAACAGCCTGCCCTGAAACTTGAAACAGAAGACGATTCTTAATCCTTTCCAAAGAAAGGAGGTGAGCAATTCACTGTTTATTTTAGCCTATGAATAGCACTAAGAGAGTATACATCTGGGAGCCCTGGACAGATAAAGGGAGGACACTAAAGGATTAAAACAAGTTCCTTACCCTTCAAGGACACAGTGATGCAGCTGGGGCCTTTGCCCAGGCAGTCAGCTGGTGTGCTATCTGGAGTCTCGGCTCCTAGCACCCTCTTGTTGTGGTTGATGTCATAACTGTGGATCGAGTCGGTGGACAGACCCATACTCGAGGCAGGATCCACCTTGCTGATGTAGTCCTGATGATAGGGACAAAGAACGCAAAAATATATTACTCAACAGTACTGAACAATGAAGGCTTTTGTTCAAATGTAAGTTTGTTTACAAAATACAAGGATGTTTATTTGTCACATGTATGTTGGGTGGGGAGGATCTTGGCATTGGTAGACTTACCTTAAAGGCCAGCATGATGAATTTATCTAGCTTCAGCCAGTCAGTTTTAGCACTGATCCTCACAGAGCCAATGTAAAAGTTCTGCTGCTTCGCCTGTCAAACAAGAATGAAGACACAGTGCAGTGAGTTTGCTTTGAAAATTACACAAAGATTCTAAATTCGTTGATAGCTTCAGTCGAACTTATGAAATACCAAGTACTGACAGTAATTCTGCTCAATGAAAGGTTCTTTCCGTTTGTGCCTCTACCTACCTCTTTAGAGGGGGCCTGGTCCAATCGGACCACCACGCGCACAGAAATGTCATCTCTCTGAACTGACAGGCTCAGCATGTCTATGGGTGTTATTTCTGCAGACGGATAAACAAAGCGTCAGTTGACAATTAGTGTGACAAAACAACACCCATGACCTTTACTGCAGTGGTTTTGGTATTGTTCCCGGCGTCCTTACCTGGATCGCTGCATTCATTAAGACTGAGACTGAAGGACTTGGTGAGGGACATGTTCATGGATCTCTGTGGGGATGAGCCCAGTAATGATGACAGGCCCGAGGGCTGAGACGTGGACATGGATGGTCCAGAGATGGGGGATCCCGTCTTTAGCTGATCGTTCTCGGCTTTCAGGTTTTCTACAGTCGTCTGAGGTGAAAAAAACAACAGACAATGTTTTCAAGATGACTCCCATGGGTGTCTCATACTCATTTCTCTTGGGGGGAGTAATAATGTGGGAGTAGAGGAATCTCCCTACTCTGAGTTGGTTTATTCAATAAAACAAATGTATACACAAATACATTTTAATATTGCAAAATGTGTGAGTGACTATAGCACACAAACATTATATATACACTGCGCATACAACAAAGGAAATATTTTGTCTAGTGCTGTGCTTGTTTTTGTACACAACGAGTCTACACACCTGCATACTATTCATGGCGTCTCGTAGTTGCTCCAGCTGATGAGCTGAACTCAGGGCCTCCAAGCGAATATCCGTCAGCTTCATCTCCTTCTCCCAGAGCTCAGATCGAAGGTCAGACACAACTTTCTCATCGTTTTCATTCTCCTCATTTGTTTCGAAGATTCTGTAAATAGCATCCCAGTCAACACACCAGATCACAACAAGGGAACTCTATATTACAGCTGCCCGGCGTTTCTATTACATTTGGCAGGCACCTTCAATCCAAAGAAACTTAATATACAGTGCCTAGGCACCTTAAGTGCCCTTTGCGTTTCCGCCACTGAACATTAGCAGACAAGCTATAGGCGCATCAAAAGATAAGGCGGTGCAATAGACGGTCTATAAATAGAGCTGTGGAGAACTGGTTAAGCACTTACACGGATGAGGTGGCTGATGATAGGGGCTGCTGAGGAGGCTCTTCGGGGTTCTCTCCCCCCTCGTGGGCCAGTTTGGGGGAGTTGGGGGCGGAGGAGTCCGGGGTGATGATCTCCTCGATGTCCGAGTAGAAGGAGCCCGTCTTGGCGCCTTTCTTGATACTGAAAGCCTTGTTGAAGGAACTCCTCAACTGCAGATATCAAGAGATTTGCATAGTTGTTAATATTTTCTATGGTCAAGTGCTTGGTAGACGGTGGTTTCCAAGGTTAACCAGAAGGCAGATATCATTGTTGAGAAACTGCAGTTCATTCAGCAGCAATCCTTGTACTGTTTATGATCATACCAGAGGAAAACAGGCATGTCATTAGAAGTATTTTGTTTTTGTTAGAATAGCCAGTGATGTCAATGTTAGCGCCTTTCATACAAAGGTACCATTAGTAAAAGCAGGACAGGACAAAACAACACATTCATAACCAAGTGGATGATCAGTGAGCCTTGATACATAACAGATGGCTCTCCATAAAGTTAGGAAACAGCTAACTGTGTGGAATGAATGTTAAGACACTGATGATGGGGAGATTATTTAACATTCCCTTTAAATGACATTATCTTGAACAGGCTGGTCAAAGTGACACTCACCTCACCCACCTTTAACATTAAACAGAAAAAAAGGACAAATAAAGGGAATACTAGGATCAGACTTGGCACACACTTCGCAAGTAGTATAATGTTTTATTTATTATTTACAAAAATAAACAAGTTCATAGGATTCATAACTCTAACCTAAACCATAACCCTAACCCCTATTTTTAATTTCTGTAAGTAGGTTCATTTAATGTATCAAATTTCAAGACAACTTGTCTTTTTCTCAATCGAAATTGTGTTGTAGTTATGTTCCCCAAACATGTAACAACATATAAATATACAAAATGGTGCAGCGTCAGGTGTTACATTACTAGTACAATCTCTCATACTTGTATAAACCTTCATGCATATATCTGATACATGATATGGTTCTGACTAGTGTCCAGTGACTATTCCCCCCCCCTTTTTTTTTAAAAAGCATTTTTTCATGTTCTCTTACCCAGCTCTTCTTTTTCTTTTTCTTGGCATCCTGCTCTTTGAGGCTGCCTATGCTGGAGTGACTGGTGATGCTGTTGAGACTGGAGATGCTCTCAGAGGAGTTCTGCCTCCTGATCCGCAACTCTGTCGGGTGGGAACCACAAGGGGGGCAAACTCGTGAAACATCTCTAACACTGCCTTTGGCATCAGACTCTGTGCATTCTTAATAATAAAAACAGTGTCTTTTCATCACTGTTTTGTCACATTTAAAGACCTGAGGGTACCCACCTTTTGGAGCGCCTTCATGGATACTGAGGGCTCCTTGAATGACTTCTTGGGCCTCCTGGTTCTTAGTCTTCAGGTCCTCAATAGTCTCACGCATGTCTTGTAACTCTGTGTCCTAAAAAGATACAACAACAAAAAAGAGCGACTGTGAAGGCCACACAAGGCTACTCATTCTCCTCCACTGACTCAGAATGCCTCCATAGCCCTCATACGACAGTGATGGTTACAGTGACCGCAAAATAGCTGCCATAGCTAACAGAAGCTCCTCACTAGCACTAGTGTTCTAGAAGGTTAATAATGTCAGTGGTGTAATAGAGTCTCGTGTTTTTCATGGTTGGCTGAGAAGGGGTGCAAACAAAGAGCATCCTCTGAGCGATCCAGAGCAGTGTTCCATTAAATCCCTAGGACAAAAAGTCAAGGAGGGAGGGGGCCTCACTGCACTTAAGGAATTCACTCAGACACTAAAGCTATGTGGAGGGAGGCCAAAAGGAATGTTGAAAATGTGACAACTGTGTGTGTTTGGCCTTAGGCAGAATGTGGGGCACACATTAGTCATATCACATGGGTTTATGGGCATCACTGTAAAATAGGGGAACCAACCTCCCCTCCTCCACCCCAAACCATCATTTGACCCTAATTTGGTCTTCCACCTCAGTGAACATATGAGGTCACAGTGCTTTTTGTGTATGTATGTGGGTACACAAAGGGGAAAGGAAATATAGATTATTTATCAGGATGCACCCCAAGGCATTTTGCACACAGTTTTTATCTTTCAGATATTTAAGGGAATCAATAAGTATCTCCTGAACAATGGTGCTTCACTGAAACATTTTTTTGTTTTGCTGGTCATCTCTTTAGATGATTACAGGTCCTTAGATCCAAATCTGTTCTTTCTTTACATAGTGTGCAATTATATCAGTGCAACAAACAGCAACTAGCATCCTGTATTCTCAGAAAGGATGCATACAGAGTCCAAGCAATGAGAGCAATGAAGGCAAGGGGAATGTCCCTTTTAGCTGGACAAAACCACACATACACAGACACACACACAGACACAGACAGACAGACACAGACACACACACACACACACACACACACACACACACACACACACACACACACACACACACACACACACACACTTTGAGTAGAACCTCTCAAGCAGCAGAGGCTAGGCTAGTTAGTTAGGCTAACAGATAATAATCATATAGCAACCCATAACATACAAGTCTTGTCTATGTTTATGGGTTAGGCTAACTTCTAAGCAGGACGAGCCTTAGATAGTCAGTTATCACATCACAGTGATGTCATTTCCCTTTTGGTCTACCTGTATCTATGCATCTGTACCTCCTCACACATACACTGATTACATCAAGAGCTGCGTGTCAGGATATTCTATCAGGTTGCCTTGCCATTACATCAGCCCGGTAAGTGCTAGCACAGGGGGTAAACTTGTGATGTCTGCACTGTCTGTTTTTTTGCCCTCATCAGATTTCAGTCTTCTCAGCAGGCCCCGGATCAGTTATCCTCTTGTATGCCATTGGCCAGGGGGGTGAGATTCTGACATGCGTCTCACTGCTCAAATGCTTATCTGTACAGGACTGAGGCACCCGCAGGTCACACTGGGTTGTAACCTACCTTCTGTTCTGCCGTCACGGACAAGGTCTGCAGCCTGGTGGTCATCAGGGCCAGACTCTGTTCGAACGCTGCAACCAGATTGGCCTGCAAATTATAATAAATAAATAAAACAGAGAATATTACACAAATGACAAACTCAAAACGACTTTAACATCCTATCTGTATGGTAAGACTGATAACTGCACCCTATTTTACATTTGTGCAGTGGAGGCACATCTAAGAAATGACTTCTCTAACTCCTCCACCTTTTCATGTCTTTCTGGCGCTATGCGCCTCCCCATTAAAGCTGAATATGCAGCTGAAATTAGGCCACCCATTATGGGAACAAATATCAGACAATCGTGGAGTATAGCTTCCCTCTCTGGTTAATGCTATGCAAAGAGATGGAGTACAAAGAGAGAATAGATTATTATGAGCCGAGGTTTTTCCTTTCCAAGGACAACATAATGTAGAGATGAAGCATAAGCAATGCTAAATTCCTTCAAATGGGAGATTTCTTTCAGATTATCCTGTAGCCAAATGCTTTACAAATATCTGAAAAGCTTCATTTTCTCGATGTATGAGGATTATTTTTTTTTAATCAATCATCAGAGAAAAGACTGTAATATAAAAACAGCAAAAAACCTGGGAAAAATAGCTTGAATCACTTCAGTTTAAACAGTCAAGCACAGAGTGCCACTGCCCTTGAGGAGAAGAGTCGCATGATTTACAGCTGTTAAAAGTGCTTTTGATGTTTCATGGTCAGTGCAGCAAAAATATCCATAAACACATCAAAGAAATGATTTGTGATCATTCTTCATCTTCCAAATCTATTTATTTCTCAAGAGTTACATGAGAAATCTGTTGACAACATTGTGGCTTGATTTAATCAAGAAAGGTCGTTGGCCCCGGCAGCAGTTGTCCAAACTGGCACATGACCACATGTCGGGTATCATGTGACATGGCTTCCCCTTGGCATGGCTTGCTGTAACGTTACTCAGCTCTGTCTAGGACAACCGTTATGGCCTCCAGTACATCTGCACAGGCTGCTGCTGTTTATTGCCCCCACAGCACAACAGCTGTACGGTGAGAAGGAAACTTAGGCTGAATTTCAATGTCCACCCTGAGCCCTAAGCCCCGAACCCTCAAAAACTCTCATAACTAGAATGAGTCTGCCTTGTGATCTGCCAGTTCATACCAGTTAAATCTTTGAGGGTTCAGGGTTTAGGGGCTTAGGGTGGACATTGAGATTCAGCCATTGTCTCATCTGGATTACCAGACAGAACGACAGGGTTACCAAACTGCCCAACTGCATACCCGTCCAACTTTAGGTTGTACTTAAATGTGCCTAATTCTCTTTTCTCCAAAAAGAATAGCCGACGCTAACGCTGGACTAGAAAATATACTGTAAGCTAACAGCTTGGATTTTATTGTAACATTCTGTTCCAATCCATGATTACAGGATGATGGTCCTAACAAGGTAAATATACAAACGATCGTAAAGAAATCAAGAGGTGATTAGAGGCAAACAAAAGAGGCTTTAAGGTACGTACATTTGCAGACAGCTGACAGGTTAGATTGGCGACCTTTTCCTGGGAGGATTCCAGCTCCCTCCGCAGTTTACGGATTTGCTGTTGGGAGAACGGTATAATCATTACATTACAAACAAGTGCCTGATAATGACAAACGATACAAACAGATAGATGTACAGTGTGCGTACACAAGGTTGATTCATGGATAACATGAAATAACGAGGGCACGTTCAGCAGATGGGATCTAAACACACACACATAAACAAATACACACGAACAGAACACCAGCAAGAAACAAACCACATAAACACACAGAAAATAAAAACAAATAGACTTGAAGTCATGAAGTCAGTGTAAATCCACTGAACCTCAGACATGTTTTAGTGCACTATAAATAGCCATAGACCATAAATAACACAAGTAAATGCACACTATGGCAGTCATCAAGTGTAGGCCAACACAAGTTTGTCTTCTCACCTGACAAAGACGTGAACATAACACCTCAAGTATATATATTTATGGCCTGATGTATGTCATGTGACCAAAATATCCTTGCATACTGTATTACTTTGGACACAATATATTTAGCTAAAGGAGGGGAAGGTATGTTAAAAATGTCTCCCTTCCCTGGGTCTTGGGAATATTTTTGTGAGGTTTTGTTTGTTGCATTTCGTCTAAAGTATGGCCCACATGGCAGTTTCGGGACAATAGTAGAGGATAAATCACAGCTGTTCACACAGGTAAAAAAACAAAAAAAAAACAGACAATTAGTATGGACAAGGAAGACTGGACGCATGGTTTATGCAGCACAAAACATGCAAGGCGAGAGGGGGTCACAAGCAAGTATTGGAAGGGCAATGGGAAACTGATAGATAGAAGATGCAAAGAAGAGAATGAAGTAGACAGAGAGAGAGAGAGAGACAAAGAAGAGTGGAAGAAAGGAGAGAAACAAACTTACCTCGCCCTGTATCCTCTCCTCAGCCTGGGAGGGCGGGACAAAGGGAGAAAGAGAATAAGCCACTAAAAGCTACTGCACTATCAGGGCTGCAGTCTGAGTACACTTGAAGCAGTGAGGTGCAGACAGGAATGCTAATAAAGCAGCACTCAGTGGCATTGTAAAGCAGGCGAAGCACTGTGCTGCTGTCACTGGTGGTGGTCACAATGTAAACAATCACTTGTGTGGCGACAACATAGCAAATAAAGTCAAGCAAAAAAAAGGGAAGTTTGTTGTGTCTGTTGAAAATGTGTGCATGTGTGGGTGTGGGTGTGTGTCTGTGTGTGTACTGTATGTGTGTGTGTGTGTGTGTGTGTGATAGAGAGCGAGACGGGTCAAGTCTCCTGTTCCCCGACTGTGGTAGACAATCTATACATCACTTAGTCAGTAATAGTCAAAATGCATGACAACTCATTGATCTGAATCAATGCGCACCCTAACCACCCCCCACCCGATCCCACCCAGCCCATCTTACTCTAGTGAGAACCAGAGAACCACACCCCCCCACCCCCCCAACCCTCCCCCGACTAGGGCTGACCTATAAACCCTCTGCATCAGGCTCTGACCTGTGTGGTCTCCACTGCGTGTAAAGAATGGCAAAAATGGCCCAGCGCTGCAGCTCCTCTGGACTCAGGACTGCTGATGGAGTCACATGCTGCCTACTCTAGAGAGCCAGAGGGGCTCCGTGTGTTACAGATATCTACCCTATCTACCCCCGGACTACTTCTGTTACAGTCAGGCGGGTTTGACTTACCGAGGAGTAGGTGGAAGACACGCTGGATGCCAAGGACAGCATAGATCCATGTACTGGAGATCCCACGTGACAGGAGAGCAGCATGACATGGAGGGAAAGACAGAAAGAAAAACATGTTATGGATTTGACCATGAATGCAGACAACTGGGCATTGATAAGACCGATGTTTTTACACGTGTTGCTATACAGGCATTTCTGTTATAAAATCTAGATAAACATGGCCATTCATTGTTAAGTTAAGTTAACATTGTCAAGTTATTCATGGTTGAACAAAGTTGATACTATATTCTCAGTATCTATGATGCCCTTGTCTGCTTTGAGACAGTAAAGTGAGTTACATGTGATGTAATATGAGTGACATGATGACAATTCAACCACAAGATTCCCCCAATTACACAATTAAAAACACATATTCTAAAACTGATACTTCCGGTCATCGATTGTGATTGGTTGAATTCAGCATTTAGCACGGCTCCAACCGCATTTCGTTCTAAACTGCTGCACCATAAGAAAGTGAACGGAGCTGTGCTTATGCATTACTTGGCAACCATTCAGTGAGAGGAAATGTATTTTTTTGGCGGAGGAGTTGGTATCAATGAATAACACGCTATATTTCTAGTGGTTCTGTCATCCTTAATGAAACCATTCCCGGTTAACGTGGTAACAGTTTTAGAAACGCAATAAATCCCTTAAGTCTGATGGTAATGCTGGTTTTAGCACGGGTGTAGTTAGGCACGAGGCGCAGCCGAGCCCCTCTCAGGATTTATTGCTTACATATTACACATACATATTACACAGTCATAACCCTGAGTGTCTTGTGCAGCGACTGCTTCCTCACCATCATCCCCAAGGTCTCGGTCTCTGAAGGACCCAGAGCGGATCATGCTCTTGGGCCTCTCCACCAGGGACAGGGTGCTGCCCAGCGGGGAGGCCGTGTACATCTCAAAACCAAGGTCATGGGTGGGGATGCTGTTGGAGCGGGTCATCCTGGGGGTACCACTACCTGGACTGGGGGCCACTGTGGGGCAGGAGAAAGGGGGATACAGGCTGTTAGTGAGGATGGAGAAATGGGGCATTCAGGGTGTCGGATCTGAGTTACAGATGTCTGTCTGGTAATTTGTGAATAATGTTAGGTCACTACTAAAAGCTGTCAAATTGTGTCCCACAGCAGACTGTAGATGGAAATAATTAACCCATGACTAATGTTACATAATATATAAGTACATAAATATACTTAAATATAAAAGAAACATTTATATTTTAAACTAAGCATGGTCACCTATATATCATTAGTCTCAGTCATATTTCATTAATTACAGAAATTAGTTCTGAAATATCCAAAAGCTGGACATCCAAAAGGTGCACCACCACCATGATGCCCTGATAACGACAGCATGTGTACGCCCAGTGTTGACTGAATGTGTACTCGTGTACTCCAATGTGCCGAGTCGTATGTTGATAAATTGACACCGCTGAGAAATCATATGCCATCAACACTGGCAGCAGGCATGGAGCCAGGGGGGGTTGAGTGCAGTCGGTACTCACCCACATTGGTGAGTGGGCCTTTGCCACAGGAGGACAGGGGCAGGGAGATGGGGGAGGGCAGCTGAGGGGGGCTGTCCGACTCCGTCAGACTCATGATGGTGTGGGAGTGTCGCCTCTCCTTGCTGTCGTCCTCCGACTGGGAGCTGCTGTACTGACTGCAATTGGAAGACAGGGGGCAGTATTACACAAATGTCATGCGTGTTCGATGTAAAACAAGCATATTGTTACTGTCATTTGCTGAAGATTTGCTAAGCATGTGAATGAATACATTTCCATACATAATGTGTGTTTTTCTGCATTAGACAGAAATAACTCTGAGTTGATGTCTGAATAGACTGAATAGGTTGAACATATAGCTACCTTAATCCTTTCTTGGGGAGAGTGTTTCTATCCCTTTGTGTGCTACAGCAGGGGAAAAAAAGCAAGAAAGACAAAAGACAGTAAATGACAGTTCAAGAGCTCTAAAGACTGCACCATGCAAAGAATTGAGGCAATCAAACGTCAAACTCCATGGAAGGAAACAGACATTTTAATTACAGGAGGCTGAACAAATTTACATTCCATTAAGACACTCAGTCTAGGGAGATACAGCTAATAAGCATTCAGTGATAATAGGCCCTCCTTTGTTGGCATGTGGACCGCCTTTGTTCCCCCTACAGGGTGCTGGCTGGGACAGGAAATGTACTGAGCAAGCGTGCGAGGACAATAGGAGCCCAGGAAACTGCCGACTGGAGAGCGATTCTGGTCCGCATGGAAGCCAGATCGGGGCCAGATGTGCACTAGAGTTAGAGTCAGAGTCAGCCGTTATCTCAAAGGAGAGTGCGCTTGCAGTCAGTGACCTTGCAGCTGTCTTGTTCTTACACATGCTGCACGAGGGTGTGTGTTCATTCCAGCACATTCCATATGAAACCCTAAGCTGGGCCATAGATACATAGGCATAGGCACTGATGTATCTTTTCAATATGCAATAGTTGCCCACAACGGTACTTTAAAAATGAAGAGATTAAAATACCTTGTAGGGTACATTAAGGAAAACATTCAGACCAACCATTATGAAGAACATTTACAGTCCAGTATCATTTAAAGCTAGCCTCTCTGCTTTCACCAGTGCTTACATGTATTTTGCTTCAATAACACAATAACATCTGCAATAATATAATATCTCCATTGTGCAGGTGATTCTCAACTATATTCCCAGATCAGCCATTAGATGGCGCTACACCCACTATTCCATAGCCCATAGCCAAAGAGTGTAATGAGAGCCCATAAAGCCCATAAAGTCATAAAGCAGCAGTGGCTGCACCACCAGTCCCCCTGAGGGGGTGAAGATTTAAGGGTGGTTCAGTGCGGGGCATACGAGCGCATAAACAGCAGCAGGGGCAGGAGGAGGGCTGGGGTCCAGACAGGAAATTCAGGCCCGTGCCTCTGTCAGGGAGCACATGGAGCAGACACTTTATTGAGGAATGAATCACTGGGGTACGAAATGCCCATGGGCTGAAGTCATGCGGCCGTAGAGGGGGAGATAGCGGGAGAGAGAGAGAGAGAGAGAGAGAGAGAGAGAGAGAGAGAGAGAGAGAGAGAGAGAGAGAGAGAGAAGGGGATTTATTATTCAGTGTCCCACCGAGTGCTTAGAGACACAGTCTGAGAGGGACTGAAAGGAAATAGGCTAACGCTGTGGTGATTCAGATGACCAGACTTTCACTGTCTGCTGCTGCTGATGACACCACACAAACTACACTAGCTTGGTGGTCTTGTTAGGACAGTCTACTAAGGGTACATATTCAACAGTACTTCACCTATGTTATGGAACTATTCTTTTCCCACTTAAAAATAAAGCTATGAACTTTTGAGAGGTCAACTCCAAAACGGGAATGGGAAAGGAACTGCAATAAAATACTGTGAGTCACGTCGTTGAATACCACACCTGTCGGATATGGACAGAGATGTCCTGCTGCCGGTACTCCAACCACTCAGCGAGGCTCTGTCGTCATGTCTGGAGCCTGTCTCAGAGCCGCTGTCCCCGGCCGGCGAGACGCTCATCTGCAGGGGTAGGGACTCCATGCTGCGGTGCAGGCCAGAGAGCCTGGGGTAGAGCAGAGGGGACCCAGAGCTGCTGCGGCTCATGGACGTGTTGGAGAAGCAGTCGGACGTGTTGACGTTGAGGAGCGGGGCAGGGCTCGGGGTCAGGCACGGTGCCGTGGTGGTCATCCCTGCCAGGTCCTGCAGCTTGGAGTATGGAGGTACTCGAGGGGGAAGCTTGTCCTGAATGCTCCCAACCCCGGAGTCAGCACTGCTGGTGCTGATGTTGTCTGGCTGAACGGGCTTACTGATAGATTTACAGCTGGATAGTCTGTGGAGGTTAAAGAATAATGAAAGATCAAAAATGCGTAATGTTAGCTCACCATGTGTCTATGTTGGCTGGGCATGATATAAGAAAGACATATAACAGTATCTTTACCTGTGGTCGGAGTATTTCCCTCCAATGGACGGCTGTCTGAGACCCTGTAATTTGGAGCTGGGAACATCCACGGCAGATTGGGATGAGCATGTGGAGCTGGTGGATTTCACTGACCCATCGCCGCACTCCGAGTCCGACACCACAGCTTTGGCTTTGGCCTTCTCCTTTTCCCGGTCTGTCTGGTTGACCGGACCATTTCCTCCGAGGCTGGCCCGGCCAATGCTTTTCCCACTGCCCGGCTCTTTGAGTCTGGATGGGGCCGGTATAGAGGATGTTTTTACGGTGGGTGTGCCGACATCTATGGTGGTGCTTACAGGCCGTGATCCCGGACGAGCCCCCACAAGTGACAGAGCGCTGGATTTGGCTGGTCGTGGCAGGCTGCGATACTGGATGTTACTACGCGCATTAGGGGCCAGGAAGCCTTGCTCTGAGTTTGACACATCAAGGCTGGTCTTTCGCCCTCCGCCTGCAGCAGGCTTGACAGGGATGCCGGAAGATTTGGGTATTTTTCCAACGGTAGCGGATCCGCCTGGGATGGCAGTGCCACCCGCTGTCATCACCGTGGCTGTGCCCGTCGTCGGGGTGGGCTTCTTGTAGCCAAACCCGGCAGAAGGACGCACAAGGCCAGAAGGCGGCTTGCGATTCTCCCCTCTGTCCTTCCCTGCATCAGAGCATGACCGCTGAAGTCCTGAGTTCTTCACAGCCATCTTTGTCTTATCCACCGCCTTCTCGTCACCTTTTGGAGCTGCAAAAGCATACAAAGAACTTTTCATTAAGAGTCCCAAGGAAGCAAAATAATAAAAAAAAAAATCACACAAATGGTGTTAATACAGCTAATCAAAACACACCCCTTCATCCATAAAACAACTTATCAGTATTCATTAAGCGTACACTTCATCATCACAAGAGAACCAAATTGCACGGCACTAATGATTGTAAATTACAGCCAAAGTAAATGGCATTTGACCTCTGATGCCATTTCACTAATAGAGCCGGACCTGCCCAGTTGCTATTAATTACTCTGAAAATTTCCAGTGCTGGCTAAAATAGAAGCTCCCCGGGTGCCACAGGAAGCAAGAGAACTTGAAGCTTTTAAATTCTTACCACACCCTGCTGGAAAACTAAATTTCGCACTCGACTAACTGTCAGTGTGAGAATGTGTGTATATGTGTGTATATATACACACTTTGAGTGCCTGCGCATGTGTGTGTGTGTGTGTGTGTGTGTGTGTGCATTTGCATGTGTGCAGGCTCAGCAGTCCTCTGGTCTGATTGTGTAGTGATGCCTCTCCTTATCCTTCTCTCTCTCTCTCTCTCTCTCTCTCTCTCTCTCTCTCTCTCTCTCTGTCTGTCTAACACTCTTTGTGCTAATGTGAGTAGTGGATGATATCCATCATCAAACTGAACCCATGTGGAGTAAGGCTGGAGTGTTTATGGCTCAGGCCCTAATTTAATTAACAGTCAGTATGGCAGTGGACAAGAGACCACATGGATGCTATTGAAGTAAGCCGATACAGATGTCTGAATGCGCATTATAATTCCACAAACGGTTCCTTTGGTGTTTCTACCAAGTAGATGATTTGTTTTGATTCTTTACGTTTAAACAAAAACAGCTTTCTGTCACATGTTAAATCCAATCTCTGCCCTGAAGTTTATAACTTATTGTTTAATGCTAACACAATAATGCCAAACTGAATGTGATACTGAGGGATGGCAACAGCAAAGTGACAGGCATCTGGATTCTCTTAAGAGTATTTATAAATATCCATGACATGCAAGCAAAGACACTGTGGGCCTGATCCCAGGGGAACGTGGCAAAATACAAATGGGGTCTTTCGTAAATTTGAAAATTAAGTTTGCTATGTAAACTTGAATGTGCCTAAAACGTAGAGTTTCTGAGACTATTAACGTCTAGTATCACAAACATGACAGAGCCAATTAGGAGTCAAAATGGAAAACAAAGTTATTTCAGTTTGGGGTGAATGAGAGGGAAGAGAAACTGAGACTGCTGAAACCCATTAGTATAAAAGATGCAAATGCAGACACAGAAAGACGTCTCCTTCTGAAAGAGGACTCTAAAGAGGACATGCTACTGAACCAAAAAAAAAAAAATTCAGAATGACCCTATTTGGACGTTTGGATTATCTGGACGCTGCTGATTGCAACCGGCCTTCTGTGGAGTGCCACAGTTGACCCCCATTCCCTTATCACTGGTCAAGGCAAAGCACCAAAGAAAGAAAATAGCTGACTGAAGCACTCTAGCTAATGAGCACAGGGTGTGCAAGGGCTTGTGCTTGAGCCTCTTATAGAAAGGAAGGTGGGTGGGCCACAGAGAGAGAGAGAGAAATGAACTTAAACATTAAATGCTTGATATTTTATAATACATATTATAACATATTCTTGATATATTTTCACTTCTTACAAGGGTACAAATATAAACATCTTTTATTCCATTCAGGTTCATGATATAAGCCTTAGGAAACAATAAGGCACGGTCAAAGATTTTTTTTATGGAGGTCAGAAAATGAGAATCCTTTTCGCAGACAGGCTCCTTACTCCGTAAGGAGATTCACAATGAGGGCCACTGAAGTACTGGCAAGTACTTTCACTGCCAGACAAAGCCACATCTGACGCGTGGCCTTTCAAAAATAAAATCCAGAGAACAATAATTGCATTTTGGTTGCTTAAGACATTTTGTTCTTTGTGCTGTACATAAATTAGCTATTAGGGATCCTGTTAAGAATATCAACCATATGTTGTCAGTGAGCCATGGTAGCATTGCCTCTTCAAACTCAGAGATAATTTGCAGCGTGTACGAGCAGCCAGCCAGACCCACAGTCTGTGGGTTCATCCTTATTATCATGATCTGAGAGTCTCTCCTTGGAGAGCGTGCGCGCTCCATGGAACGTGGAGGGTGCTGCTGACAAAGGCTTTCGTCGAGCAGACATTAACATTTACAGACTCGCTGAAAGACTAATGAGCACTTCTCTCTCCCCCTCCCTCGTTCCCTCCCTCTCACTCGCTCTCTATATCCCTCTTTTGCTCTCTCCCTCTCTCTCTTTGGGATGAACTGCTCTTCTAGCATAGTTGACAATCCCGCTCGTGGTTCGCTGGCCCACTGCCTGTACGACTGGTAGACAGCTCTATGGCTTTGACTTTCCTTTAGACCCAGACAATGTCTTAAAATATCATTTCAACTTATTCTTTTTTTTCTTCAACTGCATGCAAAGAAGTACACCATGATTTCGATAAAAGAGACTTGGCTGGGTTTCTTAGCATACGTTATGCTAGCTGACAACACATAGTCTAATATCTTTTTTTCTTTCCTAGATGAGGAATTTAATATACCATTTCCAATCACCTGAAGGTGCAGACTCCAGCTAGCATGCATACCAGTATGGAGGTGTCATTTCTCTTTCTCACAGTGCTCTGTGCCATGTTGTGAATGGTTGAAATATTTCAGTGTTGACAGCGGTGGTGAGGACAGAAATTAAACATGTGTCTCGTATATTAGCCTTTTAACCTGTGGCTAGACGTATGCCCCCTGAGGCCAGCATGCAGCAAATACACAGTCCAGATGGTCTCTTTGAAACCCAGCTGCACAAACTGTAGGTATAATACTCACTGGGTCATGTATTACGACAAAAAAAAAAAAAAAAAAAAAAAAACATAAAACAGTCACAAATGCAAAGGGTGACAAGAACACAAGAAAACGTGTAAACAAAAAGCTGGTTTCTTTTTTTTCTTTGCTCTTTTTCTTTTTGAGTTTTAAAGGGCAGCTATAAATTCCTCGCCGTAAATACAGGGTCCACAGAGAGAAACAGAAAAAAGTCGCTGGACAGAGACAAAAACAAAGGCTTTGTGCGTGTTTGGGCCTGACAGGAAGGGGAGATGGGTGGGGATGGGTGATTTAAAATGTGGTGGTGGTGGTGTGCTATCAAAGCCGTTTGTGGGCAACAGCTGTCTTGGCACAACGCCAAGGCCCTCCCCTTAGCCACGGCGTGGCACAGTGGGGCATCATTCTACACCGGGCATTTTCGCCACCACCACAGGCTCATCTGGGCTTTTGTCACGGCCGACCCCGAGCAGCTGATCTAATAGATATAAGGCGCTTTCTGTACAGTGTGTCTGAGCCAAAGAGGATTTTTTTCCCTCTCCCTATGCCTGAAATTCAAAGAGGCATATTGAGAGGCCATGACATGACCATGGTTGTTTGGGCTTTTGCAATGCAGCTTACGGAGCATTGCTCAAGCAATACTAGATCATGAATCTACTTCTCACAGAAGGGTAATACTGATAATATGGCCATCGTACTTAGATTTTAGGATTTATTTTAGGAAACTCTGCTGTACAACTATGGAATCTGTCAGCATAGAGAACGACAGAGATTTTGTGTGTGTGTGTGTGTATATATGTGTGTATGCCTTTGGGTTTTCACGGTGAGGACATTCAAAGAGCATGTGATTGAGTGTGTGTGTGTGTTTTATGTCTGTGTACCATCTTGCTCACCTGCCACTTTGAGCATGCTCTGGGACGTGTGTGTGATGGGCGAGGTGACCCCGACTGGAGGGTTGCGCCCCTTCTTCAGCCCGCTGCCGGCATGCTGGCTTAGCGTCTGCGGTTTCCTCAGCTCCCCCTTGACCCCCGTGCTTCCACCTCCGCCGCCATCGTCCAGCGTGCGGCTGCTGCTCTTCTTCCACTTGCTGGAGGTCTCCGTCTTGAGGCTGCCCGTGTCGTAGCCGCCCTCGCTCCGCCGCAGTGCCTTAGCCTCCTCGCTGTACCACGACAGGCCGCTTTCCACCAGGGAGCGCTTCTCCGCATCCGTGCGCAGCTGACCGAGTCAAAAAAGAACATTGATGGGGTGGATAGAGAGAGAGAGAGAGAGAGAGAGAGAGAGAGAGAGAGAGAGAGAGAGAGAGAGAGAGAGAGGGAGGGAGAGAGAGAGAGGTCAGTCTCACAAAAGAAAGGGTATGAGTACAATAGGAACATCAGTGATGAATGGCCCGCCTAAAGGAGAAAGCGAAGCACACCAAACAGAGGTGACTTTTTAGGGAGTAAAATGCTACCCCAGCAGCAGACTCCTAAGCCAATTAAAAAACAATCTCTATTGATGTTCACTGCAAATACTGTATGTTAGTTCACAATGTGTGAAGGACAAAAGGTCAATGTTCTATTTTCATAAAGCACAATTTGTAATATCTTTAATGCATCTGTGACACAGACCTGCCTTGAATATGCAATATACTGTACTGAACTCTCTGATACTGTTGTGTTGAATTTCCAACGCATGAAATCACATGTTCATAAAAGCCATGGTCGTTATTAAATAACAACTTCAGTCTGACTGAATATTGTATTAAAAAATAATAACTCACCTACCCTACTGTTAAAACCCAATCCTTACAAAACACAATATTAGCTTAACCCACAGGTCTTCGGATTGGATGTACCCAACGTGACAAATCCTCCAAACTGAACACCACCAAACATGGAAGTTTCACTTCATTCTGCAAGACTATCTCCATTTATGCTCTTTGGACAACCTGTGGTCGCATACCGCTGGAAATGCGGGGAAGGGAGCTGGCCCTCCGCACACGCCTAATGTCACGAGTCGGAGAAATTATGACACCGCAGAAGACGTGCTTTTGTTCTGATGCCTGCTCTGCATCACACCAGAAGAGAGGGGGGGGCTGTGATTCATCCGCAAGTGTCTGTGATCGACCACAAGTGTTTACAACGAGTCAGATCAGTGTGGGTTTTTTTGCCCCTCTCTGATGAAAGACGATCGGTTACTGTGCTGAAATGGGTGAAATGTCACGCTCAGGCCACACTGGGGAAAATGAATAGTGGAAAGAGGATGATTCATTGGATGGACTCAGAAGACCCCACTAAGGTACATCATCCAAACGCAAATCACAAGAAGTACAGTAGCCTACAGTACAGGGATTTATTAGTGGAAGGTCCCATGACTTCTGTAAGGACACACAGTAACACAAGAAGAGAAAACGCAGAATGCTTTTACTTGTCATAAACAAGGTGCTGGTGGTGTATGTCTATTCTAACCAGGCTATTCAGAGTCTAAGACAAGGTTATGATCCACTGATTTAAGTCAGTCATAACATGTGGCTCCATAAACATCTACATTTGTGTGTTTCTCTCTAAAAACTGTATGACTGTATCTCTAAAGTGATACATATTCCTGGACAGAGGCAGAGGTTGTGAGATCTCCCTTTGCGCTCCCTTTGTGTGCGCTGACCCGAGGCCTCCCTTGCTGAACAGCCGGACCGGTGCAGATGGCAGCGCTTTCTAGAAGTGACCTTCACCATGGCGCGAGGAAATGGCGCGCCACTCCTAGAATCATCGTGTGTGTGTGTCGGCCGTTGTCATGGCAGCGCCACACCACCCACTTCCAACAGGACTGGCACAGACTCACAACACGACTGAGCGGGAAAAAAGCAGGCCACCGTCGAATGCCTCCGCACAACGCCGCCTTAACCATCGAAAACACAGCCGACTGTGACCTATATTGGAGATGTGGGCCTGTTCGAATGTGGGTGTGAAACGGCTTGTTCTGAACACTGCATCAGTGGGAGGCTTTCTAAACCGAACCGTTTCTTCTTTCAGCACACATACCGTAGTGTTGACTTCCTGTAAGCTTAATGGCTAAGAGAGAGACAAGTTGAGAGAGACAGAGATGGAGAGGCAGAGACAGAAAGAAAGAGAAAGAGGGCGGGAGAGAGAGAGAGAAAACCTGTAGGAGAGGATTGTGAGGAGAACGTTTTTTGCTTTTTTGGTGTCTGTGTGTGTGTGTGTGTGTGTGTATGTGTGTGTGTAAGCATGCATCAGTGTACAGGTGAAGCCTGCTAGTAAAGCATGAGTACCTATTGCTGCCATTTGTATCAGTTTATAACGGCAACTTTTCCTACAATTTGTAACTTGTTTTGTTCAGGCAATCCAGTAATATTACATTCCCGCTAACATAACTCTCTTTGGAACTGAGACAGAAAACAAGAGTCATATTTTAGAGTGTGTTAAGAGTACCAGCTCTCTGGGTGGCCCTGAGAAAGAGCATGCAATCGTACATCAGACAGCCGAATCACAGTACACCATTGGGATGACTTATAAGAGCAAGGCCGAATCACGGCAGCGGCGGCGGAGGCGGAGGCAGAGGCAACGAGGGGTGAATCACACACCAGGGGCAGGAGGAGAACGGCAGCTTAGTCTGGCTCTCATCACTGACTAATGGAACACAGCCACCTCTTCGACACGGTGTGTGTGTGTGGATGTGAGTGAGTGAGTGAGTGTGTGTGTGTGTGTGTGTGTGTGTGTCTGTGTGTATGTGTGTCTTAAAGAGGGAGAACTAGGTTTGTGTGAGGTGAAACACAAGTATATGTGCAGTACTTGGTTGTATCGTTACATGCTTCTATCTACTTTTGTATGTGGAAAATGTGTGTGTGTGTGTGTGTGTGTGTGTGTGTGTGTGTGTGTGTGTGTGTGTGTGTGTGTGTGTGTGTGTGTGTGTGTGTGTTTGTCTGTCCAACACTCTAAAGTGAGGTCTTTGGCAACAGAACACTGTAGTCCATGTAGCAGTACACAGAGTATATCTCAGATGACCATCGATCGCATCTGTCTAAGCAGGCTTACTGCACACACACACACACACACACACACACACACACACACACACACACACACACACACACACACACACACACACACACACACACAGAGCTCTGTTCCCCACTCACTCATCCTATTTGCAGTCTTGTGTTATGTTTGGTCTGGGAGTCATTGATCGCGTGTTAAATGTCTGAACACACACACACACACACACACACACACACACACACACACACACACACGTTAGGCTGACTCTGAAAATAATTAATCAATCTCAAATACGACTCCTTTGATATAACACTCTGCAGCTGTGTCATCCAATGCCACAAAAACCACAACAAGCGTTCCATTAAAATAATGTGTTGTGCGGTGTTTTGGGTGGAAAGTGAGAGCAAAGATGACTCACCACGATGGCGGAGTTTCGGCGGGAGCCAATGGGTGTGGTGGGCAGCGAGTTGAGCGAGGAGCCGGCGTTGAACTCTTCAGAGCTGAGATTGTCTGAGCCGTCACTCAATCCACTGCTGATGGAGCTGCTTTCATCCCAACTGCAGAGTAAGACAGGGAGAGAGAGAGAGAGAGAGAGAGAGAAGGAGAGGGAGGGTGAGAGAAGGAAATGGAGGACTGTCAATGCAAGATTGTCAAACTGGTCATGCAAGATCAGGTCAGAAGTTTGAAATCATGCTGTATTTCTCAACAAAGTTGCTGATCTTGTTTCACGTCTAGACATAGTCTACTGTACTCCAAAACCAAAAGGAATATCATCTGTAAGCCCACTGCATGCATCCATCTCCTCTCCTGTTGGACATTTTGGGGTGGGGTGGAGTGGGTGTCGGGGGAGGAAAGGGGTCTCGGGTCTCTGTGTGACAGTGATGAATGGCTCGGAGCTGCCGGCCCGTAGAAGTGCTCCGTCACTCGACAGACACATTTCTGTACTCCAGAGATATCTCTAAAAATATCCACTAATGAGATCTCTTCCCACCTAGCACCATCCGTCTGGCAAATTAGCGTTATTAAGACACAGTGACAGAAGCATGGATGAGGAGGGAACGCTCTTGAGCTGAGAAAGAAAGGTTAAGGTGTGAAGGTATGCGGGCCTCTATTGTGTGGCTGGGTGCTTTTTTTAAACAGGATTTTATGATAGCTGTGCGTATCGTGTGGATTGATATTGCACAATGTCAAATGAATATTGCCATATACTTATCTCTGAATCTGTTCCCAGCATGAGAAATTTAATCGCAGTAAGCAATACAATCTTGAAAAAGTGTGTGTGTGTGT
Organism: Sardinella longiceps; assembly: GCA_027497455.2. Classification (NCBI taxonomy): domain Eukaryota; kingdom Metazoa; phylum Chordata; class Actinopteri; order Clupeiformes; family Clupeidae; genus Sardinella; species Sardinella longiceps. Next base: position 20,491,005 of record JAODXP020000018.1, on the reverse strand, counting down.
GTGTGTGTGTGTGTGTGTGTGTGTGTGTGTGAAACACTCCCTCTGTGAGAACAGGGAAATCAGTCTCAGTCTCTGAAGCCACATGTAACACTGGCTGGGTGGAGAGGAGAGGAGAGGAGAGGAGAGGAGGGGATCCAGTGAAGCCATGAGATGAGGGGGAGGGAAGTGGAGAGAGAAGGGGGGGATGGAATCTTCCAGATGGGTGGTCGAGTAGGTCAGGCCATAGCCAAAGGGGAATCAGGGATGAGATGGGTGTGGGTAAAAATGGTGAGGGGCACCTTGAAAACCACAAAGGTCAAGGTTAACACTACACTCGCAAGAATGTTCTTGTATGATAGAATTAAAATGCGGAAAATCTCAAGTATCATTCAGTTTTTACAAACTACTTTCAGCAACTGAACTGATATCAGTTTTGAACAAAAGTGCTTTCAAAACCTGCCCATAAGCGAGCAGCGAGGTCCATGATTAAAGGCAGATGTATACAAGCAAAGAACACCCAAGAAACAGAATACAGGGTGTCATTAACAGGTTGTCTAAAAGCTGTGGTAAGTCCATAATCTAACGGCTAAGGGCATCCCTGAATGACAGACGAGGGAACTTAGGGGAGGGAAGAGGAGTGGGGGTTGTGAGGGGTTTTGGGGGGGATAATTATTAGGATTTGTGTTACATGCTGCTTGAACCACCTCCACCCCTCCCCTTTAATGATCCCTGCCCAGTTAGCAGTACAGAGGAATATTAATACCTCTTGAATTAAATGCTTCTACACCAGAGACCATTAAAAGAAAACAACACACACACACACACACACACACACACACACACACACACACACACACACACACACACACACGCAAACCACAGCCAACACCATCGTAATAAATGTCTAGTTACGCTCAGCTATTTTAGGTTAGCAGTAATCTGAGTGTCTTTAGCCAAGACTGCCTGCCTCACGGCTAATTGCAGGGTAGTTTATTACACTCTGACTAAGACGCTCACTTAGGGTCATGAGAAAATACAAAGGTCGCGCTTCCATCCTTGGAAAACGAGACGCAACCTGAGCTACCTCAGCACTACTCTGACCATTACCTCATCACAGGAAATAAAAGAGTCTTGATCTCCTCCACCCTTCCTACTGCATCAATCTAAAAACGAAAACCCACAGAATTTCATGTTAATGCTTTCTCCGACACATGCACAGACAGACATGCAGACACAGGCAGAAAGAGTCAAAGGAGGATGCGTCCTATGTGATCCTATGCCTGGTCGTTAGAAATGGAAAGAAATTGACCTATTGGTGATGCAGCACTTTCAAAAGTAACATTGATAGCTTTTATGTAAATGGCTGTAGGATTTAAGCCAGATTGACTCTGTGCTCTGAAAAGAGGTCCAGGGGCATCCATCTGCTGTGTGGCACGGCTATGTGGGGCATAGCTAATATTTATTTCACACCGACAAACACAATTAGACTAATTATCTTTCAACAATATTCATACAGAAGTGAAACATGGATCAGTTTCCCTTTGTTAATCAGATGCATTACAATGACCTTCACCTGGAGGCAATAACTGACCTGTGTTGTACCCGTGTTAGGCCTGTTTTTTATTTTTCAATGTTAATGCCTTTTCTGAGCCACACTCCTAACAAGATAAACTAATTCATCTATCACTACCATTCTTTTCCCTAACAGACAGATGTCTGAAAATCTGAAAAGACTTGGATTGAATTGAGCATGTTTTCAAATGAGATTAGAGTTGGCAGTTAACCATATTAAAATTGACTACACTAATGTCAACACAAATACTTTTGGCCATTTCATCATCCAAGTGGAGCAAAAATAGGAGACATGCTACCCATTTCTAACTACTAGACAGTGTGAGGGTGTCAGACACAGTGACAAAGGGGCGGTGCTCAACAAATAGAAGGACACTGATCTAATTGCTCATCCTCAGCCTGCCTCCATGTTTTTTTTTCCTCTCTCCTCAACACAATGATGCAACGTTCAGCTTAAAAAGCTTTAAAAAAAAAAACTCTCTCCGAAACAGCCTTGTATTTGTCCGCCCATTACGGAGGGTGGCTTCCAAGCACAACAGACAATTTCAGAAGCAGCAGCAATTACAGTAGGCTTAATGCCTATCACCAGGGGACAAAACCCCACACACGCTTTTCTCTTTTGAATCCATCTGAGTCAGAGGATGCAGGCGTGAGCTATGTGGCATAGGAGTCTGAACCACTTCAATAGAACTCAAAGTGCCTTAGTAAACTGTGTGCATGGATGACTATTTTATGAGGTGAGAGGAAATCAAAGCCATATGTAGCTTTTGCGTGGGTAATTGGTATACTGATTCACTGACTACTGTTTCCATCTGACAACAAATTTCTCATTTGATAAGGGAGCTTAGACTACACCATGGTAGTGATGGCTGCCTTGCGTTCATATGGCTGCAATGAAAAAACAAAACTACAACCAGGCAAAACTCCCAATAAGTGATCACTGTAGTTTGTACAGGAAAACAAATAATGTCTAACTCTACATAGAAGACAAAGAAATGTGGACACAGTAGAATTAAGATAGATGAGACTGCCTTAGATCTAAACTATCTAAAATCATTTCAATTCAGCAAAACCATATTTCTCGCTGAGGTAATGTTCTTTTTAAGCGGCAAGAATAAACAATGTTTTAATATATTTTATGGCTTCCAGTTTGTATTAAGGACAAGCCAAAAAATATTTCTCCCTCAATTCTTGGCTCTCAACCCTTGGAGACATACCTCGAAGCCTGGCAAGGCCGACTCCGTCCGAGTCCAACTGATGGTCCGTTAGATCTGACGCCAGAGGAAGTGAGCGTACTCCTCTGCTCAAACAGCTAAAGTGCTATGTTCAAACAAGCCTCTAAACCGCTATTCTTCCTTTAAAGTACAGTGAAATACTATTCATGACAAACAGTTATCTTTGATGTTCTTAAGTTTTTTTTTTCAGGTTTCATATTTTTTCTCAAATAATCCCTGTCTTGGGTCAAGTATACTCAAAGGCTACTTGAATACAAAGGGAAAAAAACAACAAAAAAAACAAATACACACACAGAATTCTAAGGATAGCTGTGAAATAAGAATGGGAACCAATCACAGTAATAGTCGTTCTCTATTTCCTTGTTCTTCCCTACCTTCTGTCATCGAGCGGAAGGTTGACTGTATCTGACCCAGCGTGTGTCCTTGTGTTATGTGTTTGTCTTATCAGTCACGGTGTTCTATTTATCATTTGTTTTCCATCATAAGGATTTGTGGTCAGTGTTTGAATGTGATACTGTATGGTGTCTGAGGTACAGGCACAGATGGTCCCCAATATGTGTTGTAAGACCACCTAACCGGTTAAGCCTTAGAGAACAGATTGCCCTGACAGAACACTGAATATGGGGGACCTTGGACTATGCAGCCAAAACTGGCACTGTCATTTCAATGTCAATTTAATGTGTGAAACCCTGGAATCCATATTAATCTTCAGCCTACAATGGCAGCAATACTCTGTTGAAGTGGTCATCATTGAATAATTGTATCTATTTGAATTACTATTATTCATACAACAAACTATTATGTTTTTTATTTGTGTATGAATGAAATCTACCACACACTCACTCCAGTTCAACCAGTTCCTCCATCATGGCAGTGAATGAATCAATAGAAACCCCTCACACAAAAGCCCCATCACAGCTTGCCCATTGTAGATTAACAGAGATTAAGACTAGTACATGTTTGGTTTAAGTAATCGTGCCATAACTACGGTTAATTCCAACTGCCCGGGGGATTATTCTTCAACAAAGGTTCACACCAGTATCAGACAATGTGGATGAATCCTCATTACAAAACACTACAACATATTGATTTAACACCAGCAACACCTCACACCTTCAATGTCCTGATCACAAGAAGCAAGTTCTTTTGGGATTCCTTGGATCCCACCATAGGAATAATAGACTATTATCCAGACAGCTATAATGCAGTCAAATATGCAAGAAGAGTGTGGTGTAGCCACAATGTCTGTTCTGTTTTTCTTTAAGCTTGCGAAATAAATCTAGTAAAACTATAAAACTAGTGGCAGCTCAATATTAGTCCATGTGGACAAGGGTGATGTGAGTTTGTGTTCATGTGAGGACCCTGGTTGTCCAGCTCCTGTGTCCCTGATGGCCACTTTCAATCAAGCAGAAACAAGACCTCATTTCTCAAAGGGTCCATTTTGTGGACATTGGTGGAAAACTGCTGACCTACAGCCAGATGCTCCAGCTGATACAGAGCAACAACAGAGGATCCATCCACACTGAAAAGTGTAAACATGCAGCAAAGCAAATGATTGAAACTATACCCCAAGGGTCTATGTAAATTATAGTGCTTTGGCTACTCAGTTTTTTTTTTATTATTCAAAATGCAACACTGCTACAAACTGACTAACATAAAAAGTGAAAGTCATATCAGACCAGTTGAGTATCCGTTATACTATGTGCTCTAAATCTTGCAGCTTTTAGAAAGCGACACACAGACTAAAATTAAACCTCAGGTGTGGTCAAAGACAAAGCCGTTGATAAAGACAATAGTTGGGCTGGTTCAACAGTCACTCCCCCCCAACTATGAACACCACCAAATCATAACAACGGGAAGGGTAGCTGTCCAAGTACTAAACCACACACACTGACATTGTTAAATGGGTTTTTATGTTTACCGTGGCCTCACTCCAGCATCGACAGTTGATGTAACAGCCATGCTCACGTTTCGATTGGCGACGCTGAGAGATGTTTTGTTTCAAACAGCACAGGGGAAGGACAGGGAACACTTTTGAATGGAGCGTGCTGCTCCTCCCCTCGGTAAAATAACTTAAAGCAGCTGTGGTCTCTCACTACCACCATGGCCCCCTTCAACAGTCCCAGCTGTTTGGATCACACACACACACACCCTATCCCCCTGTAACAATGACTGTGCTATAAGTCAAGTGGAATTCCACAACAGTGTGAAAAGGTTGTGTCAGAGGAGCTATTAAATGGTGTTTAACGTTCATCTACACAACAGGTAATTGCAATACACCATACATGAAGTCCCAAAGCAATATGAAAAACTAACAGTAAATCACATACCACCTTCAGGGAGCCAAAACTATTAAACTCAGATCCAGTCTACATGTATCATTTGGGGGATCTGAGAATGAGACAAATATAATGTAAAGGGATAGTTATAAAAGTAGGTTATCTGCTGTACATCTGGTCGTCTTGGATGACCTCTGAAATTAATAAGGCTCTAAATGAGAATAAAGTCCACTTTTTGGAAATGAAAAGTTCCGCAGGTGGCAGAAAACAGGCCTGGCTTGGTTTTGCTCTTCTGGCTAACTCCAAGAAACGAAACATGAGGACCCAATTGAGAGACATCATACATTGGCTGGGACTAAAATTCAACAGAGCTTCCAAGGAAGGAAAACAGGACAACTTTTACACAATACAGCAACACACACACACAGATAGTGTTGTGAGCGCTTGCGAGAATCTTTCTTCACAAAAGGGAGCACAATGACCTGCATGAGGTCAATACACAGAACCAGCTAATTACAATAAGAAAGACAGACATCAGTAGGACACTGGCTGCTAGTGTTTCAGTATAACATCACTTATCTTGGGGAAACCTCACCAAGCAAGTACTCAATGGGGCAATCTACTTATTTACAAACCATGTTTATTTCCTATTACCCAAAGCAATCAGAGGTGAGAGGGCTAAGTGAAAACCCTGCAAGGTTATAAAGTAAAGTGGCTCACTTGGAAATACACACTGACAAAGACATTGATAACATGAGCATAGAGGTCCCCTGTGAAAACAACACTGAAAAAAAGTTAATAAAAGTTAATCTCTCTCAACTTTTCACCTGTTGTCATAAAAACTTTTTATGTATACTTCAAAAAGAGAAGAAGTGAAAATGCATAGCCCAGTCTGTTATAGCCATAATCAAGGTCGCTGACCTTCTATTGTCTGCGCTGGCCTTCCTGATTCCCCTGTAACACTCCACTTCTCTTTGTCATAAAACGGTTAGGCTATAAACAAATCAGCTGCACAGCAGACTCAAAAACAGGATCAGGTTTCTAACTGACACTATCCGGGTATCCAACGTCATTTCATGTCAAACAAGTCAGGGTCAAGTGAGCAAAATCCTTAGCCTCAAACTTCCCCATTCAACCAATGCTATTTGTGCAACAGGGTAAAAACATGCGCTTATGAATCAAATATGCGTGTATTTTCCTATTCGCGTAATTCCACAAATTGTGGTAGCCTATGTCGCAATATGTAATTTCTGCACGTAAAGCGTTCTGCAAAAAGCCACTTCAGACAAAAAACAAGTTGACCAGCTGGCAAAAGTAATGCTCTTGAGATTATTGATAAAAGACACTCGGCTGCCATTCCATCCCAGTCAGAACTTGGGAAGCATCTGTCCCTGGACCATGGTTAATGGCTTGATCAGCTGTCTTTGTTTTAATGGGTTTACATAAAGGGTCGATGGCAGGGTCAGCCACTCAGAAAAAGCAAAAACAACAGAGCTCCAAGGTCAAAATCAATGAGGTCTAATGGAGAGGACCCCCCGTCTGTCGTCTCAAAGAGGTCCGAATTATAATAAGATTACCTGATTACTAAGATGTATAACACACCTATAACAGCATAGGTCTATATGTAATATGATTTGCCGGTCCATTGAATAAATTACAATATTCTTTTTTATTTAAATCATTGGTCTGAAGAACATGTCATTCAGATGCTCATTCCGCTGACTGAAGTGAGCCATCGCCTTGAGACTGCATTTAGCGGAGTTCACTTCAGTCACGTTCAATTGGAGCACCGGGTGCAATGACACAATTGCGCCCGCTAAAATGTAGGTCATACAAGGAACACCGTCTAGAGCTTAATCAGTCTACAATTTGCATCACAACCTGTGCCTAATGGGCAACAAACAAACACTTGACAAGGGCATCTCCATCACAAAACAATAGAAATACTTCCGCGACAATGTGAGAAATCCGCTGCCCCTACTGCATTGCACCCCCCACTACACACCCCTTTCACATTCATCGTCTTTGACTGCACCGTCAGACAGTGACTGACCAACCTCTGGAAATGTATTCCCGGACCCGGTTGTAAGAATCTTTTAAATGATCAAATGCAAAATGACTCCAATAAATACCCAAATTCTCCAATTTGTGTAGCGCCTTTATGTAACCTTACAGATTATTAAATTAGCTAATTATTGTAATAGCCAACAACTTGAGGATTTAAGCGACACGGCACAGAAATGAAATGCATAGGAAGCAAAAAAAGAGACCTCTCTTATCATCTGTTCATTAACTACTTAACCCAGATCACATAGTAGCCAATGAGTCTATCAACCAGCATGTAGGGAACCCTTTTCTAGTCATAGTAAAATATGCCTCTTACAACATATAGGTCGCCAAAATCATTTCGTAACAGTGATATAGCACCATGCTCAACCATTCCTTGGTTATCAATGAAAATCTCTTCTTGCACACCTTGCGGTTTTATAGGGACTGACCACTGGTCCACTGCTGCAGACACCGAGGCACTGACTGTTTTAATAAAGGATACCCGGCTTTCTTTTGCCTGACTGACATTTTGCTTTGCTTTGTTCACACGTGGATTATAAAATCAATTCATGCAGCAACATGATGTAGATAAATAAATAACCTTTATGACTTCCCTTACCTTGAAAGATAATGCATTGTCCTCCCTCTCTGAGACGGGAGCTGCAGCACTTTTCCATTGAGAACTCGCCCACTCATCGTTATTCCACTGCTTTGTTCGCGTTGTACATAGCCTGCTACAGTCCTTACAATCCCACGTTTCCTTGCTGAAAAGCCCACTGCTTGATTTTCAGATTCAGCCTGTTAGGATTCAGTGAGAATCCGCTGCGCCAATCTCCCGACCCACATTTGGGGAGCGTGTGAGGGAGAGAGACAGAGCGCGCGGGGGAGTGGGAGAGAGGAGGAACGGTAAGCCCACACCCCCTTATTTCACCCACCCTCTTTTCCTCCAGCTTGATCGCAACCAGCTGTAATGCTAAAAATGTACACACCAATATCTTTCACGCAACCATCCGGATTCAGACATTAGACTTCTAATAACGAAATGCAATTTTGAATGCGTCGTTATTAGGACAAAACAAGAGTCCTTCGATTTTTTTTCAACACGTGCTACTACTACAGTGGCAAGTCCACTGGCAAGCATCTGCTGGGTAATTTGTCAAAGAAATTTCCACAAGACACGGCTAGAATACTGTAGCAGAGGAGTGCTATGGGTCAGATATCATTAAGAGAGGACAGCAGAATGGGGCGCCTTTTCCCTTATTTGACTCGCCAACACTGACTGAATACTAGCCTTTATCTGACAAATCAATAGCGCGCTATTGACTACGCCGCTTCAGAAAGTTAAAGCTATTGGAACGGGCGAGAAGAGATCATGAATATCCTTGCCACAAACAGAAGACTGTGGAAAAGGCCACAAAGAGGGACTTCTTCCTCCAGACACCCTCCCTTGCACCCACCAGCTCTCGGAGGCGGTGGTGCCATGCTGTCCCCGGCCAGGTGTGTGGTGTGTGAGCGGCATAATTGATTGGTTGCATTGGTAGCGGCCTTGAGCACAAGGGCAGCAGGTGTGCATAGCCCGTGCCACCCTGGTTGCCTGGTACGACTAAAGAACTCGAGAGAGAGAGAATCCAGAACAAAGGGGAGGCTGGGAAAAGTGACTGCATAATCAATGACTTCACTTGCCTCCTCTTTACTGTTACTATGTTCCCAAGTGGCTTCACTTGTCTGTGTGCATTAAGTGCCAAGCACCCCTGTGGGCTAGCAAGGGGGCACTGTCAAAACATTTCCACCGAAAAGACCTTGATCAACAGGACAGGCAGTCTGTGTGAGATAAATGTGGTGTACAAGCAACTTCACCTCAGTCTTCAGAGAAATACCGAATTAGATTTCTGTCTTTGCCAGATGTACTTTAGCTAAGCGGTTCTGTTTTTGTGAAGTACACAATGGCTAGATGTCACTCAAGATTGACCTCTGACATTGATGACCACGGGAGCAGAACAATTCCTCTGTCCTCCCTTGGATTTAGTTTTAACCAGAGGGAGTAACAAACCGCCACCGCATTTAACGTAATTAGCAACTGTAGCGATTGTCACGGCCCCTTGCTCAGCATAATGGCTCAGTTCAGCCAGGAGTCTTTGATTACCCTGGGAACCTGTCACCACGGTGAAGATGAAAGCAGGAACAGGGAGGCCAGGAAGAGATCTGGGAACTCTCATCCGTGTTATCTAGTGCACAGGCTATGGCTACTCTCTCTCTCTTTCTCTCTCTGTCTCTCTCTCTCTCCTCTTTTCAGGGATCTATCCCCCCTGGCAACACAGGCTTAAAACCCCCAGCCTAGACGCACCACAAACACAGGCCTGCTCTGGGGAGCTCTGTCCCATCCTGCTCAAGCAGCCATGATGCAGGCTAGGCCGGTGGAGGGGGACTCCTTTCCTGGTACTCCTCTTTGGTGTGCTACTGATTGATCCCATGTGTGACTTAGTGTGAGTTTAGATACCTTCACACGCACAGACTCTGAAACACACACACACACACACACACACACACACACACACACACACACACACACACACACACACACACACACACACCTTTCCTCATGTATCATTTCAAGGAACCAACTAAGCCTCTTGCTATGCCATACTGCCCTGTGCAGCTCACAATGTATCCCATTGTAAAACCATGCCGACCAGAAATATACACTGGAGGCTTTTCCAGTATTTTCCACACTTTGACTACTGTAAAAACATGTCAGTCCGAGACATACCTCAGACAAGTCTTTTCTGTTGTTGACTTAAACCGGTGGTGCTTTTCTTAGTCCATAGTTCCCCCGTGGACATCTCCGTCTTTACCCACAAGTGAGGAAATGTTGTTATCTTCATGTGAAAAAGCTCTCATCACTTGAGACGTTTCCTCAATCCTTCAAAGTGAACTTTTACTAGAACCTGCATTCTCAGTCTTGAAAAGACTGCTTTTTTGAGAGTGTTATCACTACCATCATCTATTTGGTTTCGGTATGCTTTCCTTGGACAATTTCATTTTGAACCATAACAGCTGAGAGGAGGCCAAGGTTGAGTTCAGACAGATTGGACAGCCAACTCTGTCTGAGCAGATAGTTGTTTCCCAATCACAGGCTGTTGATCCAATGGTCAGTCTAATAAGCATACACATCTACACACAGACAGTCATCATAAGATCACACCACCTTAGTTTATGAGGGTTTATAAAGTGTCCTTCAGTCCATTTTGTTTTTGCACACAAATTTAGGCAGGACTGGATTGGTGAGGTATTTTTAACCCAAGTGTTGTGGTGTGTTTTAAAGGCGGTAACTGACACAGTTAGCAAGTGTCTGTGCACATAGGGGTCTCTGTGTCATCAATTCCTTATCATTACTGATTAGCACAACAACAAACACAGATAAGCCAAGTGGTGCACCGGCATTTACTGACTACATTAACACTCATTATAGGACTGAGCTTTAGTAAACTTCAAAGCCTCTATGTGTAACTTCAAATATTTGTTTACTTTGGCTAGCAAAGTTTTATGTAGAGCAGAACATGTAAGGAATGTCACAGGGCTATTTCTGGTAAAGGTACATGTGTCCCTAGCTTGGTTAGTATTCCTTTATGGACATTAGGCCTTTTCAGGGTATTTTTGGCAGCATAATAGTGGCTAGACCACAGTTTCCTTCAAAAGTGCATACATCTGATATTGTGTGGAATGCTCTTAGTCAAGGCTCCTTTCTTTACACTAGGAGGTGAGTGCTGGCATTGTTCGACAAAACTATGATATCCCCCAGGACAAGACAAGACAAGGCAAGTGAAGAGTTGAAGAAATTTAAGCAATGCGGAGGTCTATAATGAGAAATAACAATGTTGTTCCTTCAGGGACTTTATGAAAACTTAAATGCAAGCAGGCATCACAGTATAACACATAATGCGAATTGTTTTCTAATGGTATGGTAAAATTACATAAAAATCAAACAAAAAAACAAATAAAGCCACCTTTTGCTAAAACACTTTACCAACCCAATGAAGTAGCCAGATCCATGTGATCCAATAAAACGGACCTCTGTCAAGCCATTTTCCAAATAAAGGCAAACAATACAACTTCAAAAGAAGCACAGATTTTCAGAAGCAAGGGACAGCTGAAAATGTTCCACCACTGCACTGTAAACTTACTTAGCACACATTTAACAAGTATGTCAGCTGCTCTTTTTTTCAGACACACACACAATCTTTCCATAGTAAAATGACAGAAAATAACCCACAGACAAAAAAAAAAAGGAAAAACAAGAAAAAAGAAAATCATCCACACACACACTATTACTATTTTCCCCAGACCTAGACATGGTCCCATACAAATCCATATTCCTTATTGCACCAGCTCTGAATGAGCTGAGGCTTGAGTAAGTGCTTGAAGAGACAGATCCCCTCTTCTTTCATGCGTAAATGGAGAGCTGGTGGATGCAAGTGAGTTGGCGAGTGAGTGAGTGAGTGAGTGAACGAGCGAGGGAGCGCTGGCCTGTCGCTGGCCAACACAAACAGGTGGCCCAAGGAGCTGCGTGACTGACTCGCTGCAGTCGACAGAAAAACCCAGCGGGAAAACGGCGGCTGGGTCTCCGCAGCTTCCCTCATCTTCAGACACATTTCAGCACTCCACACACCTTATTGTTAGAGACAGGATAGCCTCAACTTGACGCCCCCAGTCTGCTCTTTGCTACAAACTATCTCCCTCTCAGCCAGTTTGTTTGCTTTTCTATTCAGCTGTCTCTCTCCATCTCTTATTCCTCCAGAGCTGTGTTTGTTTCCTCTCCCCTCTCCTTCACCCGTATTCCACTCTCTTTCTCCTCTCTCCTTCTCTGTCTGTCTGTCTGTTTGCCAGTGCAGCCAGCTGTCTATCCATTTCCATTTCTACTACTCTGTTTCTCTCTCTCTCTCTCGCTCTCAGTCACTCGCCTTTTCCATTCTTTGTCTGTCTGTCAATATGTCCTTCCCAGCTGTCTATCCCTAGGCCTATATCTGCTTCTATCTCTCCCTCTCTGTTTACCTCTCTTTCTCTCTCCCTCTCTCTCTCTCTCTCTCTCTCTCGCTCTCACATGCACACACTCTTACACAATAGTCATTCTCTTTCTTCTCTTTTCTCCTCCATTGCCTCTCTTTCTTCATTTCTTTTTTCCATGCTTATCTCTCCCCTCTCTTTCCATATTTACATTCAACTGTGCAGCTTCTTTGAAGACAAAAAAATAAGGAGTATATGAAATATTTAAGTGAAAGAATTTCAGAACATTTTTCTTCTGTATACATATCTTGTGGACATACAGAGAGTCAGCTATTTTAAAAAAAAAAAAAAAAAAACATCCCAGTGCTTTTACAAACAACTCCTCCCTCCTCATGTGCAGAAGATCATCATATGCGGCCACCCAAACACTGAGAGCTGACAACTGGATTTAGGGGGAAATATTTGAATGGGCCTCACTAATCCTTTGAAGCCATTATTGCATTGAAAACCTCGAACTCAAGCTGCAGCCAGTTACCCTGTCTCTGACCCCCTCATATTTGATGGAGTCAAGAAAATTCCCCTGAGCTTACTGGCTAGCTAAGGCGAGCGGTTGGCCTGATAGATTGAAAAAATAAATCAAGGGGGTCCTCCAACGACTCCACTCAAGGGTACTCAGTGTGAACTACAGAGAGAAAGTAAAGGAGCACTTGGGAATCTGGAATGTGCTGAAAACTAGCGGGGGTATAAGGGGTCCATTTGTTAATTTCATAGACTCCACATCCCCAGCCAACTAGGGCAACTGAGTAAGTTTGAATTTTATATCACACACATGACATCGGAGAGGATTTTATTCATTTCTTTGATAAGGCGTTAAGATAAGGAGGTAAGAGAGGAATCTCAGATATTGTAAGTGGAGACTTTAGTTTACTTTGTTATGTAAGATAAAGGCATGGGCCATTGTTGAGTGAAAGGAAAATGGATGGTGACCTGAAAGACTTGCCCTGCTTTATCAAGTTAAGAAGGAGGGTGTTTGTCTAGAAGGGTTTGTTATGACTGCAGAGGTCAAAATCTAAATGGGTTAACCTTTTTTGTTTTAAGTCCAGAGCCCACCTGGTGTCTGGCTGTAAAGACTCTATCTCTTATTGATCCCCATTTTGTCATCGTCATCAGCAAAACGGTTCCTGAAGGTTTGCTTGGCTTGACAACAGACACACATAGCCTGGAGATTAGCGGAATCGCTGTTTAGCCAACTCGTGCACTTTCCCTCCCTCTTCCCCTCCAGACGCTTCTGGTAAGCCGAGGAAGGATTAACCACCTCCGGACAGTTCCGAAAAAATATAAGCATTTTTTTTTTCTGGTGGGCCATTTTTGGCAGGGATTAAGGCAAGATAAAGCCTAGTCACGCAGAAAAAGAGATACACTCCCACTACGAGTGGGTCAAGGTAATAAAAGCTTGTGACGCAAACAGGCCCACCCCTGCTAGTTGGCCGTAAGTTAATACACTTCACGAAGAGGTGGAGGGGGCCCTGGGCTCTGAATATCTGAATTGGCTGCCTTTTTATCTTGGAAACAAAAGACTTGTGGGTTTTTTTCCAGACTACAAAACGGTAAAGGTTTTTGTCTGAGACGAGCCTTTGACTTGTCTACATTGTCTGGGAAGAAAGGTCATGGGTTCCCTCATTAACTACCTGCCATGCTATGTCAAGGGTGGGTCCATTTTTTGGGGGGGATGACCAGAGATCTGCCAGATTCTCTCATTGGCTAATGACTAAAGCAGGGGAGTGATGAAATAGCCACAGAATGTCATCACGGTCGCTCGTGGGGAGCGAGAAATGACTTTTAAGTCCAATCTGGGAGAAGATGGTGATTTCAGCACTAGACTGCATAATAACATGTTCGAGTTTCAGACAGTGGCTTTTTCCACAAGAGGATGTTATTTTCGAGCAGGACTCCGCATCGTCCTTTTGGATAGCGCAAGATGAGCTCATACCCTCCGGCAAAGGCAAACAGACGTTCACAAGTGTTTGCAAGTGCACAACCTGTACGAGAGCACCTAAAATCAGAGAAGCGACACGCAAACACACCTACACACTACACACACACACACACACACAACTGCCTCTTTCTCACCTCCTCTCTCTCCCTCTGCAATCTCCTTGGAACAACAACACTCAGCGCAGAGTACTGTATGTGTGTGCGCGTCAGTCAGTTTAGGGGCCTCCTGTTGGACGGCATTCCTCCCTAATGACAGTGTCTGAGTCCCCCTACGCCCCTGTGCAGGTCGGTGCATGACCAAACAATAGGGGGTTGTCATCTTCAACCTGACCTCATGAGAAGTGAATGACGTTGACCTCTCAGCTGCTTTTGGGCTTGCTTCTCATTCCATCCAGGACTCCTGTAGCTTCTAAGAACACACACACACACACACACACACACACACACACACACACACACACACACACACACACACACACACACACAGTCTTTCTCTTTCTCACACACACACACTCACTCACTCACTCACAGGCCCATGGGAAAGGCTGTAAATTTCAGCGCCTCCCTACCTCACCTCTGACAAGCTCACCTCCCCTGCAATCAAAGGCACTTGCACAAATCTAATCCGAAAGCTATGAATGAGAAACACCGACTGCTTTCTCAGGCGGGTCATCAGAGCACACACACACACACACACACACACACACACACACACACACACACACACACACACACACACACACACACACAAACATATCCCACACTATTTGAACCATTCCACTACATCAAGATGCAGCAGCGTTGGCTGAGTGATAGTACTATCTGTGTCTGCTGTCAGGGCTGTGACACTGCCTGGAGGCCCTATTTTGACACGTCTGACTGTGCGGCGCCCAGACCCAGATGAGTCTCCAGTCTCATTGTCATGTATCCCTCCTCTCAGAAATGTGACTTTACCAGGAAATCAACTCCTCTGGGGCATCAACAGAAAAGCCATTTTCTATTGTCTGTGTCAAAGGAATTTACAAATGGCTTCAAAGAAAAGAATCCTGGCTTTACAGTAACAAATCTGATATTTGTACAGAGTTTGAAATGACTGAAGTGGAGTTTTGACACTGTACTTTACTACACTATAAAGCCTGTGTGAGACAACAGTCTTGACCTTAACCTGAAGTGGTCATTTGAAAAGCCAACCTCTGCACATTCCACTGACCACCTTTGGGGTCCTCTGTATATTTTCCAAGTCTACTTATGGAATGTATTCATTGGCTGCTGAAGCAGGCCCATATAACTGTGGTGTATTCTTCGCCAGAGGAGAATAAGTGGATTTTTGCCCCTTTTGTGTACATTGCTGAATGATCCACAGTCTACCAGCTGTGCCCCCGCTCCCCCACCTGAAAGTATTTCACAGTGGGTAGAAAGAGGGTGCATTATGAGCTGGTTTATTTGAATGGGGCTGGAAGGGGGGGATGCTCCATTGACTTGGCTGGCTGCGGCTGCATTTTGGAGCAATTGATGGCGAAAACATATTCTGCATAGCAAATTTCAGAGAAAATAACCAAGCCTGGAAGCTGGCAGTCCGCTCTGTGGTAGTGCAGTCTGGTGAAAGTGTGACGGAAAAAAAAGGGCATGAGGAAAATGTGCGTGTTAAAACCGAGGTCCAGCTCAGCCTTATGACAAAGCGTCCATAAAAGCCCATCTGCAGAGCTGCAGTAAATGATCCTATGAAGATTGGATGTCTATAAAGTCACTGCAAATGCACTGCTAAGGATTCTTCATATCCGACCTTAGGCTACATATCACACAGAGTAATATCAAAGGGCATGTCATTTATAGTGTGACTGTTTGCCAGTTATTCAACTCAATCCAGACCTAATTGTAATTTTGAATGGGGATAAAACACACATAGTTCAGAATGCAAAATTATCCAAGAAAAGCTGTGATCATTTTCAAAGGATAAGGCCCTTGTATTATGAATTAATAGACAGAGGGACTGTTGAATTGTGAGTGAGCCATATTCCTGTTACTGTCATGTCGTCCTCTGATAGCCTAAGACATTCAACAAACAAAGGGATTTGTAGACACACTACTCGGGAGATTGCCACAACATAACTAAATAAATTTTACAATGACCTCTTAAATCATCATCCTATCATTCCCTAATTAAAAAAGATTAAAATAACAATCTATGCAAAAAATATATTTTTGATAAAAAAAAATACATACACATACACAAAGTTATTCTACGACAATATTATGGGACTGTGGGACAATGAGTGATGGTCCATTATGTCATAAATAAATCATCAATAGCATGACTTGGGGTGCCTGTAGGAAGCCACACTCTGTATGGTTTAGGCAAACAAAGGACTGATGCCTCTCCTTCCGCTTGAGAATGTCATGGAAATGACAGGAGAAGCAATTGATTTCACGGTGTGATGGGCGAGCAGAGTGGACACGCGACAGGGGAAACAAAGACACATAATGGAGCAGGTAAAGAACAGCGCCATTGTGGCACACTGTGGCGTCCCAGCAAAAGAACATTTTGTACACTTGTGTGCTCTGGGGGGTCTCAGTGAATGGGACCAATAGCTAAATAATAGAATCACAAAAAAGGTCATAAACGACTAGCATTGAAAAGAAATTGTTGATAAATAAAAAATAACAATTTAAAAGGCAAATAGGCTTGAAATAAATGATCCTTAAAATTCTGATTAAAATGGACACAATGGAGACACTGGAGTGTAGTTAATCTCCTTAAAGCAGAGGAAAAGGGCTGTTGTGATGCAGAGAGCGATAGCTTTCAGGGGTGCAGTCTAATCAACACTGAGGGACTCTTCAGGGAGCCCTAACCTGTGCTGAGGGCTCCCCCATCTCTCTTTCCACTGCTTGCACTCGCAGTATCTCAGCGGGGGGTGCCAGAGATGAGTGGGTGGTTGGGTGAGTGGGTGGGTGGGGGGTGAGATGTGCCAGCTGGGTTCACGCCAGACACAAGTCTCTTGGCCCACCCGATTACAGATTAAATCACTCTTCATTTAACAAAGAGCACCATTCTCCCCCGACCAAGAGTGCCGAGTGCCAACCTCGTGTGGCACGGCATCCACTACTATCACAGGCAAATACAACAGCGCAAATGTAAAATGGCGGGGCGGCGAGACACGGTTGTGGGCTCTGGTTCTATCAGACCTGTTTTTGTTTACGGAACTTTGAGTCACAGCTCTGCATAGCATCAGTCGACCGAGTCTGGCTCCTTCCCTCCCTCTCTCTCTCTCTCTCTCTCTCTCTCTCTCTCTGTCTCTCTCGTGTGCCATAGGGAGTAGACTGGGCCAGACTTTGGCCATTCCTTTGCTATGGGAAAAAAGCAGATAATAAGAGGGAGTGGGCGGCATGGGAGGTGCCTGGGGGCTGGAGGGGACGCGGCCCCTGTGGCTCCATGGAGATGCAAACACAGTTTGCAGGTTCACGTGGTGGTGGAGGAGGTTCCCTGCTGACCGTGGAGTGGGCAGTGGACAATACCTGAAGAGGCCGTGACCTAAGGGGCCCCACTGGGGTCTAATCCATTGAGGTCTGGGATGTTTTGGGGATAAGCTTGTTGCAACGCTTAAAATGATTTGGGATTTGAGGTACTCTTGAGTACACTCCGGGATACCTACTCTCTTGAGTATACTCTTATGTTTTCTTGGAATAAAACTAAAACACATCTACATTTCTGTTCCATTCAGTCTTTCTCAATCTCATTCCTTTTCCAAGCCGACATACTGTACACACACACACACACACACACACACACACACACACACACACACACACACCCATGAATGATTAACTACTCCGTCACACTTTTAAGCACACACAGACACACACACTCTCTCACACACACACACACACACACACACAAACACACCTGTTCACACGAATCTGAACTGCACTCGACACAGACCCTATTGATTTGACAATCCCCCACCATGAGGTATGACTCCGGTCCGCGTGGCTATCGGCACAGGCTGCTGCTGGGTGTAGTCACTATGGGATATCAGGTTCAGGGGCCGAATGTTTTATATTAACAACACGCTGGGGTCCAGCCCTGTGACTCAGGGGGGCTTGTGGACCAGATCCAGATGGGACGACTTTCTGCTGGGTCTCTCCTCTGATATAATTCTCCAAATATCACGTCACTCTGCTGGGTTACTCCTCTCATCCAGGCCATCCCCACCCCTCCTCCCCTGCCTGGCAGCTCACTTAATTTAACAGTAATCCAATCAGACTATTGGGATGATAAGGAGATACTATAAAGTTGAAATAGAGGTGATTTAACTTGCTGAAGTTTAGCTGAACTTTTAAGACAATGTCAGGAACTCATAAACATAAAAAGAGGGAAATATGTCAATTATGATATGAAAGACCATTACTACAGTACTCTGAGAAATTACACTTCCGGAAAATTCTGGCATTTACACTTCTTGTCCAGCAGGAGGTGTGAAGAGCCAGTAAAAGCATATCCATCACTGGCCACTCTGGTCCAGTGCTTCCCACAAGGGAAGAGGAAGAGTGGCTGCGTGCGCTGGGCACAGGTTTACCTCACCACTCTTTTGTCAGGGCCTATAAAATAATAATGGAGGCATGATGGCCTCACTTAATGTGACACCAGGCACGGCAGGACACCGAGATAGGGGCAGGGAGGCGGGAGAAGGGGGTGGGTGGGGGGGGGTATTTTGAAGGCGAAATTAAAAACATTAGACACACTGGACTGAATCACTGGGAAGGATGCCGTGTCATCTGGTAGTGTTTGCAAAAACTGCTCTGAGGTAATGCAAGGGCTCTGGGCGTAGCGCGGTAAGCTTCAAAAACATATGGTCAGCACGTGGCCAACGAGGGGCCAGTGTCATGATAGCTGGGAGGCGCTGGCATGGACGTGACAAGAAAACAAGAGGGTTGTAAACTGAGGAAATAAGTAAATAAGCAACAGGGGACACATGGATGTGAGAGAAAACACACACATTATGTTAGAGAAAACACACACATTATGAAGGGTGGTTGCTCATTTAGGTCCTACGTTATAGGATAATGGCCTATCGACATCGAGCTAAGATCCAAAGCCATTTAGAATTAATCATGAATGAGTGACTGTGCAAACAGATACTGATGGTTCTGCGGTGAATAAAAGCAAGCTCATCTGCATTCATCTCACTCACTAATCCTAGAAAACACTGTATTTTTTTCAGTGTGTGTGTTTGTCTGTGTGTGTGTGTGTGTGTGTGTGTGTGTGTGTGTGTGTGTGTGTGTGTGTGTGTGTGTGTGTGCTCTTTACTGGCACACAACACTTTAGTGAGACACAACACTGTTTATGCTACTCATGCAAACTAACACAGACGAGCCTCTGGAGCACCCTGCGTGTGTGCGGCTGCTGCATCTCCATGGCAACGGCGTGGCTCTCTCTCTGCAGCACCACAGACAACCCCCCACCCCTCTTCCTCCCCTCTCCTCTTCCTCCCCACCCCCTTTACCGTAAACGGAGTGTCTGCGGGCACCGAGGCAGAAAATGAGCCGCGCGAGCGACCAATCAGGTGCCCAGGAGCGCTCCCACAACAAACACGGAACCGCGACCCCACTCAGAGGCCAGGGGTGCCCATCGTGAGAGCACAGCGCAGCGAGCACGTGGGAGGTAGCGCCTATTGTTTGACAATTACATCTTGCCGTGCAAAAGCCCACACAGTAATAGCGCGGTGTAATACCACCGCAAGCACTGCAGTATGACCGGAAAATGGACTCCATTTGCAAACACAAGCACAAGCTCCATAGCATTTTCGCTGGTCAATAATATTTAGCAAAACTCATACACACTCTCACATACACACACACACACACACATCCCCATAATTTAATCTTGGCCAGACTGTGTGTATACTGCAAGGCACTCTGTTTTCCATAGTACAGCCTGGTGTGTGTGTGTGATGGATTAGATGTCCTGGGGGACGTGAGACGTGTGTGATGCATTGCCGAGTGTAACTCATGGACCTGCCTCAGCGCTTGGGAAAACACTTTGCTTAAGAGCTGGCAAGGAAGCTACAGCAGGGGTATACAGTTTGTATATGTGTGTGTGTGTGTGTGTGTGTGTGTGTGTGTGTGTGTGTGCCCTTACAAAAACAGCATGGCACAGTAAGGCAAGGGAAATGAAAATACGTCTGTGTGTGTGTGTGTGTGTGTGTGTGTGTGTGTGTGTGTGTGTGTGTGTGTGTGTGTGTGTGTGTGTGTGTTAATGTGTGTTTGTGGGTGTTTTTTTTTTTTCTTGTTGTCAATCAATTTGGTGAGCATGCATGTAGTGTCAGATGACTCACATACATTATGGTAGTGAATCCAGACGTTAAAGGGGTACTGAGTGACTCACCCTGATGTGTCCTCAGGAAGTCTAGCGTGACTCAAAACTTTTTCTTAGTGTGTTTTTAGTGGGACAACAACAACACCACTCGCTTAATCACTAAATTTACTGCTTTCAAATCGGGGGCCCCAGTCACACAGTCATCCAGGTACACTTTTCTTCCTGTTTGGATTGCCCCAGGTCTCTGACTCACATCTTATAGCAATAAGACCTACATGAGGACCCCCCATAAAATAACGACCTCCCTCCCCCCGAAACCCCACCACTACGAAAAAGCACCCCACTGAACATCTGACCCCATACGGGGGTCCCATACGGAGTGTTGGATCGCACCACCCCTCGCTGGCGTTTCCTGTTCAGGCATGACGTGAGCTGAGCTCAGCTCCCCTGGTTCTGTGTGTGTGTGTGTGTGTGTGTGTGTGTGTGTGTGTGTGTGTGCGTGTGTGTGTGTGTGTGTGTGTGTGTGTGTGTGTGTGTGTGTGTGTGTGTGTGTGTGTGTGTGTGTGTGTGTGTGTGTGTGTGTGTGTGTGAGAGAGAGAAATACAGCCTGGGTGGAGGTGCATACTCCCCCCTCCTGAGCCAGAAACTCCCCCTGACCTTTCCGGAGAAGGGGAAATTGGGAAGTGAGATTAATGTGGTGAAAACTGATAGAGGAGGGCTATGACACACATTTAAACTATGGCTACCTCATGATTGAACACTTCCAACTCATAGCGCAGAAATGTTTGCAAGATATTGTCAAATTCAGACCACTAATTTATAGATGACATAAAGCACTCACTGCATAAACACTCTTGCGTATGGATTGCATCTGATTAGCACAATGTTAAAGGAAAAGTCTGTGATAAAAACAGCCTATAGCCTTGCTGTTCAAGCCCACTGAGTGCTGTGGGTAGGAATAAGAGTGGGAGATTTTGGTACAATATAACCAAATCATTTACTCTGGACCTTTACCTTTAAGGCTGCTGTAAAGCCACATTTTCAGCCTATCCTGTTCCACTCGGTACCTAACTGTACTCACCAGTACACATTGCTCAAGTAAGCGGCTTAGAGCAATTCTATATATAAATACCAAACCCAAATATTTGTTTTCCCTCAGCTTGAGAGAAAGCAGCTGTGCTCATTCGGTCAGAAAACAACCTGAGTCGAGGTACAGCGCCCACTTAATGTACAGCAGAATGACTCTGAAGCAGAGACAAAGCCTGAAGTGATGGGGAGAGGGGGGTTATGTATAAAACATGATGTGTGAAATAAATGATGACCCAGGAGGGATGTTGTCAAACTCTTGGCTTCAGGGGGGAGACGAGAGGGAAGGAGCAGCAGAGGACAGGCGAGTGGTAGCGGGTCGGTGTGTGTGTGTGTGTGTGTGTGTGTGTGTGTGTGTGTGTGTGTGTGTGTGTGTGTGTGTGTGTGTGTGTTGTGGGGGGACATATTTCTGGCCATGCCATCCCCATCCCCCTCCAACAAATGCATTACTAAACCACAGCATTCATTTAGGCGGCCAAATATCCCAATTATGTCAAGCAGCACACCACTTGATTAATGTGTGTGTGGTGTGATGAAATCAGCGGGGGTGCATTTGCCTGTTCTGATGAACGTGATTTCTTTCACATGATTGAAGTTTATGCCAATTTTTTTTGAGGTCACTGGCTCCGTGATAAGCGTATCGATTCTGGGAGCTATCTGAATATGCAATGATCCATGATTTAAAAAAAAAACAAAACATGTGCAAGTATTTTGAGAGAGAGAGAGGGAAGACAAGCGAAAGCGAGGTATGCATAGAGTGAGAGAATATGAGAGAGAGAGAGAGAGAGAGAGAGAGAGAGAGAGAGAGAGAGAGAGAGAGGGGGGAAGAAAGCGAGTGAGAGAGAGAGAGAGCAAGTGTAAGTTTTAAAATTGCTGATGTATTAGAGTAAGATGAAAACGGGCACCTGTCTGAAAACATTTGGGTTATGTATTGGGTTTCTCACGCTCAAGTGTGTGTGTGTGTGTGTGTGTGTGTGTGTGTGTGTGTGTGTGTGTGTGCAATAACACATGTCTCAAAGCAAGCCACGTAAGCCATTTTCTTTAACAGTGGGTTTCTTAATACAGGCTCTGCTGTAGAGCTCCGTAGTCCAGTCTAAATTTCAGGAAATGTGTTGTTAGAGCTATTATAATCAGAAAACAAAACAGACAGCCAAAAAAGGAAAACCTGCTACTTCGCTGGCTTTTCCCCGTGCTCAAGAACTTTACCCATTATGGCTGGACTTAAGTCCATTACCTCCACTACACTTATTCTCACTGCTTTGGGGAAATGGCGGCATTAGGATATTAGTTTCCCGGTAGCTGTCTCTTTACTAATGGAGAACTCCAAGCACACGTGTTCCCACTGGGAATGGAGTCCTTGTGTGAAAGTGCAAATGCATCAAATATTTGTGTATCAGGTGGGTCTGACTGGCTGCATTATCAGGAGGGGCACAGACTTCTTCTGAATTATTCTCTTTATGAAGTGATATTTCATGGAAATTAAGCAAAACACTGTACCTGATATTGCTATATACAGTATTAAGATGGTATTGCTCTCATGGTGTTTTAATATGAGTAGAAAACTATTTCAGCACTCCATTTCAAACAGGTTGCCACCCAGCCATTCATTCCCCAGTCCAACACCCAAAGACATACCACACACACACACACACACACACACACACACACACACACACACACACACACACACACACACACACACACACACACACACTAAAAATGCACACTCACTCTAAAGGAGACCAAAAGTTCTCCCTGAGGGGGGCATTGGTCCCAAGGAGATTGATTTCCCGCTGTTCCATCAGCTTTGTCACAGTTACCATGGGGACGGGATGGATGGAGGCGAAAGAATGCGTCAGGCCACAGGTTCTTTATCCAAACTCTGCGGCGAGCTTCCAGTTTTATAGTGGATTACACAAGCCGGGACACAAAGCCAACATCTTTACAGACTTTCTCTCCAGAACATAAAGTGCAGTGTTAGCCTGCTGATGATGCTCCGGTAGCCTACTGATCTGACTCAACACATTTTCAAAAAAGGGGTGAAGAAATCATAACGGTGTTCCTTAACCCACTACTGTTATGACCATGACTGTAATCGGTTTTTACTACATGCACAAGCAGGTGTATGCACAGGTGCTTGACCTACTATCTTTTACATGCCGTCACGTTCAAGCACTCACAGACGGCTCAATAAATCAAACATAAGCACAAGTCAGACTTCAGCAGTTCCGTTGCCATAGAAACAAGTCAAAGCTCCTTGTGGTGGTATAGAAAAAAAAATCACCCTTATTTTTGGGTGTGATTAGAGTGGGTGGGGTGTACAATACGAGAGAAAACTCTCCCTCACTAAGCAGACATAATAGAGCACCTGTCCCAACATTGCTGATAAGACACCAAGATTACCAGTCTGGGATTCAATTTCACAAGAAATCTGGTTTAAATAATGTCTGGATCTCGTCTTGCCAACCTTGCGATAAACGCACTAATACGGAACAGAGCTCTTGCTTTCCCTTTTCCTGTCCCTTTTCAAAAAAAAAAAAAAAAAAAAAAAGATAATTTGACAGAACCAGAATGTATTAAGAATGTTCTTCAGAAAGTAAATAAATATATTAAGAATGTTCTTCAGAAAGTAAATAAATAAATAAATAATCAAAACAGTGTGAAAACATATTTTTTGTGTCAAATTGAGTGACAAGCAGACAGGCTTGGAAGCTCATTAATCTAGCTGTAAGTCCCACACAAAGGTTCCTCTCTGCAGTAATTAGGCTGGGCAAAATTCAAACAGACGCCCACACGGCCCCGAGACACTAAGCTCCGACTCCAAGTGTCCAAAAACTAATCACGCAGCCTGACAGAGTTACAGTTTGTTTTGTGTGACTTCATGCATCTTTTTTCCGTCCTTTTTTTATGTTCTCTGAGAGGAGGGGGGTGGGCAGAGTCTGCACTGGCGTAATCCTCTATTGGAAAAGGACTCCCTTTGGACCTTAGATGGCGTCTCTCAGGGCAGGGAGTTACGACCCGTGTCCAGAGTCCAGGGGGCTTCGTCATACCCCCTCAGCGTGGTGGAGCGACTCGGACGGACGGATGGGGCAATGGCACTCCAACACAAACACGGGTGGTGCTCACGAAAGCATGAAGAGCACGATGCCTCATCACACAAATCTTTCCACCAACCCACCCGTTCCCCCACTGCGCACACACACACACACACACACACACACACACACACACACACACACACACACACACACACACACTTCCAGGGAGCCAATCTTTTTGGATATAATTTGGATATAATAACGTGATGATAGGAGGCTTAACTGAGGCGTGTGTCCCTGCTTAAATAGACGATTAAAGAGCAAATCTTACCCTGAAATGGTGTGTGTAGAGAAATATACACATGACCATGTACGCACACACATGTGCGTGCACACACAAACATATACACACACACACCCACAGACATAGTAAAAGTTACAATACAGGGCAGGAAGCTTTTAATATTCACCAGGAAATAGAGCTAATTCTCTGTCCCATTCATCCATTATATACTTAGGAAACTTCCTCCTCAGCAAAGCTGAAGGCCATTTCCATAATTAAAGCATAGAAGTGACTATAAGAGGACAAGGCCAACACTAGTGAGCAACAATAAGAAGAACCTGACCAGTACAGAGCCAACAACACACAATCTGCAGTTACCTACAGTACATACACAACATCTACAGATAAATACTGTTATGTATTCAATGAAGAAGACTCCAAAGACTGTTTTGTAATATTACTTTGTATAAATCTACAAGAAAATGAAAAAGGGAAGTGTTAGGTTCAGGTTCAGGATTAGGAACATCATTTGGGTGAAGGTGTAAAGATAAAATTGTTGCAATGTTCTAACAGATTATTAATACAGAATATTTAATGGAAGGCTTACAATGTACTTTGTACAGTAACAAGAGCTGTCTTAAGATAAAGCGCTGGCAAGCTCTCATGACTAGAATGGACTGATGTGGATGGATTGGGGGGGTAAGAAAGGTCCAAAGTTAGCCAAGTGCTGAGATAGCAGAAAGGATGCCATAGCACATGGCTATGGAGAACATCCAGACTGCATTAAAGTTAAATGTACTAAGGTTCAATGGAAATAGATGGGGCCAGGTACAGTGTTCATAACCTGACACAGAAATTGAGAGATTTATGATACAGTATTCCAAAAGATTTGACATACTAACAGCCATAGACTTGCTGTTTTATTGTGGTGATTATCTTCCGATAACACTAAAACATATTCAGATCAGATGTTGTTAATATTGTACGTTCAATATCAGAGAACAAAATGTTCTGTCTTTTCATCAACAATTACACAACGAAAACAGCTGTTTAGTCACTGAATACAAATACTTGTATTTGATAAGCCATAAAGTTCCTCTAATTGATAAAACATATCTGGACCCATGACCATGTCCCCTGTGGATAACACCTCTGGACTCAGTCAACAGTACAGAGAGACTTCAAAGTGACGCCCATGGCTACGACAACATGATTTTCTCATTTAACCTTCCAAAAATGTTTAAACACCCTTAGTCCTAGCTCCAGGGCTGTGCTCTTCTACAAAAGAACATGTGTCATAAAAACAAAAACACAAACTTTGGTATTATGTAATGACCTCGCAACCATAAACACACACACTCTTTCTCACAAGCATGCGCACACACACACACACACACACACACACACACACACCATTTCGAAGGGATGGCAGTGCAACCATTAACACACACTCTCTCACACACGCACACACACACACACACACACACACAAACACACACACTCAGCCCCTTCCATGCTACCATCCATACTTTCCAATCATGGGCCCAACAGTAGGCACTAGTGCAGCCAAAATTCCACTCTTTTCCCTGCAAGAAATCCAGAGAAATGGGGGGTTGTGGAGGGGGGTGAGTTCAACAGGAGCCCCGCAGCTAGCACTGACGCATTCGGCAGCTTTGTGAAGAAGCCCGAGGCAGAGTATGACACGACTTGCGCAGCAGGAGCCCCCCAAAGCTGATTGTGAATTGGACGGCAATGTGAAGGGGGAGCTTTTTTATAATTCATCTCATAACAGTTGGTCATTACGCCGCTCCGCTTTGAAGTCATATGCCACGGGTTGGAGTGACCTCAGCTGAGCCGAGCTCTTAACTGCTAACAAATGACTAAATGGCACAAACAAGGCGCCGTGTTTTTCCAAAACACAGCTCACAAACCTGTGTACCGTGTCGGTGAGAACAAGGGTTCATACACTTCACAGTCAGGAATGAATGAGAGAGATGATGTCCTGCTTTTATGTGAATGGATTTCTAAGTAAGTGTTCCAAACACATACTGTAACTGCTGCAACTACTGGGTGTTCGTTAGAACCAAATCCTACATACGCAATTATTTTCAATATTTACCAAACACCCTATACTAATATTTTAGAAAAGACCCCTTACCCATTTGCCAGGTCGTCATCATCAACGTCCACATCGACATCATCATCATCTTCCTCATCCTCCTCATCCCCATTCAGGTTCTTCCCCTTCAGGTTAACCTCGCCCAGGTATTCAGACTTGAGGTCGCCCAGATCGTCATCATCAACAGTGTCCAAGCCCTCGACGAGCTCGATGCGATGGATCTGGCTGAAGCGACTGGAGCCTCGCAGGGGCTTGGTGTGGGTAGCAGGGCTGCCCGTGGAGGAGGGTGCGTCGCCTGCCTGTAGCCGCGGACTGGACTGGCCCTGTCGCCATGACAGTGGTGATGAGCGGTTGGACAGACTGGAGATGCTCCGTGCGTTGGTCTCGTCGCTGTCGTAACACACGCTGCTCTCAATGCAACTGGGAACGCAAGGGAGAGAAGACAGACATAGTATTTGCAGCATAGCAGTCAAATCAGATTCTACAAGGGTGGTATACAGTACTCCCAGGTGCTTAAGATCAAAAATGTGCATAATGCAAGCTGAAATTCATGGAGTGAAGCATTTTTTTGGACTTAAGCTCCTGGGAGAATAATGTACCGGTGTAAATGTGTTGAATGTGCTGCATATACTGTAAGCCCGCAAGAAGGCTGAGAGTCTTTGTGATGTGATGGTGATGAGATAGCACAGACAATGTGTATAGGAAAGATCCAGGGAGGAGGAGAACCATTCTTCTAAAAAAAAGTGAGTTTACTACATTCACAAAGAGCTTATGATTTGTTTTACCTGTATTTTGTTGACATACTGTATGTATTATTCTCATTTCAGCAACTGGCATGTCAAATATAGCCTCAGAGTGATTTAAATGAAGACGAACCTTCTATGAACTCAACAACAGTAGTGTTATCACTTCTATAATTGCATAGCTGTAAAACCTTACACAGATTTATTTTTTCCACAACACATACCATCTGTGCCTGAGTGCTTTTGAGTAAATGGCTGTTGTCTGCTGGGCTAGATCCCAAGGGAGGATTGGAGCGCCCTCTCTGTCAAATGGAGGAAATGCATCGCATTTCCTTCCCCCGTCACACACGTCCCTTTTAGCAGGATGTGAGTCAGTGAAGCTGTCTCTACGGCCTGCTGCGGGACTGCTCCCTTCCTTAAGATGTTTCCAAAAATGACCAATCTGTGTGTGTGTGTGTGTGTGTGTGTCTGTGTGTGTGTGTGTGTGTGTGTGTGTGTGTGTGTGTGTGTGTGTGTGTGTGTGTGTGTGTGTGTGTGTGTGTGTGTGTGTCTGTGTGTGTGTGTGTGTGTGTGTGTGTGTGTGTGTGTGTGTGTGTGTGTGCGTGCATACATCCCTACAGGGGATTCGAGCGACCTTGTGCCTGAAGTCTACATCTCCCCCTGTGACCTCCTTTGTCAGGGTTGGGGCCCCATTCAGGGACTAGAGTCATGTCCTGAGAGCCTAGCCACTGCCGCTAATGCTTTCTAAAGGCTTTATTATGTTTCCAGGTGTCTGGTGTTTTTATGCATGGGCTGACATGCCTTACCTACTTCCCGGAGGTTTCCCCGAGCTCAAACTATCACCACCCAGTCCCATGGAATTCTCAGCACTGATTTAGTGCTGGCACGTCCACCACCACCACCACAGCACCGAGCGGCTCTATGCTACATCGTCTCTTACACATGCATGCATTTGCATTGCATTACTGTGCATTAGCCTACTCATCCGGTGTGTGCATGTGGATTTAGTGTGCCTGAACTGTCCTTTCAGTGACATTACCTGAGGACTGGCTGTGGCTGTGAATGTGACTGATACCTTTTCGGAAACACACTCCAAAATGTCTCTGTCTCACGTCCACAGCAAAAAATAAACCCAAGGTTCGGCGATGACACCAAGGGAATCTCAAGGACGGCAGATAGCAGATACTCTGGACTGTGACGGACTGGAAGTGAGTGAGTGGCGATGGAGAAAGATGGATGGAGAGAGAGAGTGAATAAGAGAGAGAGGAAGAGGAGGAAGAAGAGGAGGAGGAGGAGGAGAGGTAGACTAATGGAGACACTGAAGCAGAGTGCAGTTGGGAAATGTAGAGAGGAGAGGTGCTGAGCTGTGTGTTTTCCCTGTAAATTATCTCCCGTTCCGAGTAGCCTCTCCGTGCCTCGTAGCTTTCAGTGGATGTAATTGAGGCTTTTGATAGGGCATTTAAACAAAGCCATTAAATGCAGACAGGCCTTTGGAAGAGGTCTGCAGCTCCCACTACTACAGAGGTCTGAGAGAGACGCAGTCACGTCCAAGAAGCTGTCTCCTTTCCATAAGAAATAGCCAGACAGGGAGTAGTTATGGTCATCGGAAAAAGCCATAAAAATAGTGATTAGTGTACGAGGCTTTAGTCGAGAAATTAAGCAAAGATAAAGGAGCCATGTGGAAAATAGCACTCAGGCGATGTTTCAGTGACTACGATTGAGGGAGATGAACGGTATGAATAGAGAGACACAAGACAGTAAATGATGATAGAAAGCGATCATGTAAATGGATGTGCACAAATGATGAGGTGTGTGTGTGTGTGTGTGTGTGTGTGTGTGTGTGTGTGTGTGTGTGTGTGTGTGTGTGTCAGTGGGTCTGTGTGTGTGCCTGAGTGTGTTCCCGAGCTTTATTGACTCTTTTCATTCCAAATTGTTTTGCCAATACACATTTCTGGACAAAAATCATTATCATCCATTTTGCCACAACAAAAGCAGCAGATAATGACTGTAAAATAGAGGAATAAAAAACACTTAGCGTTCACCTCTGGGTCTATATAAGGATCAAGCTCAGTGTAAAACACAGCTAAGCTGACATAAAGCTAACAGTACCAACCAAAGGGGGGCGAGGACATGTCAAAAAGAAATGGGAAGAACAGCACAGCGGGCAAGTGTATAAAGCTACAGTCCTGTGTGTTTTATTACTGAGTTTATAGGAGGCCTTGCTAAGCCACTAAGCTAGGAGTCTTTGCCAGCCAAGGCAAGTCACACAGGCCCCCCCATTAACAGACTATTAAAGGGAGGACTCACAGGCAGTGTACTTCCTGACGGGCTTGGAGAAGCACTCCGGACAGTAAACAGCCCCACCACGGCTAAGTAAACAAGGCCACTGGGCACTGACAAGCTCCCCTTCCACTCGCTCTCATTTTCTCCAGATTTACAGTTGGGACGCAGAGGAAAGGAGCAGATTACTTGTTTACACTAGTGCTTTTTTTGTTTATATACAAACGTATTAATGCGAGAAAAGTTTTGTTGATGTATTTAAGCAAATGTAGACACAGATGTTTAGTTTTGGTGAAATGTCCATAAGGGAAATTGTAGTGTATCAGAGAGAAGGCTGCGATAGTGGATGTCCCTGAGACGGTTCTGCGACCCTCGTGATGTAAAAAGGATGACGAGACATATATTTGCAGCTGCGGGAGGCGACACATAGACATAAACAAAAACAAATACCGCATGGCGCACAGTGGGCTGTTTGTTTTCCAATTACATCACTTAAGCAGGGGGTGCTGTGGAAAAAGAATGGGTGGAGGAATTACCTGTGACTGAGCTGGGACCCCCGCAGGCTGGTCATGGTATCTTCCAGGTTCTGCCGGAGATCAAGGACGTTCTGAACAGTCCGCTTCCTCTGTGACTCGGGGTCTGTGGGGAAAATGGAGGAGGAGAGAGAGGAGAAAATGGAGTTATTCTACGCGTTGTTTATTAACCGTGACTGGTGTTTCTATTTTTTTTCTTTCTTTCTATCTTTCTTTCTTTCTTTCTTGCGACAAGCCAAGGAGGAAATGGAGGGAAGCAGAGGTGCTGCACTAATATGACAGCTCAGCAACAAAGCCGTTTCTCAAGCTGAGGCTCCATGAATTAAACATTACGGAGCCAAGCCAGCCAAAATGCCACAGGGTTAGCCGGCCCGTGATGAAATTCAACTGACCCAATCATTAAGGGTTGTTTGAGGTTCTGTGCTTTCTTTGTTTAAGTAAAAGCACTTGTGTGGGGTCACTGTGTGAAAGCAAACAATGGGGGTAATAGCAATTTAGCCAGAAAATCCCTTAAGCAAGCCCTTTGTGTGATGCCCGCCCTTAGTGCTCTGGCTATTTCACACACTTTTCCATAAAATGAGATGACTGAAAGGATACAGTTTCGTTCTAGTCACAGGGCTTCAATAGGTCACAGGACATAACTAGCTATCAAGGCCTGAACAAAGTCATGGGCCTCCAATGTACCTTTTTTTAATGGTTATTAGTATGGGAAAGCCAAGTGTCTACAAGGTAGCCAACATTTCAGCAGATAAGAAATAAATGAATGGACCATGACCATAGCATTAAACAATTTTTTTAATGGTTATTAGTATGGGAAAGCCAAGTGTCTACAAGGTAGCCAACATTTCAGCAGATATATATGAGATATATATTTCAGCAGAAATAAATGAATGTACCATGACCAGCACATAAACTATTTTTCTACTTCCCTGTAGGCATGATCTGAGATCTGAGTTTAGTCCTGCTGTTGGTCAGTACAGAGTGCAGCACCATGGGCAC
>JAODXP020000018.1:20424501-20454501 GCA_027497455.2 Sardinella longiceps | reverse complement strand
TCCTTAATGCTTAATGTAAATTTCATCCTGATAGATTAGTCTCCTTACACACTGCAGGTGTAACCTACTGCAAGAAGTGTACTGACATGAGTTCATACATGATGGACTCACCAGGCAGCCTTATCTAGGGGTGTCTATCATGCACAGCGCAAATGGAGGGTCGATAATGAACTCCTAATGCACACAGACTGCTAATAAGCCAACAGCCAGAGCATGGGGAGGATGTCGGCATAAGAGGTCACCATGAAGACTCATTAGAGGATACAGAGGCAAGGGGAGGATAGTGAAAAGAAAAAAAGGAATAGAGAGAGAGAGAGAGAGAGAGAGAGAGAGAGAGAGAGAGAGGGGTGCATGTGAGGAATTAGTGGTGCAAAGTAAGAGGGAGGAGAGGAGAGAAGAGAGAGACATCACAGCGAGACGAGTGGGGACGGAGCAAGCGGACATGTCTAGAGCGAGGAGATGACACGCCTTTGGCTAAATGTTGAGCGAGCTCTCTTATTCTCTCGCCCCCCGTCTATATAGGTCACGCTTGATAAGGAGGATGTTAAACTGCAGGGCCGCAGCAAAAGGAGGCAAAGTGGAGAAGTGGCTGAGTTTTCACTGACCCCCTCACAGCTCACTCACTCCCTGTGAATTCACACGCAAGCACGGCGCCTCCAGTGCTCCATTAGCTGTGAATAAAATTAAAACGTTACCTCACAAGAGTGGTGTTGTCGGTTTTCCAGTAAAAGAAATCTTTGTGTCTTTAACTACGATAACACATGATTTCTTGCATGCCATCCATGTTTATAAATAGACTTGTTCTGCACCACCAGTGACTCACACGTCATTACACACACACACACACACACACACACACACACACACACACACACACACACACACACACACACACACACACACACACACACACACAGTAATTTCAATCTCAAAGTCAACAACAAAAGTTTTTCTAAATATAATTCCCCCTCTCCATAGATGACATTGTTACTGTGGATGGGGACACTATTGTGTCAGTCACCCAAACAAAGTCCCCCGTGAAGAACCAAGGCTTTAGTGCCTTCAGCTGTCAACATCTCCTGTGATGTCTCATCTAGGGAGTTTTTTACTTGCCAATCCTTTCAAACCTTTTTTCATGTTGCTTGGAGGCAAGAGGATGGCCTGGACAACATGAAAAACAGGATATGATACACACACAAACACACGCACACACGCACACACACACCACACACACACACACACACACACACACACACACACACACACACACACACACACACACACACACCAACTCCATCCTTAACATCTGGTGTTGAGAGCTCTGGCCATCCAGTGCTGAAGCCAACAGACCTTTTGGCAATGCCGCAGATGAGTGAGGGGAGGCTAAGGAAATGACCAGCTGGATGCAAACATCCCTTCAAAAAGTTCAATGACATCCTGCATCCTGACAAACTACAGACAGAAGAAAAGGGAAATGAAAAAATTGAAGGCAAATATCTTAAGCTTAGTGGTATTAGTTCCTCCCTTCATCTGAAATAAAGAATGTTTTTTTTTTAAGAAGACTGTTACATAATCTTCCACACAAGACCCCCTTTGTTTCTTTATTTGTGATGGGGGAACCACATGATGACCCACTCAAAACACACACACACACACACACACACACACACACACACACACACACACACACACACACACACACACACACACACACACACACACACACACACGCACGCGCACACACACACACACACACACACAAACAAAAAAAGTTGTTGTCCAAAAGCATGTGATGATCAGATCAGAAGTGCGGACTATAACAGCTGAAATGCGAAGCATTGCCAACTGGCAGAGTTTTTTCCCATGACGGACAGATTTAACACAGAGAAAGGGGTCAGACCAGGGAAATGCACTGTACGCAGGGGGCAAAGACCTTTTACAACCTCCACACACACACACACACACACACACACACACACACACACACACACACACACACACACACACACACACACACACACACACGCTGAGTGACTGACAGCCTCTCACCAACCCAAGTGGATGCACTTCCTTTGTCCAAGACCTTTGTTCTCCATCGCTTCTCCTCCAGCTCACAGGAACAGCAAAGGTGGCCTATAAACGAGCCGTGCTCTCTCAGCATGGGGATAAAAGGTGCCTTTCCCATCTGGATCGCCCGTGGCTTGTTGGAGGGGGGATGTAGGCTAGACCTACTCGGGAATATCCATGCGGAAGCGTAAACTCGGCCATCCACACACACGGTGGTGGGCAAGTGGGCAGCGGGGCAGTGGGTAGCGGGCGGAGTGCCCAAGCAACTGCGGGGCTTATATGAGCTCATGCTATGGCTCAGTAAAGTACCACACTGCCACAGCTGCGCCGACAATAAACTCGCTCTCTTGCGGCTGGGCATGGCCTGTGTTTGTGCATCCTGTGTTGGCTCCGAGGGAGAGTGAGGTGGGGTGAGATGGGATGGGGTAAGGGTAGGGGTGAGTGTGTTGGGGGGGCACTCTTACACCTATCACCGGCCAAGCGTTTGTCTGGCGCGGGGGGCCATAAAAAGTTTGCACCCATGTGGAGAAAATTGCTCACAGCCAGCCAGAAGCAACTTGAACTGACGTCTTTGTTCTGCCTTCTTCTTCTATTTATTTATTTTTATTTATTTATTTATTTATTTTAACCAGTGAGCCTTTTAAGCGTGGGGGGAAAGGGTGCCACTTCTGTCTGTTATTGTGTAACAAAGTGAACAGCAACAATACAGTGGCACGAACAAACAGCACGAATCAGGGAGGGCAACCTCAGGCCAGCATGACTATCCTCACGACATCGGGAAATCACCAACTTTAACGATTTGGAAGACACTCATAAAGAGAGAAGAACCTTAAACGATAGTCAAAAACAATCTCTGGAGACAGACATTTTTTAAAAAAGTCTTCCATATACAGTATGCGTCCAATACCAAATAAACCAAGAGAGGATTTGGTTTGAGCGAAACAGAAATCCTATACTGTATGTGGGAGCTTTGTTCTCAGATGTGTTACACCACGCCTGTGAGCTCACTGGAAACACTGACAGTCGCTCTTTCTTACTCGACAGGCTGGTGAGGCAGCCATTTGTGGAATACAACAACAACAACAAACACAGAGAACAGCTCACACACACACACACACATGCACACACAGTCAATTCAGCTCAGCCCGACGTCCCCATAGAATAAACCCTATACAAGACGAACTACTCATAAGTGCTGAGCGAAAACAGCTTGTCAACGAGGAATGCATTAGCTAAGCCATCAATGCCTGCAACACCAACCACACCGCAACGGGCTCTCATTGAATGTGACAGGCCTGAAGCAGGAGGACCTTTGAAGGCTTTGGAAACTGTAAGTGTAGCAGGCCTTGAAGACGCAGCAGCGCACTTGCATTGGTAAGCCACAGCAAAGACGGACCTCGTTTGACATTCGCTCTCATGGCGAGATGCTGTCAGCCAGCCCTATGGGCTCTCTAATACAGCTGAATGACTCCACAGTGGTTTTGGTGTTTGGTGTTACATGTGATGATGGTACAGGCATCTAAAATGATGCATGAAGGATCCACCCGCCAGACACACAATCCCCACTGGTCTATGCTGTTTGAAGATCTCCGGGCTATCCCAGGACTAGTAACTATCAAACTGTGCAAGCCTCCATTGGCTGTTAATACACACACAAGGCAAAAGAACTCTTTCTGTTCAGAGCACTATCTGCAAATCCGCATTTAATAATACTTAGGTGCTCTTTGAACATAATACCTTCAAGGGCATACACATGGAACATAATAGTAAAACATGAGTGTTTTTGCTTGCTAAATAGTCAGACAGAATTAAGTCATTCAGTCTTATCTATCCCTCAAAATCTGTGAATAAGTTGCCAGGCAAGGCTGTTCCCATCCGCTTAAATCGACATCCACTCGACCCTTAAGACCTTAAGCAGGGGAGCTTCTAATCATTACAAAGAGAACCGATTCAAGGGATCTGCACAAGAAGGACCTCCTCTTACTAAATGAACATCTACTTTTTTCCACTCTGCCCTCTCACTCTTTCCCTTCTCTCTCTCTCTCTCTCTCTCTCTCTCTCTCTCTCTCTCTCTCTCTCCCTCTCTCTCACTCTGAATAAGAAGACTGAGCTGCTTACAGACTCAGGACTGCTTAGAACCACCACCATAGATTAGCAAATGTATGAACTGATTAAGGTGCAGGGGAATTTGAAATGGTGGCTCCAGAAGATGAGATGGGGCCTGCATCTGATTATCACAGCAGCAGACACCTAAGGGGATTGTCTGAGGCCTGCTGCTGATGATTAAAAAGCATTGGGAAGGGACTTAGAGGGCCATTGGTGGGAACGAGGAACACCATTTTGTGTGGGGAGAGAAGAATTTACCAGAAAAGCCTGGGTCAATGTGTGCGTAATGTGTGCGTAATGTGTGTGTGTGTGTGTGTGTGTGTGTGTGTGTGTGTGTGTGTGTGTGTGTGTGTGTGTGTGTGTGTGTGTAAAAAGTATAATACCAAATGATGGTAGGATAATACCAAAGAATGGTAGTTGCTGTGACACTAGCGTGACATAACCAATTTAATCCATTTTAAAAGAGGTGACATGGGACAATATGGAGTCCCACAGATAGGCCTTTAAAGCCTAAAATGTATTTAAAAACAAAAACAACAGCTTTTCATGGCTATAACACAGAGAAGGTTGGTGAATAGTAATTTTATAGACACACCAGGATTGTTTTATGGCCGTCAGTCACCCTCTGTGTTCAGCCCATCAACAGCTGTCGCTGGACTCTTGGCTTTAGTGTGTGTGTGGTGCCAGAGGCAAAAACCACATATGTGTGTGTTTGTGACTTTATTCAGGCCTGTTTGATGCCACTCTCCTGCAGAGTTTTAAGAAACCCTTGACGCAGATGCTCGCAAGCATGCCTTGATTTCATTCTAGAGCCTAGAAGACTCCGGAATATGCTAATATGGACCACAGGATTCAATTAGCCTCTCCAGAGGGAAGCTAAATCTTTCCACATAATCTTGTACACAAAAATGTAGAAGTTCTTTACAAGTGATTTGGCTTTTTATATAATTAGCTTGTTATTCTTTTAGAGAGCAATATTTTATCTGTGGACACTGAGAAATGGAAATATAAGTCATTTTCAGTTTGTTCCTATGTCATCAACACGGATGGAAAAAAAATGTAACAAGCCCTAAAAGAAACAAAAAAAACCTCAATGTCCCAGTGAGCCAAAAAAGAAAACAAGCCCTTGATATTCTCTCCGAACAAATAAGCACATAATCAGACACTAAATAAAAATGTCACTAAGTACTTAGGAACAAGCTGAGGCAGTGCTTTCTGCTGAGGGCGTGCAGAAAAATCACAGTGGTGGTGGCCGAGTGAGTTTCGCCAGCTGGGTCTATAGACTACTGACTGCCGACAGTTTCGCAGCACAAGAAAGCAGCCACAAAGTCCTCCTGGCCCTCAAGAGTAGTCTCTTGTGTTCAAGTGCCGTATAAAACCACCTCTTGAAATATGACAGAATTTCTGGACAAGGCACCAAGACCAGCCCCCTATAACTGACAAACAAGAACTAAATATACTTTAGCTGGGCATTCGGATTTGCAATGCTCTGGAAAGTATGCCTTGTGGTCTTCAGAGAGTTATTTTACGATACGCTTAAACATAGGGCTGCTTTTTGTCACAGTCGCAGACAAACTAGGTTCTGTTTTTTAAAGAGTTCTTACCAAAGGGGTCGCCGTATCCGTAAGCAAAACAATGCCGTAGTTAAACAATGGCATACTATAATTGAAGAGACAACATGGATTGCCAATAGCAAGAATTGCTTTTTGAAGTTTAACTAATCGAAAAGATTCTCTGGATTCCCAACAGTAGCTTTGCAGACAAGCAAAATTAGATTGCGAACAAAATGACATTAGAGCAATCCACTGGAGGAAAAAAAGAACATGGAGAAATTAGCCCTGGTTGTAATGTCATTACATAGTTGCCGCACATTATGTGGTAAAGCTAAGGGAAGCCATCAACATTTCAACAAAGACCTCAAAGCCACATTATGTAAAGGTCCTTGAATATGTGTGCACATGCGTATCCATATATATATATACAGCAGTGAGTGTGTGTGTGTGTGTGTGTGTGTGTGTGTGTGTGTGTGTGTGTGTGTGTGTGTGTGTGTGTGTGTGTGTGTGTGTGTGTGTTGTGTGTGTGTGTGTGTGTGTGTGTGTGTGTGTGTGTGTGTGTGTGTGTGTGTGTGTGTGTGTGTGTGTGTGTTCTACACCCATGGACATCTCTCTTGGTGTGTTTGTGCAAATCTTTATGGCCCAAGTCAACTATGGTGTGTTGTAAACTCTCCAGTGCAGGGTGTGTATGAGAAATGTCCTGTACCCAGATGGAGCAGATGCAGAAGGCACATGTGGTTGTCTGTAATAGACATTACCCACCTCAGCAGCATCCCAGTCCTGCTTCCTATACCAGAGACAGGCCTCATTAACATGGCAGCCAGTCACAGAGCAAAAAGCCATTTCCTGCACCATTCAGAGCCATCCTTCACAACAGCAAAGAGACAGTTAGGCCTCCACTATCTACATCTGCTTATGTGTAACTGCATAAGTGGACACACACACACACACACACACACACACACACACACACACACACACACACACACACACACACACACACACACACACACTTTGAGTAGGATCCTCACATGTGTGCATACATAACCAGCAGTGAAGGGTTTTGGCAGTATAGAATTGGCTGTACATGTATGTGGCACTTTTAGGTCACCATTACAAGTGAATGACTATGGTAATTATGGTAATAACTCCCTATCATTCTCTTTCTCTTTCCCTCTCCCTCTCTCTCTCTCTCTCTCTCTCTCTCTCATTCTCTCTCTCTCAAGCACACACACTCTATTTCTGTCTCTTTCTGTCTCCCATCTCTTTTGGAGTGGCATTGGCTTGTGTGTGTGTGTGTGTGTGTGTGTGTGTGTGTGTGTGTGTGTGTGTGTGTGTGTGTGTGTGTGTGTGTGTGTGTGTGTATGTGTGTGTGTGTGTGTGTGTGTGCGTGTGTGTGTGTGTGTGTGTGTGTGTGTGTGTGTGTGTGTGTGTGTGTGTGTTGTGATGGAGAGGATGTAGGAATATCCTCTCAGGCTGTCAGGTCCCATCATGTCCCACTGGCCCACACCACTTCATGCCCGAGCAACGCTGCTTCAAGGCAGAACACGAGGAAGAGGAAGAGGAGGAGAAAGAAGAGGAAGATGTGGAGGACGAGGAGTGAGGAAGACGAGGTATGGCAGAGAAGCCAACACCACCAGGAACGCCACGGGGCTAAAGGACACTCCCTGTGACTGGCATGTCACGGGTAGATATCTCTCCGCATTGTCGGAATTCTTCACATGACCGTAGTTTAAATAAAATGTGAGAAATATGTGACTGTCAGCTGAGAACTCCATGAAGCCCTCTGGCTTAAAAACAGCGCTAAACAAAAGTGCAACAACAACACGCCTAAATAAAAAATGGATGCTTTGAATTCTATACATGCAAGAGGGATCTCTTAAAGGCTTAGCATAGGAAGCTATAAAAGTAAGTCTCGTGCTGTTGGCATTGTGCGAGTGCAACAGTTTGTAAATGGGGGCCCAGGATGTTTAAATCAAATGGGTAAATCTCCTCATTATGTTTATGTACTGCTAATCCCCAAATCCCAACCCTTCGGGTGGATTCCCTTTAAAAAAAAAAAAAAAAAAAAACGTGGCCTAGCCACACTTGAAGAAAAACTGATTTGCATGGTAAACCTCTTACTGGCCCAAATTAAGGGGCATCTGTCAAATCAAGTTTCTGTGGCCTTGCTCACACACTCTGAGGGGTTAACACCTACCACATTAGTGGCCCTACTCATCTCAAACAGTGAAGGGAACATCTTTTGACTGCAATCTCTTTTAAGAAAGACTTTTGGGACTCAGGGGGGGATGTTCTAATGCAGGCACACCATCACTAGTTTGCATGAAGGCGCTCTGTCACGAGTTCCAGGCCATGAGAGCTGGTGATTCATTGTGAATTCATGCTCATTATTTCAGCTGACAGTTAGGGCTGCAGAAATGATCTACATCCACAGAGAGAGGGTGTAGAGACTCCAATAGTCATAGTTTACTATGGGTAATGCATTATGCCTTTTAAACCCATCCACTATGGATTGTAACCTAGCAACACTGTTCCTATACCAGCCTAATAACTCACCAGCATGCTGACCAGCTAGCTTAGGGATGGAGCGTAATCTGTGCTGCTGATCTGAAGTCAGTCCTGCTAGTGCAAGGAGAAACAGCATGCCATCGCCTCTTTCACTCCTACCTCCCCCCTTTGCCACACTGATGAACACACACAGAGGGTGGTGGAGGAAGATGAGAAAAAGAAGGAGAGATGGAGGTGAAAGAGGAGTGTTGTGTCGCCAAGCTGTCTCGTTCAACAGACTCAGATCAGGCCTCCATTGCCTGTTTTACTGTACATGAGAGAAATATGAAATTTAGGTCATCTGCTGAGCGAGATCTGATATTATTTTCCAATCTATTCTGCCCCCATCCCATCCCCCCCCTCTGGTCTACCTATCTCCCAGGCGAAAGGTGAGAGAATACAAGGTCAGAACAAACCAGGGAAGCCAGGAAGGGGGGTTGGAGGGAGAGAAAACCTCACAAATGAACTGAATTCTATTTTGTCATATCTCTCTGTTCCATACACACCCATAACAACATCTATCCCTCTCCAGGCTGAAATGAAAAAGCCCGATAACACACACAAGGACCAGGTGCACATATCCGGTCTGTCACACACCGCTGCCCCTCAAAGTAGAGAATGATAGAAAATAAATGACAGCGAATGACATGACGCTGAAAAAAAATATCCAATAAGTTCCAGTCGCCAAAAGACATTACTGAAATATCTAGTCGAGCTGACAGCCAGGGGGAAATAGATGGGGCTTGGCACACAGTCAAAATACTTAAGAAGAAGAAGAGAACACAAAATGAAATCCTACTGGATTTTTTAGCCTCTCTTTATGCTGGATGTAAACAAAACAAGCAGCCTGTTCATGCAGTACCTGCTGAATGACCTCCGGCCACAGTGTGACCCTCCCCATTATTCCGCCTCTCCTCCCCATGGTGACTGGGAGGGAAGCGGGGAGGGGGACCATCTGTCAGAGGCCCCCGCTGGATCAATGAGAAGCAAAGGGAAAGCTAAATATGTCTCCCCCCTCCTCACTATGGAACTGAAACTGGTTCAAAAAAGCCTTGGTTTATTTTCAGGGGGCACATCCTGAAGCCTGTTCCTTATTTCCCTGTTGGTTTTTTTTTTTTTGTTTGGCTTTTTTTTTGCTGGCTGTGCTCTTTTTAGCTATCCAACAGTGCTGTCCTGCCTGTGCATGTGTTGTTATGTACTGTATGTATGTGGAGTACATCTAGGAACAGTGTCAATGTGCCAATATGCCCTGGAGGGATGCGGTGAAATGGCAGCTTTAATCATATGATCAGCTCATGACAGCGGAGCTTTGTTGTGATCCATGCATTAGGGCAGTGTGTCACGCTCTCTAAATGCCATCAACCCATGCACCGAAAATGACATGCGTCTTGTGTTTGTCAGAGTCGCCGTTATCGCCT
This sequence comes from Sardinella longiceps, assembly GCA_027497455.2. Taxonomy (NCBI): domain Eukaryota; kingdom Metazoa; phylum Chordata; class Actinopteri; order Clupeiformes; family Clupeidae; genus Sardinella; species Sardinella longiceps. The sequence goes on along the minus strand of JAODXP020000018.1, from coordinate 20,444,807 downwards.
CCCCCCCTGTCCTCGACACCTAATTGGTTTCACCCAGATTTTTTTTTCTTTTTTTTTTTAAGACAGCTGTCTCATACGCATACAATGTAAACAAAGAGAGAGTGATGCTCAGAATAAAAGATTAAAACACGTTTGTTTGATCAATCGAACACCCACACAACCACACGCATAAAATAGGTGAACCAGATGGTATCCACTTAGCATAGCACTGACTGGGAGAAAAAAAAAGGAGCGGTTTCTTAGAGGTTAGCGGCAGGGGGTCTGTGTGATGATGAGAGCATGACTGTCTGGCTGGCGTGCCGGAGAGTCGAGGCGAGGCGAGGCGAGGCGAGGGAAGCGTGGTAATGACAGCCCAAGCAGAAAAGGGCTGGGTTTGTTTTTGTCATGGCGTGAGGCACAGGAGCGCTCAAACTGGCATGCAGGCAGGTATATAGATAGGTAGCAGGGTGAGCAGGTAGCAGGGATGCTAGCAGGCACAGCTCAGATGTTGTAAGCAACAGCAGTAGCAGCAGCAGCATTTTGGAGAGCAGCAAAACAGTACACGGTACTCACCTAATATCTGGCTGAAGAGGAGCTGTTCCAGGTCGCCCAGTACGGTCACCACCAGCTCAGGGTCCACCTTTACAAAGCCCTTGTCGCCTTCTTGCCCCTTGACTCCACCACCTCCATTGGTGGCAGCCCCAGAAGGGCTGGTAGCTCCCTTCTTGCCATTCACTTTAGCCTTACTGGTCAGTATCTCGTCATCTGACTTAGTGTCCTTGGCCGCCTCCTGTGCCTTGCTGATGGGCTTCACCTCAGCGTAAGGTCCGCGCGGCAAGCGGCTGGGTTTGGCCAAGTTGGACGGGGGCACCAGTTGACTAAAAGACTTTGACTTCCCTGGGCAGAGGGAGTGTTCGGACTTGGAGAGTTTCCTGGAGAGAGCCGTGTGTCCTCCAACTCCTCCACCGCCACCACTACCTCGCCCAGCACCCACTCCTCCTGCGTCCTTAGGTTTGCCCGTCTTGCCGTAGCCGGGACCCGGCTTGGCCATGTCGTCCGACCACTTGGGCTGATAGAGGTGCATCTTCTTCTCGGCATCGGTCAGCACGCACAGGTTGGTCATCGACTTCTGTTTGCGCAGGTTGGTGGGCACTGGCAGGCGCCCTTCAGAGGTGCCCGCCTTGTACACCCTCAGCTCAGACCTGGAGGCGCTTTGGGGCAGCCCTGACTTGCCTCTCCTGGCCGCCATGCTGCCACCGCCGCCCGGTCCCTTGCCTTCCTCTTGGCTGTCCTCTGCTGTCTGGGCTTGGGCAGCCCGGTGGCTGTGGTCGCTGTCCGGCTCTACTCTGCTCTTGGGGCTACCCCCAGGCATTCTTCCTGTATGGAACCATTTAAAAGCGTCAGTGAATCAGAGAAGTGGGGAAAGAAAAACAGAAACCTTTCCAGCAACACGAACGCACACTGTCAACGTTTGCTCTGGTCTCGTTCCCTCTCTTTCTATCTCTGTCTCTCTCTCTCTCTTTCTCTCTCTCTCTCTCTGTCTCTCTATCTCTCCCAGATTCTCCTTCAGCTCACAGGCACCTGTGAACAGTGGCTCTCAGTAAAAATAAATCCCCTCCAAGCAGTGGTAGCAGTGGCAGCAACAGCAGAGACAGGCACAGAGGGCTGGTCCTGCGCTGCTTCACGTGTAATCCTTGTAGCAGGTTTATTCAGCATGTAAATCCACACTCTCCCAATCCAAGTCTCTGTCTTCCTCAGCCTGGGCTCTGCCTGCAGCTGTTTCTATACTGCTCAGTATCTCTCTCTCTCTCGCACACACACTCTCTCTCTCTCTCTCTCACACACACACACACACTAGCTTCCTCCACTCTCTCTCTCTCGCTCGCTTGCTTCCTCCTCTCGCTCTAGTCACTGTGTCTCCTCCCTTCAGCCCACAGCGAAGCCTCCTGCTGCTGCCTCCTGCAGCAGCCGAATGCCGAATGGCAGGGGAGACAGACGCAGAAACAATCCCTCCCCCTGCTCCCTTGAGCTCATTCAACCTTCCTCCCTCCCCCTCCTCTATGCTCTCTCCCTCTCTTCCTCCCTCCCCTCTCTCTCTCCCTCCCTCCCTCTCTCTCTCTCTCTCTCTCTCTCTCTCTCTCTCTCTCTCTCTCTCTCTCTCTCTCTCTCTCTCTCTCACACCCTCTCCCTTGCTTGCTGACACTCACTCTCTTCACATACACACCAGTTTAAAGATGCTACCCTGATCGCCAGCACATACAGCGCAAACATTAGGGGTCAGGATAAATTACCAACCTCAAGCAAAAACAGGTTCTATTAGGTCTTATCAGTCCTTATCACACATATCAGTCACCACTCTGGCTTCTCTTTTGTTCAACCCCATTTTCTCTCCTCCATGAATAGCGTTAATATTAACTGACTGGACTTTCAAGGGAGGCTCGAGAATGCTATAGCTAATATTTGCTGTTCCCCCTTTTGTTAAATAAGATTCTGTCACATTATTTACTGACAAATGAGTTGGGAAATTGCACATTTATTAAAAAACTGCAAGGATTGAGCTAATTCACTGAGAAAATTAGTTGTTTGTACCCAAAGAGGCTCATTTTTTTCGATGTGAAATTTATGAAGAATAGGGATGGTATTAAGTGTTAGGAGGCTAATATTACGGACACGTAATTGAATTTGCATTTAGAGGCCAAAGGTCCTGCCACAACGGATTAACCCTACATTACAGCTCACTGCTGGATGTTAGCCTTATCTGAAACAATTCAAATCAACTGTGACTTAATGGACGTAGACAAATGGATTAACAATTAGGGATATTGGCCACAGCGTGGCCATTTAGCCTCACATCTAGAGCTTGTTTTCCAAACACAGTGGGGTTTCCGTTCTATCCTAACGTAGCCATACTCTATCTTATCGAAGGGATGGGCATGTCAGATTAATATGGCAGTGAAGCTCATGCCTTCTTCTAGTGAAGTGAAGTGCAGAGAGGAGCACGGGCACGTTCTAATCATACGCTACAATGGCCAGTCGCCTCTACTCCTCTCTGGGAAAAAAAGACCCTCAAGCAGGACTTCCCATAACATTTGGTTTCTCGGTTTCTCTCTTTCTCTCTCTCTCTCTCTCTCTCTCTCTCTCTCTCTCTCTCTCTCTCAAACATGCACAAACACACACACACACACACACACACACACACACACACACACACACACACACACACACACACACACATATATACACTTTAACAAGTTACTTGTTACTGCAAGCTTGCTAAATAATACGAATGCTCTTCAAGTGAATCCTCTCTGATAGCTACTCTTATCTCGGAACACTGATGCTTCTCTATGAACCATTTCAAAAACGAAGACTGAAATTGAGGTCAGCCGCCTCAGTAGAGTTTACTGATCATTAACAAGGTATTTGCTGCTAGTCTAAACTGTATGGCCATTGTTGCATGGTTAATGGTGAAAAGAGACCCTTTCTCAAACTCCACCTTTCAGCCAGGGCTTGCAAATGAGGTTTTCCTAAGAATAGTTACTCATTGATAACCTATGTTAGCATAGTCGGACAGGGACCACAATGCTGTGAATTGGTGTTGAATTTTCTTTTTGCCCCTGTAGGTAATTATCGTGACAAATAAGCTTGATGTAATGACAATAGTGCCTTTGGCTGAGATGGTATCTAATGTTACAAAAGCTGTCGTAGAGTGACACTAATACCACTGAACATTATCAGTTAATGACAACAACTGCTATGATATGTTTCTGACATGCATAAGCCAGTCTTATCAGGATGGGTTCAACTAAAGTATCTAAATCTTGACTTTAGGTTTCTACTCTGTGTTTTTCAGGTTCAGCGCTGCTTTAAAAAGCTGACTGATGTATAATCCAATAATCCACTCAGAGAGAGCAGAAACAGAAACGCGGGCAAACAGCTCGGGCCCGTGCTCAAAGTCATAACTTACATTTGGGTGCTGCCTCATCTAGTCTGTTCCCAGAATTTCTAAGTTGAAACGGTGCAGCACAGATCTCACTCGACGTGTTACTTCTTAGTTCTTAATTCTTAATTCCAAGTTCTATGCCTCCCCACGGAGATATGAATGCTTCACAGCACATAAATTGCTGTGAGGATACCATACAAGGCTGGTTTTGTTTCAGTGTGTGTGTGTGTGTGTGTGTGTGTGTGTGTGTGTGTGTGTGTGTGTGTGTGTGTGTGTGTGTGTGTGTGTGTGTTTGGAGGGGGTAAACAGTTGCTTGTTTGTTCACACGCTCCTCGTCGCCTCGGCTCCGGCTACCTAAGGTCGGGAGCAAGACTGACCGCAGGTTGCCGGCCAGCGCAACACTGATGACTTTCATTGGGCCGCTGACGTTGACTCATCAGTAAATCACCCTGGAAACCAAACGTATGCGCAGGCCAGACGACTGAATGACCCCCGAAATGATACATGCTTACGCAAAAAGGCAGTCAACGGAGGCTTTGAGAATGTGAGTGCTTGACCCATGAATCACAGTGAGCAATGTATAGACTATGCAAAGCGCCCATACATAGGCCTACATTATGCAGCTCTTATACATTTCTTCTCACTTCGTCTTGGTGACTAAACCGCTTACAAATCTGCTCACGCTTTCAATACACGAAGGCATAGGTCAAGTCAACACTACATGGAAACACAGCATGTAAGGGTACTTCGAACGCACTTACAAGACTTACAAACGCACTTACACTTGCAAATGTCTACACGGGAAGCTTAATCAAAGCAATGCATCCAGTGTACTTGAAATGAACCCCTAGTAGAATGTGCAATTTGGTAAAACATACACCCTACTACCATATTATTGCATATTCCCTTGAGGAAATCTGCTTTGCTGACAAGAAATCATATGTAATATGTATGACTACAAAACATCAAAGACTCTGTCCTCCCTTCTTTGCTTGATGAAAAAGCAACCTCCCTGCCCCCTCCCCCTGTCTAGAAGTCAGTTTGATGCCCCACCCAAAGCGTGACTCAAAAGAGACTCAAAGTAGGACAAAAAAGACCACCCCCCCTTTACAAAAAAAGAGAGGGAAGCTGTGACTACAAAAGGATATCCTTTCTCCTTTTTATAAGTCTACAACCAGATCTGTGCTGTTTCTTTTCTGCAGTCAACCATGAATCAGTTTCCCCAAACAGGAATAATAATATGGGCCATGAGAAAGGATATCCTGTTGATTCCACAGATGAGCCAGAAGAATCAGGCTTGGGCTGATTCACCTCTGATTAAGCCTGAGCCATATCAGGTCAGAAGGTCCAAACAATTCAAATCGACTGACCAATGACTCATCTTGTTATTCACCTAAAATAGGTTCTGGATAGGATGCAATCTCTTCACCTAACAACAGCGGGATACAAATTAGCTGACAGCCATTACTTTTTATCTACCTCTACTTAACATTCAAAAGAAAGGCTTTATTCTTCAGAAATAAAAGGTCGATGAATGACGGCATTTATAAAATGTGTCATGTGATTAAACTAATTTTATCGCTTTTGAAACAAACTGGCTTCTTCATCTAGCCTAGGATTTGGTCCAGCCTTTGATTCTCAACCACAACTGCTTTAGGTGAACGTATTTGATAATAAACAACATACTAAACAATAAAACACTCCAATGAATGGACCAAAACACATGTTTCTTATAACTATAAGTAGGCTACTTATCTAAAATATAGCAAATATTAAAAATAAGAGGTACTCGTTGCTTCTGGCTCTGCGAAGCTGAGCAGTAGGGGTTTATCTAGTTGCTTTTTTATCACATAATTGGCTTTAGTGCTTTGCAAGCCACTTCAAAGAATTTTAACTTGGTTCCTCGCTGCCTATCCCTAAACTACCTTTGTCCGCATTCTTGGGCTTGGGCAGTATGTATGTATGTAGTCCATGTTGAAATAAGACAGCAGAGACACACTGGTCGTTCACAGCGAGATTACAGGAATTTTAGGCTCTCTGGTATGCTACAGTAAATCCCCTCTCTCTACAGGAGAGACTGAGGTTTTTAGGGTCTCTGAGGATTTACTGTTTTCATTTAATCACTGTTTTGCTTGTCTTTCACATGGCATCCCTACGTCAGGCGGTGGGACAGGGGTGGGTCGCGCCTTTTGCCCTGTAATTACCTGGGGTCAGGGCCACTGAAGGGCATGACTGAAAGATGAAGATGTTTCTTTTCAATGCTTAGATGCGCACTGTGGAATGCACCACAGACAGAGCACACACACACACACACACACACACACACACACACACACACACAGACACACACATAAAGAAGTGAAAAAGAGTGAGAAAGAGAGAAAGAAAGAGAGAGAGAGAGAGAGAGAGAGAGAGAGAGAGAATAGTGAAAGATTAACAGGGGAAATATAGCACACAGATTGTGTGTGTGTGTGTGTGTGTGTGTGTGTGTGTGTGTGTGTGTGTGTGTGTGTGTGTGTGTGTGTGTGTGTGTGTGTGTGTGTGTGTGTGTGTGTGTGTGTGTGTGTGTGTGTGTGTGTGCGTGTGTGTGTGTGCATGTGTGTGTGTGTATGTGTGCCCCTGTGTACACATCTATAATAAAGGGAGAGAAGTGGGTCATTAATTCGGAGAGATGCGGTGTGCTCTTCCCTGGGCTGTGATCCTCCTCAGCCTCCTCAGCCTGGCTGTGACAACGAGAGCATGGGGGCAGCCCACCACCCACAGAGAGGTTACACACATGACTGGGCCCATCTCTCTGTTCCCCTGGTTTCTAGGGGGCCTTCCCACAGGCCAATTAACTTTCACTGTGCAATGAGGAAGTGCACAACCGCAGGGGACCGGCCGTAATTACACCAACGGCCTCTGTAGATGCTGAAGGTGAACGGGTTGGTGAATGAGACATTTTGTATAATGCATATTGTCTAGCTTCCAGGGTGCACATTGTGTATGATGCTGTTTACAGTAATATGATATGTCTATTGTTTAGTATACTGTCTTACATGGCACATTGTGTATGCTATTTAGTACACTATATTGTTTACATTGATGCTAAGGTGATAGAATAGATCTGAGTGTGATTGAGTTTTAGATAGTGAAATTGAAAACTCAAAATGCTTCTCTACTAAATTATGGCTTTAGAGAGAAACTGAGATTCTAGGAGTGCATTGCAGAAACATGTGGAGAAGTGTGGTTTGAGTGATGTTACAGAATCATTTAAAAGGCCTCCAGATTGTTGTTTTTTATTATTATTATTATTTCTAAAAGGATTGTGATTTAGATCGAGCTTAGAACGACACTCACAAAGAGGCTTACAAACAAGTGGGGTTTTTATCCGGGTGGAACAAGACTCCAGTCACAACAGCAGACTGAGCAAAACAAGACTGATTCCCTGATGTCTGGGAATTTCTGGACAGATGCATGTGCTGTAAGTTCCCATTGGCCTGGCTTCTTGTGCACTGGAAGCGCGACAACATCCTCTTTACGGGCCTAGCAAGAACAGAATTACAGTTCCACATAGGCTTTACACGTTAGTCTGCCAAATGAAGCTTTATGGTATTTACAATTGTGCAAATCAACAGCTAGCTTGTGGGTCTGACATGCCTTCGTTCCATATGTTCAGATGCCAAATATGTGTGTGTGTGTGTGTGTGTGCTGGTGTGTCACGTGTATATGTGCTTCTATTTGTGGTTGTGCTTGTGTGTAAGAAAGAGGGTAAAAGTTTGTTTGTGTGTGTGTGTGTGTGTGTGTGTGTGTGTGTGTGTGTGTGTGTGTGTGTGTGTGTGTGTGTGTGTGTGTGTGTGTGTGTGTGTATGTCTGTTATGAGATCCCCACAAGGGTATCCTTGGTGATTCATGGTAAAATCACATAGAATAGACGTCCAAGAACTCTTATTATTTATTTCTGAATTGCCTCATGGGTGCCAATATTACACAAGAAACACTGAGAAAATTGCAGATGTTTTGAAATTATGGAGAATACATCCAAGTCTGAAAATGTCTGTTGTTGCTTAATGCTAAACAGCAGATAAGATACAACAATCATTTAGAACTAGTTAAAAGTATGCCATGAATCACATGATACATTTCAACACATGCAACATGGTGAAGGCCTAAAGCTCCAGACTGAGAAATGACAAAAAGTCTCCTTTCAGCCTGAAATGTTATTGACTCATTTCCAAAGCTTCGTAGATAACAGGATTAATTATCCTGCACAACAGGTAAGAAGAGGATTTGAAAGGGAAATCCTGTTGTTCTGCATCAGTTGCTTTGAGGTCTCACTTGAAATGAATTTTCTTAATTTTTGACTTTATCACAAAAGACAGATTACCAGTGTTGTATTTAACCCCCTTTGATCATTACAAGTCAAGTGGCACAAAGTTTAAGGGGAAACTTCTTATTTTGTAGAATAATACTTAAACTCTATTGTCCCTATTCTATGTATTTTAGAGTACTGAATTTTTGTGAATTAAAGTGAATGAGCATTGAGCAGGAGTCTGAACTCGATGTGACACGGTGGCGTTGGGTGCACGGAGAGAACAAGTTTGGAATTCTGTAGTGAGACTCCGGGGTTCTAGCCCATTTCCCTTTAGATGCTGTCTGCAGACCATGAAGTCATTAATCAATGCATCCACAGCCCAGCGCTGAGAGACCCTCTCAAGTGGGCCCTTGAGTCACTGCAGCAGGGAGAGATTGTGTGTGTGTGTGTGTGTGTGTGTGTGTGTGTGTGTGTGTGTGTGTGTGTGTGTGTGTATGTGTATGTGATGGTGTGTGTGTGTGTGTGTGTGTGTGTGTGTGTGTGTGTGTGTGTGTGTGTGTGTGTGTGTGTGTGTGATTGGGGTGTGTGGGGGACGTGTGAGACCCACCCCTGTGGCAGACGTAAGACGATCTGCAGATCAAATCACACATCTCGCGCTGTCCTGCATCTGTCCGAGGCTCTCAAATGCTCCAAATGCATATGGCCAACTCAGACATATGCTTTCATTCCTCTGGGGAGCAGGGGAGGGCCAGCGAGGTCAGGATATTCAAAAAATGTCTAATTGAAAGTGCAATTGGAGGTCACTCATGCAAATCGCCTGCCTGAGGTCTTAAGGCCTGAGTTTGAAGTCTGGAACTGGGCACTGGCACTGTGGGGGATTTGTAGGTTATTTAGAATGCCCACCTTGATGGCCAGGCACTGGGGTAGGTTTGGCAGGATATTAAAGGCCATATTTATACCAACTAGGGGAGCTGCTCACCAACATAGAAAACTAGGTTCCCTCAAGTTAGCCACCCCGTCAGAGAAAGGTTCTTTTATACATTCATACATTTTTGGTTTCATTCAACACATTCTTGGTTTACCGTGTTTTAGTCTAACCACAGATAGATTTGAGTTATGTAATACTAGGCTACATGATTAGCCTACATGTCTCACTTAGGAAAAAAAAAGTGGTTTAGTTATTAATTCATATAGTGTTATATCTATAAACATAAAAGTATATAAATAAATAAAATATTATAATATCAAATAGAAATATAAAAATAAATATATAGAGTTTAGAGTATTCTTGACATGTAAGAGAGGACAAACACTTATTGTGTCACAACCTGGGTGGGAAAACAGTGGGTGGTTTTTTTAACTACACTGAACAACAAGATTTAAACGGAATTGCCTGTTTCCAAAGACGTGTCTGATTTTTTGGTTCCCTTTTCCTCCTAACTTCAAAAGTGTTACAACATCACCCTTCACACCATGGCCAAGAGACTTCAGTGGAACTACTAAGAGAAAAGGCAGCGATTTAACACACTGTATGATGCCGATTTCCAGACCATCTGACAACAGGCCAGAATGCAAAAGATGTGGGTCTAAGATGAGATACTATATCTTACGAATCCGACTGTGAAAATGTCATCTCCCATTTCGATCTGAGGCAGTGAATAGAAAGTGTTCTTCACGCAGTATGATTGCTTCTAAACCACTAGATGCCTGCTATTTACTTTTTTTGTGAACTGGCAAAGTGGTTGTCTTTGTATTTGTGTTTCCAAAAATACAGGAAAGTTCTGTCAACTATACTAGACCGTGTGCAGAATGGGTTGTGTATAAACAAAAAGATACAGAATGTTTAGATGCAAGACAGCCAAACTACTTTAAATAATGCTGAACTAATCTTTTTTTTTTTTGAAAGATGTTTTGAACAGAGTTGAGGGGAGTTGCGGCACCCAGCTGAAATCCAGAGTCTGCTAAAAATCTAAACTACTCCAATCCTTTCAAGCACCCCAAAAAAGCCTCCGTCTTCCACAACGATCCCTCTTCAAAGAGACTGATAGATAGAGGATGCTCGGGAGTTTGTGACCTGTGCTATTGCTCGCAGAGACAACATCAAAGGGGAAATTCATGGCAAGATAACTCCTTAAGGCCTGCACTGGTGGCTGTCTAACATCACGTCTGTGTCTGCCTCAGAATACCCCCCTCCCAACCCCACCCTGACCTCACCCCCACCTCCACACTCACTGCAGGGGTCAAACTGGGTTCTGTTGGACAAGCGTCGCTTGGGTTTTGCCCTGATAGCTCCATTGTGATGGCCTCATCTTCCCAAGGCGCAGTGATGGAGATGGGAAAGGGGATGGGGTTTGGGAATCTGGGATGGGGATGGGAAGCGGTTCCCTTTCATCTCTCTGTCTATCTGTCCAGGGCTAAGCAGCAGTAGTAGCAGTAGCAGCACCGCCGCGGGCGCTGAAGGATATGTGCTGGAGCAGAAACAGGACAAAATGGGACAAGCAGGCTGACACTCATCTGCGCAAGTCCATGTCTCGTGCTCGACGGAAACTCTTACAAAGATATGCTGTCACCTCAGTATTCAACCTACATGTCTCAGGCAAAAGGGAACACGTTTCTCGTATGTGTAGTAGGGTTATGATCAAAAGTGAAAAGTGAATTGAGGACAGACCCTCCACTGAAGCACTGAACCCTTAGTTGTATCATCTCCTTGAATGGACTAATATGTGGAACAAATAAGACGGTTATCCGTTGACTTACCGGTTGACAGGTCCTCGCAGCACACTTCAATCGAGTCTGAGGAGTCACTGAAATCATCCAAAGATGAGACGTCCTCCTGAACTTGCAATCTGGGTCAAAAAAAACAGACACAGGGTACGAGATCATACCATTGGTTGTTGGAGAAGGGACACTATGGTCTTACACTCTTAAAATGGACTAAAACATCTAAAAAAGTGGTCAGAGGAATTAGCAAATCTGATATAAAAATCAATCATCCCACAGTGTGGCGTTTGGGTACAGGCACCGCCACACACTGTTCATCATTTGGACATCATCTGACTATAAATATCTGATTTGCTTGAGCTCTCTCAAATTGGCAAGGCAAGACAAGGCAAAGGCCTCCTCCTTAAAAAAAATAAAAATAAATAAAACTCAGGCTTGACGTGCCCGCCCACGGGCCCATGCTGCCCAGTCATCAGAGCATGTAATCTTGCCGGCTCTGGGCAAGAGGAACCTTTTATGCTCCTCCGATGGCCGTCAGCCATGGCGAGTGGCGCTACTTTAAAAACCAGTGCTCCAATTGGCCCGCATGACTGATCCAATGTTTGGGGGATACAGAGCAGAAAGAGACGAGGCCGCGAGAGTACGCACAATGAACAATACAACCGAGGCGCGAATCCAGGCAAACAAAATACACACACACACACACACACACACACACAAAAAGAACCACCTTTCAAAAATAAGTGGGCTAATTTTATGACAGAGGAATAATGGTATCCTGGCAATGAGGAAACAACTGTCATAAAATAAACGTGTTTTTCTCTGGGTAATTTGGGGGTAATTTAGTTTACAGGCAACATATGAATTTTAAACACTTTTGTAACATTAGAAGCTGTGATGATTTTTTTTCTTCTTCTTTTTGAAAACAAACTCAATGAGCCTGCAGTGGCCAACCATGTTGTTATATATGTACAGGAAAAGTTCACGAGCAGAAAGCAGAGAGAAAGTTCATAAGCGCTTACCTGTATCTGAATGGGGGCACGGTGGCCATATTCACCCTGGTGTTCTGCTTCTCTCTCAGGAGGTCAACGCTGCGGGGGTCCTCCTGTAGGGGAGCGACTGGGGCAGGGGGCTCCAGGGTCGTCGTCTCGGGCGCCGCACCAGAGGGGCTCAGGTCCTCCGGAGTGTACATCTCCTCGTCTGAGAAACTGCTGGAAGCACTGTGTCTCAGACGCATCCTCTTCTTCTTTGATACAGAATTTTCCTCCACCTCAGGGGTGACTGAGCACACAGAAGCGGTGCTGGTGGTGGTGGTAGTGATGGTGGCGGCAGCTGCGGTGGTCGTGGAAACATCCGGAGCATGCCGGAGGTTGTCATTGTTCGATCTGTGGGATGGAAAAGTCATGTTTCTTCCATTTGATGTTGAGCCGTTGTTGCCCTCGTCAAGGACGCTGGGAAGGTCGCGAGAGTTCAAGTTAGGGCTATTGTCTGTCTTCCTGGGCTGAGGTCTCAGGTTCCCACAGAGGAAGTTCTGGTTGTCGTTTGACCTTGAGTACTGAAGGTTCTCCGCCCGTCCACACATGTCCAAAGTGTCTTTGGAGCGTGGCGCCTCCTTCCGGCGCACTTGAGGGCTACTGAACGCCGAGCGCACTCCCTGAGGTTTCACATGCGCTTTGGAGGAGACCCGCGGAGCAGGCAGACCTCCCCTCAGCTGCTGCAGATGTTGGTTCCTCAAAGCCGTATCCCTCAAGAGGTCCTTCGAGGAGGAGCTGCTGTTGCTGCTGGTGGAGGAACTAGCGGTCGTGGTGACACGAGCACTGGCAGGGATTTGGGTAGTGGGCCGAGGCAGGCCCCTGGTAGGGTTCTTGGGGTCGGGCTTCGGAGAGGGGAGCTTGCTGCGGGGGAGAGGGATGCCAGAACCAGCCTGGGCCCTCGGTATGGTCTTCACATTGACCCCTCCACTCATGGTGAACTCGAGTCAGCTGCACCTCCTCTGGAGAAAGGAGAGAGAGGTCAGTGTGAGTGAGAGAGAGTGAAAATAATGTGAGACAGATCATTCATATAGAGAGTGAGTAAAATGTAATAGCATAGGTAGAGTTACTTATTGCAAAACTGTATGTAAGTCAATAGCATTTTTAGGGATGTAATACTGTATTTCCAAATGGAACTTGTATCAAGCAGTGAATCCATCTGTATTTATTGGTCTGAACTACACCTTGAAATAATCAGATGGACATGACGAAGGTCAACTGGAAAAGTCTTCTAACAGCCCCAAAAAGTTTATTTTCCTTGAAGAATATTATTTATTGTTTTTTACTACCCGGCACATATGGACCTGAATACACTAAGGGGGAATATAATTTTCTTTTTTTTCCCTCCACATTGATTTTGGCAGTGCATGAAAACCACAGCATTGAATTCAATCTGCAAGAGGGAGAGAGAGGAGTTAAATAATGTTTATGTTTTTACCAGGCCTTTGGAAATCAAGAGCTAAGAGGAACCTTGTAGAGAAGAGGCTCTCTGAGAGCCATTAGCTCCCCATCTGTCCAGATTCCGACTGAAATAAAGGCAGTAGGCTTGAACAAATCTGGGAAAATCCTCCCAAAATACCCTTAAGGCTTTAAGATGAAATCAAGCCAAGGACATAAATGAGAAGTAAGCGTTCTTCGGGCATTGACGGACAGTACAGACACACATATGTTCTTGAAACAACAGCTCATGTTCCATGGGCCCTCTGTGGTAAAACGTGACTGGACTACTGTGTGTGGGATCTGATAAAAGTAGAGGGGACGCCTCAATCAAAGACTTTCATTTATTTTTTATTTTTTTTACTGTTATATTAAGCTACTGCAACTTAGCAACGTTATGACACTAGAAACACCAGAATCATGATGTCAGTACCCACAAAAACACAAGCACTTCATACATGGACAAGCATGACCCAAGAAAAATAACCGTCTAAGTGCTGATCGGTTCCCCTTCTGAGGGCTGACCGTCACGATGGTTCGACTTCTTTCAAAACATTGCTTTGAACCGCATCTCATTTGTCCAGGTCTTGAGTCACGAGCCAAAGGCTTGTTGCTCTTGAGTGCAAAGGAATGCCAGCTGCTGGCCACAAACTCAATCTCTGGACGTTAACTGACGTGGTAATGACAGACACTGGACTGCTGGCAGAGCTGCCATTGCTGTGTTATGTCATAAATATACTGTTTGCTTCTCAGCGGGGGGCCTGTTAAGCCTTGCCAGCACTATCTGTTTGAAGCAGAACCCTCCTCTCCTCTAGTCTCCTCTCCAGAACCCTCCTCTCCTCTCCTGTCCTCCATTCTGCTCTGCTGCACCCTCCATGTTCACCCTTCCCTCCAAAGAGCCTCTCAGTGGAGAAATCCAGTCTGGCCACTCTCTCCGCCACAGGGAGAAAACAGACGCCAGATTTGTGTACAAATATACTCCCATGGCAACATTGTCTTCCACCACTAAATGCACAATGCAAGTCCTCAAAGCACTACACTGTCTCTGCTCCCCACTCCCCGAAACACACACACACACACACACACACACACACACACACACACACACACACACACACTCTCCCCCTTACATCTAAAGTAGGAGAGGTTATTGTCAGTTTTTCCAAGAAGTGTACTCCATCGGCTCAGAGTGTAGCAGTTTTGTGCCAGCTATGTCAATGCCAGCCATCAGAAAACAAACCAAAGTCTCCACACTCGATCTGGACATAGACACGGCCATTGTCAGTGTTTCCAAAGTGCGGCCCAATGGAAGATGCAAGCCGGTTTCATGCCAGTGTTGCTGGGTTTTGCTGGGAGACCCCACGCATGCCGAACCATAAGCTGAACCAGGACATCTGCTGCCTGGCAGCACAACCTCTAAACAAGCCACAGGCAGTGAACAACAACAGAGGGGGAAGAAAACAATAGATCCACTTTCTGTGGAAGTTTATTTGTATTCCACTTTGTCAGGAAAAAGAAAAGAAGGCTTAATGTAATGTTTGCCATGTGATTGCTATGTACCTGGAATACGAAAATAGCGAGAACAAAACCAGCAAAAAGAGAAGAACGAAGCAATCTGAGAGACTTGCTTTTATACGTGACCTTTGCACATCAAAGTAGAGTGTGGGGTGGGAACATTAGTGAAAGTATGCAGAGGGAAGTATTTTACTGTGACACTTTGAGAGAGATCACACAGAAATCCACACACATGACCTCTTAGTCCTTTTTATTTAGCTAATGTGCCAGAATGCTCCATGGAAACGGTTGACCACACAACGTCTTGTGTCACAATCACATGCCTTTGATTTACTGTTCCGCACTCTGGCTGTCGTGTGAGAACAAGATGGCACCCGGGAACAGAGCTAGGGAGGCAAACTAATGTTTACAGAAATAATTAAGAAACAGCCCAAATGTACTCTCTCTTTTTGTACTGGCATTGTTCTACACCAATTAAATTCGCATTCACGGATGAAAAAAAACTGCAAAGCAGTGCAATTTTGGGAACCTGTTTACTTTTTCAGACTCCATGACTAGCAACTGTATACCATCTGAGAATCTCGAACGCAAACCCAAAAACCTCACAATGTAACGCATTAGTTTCCCATGCACAATGGGGTATTCATTGCCTCCTGAACGTAAATTGAGCCCAGAACATAGGATAAATTGAGTCATGATAAATGAGGGCCCTAACTTATTTTGAGAAGTCCTCGAAATTTCCATTTAATGCAATTGGCCTCTAGTAGCTGTAAACATTCAAGGGCATTCTCCCACTGTCTGCCTTTTAGTCACTGAAAACATGCAAAAAGGCAACATGATAAATAACGTATCACTTTATATGGTGACATTTAAGCACATAGGCAAGCGAACTGCAACAAACTGCAGACACACAGCACCATGCACTTACTACTCAATATGGTTTTAAAGGGACACTGTACAGTTTTTGCTCTAAAACTTGTGAAGTAGCTACAGTACATAAAAGCCATAGAAATATTTTTTTTCGCACTGCTTTCCCTTGAAGTAGACTATGGCCTGGAGGTATCACACTTTTTAAGTGTCATATTATTATTCATTTGCAACAAGCAATCTAACTCTGTTATTGTAACAGTGTGCCTCACATCAAAAATACTGTACTGTATAGACCACATACTGCTTTTGGAACTACTAATACTTGCATACATTTCATGCATACAGTATAGGCAACAGTTTGTTTACACAGAATCCAAATATACCATAACATCACTCAAAGAGCATGACGTGCTAAAGATTAATGGGAAAATGATGCTCGGGCTACGGGGAAACCAGTTGAAGTATATTTGTTACAGAAATTGATCCATTTACAAAAGACAACAGTGATAGTAGAACTTACACCAATAGCAAACACCAGAATGAAGTGCACTCACATTTCAGCCATATCACAGATACAAAGGGTACTCTTTTTGGGGATGTAAGCAGAAAGGATCTGATCCAACAAAATGAGACACAAAACACACAGACAAACACTGTTCCTCACCTGCAGTCTAATGCAGTCAAACACTTCAGTCCTTCCCTGAAGCAAAAGAGCAGTGGTTATCTGTGGAGGGGCATCAGCGCATTTGAGCCGTGTGTGTGGAACTGTGTGTGTGTGTGTGTGTGTGTGTGTGTGTGTGTGTGTGTGTGTGTGTGTGTGTGTGTGTGTGTGTGTGTGTGTGTGTGTGTGTTTTGATTTAAGTTCCCTCTTTCCCAGAGGTTTTCCGTTACAGTTGAATTAAATCCTCTAATGCAATATTGCAGTAGTAAACTTGGTCACTCATCACATTACCATCAAGGTGTGTGTGTGTGTGAGTGTGTGTGTGTGTGTGTGTGCGTGTGTGTGTGTACATGTGTGTGTGTGTGTATATATGTGTGTGTGTGTGTGTGTGTGTGTGTGTGTATGTGTGTGTGTGTGTGTGTGTGTGTGTGTGTGTGTGTCTGTGTGTGTGTGTGTGTGTGTGTGTGTGTGTGTGTATGTGTGTGTGTGTGTGTGTGTGTGTGTGTGTGTGCGTGTGCGTGTGTGTGTGTGTGTGCAGAAGAAATGGCTTGGCTTGAGTACAGCTAATGAGGAACTGAAGATCCTCAGTGAGGAAGCCATGTGGGAACACAAGAGAGGATCACAAGGTTTCAGAGAATAACAGGAACAAGTACACACAGATCCCTTTACCACTTGTTAGCACCCCACCCCTGTGACACGTCGAAAAAAAAAAAAACCTCCATGGGTGAAACCCACATTAGCCATGGTCAGCATGGAAGTCAAGGTCAGAAGAAAGCAGAAGGTCAAGAGTTGAAACTCTTGAGATGAGATGGCTACAGAACTGGAGAAGTGTTGCATGTGTTTGGATACTGCCACAACTAAACCATTAGCTGCAGCTGCACTATAATGGTCCTGTTGCCCCACCCAAACACTTAGGAAAGAGTTCTTCACCATCCCCCCATAGAGGTCACACTGGTCCACTGAAGATCTCTTAACTTCGGTACATTAACAACATTTTTCCCTTTCTTTTATGTCCACCAGGCCCAATGACGGCTGTAGTTATTTACATACAGCAGGACCAATGACAGCAGGTTTCTTTTGTACGTCTAAGAGATGATGTACACACAGCTGCAATGCATATAAATAAAAGGCTGTGTGCTGATATTAATCCAAACATGTGAACTTGTGCTTTTACTTCCTATACACATTGGAAAGCATACCATAAACATGGATTCTAGATCATTCGCATGACACACACACACACACACACACACACACACACACACACACACACACACACACACACACACACACACACACACACACACAATGCACATTATCCATACTGTAAATGTTAAATAAGACCCCAATTTAATCTCCCTAATGACTTTCTTCTCTTCTCAATGTGAAAGACTGGAATAAATACAGCATTATCTAATGGGACAGTCGCAGAATTACAATCTGAATGAAGAATGAAGCCTCCATAATCCCAGTGCGACCATTCTGCACTGGGGTGGTTGCCTAATCCCTGTGACACAGCTATTGTCCTGAATAGCAAATCAACAACAGCTGTTGACACTGATGAAGGAAAAGCCAAGCATGCAGTGACAGCCCAGGAGGATTTGGACTGGATGGAGTCAGATAAGAGACTGTATTCTAAGGAGCTCCACAATCTCTCCAGAAATGGTAGTAAGACAATTGTGCAGCATTTACGGTTATACTTCACTTTTCAGAGCAATTTCTTGCATCGTTGATGTGAGTCTGACTACAACTACAAATATGGTCATTTATTATCTTTAACAGATGCTATTCATTTGTAATCAGCTTCAGGTTTAACAAATGAAATTTGATTTACAGAATGAAAGTGCTATCACCATCATCAACAATGTTGTCCTGTGGACAATTCTCCCTGCAACTCACCATTAGGAATATATAACCACAGTGAGAAAAAAAAACGGTTATTATAGGCAAGGTCCACCTACACTGCTGTTTATTCCATTGCATCGAGAGTTCATGTTGCGATACCAGTTCTGACCACTAGGGAGCACTGCTTGCATCAGATGGAGGGAATGACAACAATACACACTGCTATTGTCTGGACTATTTCTGCCTAGAGGGGCATTTAGGAGATTTTAGACTCAAACCGCTCCTGTAACATTGTTGTTTGTGAGGCTTAATGAAAATGCTTAGTTAGTATTTATGTTACTTATGTGCACATGTAGTTCCCTGATATGTAGGCTATGCAGTGTAGTGTCTGAGTATCACACAATAGTGTGTAGTTGAAGTATACTCATTTGCCCTCCCATTAATGTTACTGTTACCTAACTGGTATATTTTTTTAACTGCCATCTTTGAAGAGTGGGTGGGTGTAGCCGTGTGTGGGGTTAACAGAGCTGCGAGTGCATTTGGTAGAGTGTGTGCAGATGGGAGGTTAAAAGGCCTGCTAACACACTTCATCCACTGCAGAAAGAGATGTGTAGGAGTCGAGTGTGTGGGCACAAATGTGGGTCAGTCGAATATCAATGCTTGCAGACAGGCAGAGGCAACAAGTCATTTTTTTTTTTTTTTTACCCTTGCTGGGAATAAAGGGAAATGTATGTCAAGGTAACTGCCTTTGTGTCCAAATATAGTAATTCATTTTTGCCTCAGAGTCAAGCTCTTCAGTACTTGATGGATGAAGCTGGATCTGATCATCACCAGCAGCGTTTTCTCCCCCCAGCCCCAACTCATCCAAAACAAAAGCTGCTACAGTACAGACAGAGAAAAGTTAGCCTGTAAATAAGCATCTTCAGGTTACAACAGAAAACCACTCCTGTACTTTTAGATGTCACTGTTATTTCCCCCTTCACCATCAAGTTACATTGTTCACCCTGTTTTATTTTTAGACCATTACATTAGTGCAGCTCAGCATACAGTCAACACAGTCATGCTGAGTAACAGCAACAGTCAAGAAAATGTAGCACTACTCAGCAATGCAACCAAGGGGGGCAACTAGGGGAAAGTCAAATGGTATGGTCCATCCTTATTCACAACTAGTGTCTTTGCTAAGCACACGTCAAGCCTTGGCACCCAGTGTGAAACAAATAAACAAAACACTGTAAATGCAGCCAGCATTTAACCAATCGTCAACAACTTCAAGTAAAGTCAACAAACAGAGACACATTCTGCCATATACTAACGGTAAGAAAAGTCAGTCTATCCTCTTAGAAAATTGACCATTTTTAGTTATTTTTACTGCTTACTGAATGATTTGGCTGGCTCACTGGATGAAACTTTAACTTACATTAATACAGCTGTCCCATTATAAGGTACCATAAATGTTTTTTGTTACTTCTCTCTAGGTGGAGGCCATAAAATAATATTAACTGATGATATGAATGATCAAAATAATGATCCAGTTCCACCATTATGTCAATAAGGTCTGAGGAGGACAATATACTTAGCGTATTCACAAAGCTTTCACCCATAAGGATTGGATACTAACACCAAAACAGCTTACAGTTTAAATGCGTCATCTGAAGTTTTGACTCAGCATGAGCAATGCAATAAAAGAATGAGATAGATATCTTTCCCCAATGACCCTTTAAAACCATAAACAATCTTACTGTAATTCCTGGAACAACAGTAGCTAACGTTACTCTGTAAAGTTAGCAAAAATCTGAATGTAGTCCATCAACCATATACTACTAACTACACGTAAGTGACAAAACAACACTTGTCATCTTGATTGGGCTTCAAATAAATTAAATAAGACTATAAGGGTATAAAATACGCACCTAAACCAGGCTCATAGAGTGTCTAGAAAAGATAAATCAGAGAAATGACCAGCAGTGCCTGCATTTCCATGTGCTTAGGCCTTGTGATGATTTAGTCAGCT
>JAODXP020000018.1:20404501-20419501 GCA_027497455.2 Sardinella longiceps | reverse complement strand
TTGATTTCATGTAAATGATTGTGAGGCCTTCAGCAAAAAAAATTAAATGCAACGCTCACATCATCAACAAAACCAATAAAGCTGACATTTTAATTTTTCATAATCATTTGCTTGGACATACTCACAACTAAGAGGTTCTACAATGAGATAGGGATATGCTATGTTTAAACATTAACAGAAAAAATAAACATAACATCAGACACTACAAGTGAGTCATTATGTATGACCACTGGCAAGCATTCCATTATCATCATTCATGCCTAGTATTTCATTCACCTGACCTGTCAGTTGTTCCCTGACCGAGAGCGAGGTACTATCTCACACGTATCCCTCAAATTGGAACACGTCTTGACAGCTTCAAGGTCTAGGTATTGACAGCCATTTACAGAGCTAAGCAAACAGCACTGTTTGTCTGCCCCAATATTTTCACACGGGAGCGATCTGGCTGAAGGATGTTCATGTTAAATATATCAACATTGTAAATGGCAAGAATTTTATCGTTGTGGTGGCTTGTTCTTGTTGTGTTGGTACCAAAACACTAGACACAATGTCTCAGTCCTCATCTCCTGAAATACAATTCTTTGTAACCAATTCATAGTCATGCTTCAGTGTGGGAAATACTGTAACAGGAAGATTTTTTTTCCTGAATAAAATGAATTCATAACTGCTGAGTTGCTATCAATTCCGCCACCCATTCATTTGTCTCATTAAAGATGATCTATGCTTTAATAAGAACTATCTAATAGTTCAATCACATGTAGGACGCCTGGACCTGCACACTAAACACAATTAAAGAGCCAAATTGATCTAATATGTAAGAGTGTTTCCCTCAGAGTCCCATTTACGGCACCTAATGAATGGGAACGCCCGGAGGCCATTCTCTCATTGTTTATTATGCCATAAACTACAGCACTCAGATTGTCTAATATCTGTTTTATTATGCAGAACATGTTCTATGTCAACGTCTAGTAAATAGCATTTCACTCCAAAATTAGCAATTTCAAATGACCAATTCCATCCATTTTACTATTGAGAATATTTGGCTAATCTTTATGAAATGAATGGGTAAAATTTAGGCAATCAAATCATTTAGCCTTGTTTTTTTTTGGCTTTATAGTCAGCTACTACACATCTACAACCCCCAAATGGCTAGCCTGAATGTGAAGGACCGAAAGCAATGAAATCCATTCCAGTAATCTCCCCAAAAGCTGCCCTGCCTCTGAAATACACTCATTCTTCACAGCCTTAGTCTCGAGGGAGGAAACACTCCTTTCTAATCAAGAGATATGTGAGAGACTAGGAGAGACAAACCAGGCAATAAAAGAGATAGCACAATGCTAACGATTTACTTTAAGAGATTCAGGACGTATTATTGGTGTTTACTTGTGTTCTAATTGACCTAAAATAATTTTGATAAAATATCAGCTTGAATACAGATTACTGTATATTAAAAAATCTTATCAAAAGGATTGTGGTCAAGGATTATTAGGTTCATGAATATTTATGAAATATGAGTGTGTATACACTGCTGTAAATCCTTACATGGCATTTGTTTTGTTTTTTCAAGTTAATCACCCATGTCTTAAAAGACCTGCTTTAAGACAGGGTTAGTCATTCTTTCTGACTAATGAGTTGCACATTCATGTCATCATAATGACATCAATTGGGAAAAATCCAAACAAATCCTAACACAAATCTATAGTCCAGAGTAGACACACATTACATGTTGCTTTTGTGATAACCTGATCATTTAATGTGGATAAATGGTGTCACACTTTCCATATTACAGTGTTAAATATTTCACATTAATCCCTCATAAATACATACACAGACTACTCATGAGAACAATAGAAGAACTGATGAAAAACAAGCTTTGGCCATCTGCTGAGCTTCTCTAGCGAGCCAGCCGACCTGGCTGGCCACCTAAATCAGAGAAATATAGTGCCATGGCACACCTCCAGACAGGAGGCAGAGGCACAAGCGATTGTGACCCACTTTATGGCACTCTTTAAAGATGTGCTTTTAGGCGTGCTTTACGCTGGCTAAACTCCAGACCCCTTTTCCATGAGCAGCGTGCGAAGCCACCTGAGAAATCGCTGGAGTGTTTCAAAACAGGGGCTTCTCAGGAGATCTACCAACCGAGCCATATTACTGGATACAAACACACAAAACACAGGCTCACTGAGAGCCACATCTGAGAGATGCTGATTACGCTAGGGCAGGGAGCTTCAACAGACAGACACCGCATGGTGGCGAGAGGAGGGCACATGGTTAATTGGACAAAACAAAACATTGGGAGGCAAAGTCATGGGAGTAGCTTGATTGGCTCATTGTTAAGCTTCACACACATACCAAAAAAGTTGGCGTGGTGAGAAAATCCCAAAGAGGCCATGTGTAATTGTGGGTGAATTCATGCAGAGTATCAGGAGGTGCAGCTGGTAGCGTGACAATAACTAATGACAAGCAACTGAAATTGTAATTACCTTTCCAATTTTACTGCATTGCTGGATATTCTAAAGCTAAAATTAACCATTTGCCAAAAACACAGAAAATGTGTTTTTAAATGGTGAGATAAATTGCATTTTACCAAAATACGCTTTGTACAGTACATACAGTATATTCTACAAATATTATTTTGCATTTATTGTGTATTAATTTTAAGGCTATACAGTAAAGATGTAACCAACTGCATACATACGGTGAAAGCTAAATAAAATCTTATCACAGTACATAAATCCACAAAGTACAGTATACAGCACACAAATTAATTCCCTTAGTGTTGGCCTCAGTGAGAACAGAAGGTGAAAGCTGTTGTGGACAGCATCACTAAGGCCGAGCAGTAAGGAAACCGTGATGAGGAAGAGAGAGAGAGAGGATGAGGAAGAGAGAGAGAGATTGCAGGGAGTGGTCCCACTGCAGTGCTCTCTCTAAGGCCGCTCTCAGATGTCAGTTTGCTGTCACTGATACTGTCTCCGCTCAACGCTCCACAGTCTGAAGTAAGGGGGGCTTTTTATAGCTCTGCGGCGTTGGCAATTTTGTTTGGCTGAAGAGGATTTGAGCGATCGTCTGGCAAGCAGCACTGGTATTGAACAGACTGGAGAGATTTACGTCCGCTAAATTAATTTACCTCAAGGTTTGCACTTGTGGGAAATCCTGGCAATCGGGCGCCACAAGCAAAACTTCTAACTGACTAATGGTCTACCCTGTAAATCTAGCCCAACTACACTTGATGTAAATCACGCTTACGACCGCACGGATGGTTAAGCTAAGACAAAGAGAGCTTAATCAACCAATAGCCCCATACAAAAGCCTTTGCTGTAAATAACCTACAGTACAACACTATTTGAAATTGACTGCATACTCCAGTCAGAATCCTTAGAGTATTTTGGTGTAAGAAAAACTAAAAGCTAAAAAAAAAAAAAAAGGAATAACAAACAAAACTGTAACAATTTCAGCATGGTAAGATTTGGCTGAATTCCAAGGCCAATCATAGACACATTCAGTATGAAATGACATTTTAATATACTCACAGGATCTTGGCTCCACACCCACTTCATGGAGGTTATTGTTGTTATCCAAAATTCCTTTCTTTTCTGAGAACTGTTGTGTTTTTCCACAGAGATGGCTGTGTGTCTGTGTCTGTTTGTCTGTCTGTGTCTCGCTGTAGGGCACCCAGTCAGTGGGACAGGGAGGATCTGTTGCTGAGACTTCTGCAGACTGCATCACACAAAGGCCTGGGGAAAGAATCAGCAGGATGCAACAGGGTGACTGACTAGACTAATGTGGGTGGGGTGCAGTGTTTTGGGTTGTGCGTACGTGCTTGTGTGTGTGTGTGTGTGTGTGTGTGTGTGTGTGTGTGTGTGTGTGTGTGTGTGTGTGTGTGTGTGTGTGGTGGGGGTTCAGTGTGTTTCATGCTTGAAGTGGTGTGTGTGATTGTGAATGTGGGCCTGTCATGAGGGCGAAGCAGTCTTATTGTGTGTGCGTGTGAGCGTGAGTAAGTGTTTGCGTATATGATGGATGATGGGAGGGCTTAAAGTCAAGTCAGTCTACATCAAAAAAACTTGTGACACCCCCTGGCATCTCTGCCCCCACTCCCATACGCACACACAAACACACACTAAACACACACCACACACACACACACACACTCTCTCCTCTATGGCTGCTAGTAGCAGTGAGGAAAGCCCCGGCAGACGCCAACCACAATGGGACACTTGTGCCAGTGTCACCCTGGGGCCTCTGGAAGGAGGGGCCCCCCTCGCTTCCTCTCTCCCTGTCACGGATGATTCAGACACTGCCATCTGTTGGAGTCAGACAGGCCCCTGAGCCCACTGGGACTCCTTTGCATTGAGAGGAGCGAGTGAGAGGAAAGGATGGAAGGAGAGATAGGGAGATCAGGAGATGGAGGGAGAATGAGAAAGACAAAAGGCACAAGAAAGAAGAGAAGGAAAGAGAGAGAGTACGTCAGAGCCTCATGGCTGTGAGTTCCTGTCTTTGAATGGGCGCGCGGAAATGCAGGAAAGGGGCCCACGAGGTCATACGCTACTGCATCATTTACCGCGTGTTAGATAACCATAACCATAACACGCATGCAGGCTGGGCTCCTGCTAAGGCGCTCTTGTGCTGGGGCTCCTGTTTGCACAGCAGGTTAGTGGGAAGACAAGCGGGTCACAGCTGCCAAGCAGGGCCCCCCAAATACTAATCAGACACTCTGACAAATGAGTTCCTCTCTGACACAATTAGATCTCTAGCTCATTTGCTCTCCCTTCCTGCTGTTTAAAACTGACAACACAACACCATCTAGTGGCTGCTATGGAAATTGCAGCAGATAATGTTTCTGCCTAGTCCAGGGGTGGGCAATCATTTTGACTGAAGGGCACATTGGGTTTTAGATTTGGACTAATTGCCCTGGTTTTAACGGTAAGAAATTATTCTGTTTAGGGAAGGCTTCACAGACCAGATTAAATAGCTCAACAGGCCGCATGTGGCCCCCGGACCTTAGTTTGTCCAGGTCTTGCAGAGTCAGTGCTGACAGGGTAGCTGAATATAAAACAGGCCTAAATTTTATAAATATGCCTTTGACTAAACTGCTTGTTTGGGGTAAAATGGGAGTAAAAACAGCACAACTAGATATTCTTAAGACAAAGATGTTGAACAGGCCTGTGCTTTTTCATATGCCAACAGTATATGGTGTATCCACACCATCCCCAGTTCCCCACACTGACTAGCTGTGACCGACAAATATGGTGCTCACAAATTATGTCACTGATAAGATATCAGGCGTCCAGAATTGGGAAAAATATTCCTTGAAAAGATTATTGAACATATTGTGTTTGCGCATGCATTTTGGAATGTAGCCACTTTTGCTTGGTCACATGATGCTGTGCTATCAAGAATTCAAGGATATTTATTTTTGTCACGTGCATATGATGATTGGTGTAAACAAAAATGCAGTGAAACTGTGTCTGTTGTTTGCGTATTGTGCATGAATGTTATAAAGTTATAAGTTGATTGATAGACAGCTGAGTGGCTGGAGTTTGAAGGCTGAGGGCACCAACAAGGAGCACCCAAGAGCAACAGGGGTAAGGGAAAACTCCCTTAGGAAGAAACCTTAGGCAGATAAGTGCCTCAGGGGCTAACCCAACTGCCAGGGTGAGGGATTTAGTGGGATATTGTGGTGTGCTGTCCAGAAACAGTCAATGCTAAAAACTACTATAGGAATTGCAGGCCCATGGAAACCCCACAGCCCACGAGGCTTCAGAACAGATATGAATGCCTCAGACATCTGGACGTGGAATCTCCCAGAGAGCAGGTTCACCATAGACTACTGGTATCTATCTTTGAAACAACAGGGTTAAAGGGATAGTTTCAGAACATAGAGCTATCAAACCAATGACTGTACATGTTAGTGCAAATTACATTTTCAAAGAACAAGTTGATATACTGTAGAATGTGACCTAAGGGGACTTTTCTGAAATAAGGAAGCATGTAACAAATAGTACAAAACTCAGCTGGCTCAGGGCCATAGTTTATCATCTCTCTCTCTCGCAAGCAACCTTCTGCCTGCTGACTATGGGTCAGTCCCCTGATAAGAACTCTGTAATGGCACAGACAGAATCAGTTATAATCAACAATAACTCTGACAAGCAATCAGAAACAGCACAGACTGATCCAGTCATGGTCATCAACAATCACTCTGCACCTCCATACCAGCCATCTGCATCAGATGGTCATTGTGACATTGAAACTTCTGGAATAAGTTCTTTCACATCTGAATTGAACCAACTCTGCCAATCAACTTGCCTGTTCTTCACCTTGTAGCGCCTGATGTTCTCCAGATTACAAACTCAACTTTGCAGAATGGCACTTTCCCCAAATCCCTAAAAAAGCAGTCGTAAAAACCCCCAAAAGCCCCCATTTTTTGACTGCTCTAATAAGTTTCAGTCAGTTTTCTGAGAAAATCACAGTGCTGAGACAGCTATTATTAAAATTATAAATTACATCTGTGTTAATACTAATGCAGGCAAAACATACTGGACCTCACTACTGCTTTTGACACTATTGATCACAGCATACTACTACATCAACTTTAACACTGGGTTTGGTTCATTGGTATCAAGTGAGTAAAAGTGAGCTTCTTTGTGGCCATGGGCAACTGTACTTCCACACCCATGTCCTTGACCTATGGTGTCCCCCAGGGGTCTATCCTTGGTCCTTTACTTTTTAACCTTTTTAGTCTCCCAGTTGGACAAATTATTTCAACCACTCAATATCTTATCATAGCTTTGCTGATGACTCCCAAATGTACTATGAAAATAGCAGACAGTAGTGATATACATGGCCTTGTTAACCCAGCCTGGGGGAGTATTTCTTTGGTACTTCACCACCGCAAGCTAACAGGCAGACTGGCTTCCTCCATCCACCCCCCCCCCCTCTCTCTCTCTATCTATCTATCTCTCACCCACTTACACTGTTCTCTCCTTCACACACATTAATTTCAAATTGTGAGCTCCACCCATTGTCACCCATTGCCATTTCTCACATTTTGTCTCTGATTGCCCACATAGAACTCAAAAGTGTTCAGTAAGGAGGCAAACTTACAGTTCTCCCAGCGAACATCTGGAATCTCATCTGAAGTTCTGCTCTGCTTCTGCTGCTGCCAAGTTTGTTTCATCTGCATAAAAGAGACAATTTACAGGTAAAAAAAGATGTTTAACATCTACAGGTATCACTTTTGTAATGTGCCTTCTGTCTGTGCCTTACTTTCAGATTACTTTTAATGTTCGTTGAAAAGAGGAGAGGTTAACGTTCTTCACTCACTATTTTGCAAAGTACCATTTAAAAACAACAGTTATGTGCCAATCTCAACCTCTGTCCATTTGAATTTTTTGCACATTGGTATAACCAAAATTTTGACAATTGCCCGTCTCGGCCATTTGACTCATTTAGAATCCCCACCCACCATCTGCATCACAATGGCTTGCTATGTGCATGTATGGTGTCTTTAAAACAGTGTTTCTCAAACTTTTTCAGACTGAGGACCACATTGCCCCAATTTTTTTTTTTTCAGGGACCACCTGTCATCGTGCCCCCTCGCCAAGTCACCTGACTTGACTTGACTTGACATGCTGCTACCCTTTAACCAAGTAATTTATAGAATAGGCACTTCAAATGCTTTGATAAACAGTAAATTACAGGTCTGCCTCTTATATTCAGTGAACAACTAATCTTTGGCCTTCAAATAATGACAGGCTAAATTCACATATTATTATGGTAATCAACTCGCGGACCACTTGAGCTTGCTCACGGACCACACTTTGAGAACCACTGCTTTAAAACAACCTAAACATTTTAAAACCTGTGTAGATTGATGTTCTAAAACAGGTATCGTAGTGAAATACAGTTCCTATCCAGTTTTATTTGGTATTACATTGAAAGAGTCCTAGTTGATATGCCAAAAAATAGTTCCAAATGCCCCAAGAAATAGTAACAGAAACTGTGTTTTGCTGCAATACTTGTATTGGAACAGCATAGGATTGCACTGGCCACACAGTGACTAGTAGAACAATATTGATTGTTCAATTTCATTCTAGACACATACCAGACTTTTCCTTTAACATACACACACATCACACTTGTGCAGCACTAAGTTGCATTTTTATCAGTCTGTGCAGGATGCCAGCTTGTCCCCGGTGTGGAAAGCCTGTCTATTTTGCAGAGCAAGTCTTGGCTTTTGGCAAAGTAAGTGTCCCGCAGTAGCAATGTGATCTGATTGTAAAATGGAAATCACCTGTGGCTATATATTGGAATATGGTTGGTTGTAATGGTTGTAAGCCTGAAGAAGAGCAAAAGCTCAAAACTTTGCTAACAAAATAAAAAAGAAGGGAGCAAAAAAATGGTGTGCAGACCATCTCATTGTTGACAAGTAAATGTAGCCGGTGGCGATCCGCACCGCACACGGTCTCGAACCCGCCACCCCGCAAGCTTCAAACTCCCGGCGTGGGAGTGGAACGCTCTAACCAACTGAGCTAAAAGCCCAAGCTTCTAACTCAGCGTGTTAGAAGCGCCCATGGAATTGGGTGATGAGGATTTACACACTACCACCGAGCTAGCCGCGCTAGCTGGCCTCCGTTACACTCACCCTCCAAATCCTCACTCCCATCCGGGTCACGGCACCAATGTAGCCGGTGGCGGTCCGCACCGCACACGGGTCTCGAACCCGCCACCCCGCAAGTTACAAACTCCCGGCGTGGGAGTGGAACGCTCTAACCAACTGAGCTAAAAGCCCAAGCTTCTAACTCAGCGTGTTAGAAGCGCCCATGGAATTGGGTGATGAGGATTTACACACTACCACCGAGCTAGCCGCGCTAGCTGGCCTCCGTTACACAAGTACATTTTACTTAGTTTGATCCAGCACCCATCCAAAACCACAGGACTACACTAAGTGTTCCACAGGATGTCATGTATTTATTAGTAAAACTGAATTCTTATTTTGAGAGAGCATTTGAGCAGTGAGTGAGCGTGTGATTGTGATAAACAGTCTAACTTCCTCGTTCTTCTATCCTTCTACCCAAAGGCTTGGCACAAGGGCTGCTTCAAGTGTGTAAAGTGTGGGAAAACACTAGATTCCTCAACTTCTGTTGAGCATAAAGGGCAAGCCTATTGCAAAGGTACTATCCACCACACCTGTTAAACATTCTCAATGGAAAAATAAGGTCATTTGAGATTTGTCATAGTATTTTTCATCATTTAACTGCTGATTAACTGCTGATTTGTGTGTGTGTGTGTGTGTGTGTGTGTGTGTGTCTCTGTGTGTGTCTCTGTGTGTGTGCCCACAGAATGCTATGGCAAGACCTTTGGGCCCAAAGGCTTTGGGTATGGACATGGAGCTGGAGCACTAACGCATCCTCAGTAGATCCCAAGGGGGAAAATATTCACCATGAGGAAAGTCAGACTCAAAGCAGACAGCCACCTTCTCTTTCACTAAAAGTTCAAATCCATTTCTACAAATGACACTCTGTTTCTTTTGCTGATATGGGACCAATGACACTTCAATAATTTTTAGAAGTGTCACTTCTTTTTATGCTCTGCTTGTGTTTATAATCATTGTCTGATAAAAGGCATGAAGAAAACATAATATGCTTTGATACTTTAAATTTTGCTTAAATAAACTAGAAAACTTTCATATTCCAAAACCACAGAATGAATCCAGTTATGCCCATGGATGTCATCAAACCTTGCTGATGAGGGCCGAAGAATCACATTTTTAAATCTTTTGAAATCATTAAAAGTTTTACAAAAAGTATATGTGGTAAACATATTTCCTCTTTCAAACACTGTGCTCCCACATGTGAAGGCACCACATTAAAAGGGACATGTGAATTAGTTGAGTATTGTACCTTGTTCTTTGATGTAAAAATACAATTTATTCAATTGTATTTTGTCAAAAATAAACTCAAGTGATATTTTACAGGCCTAATTAAACCTCATATTTGAGACGTGTATTGAAATAGTTTTTTTGCCTAAACAACGCCTGAATTGAATTGCAATGACTTTGCGCTATTTGACATCACTTCTAGGCTTTCTTAATTGCCTGATTATTGAATTTGTCTAAATTTGATTTCTTGTAGCGGAAGCTCATTTCATGACAGTCGACTATGGGCCTACGAATGTCTTATCATGCTCTGTACATACCTCGGGCCAATACCAAGCCATGTGACGTAATGCAATCGGGCGATCCTTTTGTTCTGCGATTGGTACCGAAGTGCGAGCTCTGCATTAAAATCTATGGACACGGAATTCTCGCTACCGTATGAAAGAGGGCAGAACCATGTCTCATGTTCATGATAGCTCTTTGACCATGCACAACCTCTTTAAATTAATCAAAGCCAATGTAAAAATGGTTTTCCATTCTATGTCTCCTTTAAAAGTATGCAGCTCATCCTTAGGCTGATTATGACTGATTGGAGGCAGGACATAATGGAGCAGAGTGAGGTGTTGAACCAGATCTGTTGCTGCCTGCTCTCTTGTCATCGAAGCCTGACTCTCTTGTCATTGAATCTGTTTGTATTAAATGAACTGTGTCAATGCATGTCAGTATTTTTTTTTCCATGGATACTTACGTCATGTATCGAGGTGCCTGTTTTTACGATAGTTGACACAAAAATCCACTGTGCATATAGCCTATATCTATTCCCTCTCTTGTCTGACACTTCTGCAATTTTAATGGTTTGTGGTGGTATTGATGGTTGTCCTGGTCAGTGCACTTTTGGGAGGAGCCATTGGATATTTTCCTTGGACAGCTTTGGTCGGGATAGGTCTAATGGCAGGGGTATGGATAGTAGGTACTCTGGTGTTGAGAGGGGGAGGGACGTTCTCACATCACGTACTCCAGGTAGTCCTTAGCTGATAGTGACAGGGTTTCACCATGCAAACTGTAGAAGTTGCTGCCATGTTTATTAGGGACTGCCCTGACTGTTACCTTTCTGTGATGTTTCAGAATGAGGGATCGGGCCTCAGAGTGAGTGCTATTGGAGGCCATTATTGTCCATATGTATGTTGTACATATTTAAGTATTTGTGTATTACCTGAATAGCTAGCTAGCTATTTATGTGCATAAAAATCAGGCATTCCAAGTCCTTGATCTATCAGCCAAGTGGATAAAGTAGTCTAGAATTAGTATTCTGCCTTTCTGTAACTCTTACATAAATGGAGCTGAACAAATACAAAGAAGTTATCCAAAAATAATCTGCCGCAAGTCATATCACCAAGGATGTGGTTTTGGTTTGTCGATATGATACTGTGTCACCTAGGCAACCCAGACAATATTGATCCTGTCCAAGCAAGGGTTTAAATCCTGAGTGCATGCAGAAGGGACAGAACTTGAAGTAGGCTACCTCTGAAATCTCCTCATCGCTTTTACACTGTGCACACATTGCCTAATCGCTAACAGGAACTTGTCTGATCTTGCAAAGTAGCCAAACAAGGCAAAACAAAAACAGTCCCAACATGTCCATCTAGGGAAAAATGAATTTGCATCTGGCTTGAGGTATGCAAACAATATTTGTATAGTTTCTTGTTGGTATCACACAATACGATGCATAATATTGCCACAGCTGAAAATTGTCTGGAAAATGTATTGTATGATTTCTATCTCGGTTGTCTTTTGTCCAGCAGATGCCTGGCGATTTTTGGCCTTCTCACTGATCATGTCCTGAATCACATGAGCTTTTGAGGATACTTTTAACACCATAACACTGCACACTGATGCCAGCAGCAACACTCTCTGCGGTCAATAGACCGCACAGTAGCATGAGTCAGTATATGTATTGGCTGAGTTATAGGCCATAGCCCTAGCACAGGTCATTCTGTTCATTTCCTCTATCTGCATAGGCAATCCAGACAGCATCAAACGCTTGGTGAGCTTTGCTTGACCTTTCTGTGAGCTTTCAAGCGTGACTGTGTGAAGGTCACAGCAATCACTTTAAGACCCCACTGCCAAAATGTTTACGACCTGTGTTCAGTCAGAGGAGTACATTAAATATCAACCATCAACTCATTACTCAGTCATGTCCCTTTGTTTGAAAAAAATGACAACATTCTCCTATTCTCCATGAGAAGAACACTTGAACAAATGCGGCAACTGGCTATCTTTAATGCACCCGCCCCTCACGTATCCTGGTGATTTCATAGAGGAAACACTGCAAGTCTGACTAAACCAGGAGGTTAACCTCAACTAATGTCCTTATTTGTCTGTAGTGTGAGTGGCTAGCCAATAGCAGACAGTTGCAATGCACGTGGGCTTGTTGACCCAAGCATGGGGGAGTGTTTCTTTAATGCTTCACCACCGCAGGATAACAGGCAGACCGACTTCCTCCACCCACCCTCTCAATCTTCCTCTCTCTCTCTCTCTCTCTCTCTCTCTCTCTCTCTCTCTCTCTCTCTCTCTCTCTCTCTCTCTCTCACCCACTTGGACTTACACTGCTCTCTCCTCCACACATACTGAGTTCCACTTGGGAGCTCCACCCATCACTTTGCCTCAGATCGCTCACGTAGCCTCAAACCACTTGCTCAGAACTCAAAACTGTTCAGTAAGGAAGCAAACTTACGGTTCTCCTCCCAACGGTTCTTACGGTTCTCCTCCCAGCAAACATCTGGAATCTCATCTGAAGTTCTGCTCTGCTTCTGCTGCTGCCAAGTTTGTTTCATCTGCATAAAAGAGACAATTTACAGGTAAAGAAAAAAAGATGTTTAGCATCTACAGGTATCACTTTTGTAATGTGCTTTCTGTCTGTATCTTACTTCCAGATTGCTTTAAATGTTCGTTGAACAGAGGAAAGGCTTAAAGTTCCTCTCTTGTTATTTCACACTGTACTTTACTGCAGTAACAACTACAGATTTGCGCCAGATGGTAGTGTAACAAATTCAACTGTTTCTTTGTCCATTTGGCTTTTTGGCACGTTGGTACAGTACAACTAACAGAAAACAATAGTGTTCCGGGTAACCACTTTCTGTGGTATTCTGGGTGGTACCCTGTGCTGTGTTGGGAAAAGAATGACTCCCACATTACAATTTGTACTTTCCTGTTTAGTATTTGGATGGAAGACAGATACACAAGTTGGATGGAGGATATACAATGCGCTGTCATGAAGTGAGGCCTTATGTTTGAGTAATGATGAATAGGGAAGCCATCATCCAGCATCTGTCCTCCAAGAAGTGTGGCTGTGTCTGAGACCCTTGTATGATGGAATGGGACACCATGTAAAATCTTAAAGCTACAAGTAATGTTTAGTCTGGCCATGGCTAAAGCATGCAGGAATGTACCCTCTAGCTTAAAAACAAACATTTTTGCACAGACACTTATACTCTCAGCCCCTTCAAATGGAACATTTTACTCTCTGTGAGTCATCCCGAAAAGTTCCCATTCAGACTTAAGCAATTTTAGTAAATAGAATGAGGTTAAAGGAGTCAAGTCTTTCTAACAAAAACAGTTTATGGCACTTGATGAGTAGTCATGCTAATCGTGAATTCAAGAGAAGAGGGATGTCTCCATAATAACAGGGTAGCGTTATTCGGAGCAAATATGCAACCCAAAAATCATGCCAGTATGAGTCATGAGTCGGGGTGCTCTAGTTCCCTGGTATTTGTAGTAATCCACAGGAAAAAAGGGGGAGGCTGGACTCTGACTGTGGTAAATGCCCAGAACCCAGTTGACAGAAAGCAACAGCAATGTCAGGGATGGAGAGGATCCAAACATTCCACAGTAATGATGTGTGATGCAAGAGTGGTTTACAAACTTTTGACCATATTTGTTCAAAATGAATAACAATTAACTGTAATGGTCCATACTTATATACAATGTGTTTTTAATAAAAAGAGATAAACTGGTTAGAGTGGTAAATAAACTTTACCACTCTAAGACCATTCAATAAAATCTAAGCTTATGTTTTTGATCATGTAGGCTATTACAGTTCATTTGGTACTTAACATCTGGACTATTTGAAGAACCAGAATTACATGTGCTGGTATACAAATCCATTTTAATCTGTATTTCTGGACATGTTTTGTAATGGGCATCTCACACTCTCGTCACAGTAAAAAGA
The DNA here is from genome assembly GCA_027497455.2 of Sardinella longiceps. NCBI lineage: Eukaryota > Metazoa > Chordata > Actinopteri > Clupeiformes > Clupeidae > Sardinella > Sardinella longiceps. Next base: position 20,405,399 of record JAODXP020000018.1, on the reverse strand, counting down.
CAGCTGAAGCTGCAGCTTCAGGTGTGACACATTGTCGCAATATCCCTGTAGGCCATCACAGGTATTTTAGGTCATTTTAGATAGGGCATTAGTTCTGACAAGTAAATAGAAGAATAGAATTTTAAAAATAAATAAATAAATCTGCCAAGGAACTTGCAAATCAGTTTTGCAAGATCTTATTCTAACATGTTTATGTATGCACATATAAACACACACTCAAAGTGTCAACACACAGCCAAAGGATAGATGCTTGACCAAAGTTTAACATACACACACATCACACTTGTACACACTTGTACAGCGCATTTTTTTTTTTATCTGTCTTTGCAGGATGCCTTTGGGAGGAGGAAACAAGTGTGGTGCCTGCCAGAAGACTGTGTACTTTGCAGAGGAAGTTCAGTGTGAGGGGAGGAGCTTCCACAAGAGCTGCTTCCTGTGCAGTAAGTGCGCCGGCGCCGCAACACGCAGCACACGCCAGGCGCGTTGATAAAACTCAGTCTAATGACAAGTTGTCAAATATTCACCCAATACTATTCAAATCAATCAAATATAAGGGTATATTTTAGCTGATATGGATAGAGGTGTTCCTACAAAGAGAACTTCATTTGGAATGCAACCCATTTGACAAATACTTGAAAGTCACTTAATCAAGCTAGGTGAAGGCCTGACTCAGTATTGCCTGGAGCCTAAACCAAAGCACATGAGACATTCACTGACTAAACAAACATCCACGCACTTCCAGTTCCTCAGAGAGAATACAGTAATCATGGTCAAAATTGTATCAGAAGGGAAGCATCTATTCTGCAATGCTTCCCTGGGTTTTATTTTGTACATGTGATGTGTGCACATAATGTGAGTTGAAAGTCTGTGTGCATTTAGAAAATGTCTGTTCTTGCAC
>JAODXP020000018.1:20259501-20402001 GCA_027497455.2 Sardinella longiceps | reverse complement strand
GGCTAATGCTCTACCATGCTCTACCAGTATTAAGTACAACATACTTCACATCATTCCATATATGTAATCAAAACAAGTGCGTAATGAACAAATACAATTCAATTTGCTGTATATTTTCCATTGTGCAAATAGAAATATTAAATATAATGAAACGGTCACAAAATGAAATATGCCAGATATATTGCATGCTAATACAACAACACATATATTACACATTCCTGTGCATAATGGCTTGTTATCTTATCTATGCTGGGCCATCATTCCATGAGAAAGTAAAAGTGTTTGGCAATATTTTGTGGCGACATGCCATTCATTCCATTTACTCTGTTGACCCTATGCACAAAACATACTATGTTGAATATGTGACTCACATGACATAGGAAACATAGGACTTTTGCTTTAACATGAGAATTTGAGTGTCCTACATTATAAATAGTTGAATCGGTGGCATAGCTATTGTTAAGAAGGCACTGGAGCTGCTTATGGACACATGGCAGTCCAAGACCCAACCTGGCAAATATTTAATGCCCCCTTCTTCATGTCAAACAATGTCATTGTTTCATATAGACTTCCTACTTGTTCTAATTTTTTTTTATTTATTTATTTTTTTTTTACAATTTTTCATATAGCTGTTCCCTATATGAATTTCACTCTCCTATACTCCTATACTCCATGTTGGGTCCTTGAAGCATAATCAAATCAAAAAGCCCCCTAGGCAGTTTTCTTCTACAAGCGTAATAAAAGTATCACAACATATTTTTTGCAGCACCTGCAAACAGCTGCTCCTGAAGAGAATTATTTGCTTAAAAGGCCTGGGCCCTGTTACCAAATTCCAAAACCACAGAATAAATCCAGTTACGGCCATGGATGTTATGTAACACGTCGCTGATGAGGCTCGAAGGACCACATTTTTAAAACCTTGCTAAGCAAGGGTACTGCACTAAAAGTGTTACAAAATTGGTAAAATTGTTTGCCCTTCAAACATTCTACTACATGTACCACATATGAAGGCAGAAAATTAACTGTATGCAGCTCATCCTGAAGCTGATTATAACTTATTGAAGGCAGAGCATAGTGGAGGGGAATGAGGAGGAGAAGGAGGAGGGTTCCCACATGCTACAATATAATGGTTGAGAAAGAGCCACAGGACTTCAGCCAAATCTCCTATTAACATCTGCCTCCTACACACATTCCAACTGTCAGGGAACATGAAGCACAAATATTTATATTAAATGGAAAGTTGAGCTTAATGCAAGACCCTCTGTTTTAAGTCAATAAAACATGGTGTCTTCAGATAAATGTTATTATGGCACTCCACTTATTTGTTTCTTTTCTTTTTATCTTATTATATTATCATTCTTTTTTTTTTTTGGATAGATTCATATTGAAACTCAATCAACAAAATATTAAAAACCTGACCCATTGCACCATGGGCTGTAAAACTTTTATAACATCTAGTCTTTGTCACTGCATTATGTTTGGCAGTATTTTGCTCGATAGGAGTATGGTCTATATATTAATCTGTAGGAGTACATTCTCACACTGTTTTCAGTGTTTGTCCAAAATGTTCTGCTCCAATAGAGTAAAATACACAATGCCCAATTTACTGTACTTACAAACCAAAGAATAAGAACCAGCGATGTGGGCTACATTGACAAGCTAGTAATACATTTGTTTTCAATTAGTGTTGAGTCAGTATTGTTTTTGTTTTGTTTTTCCCAACTTACCTACATGTAACATGTAGGCTTAGACTGTGCATGCCATGATTCCCACAAGTATTTGGTGTTGAGACCTGACATATAGTTCACTTTTATCAACATCAACAGCAAAAACTGGGGTTAGAGATATGACAAAATGGTAGGTTGGTAAGTTTACATAGACACTTGAATCTTTTACACAAACATAGACATATAAGTGTGTCTGTAGACAATTGGCTTTATAAGGACATGTACATTATATGACACATTCAGATATCTAAATGTAATTGGGCACATTTATATCACCCCCTGTTCACTCAAGCCTATTCTAACTGAGAGTCACACAGGAAAATAAGATAATGACCACCTTAGAAAGTTTCCCACAAGCCTTACCTACGCAGACATACCTACTTTTGTGAATGAATACACTGTGGACCTCTGTGAGGCAACGCCTCCTTTTTCCATGAGTGCCATATAAACATTGGACTGGTGTGGATGACATCACAGTCTGGGGGGCTGGCCCTGCAGTAACAAGAGAAGGCGAGTGAGCCTGTCTCAACAAGTACAAACATGCCCAGTACATCAGACGGATCACATTGCATACAGTTTTAGTTATGATAACCAACTAGCCTATATTTATTTACCATGTCATAGTTGAACAAGTTGTGCGGAGAACTCCATGATGAAGGTAAACTGTGGACGCTGGCTAATTTTGAAATAGTTTTTTGAAAAGTTTATTGGGTAAAATAGCCGAATGGACTTTTTTGAAATTCATGCTGTTCTGTGACCTCTAAATAACTTACTCAATACCTCAGCATATTAGCTTAAGCCTACATCACGGTTGGAATGCAAGTGCCATATTTGAATCTTTGTCTGATAAAATGAACCCAAATAAAGTAATGAAGGAAGGATACCTTGAGAAAAGAAGCAACGGGCTGCTTCAGCTGTGGAAGCAAAAGCGTTGTCTCATGACAGAAGACGGACTGCACTTATTCAACTACAAGCGCAAGGACAGTAGCGCCGAACCAGGATTGAAGGAGAAAAAGATACCCTTTGAAGAAATGGAAACTGTGGACTGCGTGGAACACAAGCGAGGACTAGTGTACTTCACAATTGTGATGTCTGGAGGCAAAGAGATCGATTTCAGGTGTCAACAAGAAGGTACCGCCTGGAACGCCGAGATATCCCTGGCTTTGGTGCGCTTCAAAAACCGCGTCGCTGTTCAAACGGGGAAGAGCCGGTATCTGTCTCACCAGACCAGTAGTGAGGAGGATTTCATTAACTCCGGAGAGGAATGGAAAATAACCAACAGAGAGGTAGGCCTACCGTATGTTACAGAGTCCGTGATGTGTAACATTGTTGTGTATCCTCATGTTAGCCCTCTGAGTGAAATGCAAGAAATAAAAGTGAAAGTTTAGCCAAAAGTTTGCATTTGAAATGGCTGCTGTGTAGATGGACCTTATATTGTGAAAGAATGCATTGACAAACTGTTAAACGGTATTGTATAACTAAATGAAAACACAGCGCCTATTTATGAATTAAATTCAAAAATTATTTGCAAAGCAAGTAAGGGTTTGGCGAAAGAGAAGTCAGCCAGCATTGGAGAAGGAGTGTGGTGTCAGGACGATGTTCTATGCAAGGATACCTTTATATAGGTCCTTTATATAATTTGTTATAAGCTAAGTCTGTACCATTACACATCTGTAACACATCTATTGGTGTTTCCAAACCCACAGGCCCATTTGGTGTGACACTCAAACCCATGGATTCTCCCACACCAATTCTGGGACACAGTCCAGACATGCAGAATGGGTCCAGACAACGGTGGAGTTAAAAGAAGGACAACGGAAACAGCTCCTAAAATCTTGAGAGATGATTATTCTTTTTGTCCATGTTCTCTTGAAGCAGCGCACAAAAGGTTTTGGATGAAAACAAGCTAAACCCACAAAATCTTCTAAACCTCTCAAGAGTCTTATTGCAATAAGCCATGGCACTGCCAGAGCATACTGTCAACAGTGTTGTGCTATGAAAAGTTTTCTTTCATTTTTGCAATGTGCTCATACCCATTGCACAGGGAATAACATGCTTTGATATGTCCGTCATATTACCATGTACCATTTTGAAGATTACAAAAAACTGCCTGATGAAAAGACATGTCCAATTAGGCAATGCATTGTGTTGCTTAAAAAAAAAAAAAAAAAAAACTTGAGTTGAACCTCATGGTTGCCAATGAAAAGTGATCAGCCAGTGTTTTGTCACTTGGTGCATTCAAAGTTATTTCAAGACAAGCTTTACAAATCGTGGATCATATGAGGACTGCACATATGCCTTCCATTAAGATAGTGTTACACATTTTGTATTTGTTCCTTTTAAAGAATATGTTATTTTGATGAAGTAAACAGTGGAGTTTGGTTGCAATATACATTCTACAGTATGTAACGGTATAGGTACAGTATATGTAATCTGGTTCATATACTCTTGCTTTGGAAATGCTGGAGCTGTTTCTTTGTTTTGTACATTTTCATAAGTTACGAGTTTGCCTCTGAATGCTGTCAAAGAACCACAAAGTCACTCTGAGAGAAGACTCAACACACAGTAGTTGGACTCAAATGCTTGGACTGAAATACTGTTTATGGTCGGTTCACATACTAAGTGATAAATGTCCTTGGTTGGAAAGTCTAGCCAAAAATGTCCTCCATGCTCCTTTGAGGTATCCCATAAATATTTCTATTTTCAGAGAAATCAGTCCTGCCAACTATTGCTGTATGAACAAACATTATACTCCTTGTGTGTTATATTCCGCATGCTGTTCTGGATGGCTGTGCAGGCAGGCTAATACCAGTACATTTCATACAAGCAATAACATTGAAATCATGCTCAGCTGATTCATGTTTGTGACTCACATAGTGTGCCGTGCAGTAAAAGTTGCTCTGTCAATCTTGTCAGTTTAGCTTAATCTTGCTTTTTCCAAATCACACCCTCCTGTTTTTTTTGCTGATAAAGTCTCTTATCCAGGATACTCTACTGTTTTGTATTGTTTTGGATTACTGATGTTTTGTGAGTGTGTCTAACCCATACAGCTGGGTGGCATGTCTTGACAGTATCCCCAGTGACTAAGCATAACCTGCTAAGCCTGTGTTTTAAAGAAGCACAGTAGCTTGAGAACTACGCCAGGAACACTCCTTTATTTAAGCCAGGGATGGAAAAAATAACAAGGCGTAATATATGTTGGAAATAATTCCATAAATATTTTGTAATGATTCTAGCATTTCAAATTAATTTATTTCCAAATCCAAAATAATATAATAGAGGTTCTTTGTATGGGACATTGTGGGACTTCTCAGTCAAAGATGAGTTGTGAACTTGTAATGCTGTCTTCTCATATATTTTTCCTCCATGGGAGTATGGCATTATACTTCAACTTGTGCATGTTCATCACAGTCACAGTTTATTTTCCAAGCACTTGTGTGTGAATAGCACACATGCAATCTGTAATTCTTGTTCTCTCTCTCTCAGAGGGCGTGCGAGGTGGTACTCTCTCCTTTAGGTTCATGGCCCAGAACTTGTGCCAAGCAGCACCATAATGAATTGATTGTGTTCCTTGGAAAGTCCCAAATGTGAAGGAACTGTGGAAGCCCAGTTATGGCACAGTAAACAAAGTATGGCCATAATATGACTCAGCTGCTTGGCAGAGATACACAAGTTTTTCATCCCAAGAACTTCAGCTGGCCAAAATCTTTTGAAGTTTCCAAGGGTTGTTTTAAAGGCAGGGGTGGTCAGATGTGTGTACATCTGGACGCATGAGTTTCAAAGGTTGCACTCATTCAGTTCAATTTTGTATTTGTTTTGTGGTTTTTGTTCTATGTTGTAGATGGTGATTATTCCCACGACATTCAAATGAGCCTTTTAATTTGTGGTTTTATTTAATATGCTAGTCTGTAGATGAAATAGGTGATCTATCAAAACCACTCAATACATGGCTTGAGTCAAATTGAGTGTTTCTTTGTTCTCATGAGCCAAATGCGCCTTGAATGAAAATTGAGTTAAAGTGATTTTGCAGATCGTAAAATGACCTAACAACTATTTTAGAGTAACCATAAACAGCGAGTCGCACATCACACATTAACATGGCCGTACCTATATCGCGATTTTCCAAAAACAATGAAGGATACAAGTGCTCCATCGTCTTATCTAGCTGGCCCTGTCTCTCTCAGACAGACAGACAGACAGTCTGGATAGGCTCACCTCTTAACCATCGACGTCATGGGAGAAGTTACAGCTGTCTATTAATGTTGCAGTGAAGTTGAACACACATATTAAGTAGAGGCTAAGGAGACGTACCATAACAGCTGACCATTCTGCTAGTAGACAATGGGACGTGCAGACTTCAGACAGAAGCCAAACAGAAATACAAGGTTTACATTCCTATAGCCTTGATTAACATCGTGAATCAGTCATAGAATCATCCCACACTCAAAAAAAACTATCACAAGGTAATAATAATAATGAATATAAATTTTGCTAACTACAGTACACAGACACCTTAGGTATTTTCAGTATTTCTGTGTAGGCTAGTTGAGAGGTGGGCTTTGGTAAGCCAAAGAGCTGTCCAGGGAAAAACACATTCCAGGAGCTGTTTCGTGCCACTGACAGTAAGGTGTCAAGCTGAGCAAAAGCACTGTAAACTCTCTGCTAACTGTGAGTCTTGGAGAATGTCAAATGCATTCCTGATCTTCAAAATCATCCAAAAGGGAAAATAATCTCATTTTATATTTCATGTATTGAGTGTCCCATAGTGTATTATGCACAGTATGTGGTGTATTATAGATATGTCTATGTATTTAATACATGAAAACAGTGGCACAGCAGTCTCCATTACTGCATTCCATGTAGTCAGCCACATTAAACACAAACAAATAATTAATATTTACGAATTTTCTGTGGTGACCAAAGTTACATCGCTAATAGACTAATTAAAATCTATTACAGGAAATATTAGCCAAACTTTACTAACATCACCAACACTGGTACTAGTAAGCACTTGGATATCTTTTCTGCAGCACTAAGCATTTCAAATTACAGCACATTTGTCAGTTGCACATCTAATAGTGTACATTACAGAAGGTGACCAGAAGAGGGCAACCTTTTCCTGACTGAAATACTACAACAGGCCATGGCTCAAATGAGTCAAATCATTCCTACAAAATACTTCAATAAGACCATATTCTGTTACAATTTTTGACCTTGGTGGTGAGACCGTTTCTGCACCGTTCCTCACATTTCATTACTTTATTCACTTTTCTGTGACCACAGCCCGGGGGAGACAAAACGATTTCCATGAATAATTATCTACCATCCCTATGTGTGAATAAATTAGCAAATTGAAACATAAATTATGTGATAAATACTCAATTTGTCACAATTGCTCTTATTGTAATTAGGAATCAGGGAGAACAGAAAGTAGAACATTTTAACTCTGTTCTACTCATCCCAGAACAATACAATTAATTTCAAGACAGTGATCCCGCTCTTTAATATACAGTTGGGGACCATTTATCAGATGCAGTGTCCCCTCCAAGAATAGACAGCCATCCTGAGACAAATGTGCTCTCCTAATCCTATGTGATTTTGCAGCACTGATTGCCTTTACTGGGACTAGGAAATAACTGTGGGATTTAGCCTGGCTCTGTGATAGGTCAGGGGGCCTGACATGCTCTTTGAAGGTCCTCCAGAGCCTGATGTTCATGATGTCCAAGGGCAGGGAATTCTGTTGTTGTTTTTGCTGTTTTCATGGGATCACTCCATAACCCTTTTCCCTGATGAAGATATTTAGTGATCTAAATCTAAATCTAAATATCACACACTTGTCTGAGGTCGAAAGATGAACTTAGATATACTTACATATTACGTACAGTATATCAAAATGACTGTTGGTTGTTTGGATTTTGGTGATTGATAACCCATCTTGCGTAATGTATAAAAGGGCAATAAATTGTAAATATGCCATACTGAGCTATAGGTACACTAAATATTTTCACATTATTTCACTTATTAGTGCGAAATCTCTGGAATCCCTCAATTGGTGTACATATACTAGTCTAGCCTGTCTAATTCTGAGCTGCAAAGTCAAATCAAATGACTTGCAGATCAGCATGGATTTTCCCAGGCAACTCTCACACCAGTAACCCCACTTTTTTCAGAGGACATGCTAACATGCAGGGTTAAAAGGGGGATTTGTATTTCATGAATACAACTAATTTGATAAATCAGGCATATAATCTAAGTCATTATTTTATTTTGGAAAGGCTCCACAGGCCGGATTAAATAGATCAACAGGCCGCATGTGGCCCCCTGACCCTAGGTTGCCCCGGTATTAATGAATAATTCAATATATAACAAGAATATATATTCTCCAATATACCATTTGAAAAGCATGACTAAGACAGCCACTTGCTGGCTCCCTCACTGAATTTAGCCAGCACAAATTATACCCTTACCATCACCTGTTAGTTTGACATCATTAGCACAATGCGTAGAAGCTATGTTGTATTATCTATTTGATAAGGTTACAGCTCTTAGAGATTTCGTCATACATTTTAGTTGCATCTGGCAGGACCTGAGTGAAGATGGCTAATGCATTATGCTAGGAGACTGTGCCAAGAGACTGGCATAGTTTGGCATCACTCATGCTAAGCACTGTTAGCATGGGGCATAAAGGAATAGCTAGGATGCTTTTTTGAGTTTGTTAATGCCTAACTGCCATCACCTCTAATTCATAACCACAGAAACAATCCACTGCTCAAAAGATTCCATAGTGATCTCTACTGGAATCCTTAGAGTTAGTCTTCATATCAGATCACCCCAATTAAGTTGTAAGAGAAGTAACACTACATATCTTTTTTAGATCTTTAGACTATCAGTTAGATTAAGCCATTAAACTACCTGGTCGAGAACAAGACACAAGCAGAGCAACACTAAAGGTTCAAGACAACAGGAAACGCTAACAAATTGAATGTTTTTTTAAAAAGCAATGAGCCATGTTAAAACAAAACAGGTACTGAATACGCATAAAGCCAAACAAAGCTACACGCATGCATGAATATATGTGAGCACAAAAGTTAGTCTTTCCAACAACCCATGCTCCATTTCTCCCTTTATTTATTAATTCCATTCTCACCATAAACGTTTTGGCCAACAGGAAAAGTGAACTTTTACAACCTCATAGTCATTCCAAAAGTGGACAAAAAACCCACTCAACTGTGATTTATTCTGGTAATATAAAATACTAAATGCATAAAAGCATTCAATTGGTCTCTTGTCTATATTGCATATGTACACATACTGTAACCATGTAATTGGACATGCCAATTATCCTTTGGGTGTCATAATGTGTTCAGTGTAACCATGCTGTCATATCAACTCTGGTCAAAAGCAACCAAAATGTTTGACAGGCTTCTAATTTTGCAAAAAAACATAGCCCTTCATTTGCAGCTGAACTACTGTGTGCTGAGCATGCCAAGTTCACGTCCACTCATGTTAACGATGCTCACTCCACATCTAAACAGCTGATGGCTGTCTGTTTATGAGGAGCTGAAGCATTCCACTGATCAGTGAAGTCATCCCATTGACAATCCACATAAATAATCTAATGAATAGGACAATAGGTTTTGAGGGGTGTGGAATGGAGAGGGGAGGGTTTAGAGGCTTTGCACTGTAATGAAACGTGGGCAACCCCATTAAACTGTCCGTCATAATGCAAGAATATCATGCAAAAGTGACGCAGGACGCTTTTTAATAAACAGTTAACCGATGCAATATGCTGAACGGGTTGTCTCATCAACAATATCCACAGTAAAGTATGGAGTACCAAGAACAGACTCCCGTTAAACACCACATGACACCAATTATCTTCCTCTATGGTGAGTTTAGCTGTTCTGGTCCTCTTCCCCAAGGGAGGATGCCAGAAAAAGTTTTTGGTCATCGCTGCCTGTGCCATGAACTTCTGCCCCCCTGTGTGTGTGTGTGTGTGTGTGTGTGTGTGTGTGTGTGTGTGTGGAGAGAGAGAGAGAGGAGGGGGGAGATGGGGTGGGGGCAGGATATGGGTGGGTGAGATTAAGGCTACTTAAGTAAGTGAGTCTGATTCAGTGTTTGAAAAGGGGAGAGGGAGAGTGACGTTTTCTAAAAATACCCTCCACTGTTAGATTAGAAACACAAAGGGGGGCCAATGGTTAAATAGAGGGACACAGGCATTCCCCTCTATTCTCTACTTTACTCCTCTGAAGACACCACTGACCAGCATCCCCCTCTCCACAGGAAGGTAGGACTTCTATATCCAAGGTGTACTTACATGTGTTGGAATAGGAGCGGCAGAATAGGAGTTGCACACTTAAATAGATTTGTTCTAGTACTTTTTGTATTTATTTTTATTGAATTAACTTGGCAGGAATTTACTATTCAGGAAAGATGAACCTTCAAGTTCTCTGCAAGATGTTAAAATGATCACTTTAAAAAATAAATCAAACTATGACAATTTAGAAAACTGAATTTGAAATTGAAATTTGACATCATTTCATGATAAGGTTGTCAATAATGAAAAAGTTATTTCCAGCATAGATATTACATGGTAGTCAATTCAGCGTTTAATTCATCTTTATACTAAAATATAGCATTATTGGAATGAAAAGATTTTTATTTGAGTTTTTGTTGCCTTGTAAAGATGCCCACTTTTCACCCATTGCAATACCATAACAGACAAGATAGAGTGAATCTGTGATGAGTGATGCTCCTGGCTCTGGCATGGAATCCTAAGATAGCCCCATCCATTGTTCTCCAGTCTATGTGTCCATGACAGTCTGGATGTCTATTTCTGGTGTTAGGCCACTCAGGATGCCAGAGTGGGAGATAATCCACATCACCAAGCAGGTGATGGCAATCTCTCTGGAATTGCTCAGAGTCCCAGGGAAAGCCTTTAAACTCTCACATGTCCTTGGGTCAGTTGCCATGGCTTTCTTTTTTTAGGGTTAGGGTATCTGTCATGTACTGGAATGCCAAAACTATTCAAGGAGGAAAATTATACCTCATCTAACTCTAACTGCAGAGATTATTGGCCGACAAAATGCCATCCTAATAGATTCTGTCCTTTAACTTCACTCTGCATTCTTTATCATTCTTGATTTGAATTCAAATTTAAGTGAACTTTGAGGATGGTTCTCCAAAACTGGCAGAGTTTGGAAACAACAAACATCTCACACTTAGACTAAAAAGAAGAATTATGATTGCACCATCCATATGCATGATCATTTGGTTGCCAAAAGCACATAAAATTTCACGATCAAGTCAGTATGGCCAAGGAGGCAATTTCCCCAACTCTCGAGCCACGAAAAATCAGGACCCAATGAGAAACGTGCAGGCTGGGTTTACGATGACTATGTCTAGCTCTGTAGCCCTGTCCAATCACATTGATGTTTGATTCCATTTTATACACGTTTAGATTTGATTCATTCCGTATCAGAAATGCTAGCTTTGCCAGACCACAGTTTATTTCTGAACGTGGTCACGCAAGCCAGGCTACCGGTTAGGCACTATTATGTCAGTAATGGAGATTATTGTTGTCTTTCAGTAAGCTGCACAGCTGTTCAACATGCCAGAGCAACCGTAAGTAACAATTCTAATGCATTATGCTGCATACTGTCTAAGTTCACGAATGCCAGTGATGTTTAAGATAATTTAAAACCATTGAGTAATGCCATTCCTACTGGGCCTTGTTACTGGACCATGGCCTGACAACAGCCGTTATGAAATTTCACTGTGAAATAGTGGAGCGTCTATTAATGGCAAACATTGATATTTTATAAACACATTGCTATTCCATCTGATAATCAACAAACATTTTTGTGACTTAAACATTGTGTGTTTTTCTTCATTACAGGCATGAGGCAAGTCATGGGCATTTCAAGATGAGGATATAATCTGAATGCCCCGTCCATATGGGCAGTCTTCAGCTGTCAGACTCAACAGCTCCTCTCTGCTTTGTCACATTAAGAAACTGATATGACATTTTATTTATTTTATCATAATTTTTTAGTTATCATTATTTATTTTAGTGTGTATGTTGTTTCCTGTGGGATTAATAATCTTATTCACTGTAATAACTACAGTAAGGTCTTTATTATTTGTTATAATCAATCTACTCTTGCCTTCTCCAGAGGAAACCAAAGATCTCAGCTTCACGGAAGCTGATGCTCAAGGTATGAGTAGAATCCTTCACAGCCAATTTTAACACTAGAGGGCAGTCAAGACTTGACTTAGTATTGTCTACTGAATCATTACTGTATTTATTGGTACTTTGCAGACACGTTTATATCAAGCAATGTCCAATCATACACTATAATATATTAACAAAGAATATATATATGTATATTTTAATTTAAGAAAGATAAGAAAAAGTTTACTCTGATATGTCTAATAGTTTAATAATTTAATCTAACATATAGTCTAGTTTGAATGATAGCGTATGAGGAGGAACACCTGTAGCATTACAGTAAAGTGTGTGTGTGTGTGTGTGTGTGTGTGTGTGTGTGTGTGTGTGTGTGTGTGTGTGTGTGTGTGTGTGTGTGTGTGTGTGGGCGCTTTGCAGAGTATGATGGTGGCAAAGGCAAAGGAGGAGCTTGAGCAGGAGATTCTGGATAAGGAGGAAGAGAAGGAGAGATATTTGGCGGAGAGGGTTCCTCCACTGAAAACCAGTGGTATATCATATGCTGATCTGCAGGTACTGCTTAGAGACCATAGCCCAACCAAGCTATTCACTCAGCAGTAGCTCTGCCAGCACTGTGCACAAAGCAAATATCATGAACAAAAGGCTATTTTAAGTTAAATTGATTTACTGTTTTGTCAATAGTGGATGGATATTTTTAACAATGAACTGTTGAAACAGGTTTGAGTGTTCTGCTCTCACCCTGACGAAAAAGTGTTAAGTTAAAAAATATAAACCAGTCGGCCTGTCTTAATTAAAGATTCACCAGTGGTCATTTTGGAAAGTGCATTAAAGGAATAGATAAACAAAAATAAGCGAATAAATTTGAGGATTCCATCGTTATGGCCCTGAAATCTATGTTTCGTTTCTAGACAGTTTGAAAGCTTTCAGTTTTGTTCTGTAGTCTATGTAGCCTATCTGGTGGGAGTGTAAATGCTGCAGCTCCAAGTGTTAACCGGGTTTTCCTTTGCTTTTATTGCTTTTTCAGAAAATCTGTGAAGAGCTTCATTCAAAGATTAGCGTGGTGGATGAAGAACGTTATGACATCGAGGCCAAAGTCAATCTCAACACTCGTGAGGTACCACAACTCATTGAATTGCATGGACTTCCAGTGCTAATAGTGTGTTAGCTGTAGGCCTGTAGTTTGCCCCCCCACACACACACACTACATGTACTGTAAGTTAAAGTGCAGCTGACTGATCAATTGATCAATCAAATGTTTGTTGAGTATGGCAGTACTTAACAGATTTTTGCTGTGTGTATAACAATCACTATATTGATTGTTCTCAGACACTGATTACACATTTCAAATGTTAACTATCAAATAGATCAAGGACCTGAATATCAAGGTGCTGGACCTGAGGGGGAAGTTCAAGCGGCCCCCGCTCAGGAGAGTGAGGGTGTCTGCAGACGCCATCCTGCGCTCTCTGCTGGGCTCCAAACACAAAGTGTCCATGGATCTTCGGGCCAACCTCAAGTCTGTCAAGAAAGAGGACACAGAGAAGGTGGGTTGAGTGTATGTGTGTGTGTGTGTGTGTGTGTGTGTGTGTGCTGGGGCGTTGCACCAAATTCTGGGCCCTATGCACAAGCAGTGTCCATGGATCCCCCTGAGGCCCTAACTCAGCCCCCATTTACCCCCATTACGACACCCCTGTGTGTGTGTGTGTGTGTGTGTGTGTGTGTGTGTGTGTGTGTGTGTGTGTGTGTGTATGTGTGTACGCGTGAATATCTGTTGGCTCCGTATGTGCCTCTGTATGTAGGGAATAATATCCCAATGTGTAAAACTAGTGAGCAGTGTTTTTCTGTTAATGTGCTCTTGCATGTGCTAAAGATTGTCCCTTTCAGGGTGTTTGTCTATGGGGGCCAACACATGCCTTCTATTTAGTCACCTCGCTCACGACTCCCCAGTCAACAAATGAAAAGATTATTATAGATCTTCTCACATGCAAAACTCATAACACACAAGTAACACAATACCTCTGATACATTTGAAACCAACCCACTCATTGCCACCCAATCTGGGGCACTGGACTCCGCTGTGCATCGCCCAGAGCTTAACACTCCTCCGAGACTCGATGACATCACTCTGAGATTGTTTGGACACCAGTTGACAGACGGGTCGAAATACAGCATGGGAGCGGCACACAAAGAGAGTCGATTCCTCAGGAGTTTTTCGTGTCTGCTGGGTGATTATGTGCTGCATAATGCTGGGTGGGAGGAGAGCAAGAAAGGTCAGGGCTGTTGGACAAAAACAGCATTGTGGTTGGGAAGATGTGCCTCTGCCTTTGCCACAATTTCCCGTTGGACATAGCAGATTTTCTGGTTCCTCTGTGTGGGATTGAGTTTGCGTCTGTTTTTTTTGGGCCAGTTTGGATTATTGTTTGTTTTATAAATTGCTGTAGAGTTTATCCGGGAAATCTTTTTAATAGCTATTTACCCATATCTAAGAAAAAAAAGAAAAGAAAAAAAAAACATGAAAGAAAGTTTCCCCTTTGTTGTTGTCATGGTTGCACAATGAATCCACATCACATTTGCCATTACAAAGTCCTACCAAAACATTGCATGGGCCATTTCCTATAAATAGCTTCTCCTCTCTTTCTCTTCCTTGTGCAGAAAAGGCCAGTGGAGGATAGTGACTGGAGGAAGAACGTGGAGGCCATGTCTGGCATGGAGGGCAGGAAGAAGATGTTTGATGCAGCCAAAAGCCCAGCCCAGTGAGGCTATCACTACCGCTACCTAAAGTAAGGACAGCGTAACTAGAGAGTCACTAGATAAGCTGAGTCTCACTGGTCATTTAGAGGTCATATCTCCAGGCTGGAGACCAGCCCTACAACCTCAAACCATTGTGCAGTATGATCTGGACTTACTAGTTTTATGAAGTATCAGACAGGCAAAATGGAGTAAAAAAAAATAGCCTATACTGTAGACAATCCAGTAGGATAAGTTATTTGTGTCAAATCCATCTAGCACTGACAATGATTAGTCTTAACTGCAATTTATGTATTTATTCATTTTTTATTCTTTGGGGGGTGGGGGGGGGTCCTTTCCATAACACATTGCTTTGCCTTTCATTATATGTCTCTCACTGGTCTTATGTAGGTCACTGGACGACGTCCATCACTTCCAGAGAAAATGGGCGTATGCCACCAGCTTTATTCCTTGAACTCACAGTGGACCTACTTCTTATCTGCAGACTTCAAATATTGCCATGTGTCTACGGTATTTCAAAATGTGATGTAATTACACTCTAATAAATGATACGCTACTCTACAGCTTGACCTCTTTATCCTGTCTTGGCCTGTTGATGGTTGTAACTGATGTTTCACCAAACAGCAGAGAATGTTGGGAATGATGCAGCGATTATGTAACTTTGTGTATTTCTAGATATTTGAAAACATAAGAACTGGGCGGAGCATTGCTTTATTGGGCCAGCTGTATCAGAAAATGGAATGGTAGAAACCAGCTTGGTCCTATTCTTTACTGGTAGGCACCTGTGCAAATATGATGGGTGTTAGGCAGAGAGTATCAAACCTGTTTTGCATAGACATTTTAAACCGCTCATGACTTCATCGCCTTATCCATTTGCATGCAAAATCTCCTTTACAACAGGGCTTACAGCTGACCAACAAGGAGGTAAAGATGGCAAGCTGAGATAATACACAATGCCAGTTTTCAATGAAGCTGCGACTTCCGTCATGTCTATTTGCTTTGGCCATATCTCAGCTTGCAATGAAAGCAACATTTGGGGCAATGCAAATTTGAGCTTTTAAATTTCAGCTCCATATATGAGGCTTGAAAGCATCATGGCTGGGATAGCAACATGCATTGAAATCAGAAGCCACAAAGAACATGGCCAAAAAGTGCTGGTACGCTACATACACAAGTAGGAGCATACAGTGCATCATGTGTGACCTGAAAAGTGTAAGCCTATTGTGTATGATAATATTATGGTGATCAGAAAAAGGTTTATAGTCGTCCAGGATTAAGTTTTGTCTATTTCTCATCTTTCCTTGCTCTTGGGATGCCCCATGCATGAACACATTGCCCCGGTCAAAGTACAATATAGACTTACAATAAAGGTGTGGTTCTGAGTCTAAAAGCAAACATGACTGAGTCAGTGATTGCTTGATACTCTATAGACTCTGAACCTATGATATTTATTTTTTTTATTTGCCATTAAATTCAACACCCCTTACATAACATTCTAGCCTTGGTACTGTGCGTCCCTCATTTTGTTTACCTCTACAATTTTCATCAAAGTCCTTGTAGCCTATTTGTTAGACATCAAATTGTCGTTTGTACTTGTTTTGAAATAATAATAAACGCAATACCATAGCATAACCAAAGCCGTGGGAAACCATTCAAGACTAGGCTACAGAAGAAAATGCCGACTGATAGGCCAAGTCATAAAATGATTTTGCATTCTATTACATTAACTGCTTTTACAATCGCGCTGTGCGGTCATGTGACCTACCAAAGGTGGAGGGTAAAGGTGGAAATGCATTACTGTCTTCAGTCGTCAAGTGACAGGACTTGTATGAGGCACTCCTACACATGAGAGATTCCTAACACTAACGTTTTGGATTAAAAAGGGAAAATATGTCTGTCAGTCGGAAGAATTGGTCTGCTCTGTCTAGGTAGGTTATTTGACTTTCCCCCTTATCTTCAACTAATTTCAAGGCAGATCTGACAGAAAAGTCGCTCATAACAAACAGTTTTGCTTGTATTTCATTACACTTTTAGAAATGCTGCAAGTTCGACTTAATTAAGGTTCTCCAGTGAATATTCTCCACCAAAAACACCTGTTAGCTTACCTGGGTACGTCGGACTACAGCACACTGCCAAACTCAGCTTTCCTTTTGTTGTCGCCCTTGATTGGTTTATTGCTGCTGCAAAATGCGTTTTTAATTAATCGTTTGTTAATTTAAAAATCGTATTTAAAGGGTGACTGCAAGATAACTAGTAACTTGACCAACACCAATGAGCCTTTCGGTTTTTTTTTTTGTTTTTTTTTTATAAGACAACCTCCCCAGGTTCAGTTTCGTCAACACAATCATGTCTTTGTGCTGTGATCTAATGTTGTAGTTAACTGCCTTTACGGACAGAAAACCTGTATGAACGCACACCTCACCTATCCAGTAAAAGCTGAACTTGGCGTCTCTTTGACAGGTGTTGTGCAATGATGTCATCAAGTGGAACATTATGCCATGCCACTGGTTTTTACGCATGGGCTACTTCAGTAAAATAGTGTGTGCAATTCATCCAGATGAAGTCTAATTCAACACTTCAGCATCATCTCAAATAATATAATACAATAGCATGGATTAGAGTGTGTATTTGTCCTTGATTAAAGCATGTCAGTTTTCAGCTGTTGGAGAGGTTGATGCAGTGTGCAGAGTAGCCTATTTGTTGTTTTCTGTCATATGTAGGCCCATCCTTCTGTCAGTGCTTGGAGAAATTGTATAACGTAGACCTGAATGTTAGAGGCATTCTGAAAGAAATATTATGGGATATCATATATAATCACATCAGTGCACAATCTACATGCAAATAAGCTAAAATTATATATATATATAAATATGAATACAGACATTTTTCAGCTCAGCTTTTTAGCTTTTATACTAAAAGAGCAATAAGACTGAGCCAGTCCAATCAATCGTTCATTCAAGGAAAATCTATGTCTGTTAGAGGGACATGCTTAAACTGTAGGAAAATTCCAAAATAACTCATACATCATAATCTTCACCTTTGCTGGACTCTTAGTTTGGCTAGGCAGTGGACTATGGAGGATGAGGAGGAGTTGGAACGAGAACGCCGGAGGAAGACGCGAGATCCCAGCGTCAGTGGAGACCCAGACGATGAAGATGGCGGTGCTGTGGAGAGCCCCAGAAGGTCAGAAAATGCTCTTACATGCAGACTAGCACAGCTTCATGGATATACTGTGGCACAAACTAATGGACTATTGCTTGATCATGTTGATGTAGCTGAGGTCGATTCCACCGCTCACAGGTCTCGAACCTGCCACCTCGATAACTACAACAATCCAACGGCATTGGGAGTCTAACCACTGAGCTGAAAAGCCCAGGCTTCCAATTCAGAAGTGTAAAACATCCTTAAGGCTAGGGTTGTGAGCATTTGACTGTATGTACTGCGGCCAGCAAGTCCAGGCCAGTTGGCATCCATTACGCTCACCTCCCTAAATCCTAAATCCTAACTCCTAACTCCTACTCCCATCGTGTCACGGCACCAATGTAGCCGAGGTCAATTCGGCTCAGGGGTCTCAAACCCTCCACCTCATCAACTACAACAGACACACAGAGTCAAATGCTCTAACCACTGAGATGAAAAGCCTAGCTTTCCAACTCAGAGTTTAGAAGTGTTCTTAAGTCCAGGCTCGTTGGCATCCATTACATTGCGACCCTGAATTTTGTGAAATGTGAAAGATATATACTGATATGGTATTAAATGAATTGCTATTGTGCTCTCCATCCCTCTAGAGGGATATCTCAGCTTCTTGGAACCAGGAAGCAGAGTTACGTCAACACAAGCAAACAGTGAGATGTGTTTGTTTGTTTGTTTGAGCATAATGCAGTCATTACAATTTTGTAAACAAACAAATACAAAGAATACACCTAATGCACATCACATCTATTTCTTTTAGAGGCAGATTCTATTGAGAGATTTAAAACATGAAGCTGTATGCCGGCATATTGATTGCTATCTATAGTTTGGAGGCAGAAATCTTCTAGATCTGAGTACATGTCTGGGAAACTGATATGTTCTCAGGCAGTAGAGAAGTTGTTATGCCTTGCCAGCAGAGCTAGCAGAAGGCTAACATTTTGGTCAAAATGTTCAACTTACATCTTTCAATGCAGCAATGACACTAAATAAACACTTTCAATAGAGCAATAACACTAAATAAACACTTATAAACTCACAACTAACTGATTGTGTGTTTCCTTTGTTATATCCACAAGTGTGAGCAGAGCCCAACCGGAGCCTTCTAGGCAGGAGGATGATGGCGACAGTGCCATGCAGCTGCAGATGGACTTTGTGGAGATGCTGCGCTCACGGGACGAGCGGCGACGGGCCCGGCACGTGGAGACGCTGCGGCGGCAGAAGCAGGAGGAGGAGGAAGGGGTAGAGGATGGCGCCCCAGATTCCCAGGCCAGGGTCGAGCTGCTGGGAGATGTAGACCTGGGGGAGGCGCTCCTCGCTCCCCTCCGCAACCTGCTACTCCAGAATAGACCTCCCAGTCCCACCAGCCCTAAGAGTCCCGCTAGCCCAGTCAGCACCAGCAGCTCCCACAGCCGGAGCCATTCCAGCCAATCAAATGCAGAGGCTCAGGTAAGGAGGTCTTGTGGAGTTGTAAATACAATTGCTCAAAAATGTATACTTGAAAATACATGTGATCATTGACTTGTAAGTAGCCTATATTTCCTCTGCTAGTAGGCAAGATGTTTTTACATCTGTCAGTGATTGATTGGACTTCTGGGTTTTGGAAAGAGCTTTTGTTCTCTTGGTCTTAGTCTTCATATCTCTTGGGTATTTGGGGGAAGTTGCTACTTCTGCTATAACATTAAAATGAAAGGTTGCTTATCCTAAGAGCATGTTATCATGACCTGGTTTCCATAATCAAATGCAGTAAATGTTGTGTCAGTGGAAAAGTACTTCAACATGTTGTATAATGCATACAGTATAACTACACAGATTTTGTGAAACACCCTGGGGTAGTTTACTTTGCGATCTAATTGTTTAAAAAAGTAGACCAAGCTGTCAATTGAGCTGTGCCTGTGTGATTTGATGACTGTGTGTGTGTGTGTGTGTGTGTGTGTGTGTGTGTGTGTGTGTGTGTGTGTGTGTGTGTGTGTGTGTGTGTGCCTGTGTCGGTGTATGTTATGCACCATGGTGTTCAGACCAATGAGGCCTTCAGGCAGAGTCTTGGAAGGGTTAGTGTGTCAGGTTAAGCAACACAGCGTGTGTGAGCTCCCTGCCCTCCGATCTACACCTCCCTCAGAGGAGCAGTCAGTCACCTGCTACCACCCACTGAGTCCCCAGGCTTAATCATCTACACTATTAACAGAGAGATCAAAGACAGAGGCCATAACAAGAGCACCACAAGCATGGGAAGCACTGTTTGGGTTTGGGGGAAAATATAAACAAGCATTTATAACAGTTCCCCGAAGAAGTTTTTGGACAGAATAAAACTTTTGACAGTGACTTTGTAAGAGTTATTAATTTTGGTGAAATGAAAGGGCAGTGAAGAAAATATTCATTTTTTTTAGCTTGAGCATGTGCGTAATTGAAAACCATAAGGCATTTATTTTACTCTTCTTTGTTCTAAATAGAATGAAAACGGCCATTCAAATTCAAACCAGTCAACCCCACAGAGTACGTCCAGGAAGTTTGTCAGGTAATCGTCATTTCTCAGTAACTCCACAGTTGACAGAGACATCATGATTCCAATATTCTCTGTCCATTAATATTAATTCTTTATCAGCGCCTTTGTTAGAATCCACCTTTGTCCTGTTCAGAGTCCGGCAACGGTGCCGACGGTTATAATCAATTTCGCTGTCTCGTGTGTGATGTCTCCCGACAGCTCCTTCTCCATCTCCTTTGACAAGAGCCCCGCGTCACCCTCACCACAGAGGGTAGTTTCCCCCATGAGCCCCAGAAGTCCACTCCAGAGGACCTTCAGCCCCATGTTTGAACGTCCCCTAAGCCCAACTCCAAATGGGGGTGAGGAGGTCAGTATTCCATATTGGGGTTTCAGAGTCAGCATGTTCCACTGTTGCTGATGCTGAAGTCAAATGTTGAAAATGGTGACTGTTAGGTCAGTGAAATTTTAAAGGCATACCAGGTCAAATGTTTATAATGTCAGTGAAATTTTAAAGGCATACCAGGCAAGTCTGTGGATTATTTTTTATTTGCAGAGTGCCCCCTACAGTTGCCTTATACTTCTCACCAACTTCCTAAATTTTCACTATTACATGTGGATTTGTTTGCAAACCAAAAAAAACGATGAACTACTGCAGATTTGCAAAGTGTCATCTTGTCAAGTTACTGAATACAATTTCACTTGGCTTGTATGTGAGTTACTTTCCGTTTTGCCTGGGCGAGGGCCTGCAGCAGGCACCTTCTTTCTTTTTCTTTTTTTCTGAGACTGTTGTTAGAGTGGAAAGTTCTTTCATTTTAAACTAGGAAGCTGGTTAACTACTTTTTACTTTAGTTCTACTTTTGATTACTTTTCAATTCCAGCCTATTTCCCTTTTAGTTATCTAACCAGCAACAAATTCAAATACTAAACCGCTTCTTGAAGTCTCTGTCACTACCTTTAAGCCCTGTGCTTACTTCACCTTGCCTCCTTTGTTGTTTGAATGTTGAGGATATAGCACACTCTGGAGGCGAAGTCTGCAGCTTACAAGTTTGCAAATGAACACTCCTCCCTACAGGTTGCAGTTAGCTTTTGACTTTGCTGTTACCTGAGTGAATAATATAAAAGGAATGCCCTTATGTTGCAGAATGGAACAGCTGCCAGTTTCGAGCCCGCGACCAAACCTGCCTTTACAAGACAAAGCTCCAGAACCACCTCCTTCAGGGTAGGGTGCCTACTCTCAACACAACACAACTTACTGTGGCTCTCTCACATAAAATATCAGATTCAGGCTTAAATGTCTCAACAACTTACTATCATATGGATATTGAAGTATCTGGAATTGCCATCACAAGGATTGCCTGGTTTTGCACTACAACATTGTTGTCTCAGGCAACAGAACCTTATTGTTGTTTATATTTGATAAATGTAGTACATGTTACTTTAAACATATGCCACTAGAATGTAAAAAGGTAAATATTGACACTGACTTACAGCATAGCCAAGGTATCTTCTTGCCTTTACCTTCTTACCCTTGTCTTAGTTTAGTTATGACAACATGTGACATCACAACTTTCTGTGCAAGTCAAACCAACAAAGTAACTTCAGTGTGCTTTTTTACAGTGACACTTTGAAATAGCATATGCCAAAGACAAATAGCCTCTTTAATGTTGGGAAGACTACAGGGCCTGTATTCCTAGAGCATTATCAAAAATTTGCCTAGGTCAATGTGTGGACAAGAAGTATCATTTAAATCATCTGTGTTTGGTGCCTGAAACATCAATATCCTATTTAGCTGTATAAGGCATTGCCTCACTCGTCAAAGGCATGTGGTTCATATTTGCCTATGTAAGCATGCAAGGCAACATGAAATGAGTTTATTCCCCTTTGGGATGTTCACCTCAATTTGGTCTTTGTTTCGTGTCAGATGCTGAAGAAGAAAGAAGAAGAGAAAAGCATGCCATTGCAACGGAGGTAACATCGCACTTGCTTTGCTTTCTCATTTCTATCGGCTGTGCTGTTTGTTTTTTAAATTATTGAATACATTTCTATGATTACAGAGTTTGTATTAATGATGTACTATGCTGAGAGCATCAAATATATGAACTGCATATGTGTGACATCCTGCTCTATAACTTGAAGTCTAATCTCTCATGCTTATGTACCTCAACAGCGCAAGTGTGCGGGTCTCAAGCAAAACTGAGTCTAGCAAGGTAGAGCTCTCTCCATATGACACACTGCATGTTATTGCAATGTTATTTCTTGCTTAGTTCTGTTCATTAACAGATTTCTCCTCTTATTAAAGAGTCCTGATCAAGATGAGGAACAACAGTCACCGTTTCAGAGAAAGTAAGTTTGTCTTTTTCATAAAAAGAACATAATGTGCATAATACATGAATATAAATGAATTTATTCCAGGATGCAGCAATGAGTGTGTTTACTAAAAATTGGTTTGTTTAACACATTTTTGGAGGCTAATAGATTGTGATTTAATAATAGGCTATTTATTTGTTGTGTAGAATAATTGTATTGGGAGCAAATTTTATGATGCATGAAGTAACACATTTTTTTGATACCAATTCTCCAGCTCAAAACAGAGAATGTCAGCTCGTTCTATCCAAGAAAAAATGGAGAAACTTGCCCAGGCTGCGCAGGTGTGTTAACCTTTTCATAATGGTTCTCTTTTGTTGTCTTGTATGATGTTATTTGTATAACTATTTACAACTACTATTTTTGAATCTATCCCCCTTATAGAAACAACAAACAAAGTCCCCCTTCCAGACAGAGAGGACCCTGTTTCTGATGGATGAAGTCTTAAGGAAGAAGAATATGTTTGAGAGTGAGCAGCCAAAGGCAGAGAAAGAGTCCGGAATAAGCAGACAGGTATTGCAGCAGAGTGTTGACATGCAGATTTACCAAACAGTATCAAACCAACCATATGTTTTCATTTGATGTTTCAAACTGATAATAAGCCAATTCTATGTTGGGTAAAGTACTTATAATCCGTATATGTGTGTGTGTTTAGGATTTCCGCAGCTTCTCATCTGGAATTTCTGATCGGATCAATCGTTGGCTGCAGAAACAAACAAAACCTAGCACTACTTCAACTTCAGCTGTAAGTATTTTTGTCATCAATATGAAATTTTCCATTTATATGATTATTACAATTATTGATTATTACCTGAAGATATAACCGTTCTGATTGTATCACATTCCGCTGCTCCTCAGAATGTTTAATGATCATACAAGAAGTTTAGTTCATGTGTCCCATACCCCATATCCCATCCTCTGACTTATGATGTGATCATTTAATAAATATAAAACACCGTAGGTCAATCTAGGTTAAATGATCAATTAATTACCTTTAGAGACTGAATGTTGAGAGAAAGAATGCTGATTAATGTTGTCTCGAATTGGTTCTTGGATCAGAATATTAGCAAAGATCATGGAATACTAAGCTCCGCTTCAACCCTCTCTGATATTAGTGTTGTAAAATGTAGTGGCATTTTAGAATACTTAAATGAAACTGATTTTGGATGGTCAATTATTGTTCATCACGTTGATCGTAAAGTATAACTGAATAAACCTAAGGTAATGCAATGGGGCTGTTGTTTATAAACATTGTGTGCAGATTGGCCATGAATTTAGAATGTAGAAAGTAGAATGTTAATGTGTGCAGTTTACAGATGCTTTATAATGACAGTATAAATTGAATGCCGCACAAGTTGAACCTCATTTTTGTCAGTTTCTGGAAATCAGCAAGGTATCTGGTTACACAGTAAAGTTATTGGATTAAGAATCATGTTGTGCCAAAGTAAATGTAGGAGACTATTTCATTAGAACGTAGTGGTGCTACATCTGGTGTAGCCAGTTCCATGAAAAGCCCCACTGATTGATTGATTGATTGATTGATTGATTGATTGATGATTGATTCGTTTATTCATTCATTCATTCATTCATTCATTGAAGTTCCAATGATTTTTATGTGGTTTTGAAGATTAACTTCTTGAGAAAGGTAGAGAAAAAAATAGAAGAAAAGAAACTGATTTTTAATTTGTTATGTGCTTCTTGTGTGAATCAGGTTTTCGTAAATAATTTATGCATGTGTGGCCCTCATCCTCTGTACTATTTGCAGCATCAGTAAAAGAGATTTTACCGTCAGTATTGCAATGACAGATAGACCCACTAGATGGCAGTGTTACACCTTCATCCAAAGCAAGGCTTAAATGGTGACAGAAAAGAGTGACACGTTAACCAAGCATTAAATCGTCAACATCCGGGATATAATCATTACAGAAGTCCATTACTGAACTGATCTTCCTGCGAAATAGGAAGTGGTAGAACTGCACACCTGGGAAATGTATTTTCAGTATTCCCGTAGAACAAACTCAACTTGTAAACTTAATTTTGTCAGTTGATGTAAATGCAGACTTTTCCTTAGACACTTCTAGAATACTTTACAGAGGTTGCACTTCTACCTTTAGGAACTGAGAGCGGTGGACATCTTAAGTAAGAAGATTCTCTTTGAGAGGGGCAAAGATGAAAGACCCTTGTCTCCTGAACCACATAACAAGAGTTCAAACTGAGATGCCACCACCTAAAATGGTTAGTACCAAATTCAAAGCCAGTCTATTTAAAAAGCAGATGCTGGTGTACTAATTTTGAAGACTACAGCTGTTATTTAGTATTGAACAAGAAGGTAAAGTATGTTAATATCATTTAGAATTGCGTACACAATTATCACATTTACAATACTGTAAATGCTTCCACCTGGAGCTATAGAGCTTCTTTTGCAGGCACCTACTGTAAATGAGACCACAGGTGAATCCAGTGTAATCAGTGAGCAATTAGGTGGGGGTTGCTTGGAAGTTAAATACTTTGTGTATTTCTTTCATAGGACTCCTGGACTTTGAAGACAGTGGTCAACTACAGTTGATTTGCAATACTGGTTGTACATTTTAATGAGGAGTTTTTTACCTTGTCTATTTTGACATAGTGAAATGATGCATTTTGATAATTTGCATGAGAAAACTGTATACTTGCCAGCATGCATTCAGTACATATACATGCATACAGTACATACATACATACATACATACATACATATACAGCACACATACATACTGTACTGTACGGACATACAGTATACCTTATCACCACACCTTTATCAGATATTGGAAATAAGAACCATCTACAAAACATACTGTTAAAATGGTTTGCGTTTTTAGTTGTCGTCCGCTATCTATAGCTTTTTAAGATTTACCATAGATACTCTGGTCACATGCATTATGTTGAAGCAGGAAATTGTTCCCATTCTTTTGTGCACTTTCCGTGTATATTTGTTTGTTTATTATTGTTGTTTTTTTGTGTTTGTACAAAACTAAAATTGACAATAGTGTAATGAATATCAAAGTTTCTTTAAAATGCCAAATTCTATCAAAAAAATACTGAAGTGAGGACGATATTGTTTTCATTAATCACCTACTGATACTGTACATTGATACAACAAACTCTCTGTCTGACATCCAATTACACCAGACCTTTCTGATATTGTTTATGGGTATGCCTCTGTATGTTTACTTATTTGAGTATAATCTGAAAGTTGTTTGAAGGCTAGGAGAAATTGTTTCAAGGTGTTAATGGTAAATAAAGGTATACAAAATAAAGTCTATATTTTCAACAGTGTCAAGGCAAAGTTTTCCATGTACGTTTTTGAAACATTTGCTTGGGGAAAAAGTGAGGCAGTGTCAGTTCTGCTGTGAATGGCTTTTCCAGGCAAATTGGAAATAAATAAAAGTGATATTTTAAATCAGTATCATAAAAAAAAGAACCTAAAGAGATTAGACAAGTCTGGTTATCTGTGAGTAAATAAGCAACATAGTTGCAGATTTGACCTCAGGAACATGCCTTTTTTGGGATTGGAGAGTGTGAGTGTTGCCACTATCTTTAGAGTTAAAAATAAGTGAAGTGTGTGTGTGTGTGTGTGTGTGTGTGTGTGTGTGTGTGTGTGTGTGTGTGTGTGTGTGTGTGTGTGTGTGTGCGCGCACGTGAGGGCTCAGTGTTGGGTGAGGGGGGGACAAAGGGAGGTCAGATAAATACCTTTTGTCATCCAGCCCCCCTCTGTACCCTTAGTTTAAAGCCTCCACCAAAGGGTCCCACTCCCTGGCCATCTCAGCATCTGCCCGTCTCTGCATCTCTGTTGTTTACCTTCAGGTCAGTACATTCAATTTGATCCAAACAACAACTCTCCTTTCCTTTTGGTGCACCTCATTGTCTGAGATTTTGAAGCAAGTAGAGCTTACTCCATGGCAGATGTCACTCTGTTTAATGAATAGTGACTCATTCTGAGCACATTTAGAATAGTAGTATCAAGAATTTACAGTAGGACCACATCAGAAAATCTCTCAAATCTTGGATATCTCAGCAGCTGTTCCTGCTTTGAGTTTCGAGGGGAAAGACAAGATGTCAGACAACGAAGAAGTTGAGGAATATGAGTAAGTGTGTTGATTTATGCTTACCCAAGTGCACATAGTAACATGATTTATATTGACAATATAATTGACACGTTTTTTTGTTTTGTTTTGTTTGTTTTTCATGTATTTTCATTCTGAAGAGAGCTGGCAGGTAACTTGCTACAATCACACCCATCTCATGTCACCTGTCCTAGCTATGCTGTGGTAACCTCACTATGAGCTTGCTGTTGATTAATTGTTATTTTGTACTCAACGTTGGCAAGTTATCAATGAATAAGGTTCGGTTATGATTACACTTCTACTGTATTACCGTAGGCATAGATTCAGCTGGTGGCATGATATCATGTGAATCTATACTAGTATGTTTCCTATACACAGCACTTCATCAAAAAAGCAGATCAAGGTCTTTTACACGTTGAGCATGATATATGTTGAACTTTCAAACAAAGAAATGCTAGTACACATGATTTTTACATATACATTTATACTTTTGTGTAGACAGGACTTAAGACATTGTTTGCATGTAATGATTGTCTCTGCTGATCTATAACTAAAATGTTCCCATTTAATTCCTACCCATGTGAACATTCACCAGAGGAGGAAGTGAATGAAGGTATGGTTTTAAGAGTCTAAATCTCTGTTGTCAATCATCAGGCTGCCTTTGTCACGCCTTGGCAAACACAGGGTCATTGAGACATGCCCCCTGGTATTTATAGAGACGTTATATGGCCGGGTAATTCTTTGGAAATTGGTTTATGAATTTCTGAATAACTTTATCATTCAAGAATCACTTTCAGACCGCTAGCCAAAAAAATCCCTGCAGTACAACTGGACACTAAATTGCATTCATGGCCAATGCATTAATGCTTTAATGGATTAATGGCAAATGTATGTTACCCATTCCCCTGTGATGTGGTAATGTAGTTTCTGTTTTTCTACATGTACCACAAAGTACCTCAAAGAGTATTCAAAGTCAAATGAATATAGTCTGAGAATGTTCAGATCAAAGGGCATTATGGGTAATCATATCGCCATGACATGTAATGCTAGACTAATACCATGGTTTAACTCATGCCTAAGTGTGTTTGTGTTTGTGTTGAAAGCTGAGAGATGCTCCGCTAACTAACAGTGTGCTCTTGCTTCGCACAGAGGAGGTGGAGGAGGTGGCAGAGGAGGGAGAGGAGGAGGTGACAGAGGAGGTGGAAGGTAGTGCCTTTGCTGTCACTCTGGCTTTTGCTGCGCTTTGCTTATCTGCTCTTATCACAGATCAAATGCAAAGTAGTGGACTTTGCACAGACGATCAGGATTCACAGATGACCTGTGGTGTTCAGAATCCTACTGTATGTTAGATGTGGGTGTGGGTTTGGATTTGTTTTTTTCTTTTAAAGCATGCAAACTAGGAAAGAAAGAAAAAAACACACAGACACAACACAGTTAACAAAGACAGCACACAAGCTAGACAGACACACACATTCACGTACAGTACACACACACACACACACACATACATTTACAAACTGTTCCTAGAAACAGCCAGAGTTTCCCTATATACTATGCTGCAAGAAAAGCTATAGAAGGACATGAAATGAAAATTGTAATTATCTTCGACACCTCTTATCACCACAGCTGCCATCCACAAACAGCCGTATAGGGATATCTGGAACTCAAGTGTTGCTATCTGTGCCCATAAACAGCCATGAGGCAGACATGCTTACAGCATTGCACCATCTGCCCCACCACCACCCCATCCCACCCCCCTTTGCAGTACTGGAAACAATTACTTGGAAGTACAGTATCATAACGATGAGGCATATCAAAGTGGTTTCAGCGGTAAAACATTTATTACTTATTTCCAGTCCTGGAAATGCTGGTGTGGAGGATTGTTGTGACTCATGTCTCCCAACAGGGGGCTTATTGGTTCTCTCTTGTCAGCTGTTGCTTTTGAAATGCAATTGGATAAGTGTCACATGGAATTATACTGTAAATCTTTATTATCTGGGATCAAGCTATTAGCTAGTTTTAAATTTCTCTTACATTGCCACTTGAATAGCGATGGACAGTTTGAAATATACTATACTATTCACATCTTGAATGAGAACCATAAGACTTTATAACACCTCTTCTTCTATCTATTTATTCCTATTTATTTTCATACATAGTATATTTCAACACTGCAAGCATAGTCATTGGAGTCAGTAGACAAAACATTTCACTGCACATGGTACACTGTATAATGGTACTGTATGTGACCAATAAAATTTGAATTTTGAATATTTTATTGTAATATAATATAATATAATATAATATAATATAATATAATATAATATAATTCTCTCTCCATGCAGAGGCTCAGGAGGAGGAGGTGGAGGAGGAAGCAGCAGCAGAGGAGGAGGCAGGAGAGGAGGAAGCACCTGAGGAGCCTGGTACGGAGCGTACACACACACACACACACACACACACACACACACACACACACACACACACACACACACACACACACACAGAAGCAATGTAAACAGATTCAAAAGGAAAGAATCTGACCACAGATTAAAAAGGAAAGAATCTGACCAGTCAGGTATCTGAGGGGTCATTACATACAGTAACTATGTTGGGGAACTATTTGCCATAGACTACAGTAAGGGTGTGAAGCTTTCTCAAGAGTGTTTCAAAAGTTTAGTAAAAAGGGACACCCAGCACTTTACCTACCCTTCCATCCTAATTTTCATATCATCCTTAGTAACACTTTACTTGCGGTTTCAACATAAGAATGACATGAACTTGCCATAATATGACATGACACGTATCATTACATGTTCATGATACACACGTCATGCCATTCAGGATTATGGTAGGTTCATGTCACTCTTATAGTAGCCTAGTGGTAAAGTGTAACCTCATCCTTATCAATAATCTATAGACATCATTGTCGAAATGAACATCTTTCCATGCATATTAGATTTTATAAAAGTACATCAGGCATCAATTTGCTCACACATCTGACCATGAGAAGCACATGCTATGTCTGAAAGAGTGAATGAGGCCGAGAGATTGAAAGTGAAACTTTTTTATATCATTGTGTACAGTATGTGAACCAAAACACACGTACTGGCTGTTCTTGCGCTTGTACAGTAATACTTTTCACTTTTCCATGGCTGTCACACCTCCAGACAAATCTGTTTTCACAGGAACCATTCCAGTTCTGTCACGGCCTTTTAGGAGATGCACTAGTGCATGCGTCTGTGTACACCTCATTTCCTTGGTGCGGAGCGGATTCCTCTCCATATTTGGCTTGTGCGTGTTGTTGGAGACTGTCTTCAATCACGGCTAGGCTTATCACAGTCCCACTACCCTTCTCCACCCCACCCTTTCTCACCCCTACAGCCTCCACTTGTCTTATCACAATGCTATTCCAGCAACCCCACCCACCCACTCACTCACCCACCCACCTCCCCCCATCCGACCCCTATGTCCTCCATGCACCTATCAGTGCTGTCATCCATCGCCTCATTGTTGCTCAACTAACACTCTCCCTTCATTGCAGAGGCTGGTGATGAGGAGCCAGAGGATGGCGGAGGTAAAGGCTTTGATTTGTCTTGGCCATTGGGACTGGGCCAGTGGAAGTACAGTAGGGGTGATGGGTGGGGAGGGAGGAACTGTAGCCTATGGGACACAAGCACTGATATGCTGTCTATACTTGAAGGGTTTCTGAGAGGAGGCAGACGTGTGGTATTTCCCTGAACTCTTTAGTCCATAGAGAAATCAGCACCTACAGTAGGTACTGATGACATTAATAGTTGCTGAATAGTTCTACCCCTTTTCCTCTAAAAAAACCCCCCACAAAAATGTCTCTTAGTGTTAGTGTCTCTTAGGTTAGTCTACTCTAGCCAATCACACAAATTGTTACATAATTGTTTCTGTTGCATAACAATTGCCTACTTGCACTTTCTATTTCCCTGTATTTCAAGGTGGCAACCAATGTTAATTAACTAATATTCATTGGAAACAAAGCTATGTAGGCAACAGAGTTTTCATGAGTTATTCGTTCCAGATAGTATGTTTAAGGATATATTCAGCCATATATATTTGTGTAGCCTAAGTAATAGGTAACCAACATGTTAGGTCACCAACAGCAGCATCAACAGCAAAAAGTATAGTATTTTACTGATTTTTGCACTAACAGGAAAGAGTTAATACTATACACAGCCATTAGTTAATTTTTTGTAGCTGTGCTGGAGCAAACAGATCAGTAATAAGAAAATATAAGATGGTCCTCTGATCACAGGGTTGATTCCATATCATACGGTATAGGTGTATAATATGTCATATGGTAACGGTGTCATGGTAGATGCCCTGTTGGTAACAGCTGTCAGCTCATATCAGACATCATAACAGTAACTAATAGCCTAATGGTGATATGATTTTTGGATATGTATTTTAGGATATTTTCAAACAGTGTGGTGCTCTTTTGATCCCATGTGGGAAATTCAGTCTCTTTGTGAATCAAAGTTAAAGTAAATAGCTGACTGGCAGTGCTGCCCTCAAAGCACTACCCGCCCAAATCTTGGGTTAGGATGTGGTTTAAGGGAGTTAGGGTTGGGGTTGAGGTTGTGTTACCTGCAAGATGGCAAAAAAGGCAACAACAAAAAAAGAAAACAAAAACAAAAAACCCATCAAGGCCTGATTGGGTGATTGATCTGATTGGGGATCAGACTGTCCATCCTTCGTTCGATGTCTGTTCAATACCTGATATTTGAAGAATCTTGTCTAAGTCAGGTACAAGAGAAAGTTAGTATGAAAGCCTCTTTGATACTGGTTTTACTGTCATAGTATAACAATAGGTGGTAGTTGTGCTGAGTCAGTGTTTTCCATTACTTTCAGTCCAATTACTGGCACAAAGTACATTTACAGCCTTAGGGAAGCAGATCAAAACGAGCCCATCAGAATGCTCATGTATGACACTCTTCTTGAGGTACATCAAACCTCTCTTTGAAAGCGTGGGATTGAAACAGTAATGTCTTATTTGAGTCTGAACTCATAATTCTGAAGAATGAAAGGACAAGGACAAGTGTCAATATGCAGAATTTAACATTTCTGGAACAAATCTGCACAGGCAACATTACAATAATTAATTACACTATCCGTTTCACATTTTTTATTCTGTCAGGTGTGCTCAAATTTGACAGTGTGGTCATGCTACCAAATTAATGTTAGACAAGATTGTGCCATGGTTTATGATGGGGGTCAAAGTGGTTATAAAGTCTGTTTTCATTCCGATGATTTGAATTAACTACTGTCATTAACCTTCATCCTTGTCTCTCCTCTCCACCCCCATACAAACACAAACATAAACAGAGGAAGCAAAACCCAAATTCAAGTAAGTGCTTTCTATTTCAAACCAGCGATTCTAGAATGGCTGTCTACCGACTGAAAGAGTTTGAACATGACGTTCTGGTATGTTCTCTCTTAGGCCATTCATAATGCCTAACCTGGTGCCACCCAAGATTCCAGATGGAGAAAGAGTTGACTTTGACGTGAGTACTGATGCAGAAGAATTTACTTTATAACAACATCACATTAGAACAACATGCAGAAGACCTGAAAGCATGAAGATCTGTCATGACCGGCTGTATACAATGTTTACATGAGAATTAATGTCCTGTAGTGTATAAACATTTTTATGTATACATGCCATATGTCACATGAAGTGATTTGAAGAAAGATGGATGAGATATATTGAAGGCATGTGCATTTTCGGGTACAGGATATCCATCGTAAGCGAATGGAGAAGGATCTGAATGAACTTCAGTCGTTAATTGAAGCCCACTTTGAGAACCGCAAAAAAGAAGAGGAGGAGATCATCAGCCTCAAGGACAGAATTGTAAGTTCCTTACACAGGCTGTCACCATGGAGCTATCACGGTATTCATGATATTCCCATTCCCATAACTGCTCAAGTGCACACTAGCTGAAATGTTATGACATGCATTCCTAAGAGTATACTCTGCATAAAAAGTTTGTAATTACCTCTGCCAAGAAGGTTATGTTTTCGGTCGTGTCGGTTTGTCTGTCTGTTTGTTTGTTTGTCTGTCTGTTTGTCAGCAGGATAACTCCAGAACATGATCTGGAATTTATATTTTGTCTGTGACCACATTGCCTTGGCACTTTTCTAGTTGTGTTAATAAAAATGTTTGTCATATGTCAACCACAGACAGAAATAACCACAATTACAATACTGAAGCCCAAATAGCCTGTCAAATATAGTTAAAGTGTCAGAGACAAATGTACTGTATTACTTTGATGTTTACACATTGTATCTGTCAGCAAATATCATTCTATGTGTGTGGCATGTAGTCTCTTCAATTAACACCAACTCATCACTTGGGCTTGTTTTTGTATTAAGAGATGTGTGTGAAACCTGATAAAGCATGTTTAATGGACATTTAAGGTGGCACTCAAAGCTTTTGTGCCCAAGTCGTCAATGTTCCTTACGGGTTTGCCCAGTTTGTTTGTTTCTTTTTGTTTGATTCCTTAATTGCAGGAGAAACGTCGATCTGAGCGGGCAGAGCAGCAGCGAATCCGCAGCGAGCGTGAGAAAGAAAGGCAGAAGCGCCTTGAGGTGAGTCATTCACTGGCATCCTGGTCTGTGTGCAGGGCAACCGGCCAGCACATTGCTTAGAGTAATAATCATAGCCTACTTGATTGCCTGTAGTCTCTTACTCCCCGCCATACTGGCTACACCACAGATGGGCCTTCATCCTCCTGGACCATTGTCATACCTCAGGCATTTATATGACCAAAACAAGCCATTCATTAATCCTGTTAATTAATCCTTTAAAGCCTCCTCTTACAGGATTTAACTAAAATGTCATCGTTTCCCACTCGTTATAGCTTGTAACTCTGTATGTCTGGTAACTCTGGTAACTTGATGTAGTTGTTAAAGACATATTCTGGAGTAAAATGTGCACCTTCGCGAGCTTTTCCCTGCCTCCTAGCCAAAGATATAGAACTTGCAATTGCCATAGGAACATCCACTTCCCTTTGCTTTGGATAGCAGGCAGGCTAGGTCATGTGACTTGAGGTGGAGTTCATTTGAATTACAAGGTGATTTGAGATTACCCTCTCAGTCCATTCAACCGTCGGTACATTTTGATCACGGCTTCGTCCATTGACCACACAATTCCATGTGGAGGATTATTGGCAGAAATGTTTAGTCACAGCTTTGTTTAACTCTTAGCCTATTGAATGGCGCAACCGGACCTGCAAAGGGCTTCTTTAAACCTGTTAAACCTGAAAGTCAAGTAAGCACTGTCCATTTAGTCCAATGTGGGCAAGATGATTTAGGATTTAGCAGATTTTGTGAATTGAGCATCCTGTCAAGTTTTATTCATTAGCTTTTTATTCCTGCCAACAGGATGAGCGAGCACGGAAGGAGGAGGAGGAGGCGAAGAAGAGGGCGGAGGAAGATGCCAAGAAGAAAAAGACTCTCACCAGTTTACATTTTGGTGGTTACATGCAGAGAGTAAGCATTTAATAAGTTTAGAGATATATTAATATGTTTAAGATGTTTAATATTTTAGCTCAACCAGCCCCTCTCCCTCCTTTATGCTCCTAAAGCCACCTGTTGATTGGCTGGAATTGTTTATGTTTCAGCATAAGCACTTCTTTTGCTTGTTTACCACAGAGTAAAGAGTGTGCCAGAGAAATGTCCTCTATTTCACAAAAATATATTGATTTTGAATCCTACAATAATGGTCCACACTAGGTTCTGCAGTAAATCTGAGTTCCAATAGCTTGTGGTGTCTTCAAAAGTGTATCCACTTCTCTAGACAGATAGACGAGGTGGGAAGAAACAGACTGAGCGTGAAAAGAAGAAAAAGACCCTCAGTGACCGCCGCAAACCTCTGGAGATTGGCCACTTGAATGAGAACAGCCTAAGGTTGGATTCAAAAGGATAACATCGACATATACTGTCTTCATCACTAGCTTCATTCCCCTCATTCATTTCTCCTCCTATAATCCCATTTCTCTCCAGGGAAAAGGCAAAAGAACTGTGGAATTGGATGTACGAGTTAGAAGCTGAAAAATTCGAGCTGCAATACGAGTTCACAAAGCAAAAGTATGAAGTAAGTGTCACGCTATGGTCTGAGAGATGCATAATCAAGCTTTGTTTATATGGTCTATGGTTTCCATGCTTTTTACACGTTGCTTGAATGATTTTTTTTCTTTTCCTAGATTAACGTCTTGAGGAACAGAGTGAGTGACCATCAGAAAACGTGAGTATATAATATCATTAAAAGATAGATAGCTGCCAGATTGGAGTAGAGTGAAGAACCGTTTCATAGGATGGTCAGAGTTGTTATGTTATGTTATGTTATGCTATGGCATGTGCAAAGCACATGGTGGGTGTGTCGATGCATACATTCATGTGTGAGTGAGATGTGAGATATAGTGGGTACTATACATTCCCAGTGGATTAGCCAGGGGTGTTTATTTGGCTTGTCAGATAGACCAATTACACTCTCATCTGTAGAAAGAAATACATCCAGTGCCTCTGTGAATTTCTTAGATTAGATCATGAACAAATACCAGGTTCAGTGCAGTTACCTTGTGGGGCTAAACCCCAGTTGCCACAGTTAATCTCCCACCGGCCCGCAGGGGATCAGACAAAGTCATGTCTGCTATGCCGATCGTTTATTACTGTCACTCATCACCAGTCATAGACAGGTGTTCTGTGTGCAGGGGAAATTGACATTGACATTGTTCGGAAATGAATACAGACTAGGCTATACAGTAGCTTTTTGGTTTTGGCTGGTATAGATCAAAGCTACAGTAAATTTATCAGAATCTGATTACACAGTCGTAGAGTTGTGTATGGTAATTTCATGATTTTAGAAAGGATAGTTATCGCCTTTCATTATGATTGGTTAATTTCATTGAAGGCCTATAGCCTACCATATAGCATGGATGACACCTAGGGTCATTCTATATTAATGCACTTAGAATGCATAACCGTCAGCTTGATACAAACTTCTTCTCAAAGTCACTTGCCAACCATTCCGATAAAGTGGGGGACAACTCCCAAACAATAACACAACATTGTGCAGATTCTAGGAGAGCTAACTTCTCCAGTGTGTTGAGATGAGTCTATGTCAAATATAATGTAAGTTATTTTTGCTTTTGACAAAGACAAACAGGTCATGCAGCACTTCTTACTCTGGTACTCAGTATTTCAGTAATGCTTGGGTTGTGTAAAGAATTACTAAAATGTTTCAAATGCATTTTCACAAAATGTCCTGTCTTTGTAAACATTTGTAACGTGAAGCATGCACATCAGGTGTACCACCCAGGCCCCTGGCTATTTCTTTGTTGTGGCTTTTAAGAGCATCTTCATATAATACTTCCTCTGGCAAAAATGCATAACCAATCCTTCCTTGTACTTTCTTTCTTCCTTTTTCTTTGTCTTCCTTTTTTCTTTCACTATCCCTTTCTTCCTGTGTTTAGGTCGAAAAGAACCAAGAGAGGCCTGAGGAAGTAGACATTCTCTGCCGGTGGTCAGCTTCAAAAACACCCTTGTCTCAACTTTCATGTTTGAAGCCTTTGTAACATCCCCTCTAGTCCCCGTTTTCATTGCAGTTATGCTTTCTGTTATGTTTATGAAATGGAGATGTAATGATGTTTATTGCTTTAGAAAAAGATAAATAATAAAATGTAGAGATTTGGCAACTGCAAATGTAGCAATCCAGCGTTTGTCTAATTCTTCTCAAAAACCTTTGTATTCTCAGTCAGCATACACATTTTGAGCAGAGAATTGAAGAAAATAAAACACCCATCTCTGATGGCGCTTTAATCATCTGTAATTGATCTAGTGTGGAACCGGTTTGGATTCAACTGCATGTAACCTCATGGCTAGCTCTGTGCAGTGAGAATACAAGTCTGACTGACTGTGAGAGGGTGGGAGATCCCAGTGCTGACATGCAGAAGCGCCGCAGGGTCACGGATTGAGCGCTCTGACTGAAGACAGAGAAGAGAAGACAACATGCCCAGACGAGTTTACATAATGCTGTCTTCTTGAGACACACACCCATGTTACTCCAGGAAAACATTATGATTTAAACATTTGCATGTATAATTCCTTCACTTTAATTTCCAAAGACTTTTCCAAAGATGTTACCGGATTTTTTTCCGTGATGTCTGGCACTGTAGATAAGAAAGCTCAAATTCTCTAAATTAACAACATTCAGTTTGAATACACAAATATTCACAAACATGCTCAATTATGTCGTTATACTGACTAAATGTCACTGTTGCACTTAGGTAAAAAAGCCATGCCAAAAATTACTGCATCAGACTTGTAGCTGAGATATATATACAGTATCTAGTCATTGCCTTGTAAAAGAAATTAATTAATTAAAATTAATTAAAAAAAATTACAGCTTAGATTTAGTCCTTTCTTATATATTCAGTATTATTTATATATTGTAAGTTGCTTTGAATAATAGTATGCCAAGTACAAATAAGAATAACAGAAGCTACAGTAGTTAGGCTCTCCCAAAAGAGGCCAATCTTATGACTATATGAAGCAGTGAATGAGCACACTGTTTGTTCTCAGTCTGAACAGCCAAAGTAAATAGACGCTGAGGGATTAAGGGAAAGGATGTGACAGAGATTAACTCTATACTTCATTTCCAAGAGAGTGCTGCATGGAGATGTGAACATCTAAATTTGATGACAAAATGAGCACAGTACCCCAACAATTAACATTTCAAAGTTTTATTTTATCATAATATTTAAAATCACCCTCTGTGACCTTATGAAAATAAGATATTAGTTTGTTCAAAAATACAAGATTGCTGTATAAGAACTCAGATGGATGCAGAATTTGTGTCTTCAGAAAGTCCCAAAAGTAAAAATCTTGAATAGGGGACTATCACTACAATACTGCAAAATACAACATTTTTTACATTCAACTTTTAGGCATAAATAATACAATTTCCAGTTCAGTTGCCATATATTTTTTTGTAATATTGTCTATCTAAAAAAAAAAAAAGAATTTAAAACAAGTATTGCATCAAAAATAAGTGCAGCCATTTACTGTGCAAGCGTCACAACCCAGAATAAGGTGAAAACAAAGCTTTGAAACCTTAGGCTAGACAGTTTGATAACACAGCAGATGAACAATTACAAAGGGTTAATAACGTTTTGTGATGGTCAACAAAATGTATAACTTGAAGTAATCATAAAGCTTCTGTAACATTAACTGTGATAATGACAGTTCAGAATTAGCCTATTACAGAGTTTTGGCTTTGCATTTTGATACTTCCAGCAGTACGCACAAACATCAAAATGGTCAGTGCAATTATGACACTAAGAAATCCCGTCTGAATTCTGAGGATATCCTGTCCGAATCAATCCATAGGCCTTTCTTTTGCTTTTTGAAAAAAAAAAAACACTGAATAGAGATCCACCAGATAACATTAGCGGGATGGGGCATGGTCAAATTAAATTGAAAGGAGTTTCTGTGCCCCATTCAGTAAATGTTAGCGAATTATTTGTTATTTGGTCTACATTGTATGAAAAATTCCCTGCATTTCCCTTTTACAGCACATTGAGTAAAAGGGATATGCATTGATTCACATCGTATTTCTAATTCATATCATTACAAGGTTTTATGTCGGCATTATAACCCTTTTTCTATCTTTTTTAAATGAAAAATATTTCTGAAAGCACTTAGCATTTTGATAGCTAACATCAAGATGCTATGAGAAAACGATGCAATTAATAAAAATCTTATATTTCAACATCATGTTAAGGCTATAAAACCAAAGGCAATCAAAAACTACACGAGACGGGGATCATATGCATTTATGGAATGGGATGGGAGTCCTGAGAGATGGCAAACAAAACCATCTCTAGACCTAAACATGACGGACAGCTTGCCAGACACATGGACAGCACAAACAATTAAATATCTTTGTTCTATTGAACATTATGGTCCATAATCTACATTTTCTTCATGTTTATCTATGTGAATTTGGGTCTTAATGTTTCTATCCATAAACGTAGTCAAATCCATGTTGGAATCGGGAGTGAGTGTTCAATCTGATATCAAGATGCATGTGAGAACAGCTGGGTTATACAGCAGATGTAAGTTAAAAAAATGTTGCAGGTGCTGTGACTAAAAAAAAAAGAAACGTTCTATTATCGTGCATATTTTAGAAGTGACAACATCCTCTGCATTACACGGGTGCAATCATCCCAAAATAGAGAAGATGGATTCCACTCTAAGGGTGTGTGTCATGGACAATCTCACAAGTCTTCACCTGCACAGAGGAGGCCATGAATTAGTTTCAATGTTCAGGCAGTCTCCTGTGATTCCCCTGGTTTTCTTCCGAACACTAAATGAACACGCAGTTGTGGTTTTGGCTTAAGTCTTATTACAAATACCACACAGAGTAAGGCATGTCCACAGGAAAAAAAGAGAGACAATATTCACCACCAGACCAATGAAATATGGCTTACGAAAATTACTTTTAAAGCTCTGGAATCCTTGACAAAATAGCATAATCAAGCAAAAATGGCTGCTTCTGTGCATGGCAATGCTTCTTTATATTCAAATTGTGGAGAATTGAGTAATTTGGCAAAAGAAAGTTTAAAAAATATATTAATCTAGTAATGATTAATTATGATGAAATTCCATTAGGTGTAAAAAAAAATCTACCTTTTTCTGTCTTGGGATTTTCTTGTCTCTCATCATTCGATAACCTGAGCTGACTTGTAGGCTGATGATGTGATGTCATTCACAAATGTGCTCTTGTTCATTCCTTGCTGTTGAATACAAATATACATATATTTTTACTATATACAATTGTGATTGAATTGAAGTAAAGAACAACAACAATAACAATTAAGTTATTAAAACAACAGAGAGATAACATATAGGAACTCAGGACGGCAGGTTTAAGACACAATAGCAGACAAAATCAAACATCAAATCATATAAATGAGGAAGTCAAGACTATGGTGAAAAGGCCAGGGTAAAAAGGTGACATTTTTAACTTTGATTTGAAAATTGAGTGTATTGCAGTGCAGTGACGTAGTGCAAAAGTGGGAGGATGTTCCAGAGTTCAGGGACAGCCAAAAACGTTTACATGAATGCACAGGTATGCAACATATGATCCCACTGATGTGGAAACTGAATTGCAATTTGGTGAAGCATGCACAGAATCTCGATGAAGCCCTTCATGCCATGTCCCTATACAAACCTGGAACTGTTTCCTCAACAGTCAACAGAGTCAATCATTCAACACAGCCACCTACTATGTCTGACATATCTGACATATGCAAGGCTGATTGTGAAAAAAAAAATCCAGAGCCTGATTTTTTTTTCCATATCAGGGAGGTGTGCACAGGTGGCAGGGTTTTATATTTGCAACACACCTTTAGACTTTTAGACTAAAATTCTACTTGGCCATGGGTAAATTCAATATATTTGACTAGGAGGCAGTGATGGGCAAGCAAGGATGTACTTTTTACTTGGAACATGTTATTTATCAATCAAGAGTACTGACTAATCCCACACTCCAACTACTGACTCCATCCCTTGGCCCTGACTGTCACACAAACTATGTGTATATCATCTCTGACTACATTCAGTACTCATACTGTTTTGTGTTAACCATGGTCAATCTATGCATCAGACTTTACGGATACTTTATTAGGCCCCAGTCAGGTAGGTAGGTAGTCCATGAGGTGTGGATCTGCCCAAGGTTTCTTCCTACAAAACAAATTATTTACAAAGCGAAGGGAGTTTTTCCTTGCCCCTGATTCTCATGGATGCTTCCCGTACTGTCTGTAAAGCGCCGCGAGACGATGTACTGTATTTGAGCGCTCTACAAATAAAATTGAATTGAATTGAATTGAATCAATTATCATGAGTTCCACACAATTTATAAGTGCACAACGAGCAGGAAACATTGAAATTTTAGTTGAATCCTCTTTACATATCTGGGAACTAGGCTACCCCTGAAATCAGGCATGGCGCCTGAACACTATCAGCTCTGCATATGGATCATATCTGCACCAAGGGCTTATCTCCATTAGCCAAGCTAATTGCCTGCTAGGAGACTTCAACTCTATGTGGTCGTTTCAGATGTGCAGAGTGCATTGTGGGAAATGAGCTCTGGGGGGTCATTAGTATAAGTTACTGTAATAGACATCATACAAGAACTGGAAACTCACTATAGGGTGGCAAAAGTGTGGGAAAGAAATCTTCTCAGCTTAGCTCAATTTTCTTTTTCTTTTTCTCACTGTTAGCTGTCACTTTGCCATAATAATAATAAAAAAAACTTGCCACCCTGGATTCCTCTCTGAGTCTCTCTCACTGCTATCAGGGAGGGTGTGGCACCACAGAAAGTCTGTGTGTGTGTGAGGGTGCGTCTGTGTGTGTTTGTGTCTGTGTGTCTCTCTCCATCCATGTGGGTGTACAATGAAAGAGAAACGGTGCATGGAACAACGTAGAACGGAACATATTTCTAAGCACATGCGTACAGACATATGTGTGTGTGTGTGTGTGTGTGTGTGTGTGTGTGTGTGTGTGTGTGTGTGTTATACTGTACTATTGTGCATGGGACTATGTAAAAACTATGAAAGTGAGTGAGCAGAAAGGGAAGTGAGTGATCATCAAGAGAGAAGGGTGTGTCTGTGTGTGTGCCATTGTATTACTCTGATAATTAATAGAAGATCATTTTCAGGGGAAAAAAGAAGAAAATATTTCACTGACAGACACAGACATGTCTGTGCACCACTCCTACCCACCCCACTCCCTCACATCTTCCTCTCTCCAGTACTGTAACTGTCTACGTGCTTTGAAAAAGGTCCTGCAAAGAATCTGTCAGAGTGCCAATTCATCTAACAGCCTTGACAATCTCCACAATAGCACAACCACTTCACAGGAGCAATAGACCTGCTTGCTTTTGGTATCCAAATGCTATTTGTTTAGCATACTTAGTGTTATGTATCATGTACTGTGTACTGTGTACTTCAGCATAGGAGTCAACAGAGCAGACTAATGAGAACTAACCTTCTTCAAGAGGCTCTGGATTTCCTTCTCCTCCCACAAGCTGTAGAGAAGAATGGCTGCAGCTTTGCTCACCTTTGGTAACTTGCTGTAGGGGAAATAGGATTCATTTGGTCTCATTGAAAAACAACATGGTAATGTTCAATGTTAGCCTGGTCATCAGAAACAGACCCTCAGTCTGCGCTTCTCTTCGTACGAGGGTCTGGGATCTCGGCTATTGAGAAACGATTGCGTGCGGGAGATGTTTAAATTCTAAACGACTGGATCAGCCCATGACTAATAGCCTAGGGAATTCTCTCGCTGCATTCTTTAAGTTTGCTGATTGGCTCAGATTTGATGCGGTTAATGCGGACAAGATCAATGCCCAGAATCCCAGACCCTCTGCGTAGGCTGGTTGTGATCAGGCTAGTTCAATGTTTACAGTAATGCCATTACAATTACAGCATTTTCGTATTCGTTTTGGTCATATATTACTAAAGAATTCATCACAATTAATTTAGCTTTATACAAAATGTACACACTTTCTTGACTGAACTTTCACATATTCAGTGTAACAAGAGGCGGTTAATTATGTTCATATATTGTCATGTAACTTAACGCAACAATGTCACGGAAAAGAACATTTATATTTATAATACAATAATTCAAATTTGCTGTAAATGTGCAGTTGCATTTGCCGTAGTGTTGTTCGACAAAACTGGTTGCCACAAGGTTGACTAAGTCTGCCACTGGTGGCAAAGTTGCGGCAATGATCTGGCAAGGCAAATAGTCATTGATTTGCCTAATTTGCCTAGCCTGACATAGCCTGACCATACTACTTCTGTTCATCCGTATTCATGGTCTGGAGGTTCTTTAATCTGACGTGATTATAGGGTGGGGACGAGAGCATTCAGTTCTGGTGAAACGATTGGACA
Source organism: Sardinella longiceps (assembly GCA_027497455.2). Lineage (NCBI taxonomy): Eukaryota > Metazoa > Chordata > Actinopteri > Clupeiformes > Clupeidae > Sardinella > Sardinella longiceps. Next base: position 20,359,216 of record JAODXP020000018.1, on the reverse strand, counting down.
GTTCGTCTAATCAGCTTCAATTATTGGCCAGTAGTCTCTCTACCGATGTAAACACGCCCCAGAAGACCGTGCCCAGACCATGATACGTATCAACATTCGTATTATGAGCGGGCTAGGAAAGGCTAGTAGTGCCAGTAGTGGCAAACTTTTAATGAACTACGAATGAAATTTTGACGACTTTGCCACAAATCCCAAACAACTTTTCCATGAGCTTGCTGCCAGTTTACTTTGAGGTCATATTTTCATATGCAAATTAATTTGCTGTAAAATTACAGTAATATTTACAATGCCTTTTTATCCCAGATACTTTTTTCTACAACATCAAATTCCAAAGCAGCCAAAATGCACACTGTCATGCTCTTCATGCTCAGCTCTAGTAATAACCAAGTGCACAATGGATCTCAAACTACCCCGGTTTCATCCATTCAAATTCACTTTGACAACAGGGTCAGGCATCCCTCCCTTGGGGAGTGCTTGTAGTTGTTTATGGGTGTGTTTTAGAGTTCAATCTTTACCCAATTCTGTGAGCATAAAAACGCCAAACAGTAGCCGACAAAAATTAATCAGCTTCCTTCAACTCTGCAAACATTTTATGCAGCCATACCTAGTCTCGCTCAGTTCAGTGAGACCTTCAACCAAGGCAGAGTTCACCACTTTCTTGCCCACATCTGGCTCGGACATCATTAGGGTACGCGTGGTGTTGCACGCAGTCACTATGGTGTCGCTACAGTTGCCCAAGCCTTTAGGGTCAGATGACAGGAGCGTGGCAAGCTGTGGAAGGATACTCCGCACTGAACATTCACACACACACACACACACACACACACACACACACACACACACACACACACACACACACAGTCACACACCAAGAAAGCCATATTGAGATTTTTGTAAATTCAATTACATAAATACTTTACCAAATAAAGCAAATATAACCATTACTAGCATGCAGCAACTACAGCTACTATGCATATTGAGTGTACACTGATGGAAATAATTAAGTGTCTTTACCCATACTGTTGTGTAATGAATTGGTCTTGCAAAGGTTGCCTACGAGGGACATGGCAGTCTTTTGAAGGCTTGGGTTCGCTGTCTGGAGTAATGGTGAGATTGTCTGCAGGCCACTCAGCTTGTGTGCAATGGTTTGACTCATATGGCTAGATACCTGTAAGAGTTCATAAGTTTATAATAGCTATAACTAAGTTTCAGTTGTTTTTATCACTGGTTTGGCATACTTCCTTGCTTCAACAATAGAACGTTGTTCTAGTACTTCTTCCCAAATCTTTAAGGTAGCCAAGCCTCCACCTAACAACAATCTTTTGTCTCAAGGGCAGGGTGTGACCCACAAGTCATTTAAGAAAAAAAGAGAAAGGAACAGGCCAGGGCGGTGACTTATTAGCTTATTACTTATTACTGTGGCACTTTCTCTTGAGCAGGCCTTACCGGGCTGTTGTTGGCAGTGAGGTTTTGCAGTGCACCGCAGCAAGCCTCCAGAGTGGCATCTTTTTGACTTGAGCCCAAGAGGGACAGGTATGTCTGGATGGTCTTGGAGTGGTGGAGCAAACCGAGTCCTTTAGGAGGCTCACTGTCCTCCATCAGCGGATAGTTAAAGGCATTCTGTAAAGGAATTGTTCATGATAAGCTAGATTTATCACCTGTGTAAAATGTGATTCTATAGTATTTTTTGATTGGCTGACAGGGTGTGAGTTAAGGCACAACAAAAAGTAGGCCTACAGAAAAAGATGAATGCGCACACATGATAAAAGTTCAGGTGCTGAACTAAAAAAGTGTAGTTCAGAGGGTGTAATAAAGGTCCACCACACACTGATAAAAGCTCTGGATTTGGGAGCTTTTATGATTGTGCGGAACTTTATTACACCTATGAAGTACATCTTGTGAATCTTGTGAAAAAGTCTAATTGCCATTCAATGCTCTTTTGAATGGTAACTATACCAACCATAGTAAATAGCAGTTGTACTTGTCAGCAACAACTGAATCAGCTATTAAGAGCGATAATTACAGTTGGAATTAAAGCAGTACAGTAACTGAACAGGTTTCTTTTACTGAGCTACACACTTTTGCATGTTTTACTACGGTACTATTGCACATGAGTTGCAACTAGGTGATAGGTGGGATAACGGCCTTCGATGTGTGCTGTTATACAGAGTTAATGAACTTGGAGTGTGTAAAGAATAGTGCAGCAGTTATGTAGAGAATATGAGAACCTTTACAGTCTTCAATTATTAAATATGATGACATTGACATGCACTTTTTTTGTGGTGAATGCTGCTGATATTCCTCAAAGAGAGCCTTACCGAGATTTTACTTTTCTTTTATTAGTACCGTAATTTCCCGACTATTAGCCGCAGCTTATACATTGATTTTGCAAAATTTCTTCCGCGATGAGGTTAAAACAGGGGGGCAGTTAATATGGTGTTAATATGGTTTTGTTTTTTTTAACTTGCATAAAACACTGTCCTGCGGCTTATACACAGTGCGGCTTATATGCGGGAAATTACTGTAGACAAATGTAAGCAGGCCGATGGTAATGCTGGTTTTAGCACGGGTGTTGTTAGGCATGAGGCGCAGCTGGTATATGTTGCGCTTCTAAAACTGTTACCACGTTAACCGGGAATGGTTTAATTGAAGGAAAACACAACCACAAGAAATATAGCGGGTTATTCATTGATACCAATTCCTCCGCCAAAAAATATACTTCCCCTTACTGAATGGTTGCCAAGTAACACATAAGCGCAGCTCTGTTCACTTTACTCTGGCGCAGCAGTTTAGAATGAAATGCAGTTGGAGCTGTGCTATATGCTCAATTTACAATGGCATCGAATGTGTTTCAACCACAATCGAGGATCGGAACCATCAGTTTTAGAAAATTAAATACTTGGTAGGTACTTGAAACTTACTGTAGAACAACCTGTTGAGTAAACTAAAGTCTGCAGTCAGACAAAAGGAGCCATGCTCAACACAAATCTAAATGCATGTTACCTCTGCTATCTTTTTGCTTTTGGGACTGAAGCAACCCACAGGAGAAGACTTCTTAGTGGCACTGCCCCTCGTTTCAGGTGCTTCATTGTATTTAGAAAAATGTTCTTTGGCCTCCGTTTCCAGCTGGTATGTCAAGTTGTGCAGGATGCATACACAGTTCTCCACTGACTGTGAAGATAGTGGAAATGGGCAATATGATCATCAATCAATATCTCAAAACCATACTAAAAATCTATCCTTAAATAAAAAATAAATAAACAAATAAATAAAAAATAAAAATGTTTGTCTCAAAAGAATGGATTTAATCAACACAGCACTACTCAATTGATTTTGGAAGAGTGTAAATTCATTAAGCTGGCAGGTGGGCCACACCACTGCTATTAACTATATGACAAGCTTGTACTAGCTTGTGAGCTCGTATGTTGAGCTGACTGACAGAGGCACAAGACCTGTAACATCCTTGAGAGACATTAGTGGGCATGTTCATGTCAGCTGGGGCTTACCATGTCATCTGCACTGTCAACAGCCACACAGGACTGGATGTAGGTGACAATGGAGTCAATAAGGCCGTCACAGTTACGCATTGCCTGCCGCTCGGCCTTACTGGCGCAGCTCAAGTTTCTGTTGAGAATAATAAGCATCTGCTAAGTAATAACACAAGATGGTTACCATGGCTACCATAGATATGCTGCATACTGTATGACGTTCTGACTGTTACCTTGCTTCCTCGGAAGACAGCTCTCATAGGGGCTTATTTACGTACTGATTTGGGGATGATATGATAAGTGGATGGCTGAAACCCATTGCCATTTGTACATATAGGCCTACTGTATCCATGGTGTACAGATTTTTGTTGCCAATCACTTATATTCTAAATTCACTGTCCTTCAAATAATGCACATCTGAAGCCCACAAATTGAAAAGTCCTAAACAGATAAAAGTGGTTTTACATTTTTGTGCATGAATATTCTGTATTTAACCGGATCCCACCGCATTCTCGATTAAAAGGTGCCAAACATAAACAAAAACTGTGCAAAATAGAAAGAAAAAATGTCTGCACACTTAAATCAGGAGCCCTGAGGAAGGTCAGCAGACCGAAAGCTGATTAAAAAGAACACAAAAGAGGATTTAAGTATGCAGACATTTTTCTTTCTATTGTGCATGAATATTCTAAAAGCTTCAATCTATTCGGAACGTCCCAATTTGTGGGCCTCCCGTGTGCATTATTTGAAAGAAAGTGAATTTAGACATGTTTTAAATGTCATCACCCCTTTTTTTCAAGTCAGAAAAGGGATAAATTCAATGCATTTCAATGATAGAATGTTAGGTTTACTACCATGAATGTCAGAATGTTCAGGTGTAAAATAAGCCCATGGCAGTCATTTAATTTGAGTCACCATTGACGACTTATGATCAGTTGCCAAAGATGAATCTCAGAACAAGTGTAAACACGGTCTAAAGTCTGTTAAATTCTGGAGCTGTTTTACTCATCTGCCCGGGAGAGAGGGAGGGAAAGAGAGAAGGATAGGGGACTAGCAACAGTATCACAACACAATACAGAGAAACATACTAAGAGTAACACTTGTCTGAAAACCTTACTGTTCCAGTGAATAACACAGCAGAGAAGGAAAGATACTTTTCTTTTAACAGGCATTAGTGACTACACGAGAATCAATGAAATAGAAAACCATTAATCTCCTCCTCTTTGGCAAACACATTCCATATGTCTTAATGTTAGTTGTGTCAGAAATTTGGCATTATATATCTAACATTTATCACTTAGATATTTATTACAGACACAGTTGTGCTTGATTACAGTGTGCAGACGTTATATTCACATCAGCATGATAAATCATAAATGCTTTGCTATGCTAAATCTTTGCTCTGTCAATTCAGGGTTTGGCTTTGCCTGAAGTAATGATGTTACGTAGATCCAATAAAACTAACTGCTGCTGCAAAAAAACTCTAACGGCAGTGAGGAAATAAAACGACTCAACCATGTGCATGCACTCTATGAAAAGAAAAATATATTACTCAATTAAAACATGCTTTAACCAATTCAATAGTTTGCTACAGTACCTTTGTTGCCAAGAAAGGAAATCTAATTATTAAAGCGACCAATCCAAACATCACCACATTTTTAATTGTGTTGACATAGATGTGAATGAAATAAAGTATTTAAAGGTCAAGTTCCAAGTTGAGACAATGATAGCTGGCATGGTTAAGACCATTCCAGTAGAGTATGAGTCACTGCCGAGGGTGTGGCAAGGAGCTGTGAAATGCCAGTGTCTGCTCTCACACATTCCCTCAATCACGCATGGCCATATGATAAGAGGTGCTGAAAGACGGCTCACACACACAAAAAAAAAAACACTATTTTGCAGTAATATTGCTGCAATTTTGCCATATTGGCATGTGAAAATATGACCTTGTAGCAAACTCATGCACATGCAAATTAGTTTGCGGCAAAATTGCAGCACCAGAGCCATAGAAAACGCTTTGTACAACTACAACCAATCAGAGCAACGAACAAGCCGATGTGGCAATTTTTCCTTTTTTTATGGGGTATAAGAATATTGCCCTTACCGCATACATCCAGTGGCACTGTGGAACACCTCCGGGTCACCATTGTTACTGACACTGGTCTCAGACCAGCATGTGTATGGAACCACAATGGTGTCCGTCAGAACTGGGAGGGCTGTTTGAATCAGAGCTGGCTTCAGTGCATCTGCTGAGGATAGGTTCCACAGTAGGCCTGGATGACAAACAGAGCATGTATTAACCTAACCAAACTCACAGATCAAATTATTCCTATTTAAAGAAGCTATAGGGATTGCCAAGATATGTCAAAATCTTCATAATCGGCGCCATCTTGCCCCAGAGATAGTGGTTAGTTAAGCTGTAACTTTTTTACGGCCCCATCGTAGCTCCGGTTCATACACCCGATCAAATTTTTTTTTTCACCCGAAATTTTTAAAAATATTTTGCGAGTCTAGTCAGAGATTGTTGCTAGTCTAATTCCGGGGCAAACCCAGAATGCATTGTGTGATGACGACACGTTAGTAATCTCTATTGGAACTGCATAAATAGTCGGCGAGAACATTCACAGCGAACCCTTGCCACCATCATCACCAACATTTTTTAGCATTATCCATTTAGCATTAAGACAACATTGAACCACTGGGACACACTTTGATCTATGCTTGGTTAGAATCACCTCTGATTTCTTTTAAAGGGGTCATATTATGCTTTTTTCCAGCCAACATTTTTAGCTCTAATGTTCAGAAAAGGCTGTTTCCAATGGGGGCATGTAGCAGGTAAATAGACACTTGCAGCCAACACATTGAGGATTTCCCCTGTAGCCTATGACAGGCCACCCCTAATTAGCCGATTGATCATTTTCATTGTTCTCAGCTGCAAGGTGGCTGCCAACTTGTCTCTCTTTATTTTCACAATTATCAATTCTCATTGCCCTCAGGTGCGTAAGTGGGTGGCAATGTTGTGGGACCCCACCCACCTTACCCTGTGATATACGTACTGTAGTAAGGAAAATTCTAAACAGGTGGTTTAAGCACACAGCAGCTGAACAGTTACTAACAGTGTAAATTGGCCATTTTCACAATTAAGGCTTTTTATCAAACTTAAAGTGTGTGTAGAGGCAGTATACACCCAAGAAACACATTCAAAAGCCATAAATGATGTTTTCCATTACATGACCCCTTTAAAACAGAATTTACTAACTAAAAGACGGACTTATACCCACAGATGAATCGAAATCAATGCAGTTAGTTAGCTGTGCACCTGTTAGCTGTTTCTGAGTAAAGGTGGAGTTTGTTTCCTTAAGCAGTGCCACAGCCTCCTCAGTGCCTCCACATCGGACCACCTCCAGCTTGTTGCTGCTGTTCTTGAACACCAGGTTCCTGAGGGCGGCGGCGGCAGTCTGCTGGACCTGTGAGTTAGTGTGCCGCAGGAGAGCCACCAGAGGTGGGATTCCACCAAGCTGCAGGACCTGATGTGGACATACAGTACATGCACATGAGCATAAGCACAAACACACACATGCACAATCACGTGCACATTCAAGCATTCAAGTGCACGCCTAAACGCATGAATGCATACACACACACGCACACGCACACACACATACTGTACACACATGCCCAAATACTGAAAACACCGTCAAGGTTAAACAGTAAATAGAAACTGCCCACTTATTGAAGCAAAAAAAGAGAAAAACAAATTGAAACAGCAACCCCAGGTAAGTATAAAGATATAATACAAATCTATGCATGCCTTTATCTCACAACTTTTTGACACAACTTAGTCCACGCTATCTCAACTTCAGATTGTGCACAATGCAGTCACCAAATCTAAAAAGCCATAGCAGTGGTTGCCAGCTAAATGTACAACTTTTTTCTTAGTTTTTAGAGAGGATCTGTTTACCCACCTGAAACTATTGTTTATCTACCTCTAACCAACATTTATGCACCTTAAACATATAAATGTTGATGTTTAACATTTGTTTTTTGTTCATTTCAGAACATGAATCTGCAACTTGATCTTGATAAGCAGTGTGGCATTTTCTGCAATTGTCTATGTGATTAGTCTGCAAGAGCCAACCAAGTGCAACAGGTGGCACAGAATATGGATCATGGTCATTACGTTTATAACTACTGTAGACTGGCTGAAAAGTGGAACTGGCTACTAAAATAGATGGAAAGCAATTTCTGAAATGTTGATACAACAACAAAAACAAAAACAAACAAACAAAAAAATGCAACACGATACACTATGTTAAAAATTAGGCCATGTTAAAAATTAAACTTCTTCATGTGACTTCTTCACATGAAAGAAAAATAACTTTTAACACACGTAGAAAAGACCATACAGCATAGTGCAAAGACAATACAGTCGTAGACATTCAGTACCACATGATATATGACACAAGCAAACAAAGCTAGTCAAACAGAAACGCCCATTTTACACCAGAGCATCAGATATCTCGCTAACCATACCTCTTGCTTGGACTTGTCCTCCTTAAAGGTGCTATGCTGAATGAAAGATGCTCCCCATAGTTGATAATTCCCCTCTTCTTTTGACAGATACTCCACCGCTTCTTTCATTGTCATGTCAGGCATGTTGCTGAGAGGGTTCGCCCTGCCCAGGGAACCACAGAGGAGCACTGTTTCAATATGTGACCAGTGATGATAGCTGACATCTTTCAGACATTCCCATTTTTGCCAATGCTGACATGACTTTTGTGAAAATAGTGTAAAACCTAACTTGTTTTTCAAAAAACTTGTTGTTGTTCCCAGACCCTCCCTTTCCTGAAATGTTTGTGTTGTGATGACAAATATGGCTTATTTGTTCTATGGTCTTCTATGGTCTATGTCAAGTCTGCATGTCAATATTTGGGGATTCTCTCTGACTCATACTCTCAACAATACACTATACATAATAATTTATCACTCAATTAACTAAACAAACACCTCAAACAGTGGTGGTTTATCCATCTTTAGGCTCTACTCTACTCATCCATTGCATGCTGGTTTAGAATCGGTACAGACAGACAAAGAAATTTGAGAGAGGCACATCATCACATGTAGCTCAGCATTAGTCATCAAACTGCTCTTGTGAAATGGCATTAAAGCATGACGGTTTCTCATTACTCACTCAACTTTGGTCTTAGCCTGGACGATCCTGGTCTCCACCTGCGCTGGGCTCGATGGCTGAGGTGCGGCAGAACGGCTCTGTACGGTGCTGGTGGTGATCACCTTGTTGGTGACCACCTGACTGGTGTTTGACTCATTGGTCATAGAGTGAACACTGGCACGGACCTGTTTGGCAGAGGTCTGCCCGGTGGCCCGCTTCAGCTGGTTGGCGTGGGCTAGCGCCGGGTCACTGCTACTGGGTTGGATGCCATTGGTTCCTGTCATCGGCGGAGGCTGAGGCCAGTGGGAGGTTTGAAAGGTCTGCTCCCAGTGGCCGGAGCTGGTCATCTGCTTCCTGGACCTTCCAGAGAGGGTCCGGCTCTTCGTTTGGTTGGCCTGAAGTAGTCAGGAGAGAAGTGTCTTGCTGTTAAGTTGTTGTTGCCATGCACTGAAAACCTGGTATGAGGCTCAGACTATAAAACATCTCTACAATTCTTAAAGTTGAGGATATCAAAGTATCGGTTTTTTTTTAAGTAGCACTGTGACAACTTATTGCCTTTATACACAGTTTCTTATCAGTCTAAGCCATTGAACCTACAGAAAATCTAGTATGACAAATTGAATCCTTCTCCAGCACTGAAATATTATAATTCGAGTAATTCAAAAGCAACAACTAATAGATATTGTATTGATACAGAAACATGTTCTAACAAAAAAATGATATTAGGTAATGTCTATTATCTCAAATCAGACAAGTTCATGCACCTTAGACCACAACACAAACATTATGAGTTTCTTAACCAAATGGTTACGTTTTTTTGTGCCAAAACCACAGGCACCTCACAGTGATGGAACTCTACACCCCAAACAGTAATCCCAGCTTTCTCTCAAGTGCTGGATTGAAACAGACCCTTGATGCTGGTCTATCAATTTAGTACAGAATTTTATTACCATTCAGATATTATCTTGATTCATTACTTATGATTCATGGCATAAATTACTGCATTTTTGTTATGGTTGCTTCCAGGCATCTGAATACAGACAGCTTACAGTAAATTCCCGCAATAAGCCGCATTGTGTATAAGCCGCAGGACAGTGTTTTATGCAAGTTAAAAAACCTCATAGCGGAAGAAATTTTGCAAAATCAATGTATAAGCCATGGCTAATAGTCGGGAAATTACGGTATATGTCAACAGCAACAATGCCACTATTGTATTAAACCTCAAATGTCAAACACCACTCAAAGACTACAGTTAGTATCAGAGGTCATCCTGCCCTGGACTGGACACGACCTCACAGCAACTCTGAAAGTTGAGTGTACTAGCCAGAGCATTGACAGGCCCAGCCCAGGCAGTCAGTCAACTTACTAGCAGGCTCTTGAAGTATCTGGAGAAAGGGTAACTATCATTCTACATGCACTGCTAGGTTAGCTGGCTTCCATTGTAGTTACATAATAATTAATACGCCTGCATAGACTTGTCAATGATGCATTAAAACTAATTATTACACGGCTCTTTATAGTGCTGTCAAAAATGCATCAAAACTAAGTAACACCTTTCTTTCCGATCCAGAGACATCAAACATTTCAAAACTCATCACAAAATGTATACCAATAGTGAATTCAGGGACATCTCAAGTTGCATCACATTTATGAGTTAAGTATTATAATGCATAGGATTATGATTACTTACAAAATTTCCCTTGAATCCCATAACAAAAACTAGAAAAGTGCTCGGAGAGCTCAGACCTCCGCCAAAGGCAATGTGGTCACAGACACAATATAAATTCCAGATCGTGTTCTGGATCACCAATCGCCACCAAAATCGAATCAGTTCTTGCTTGTCCCAATATACACGTTGTCCGAAAATTTAATCCAAATCCGTGCAATACTTTTCGAGTTATCTTGTACACAGACAGACACACAGACACACACACGCCGGTGAAAACATAACCTCCTTGGCGGAGGTAAAAAAAAAAATTGGCATGGTGCAAACATATTACATCCTCTAGGGTTTAGAAAAACCCTTAAAGAAAGTCTTTACATTGTCTCCTTTATTAGGGCTAACCACAAGATCAGATACATTGACACAATTGCAGAAAACACACCGGAAAACAGTACATTAACTACAACAAACCAAAAAAAAAATTATCTGCCCTTAATTGCAATCTGTCCTGTCCTTAAACATGACCACTCAGCTGTGGTCAATCTGTTCAAACTGTTTTCAGAGGCCCGGTCTGTCATTACCATTTTACTGTGGCCACCCAGTATAGCTGAGTTGCTCCGTCCAAAGATGCTGCCATTTATTGTTGTTGTGGGTGAGAACCTGAAGTTTACCGTCTCTGATTCTGTTATGTGTGTGATTGGGCCTGGATGAGGAGGGAAAGGAAAAGAAAGAAACAGTGGGTTAGATTTAAAAAGAATGGTATTTCATGCATCTGAATTCAGAGGTTTATTAGGCCTACAAGCCAGCCTCCCAGAACTGTTTTCTCTTCCAATAGTGACTTATGATGATAGACCATATGGATGTAGCCAAATAATGTCTACCACAGTTTAAATATAGGCTACTAAGACCAAGCAATGAAAAAATATGAATATGGCAAAGTATTAAACGGACATTACATGTTAAAAATAATTGTGATAAGCAGTGTTTTTGGAATAGCCTATGAAGAAGAAGAAGAAGAAGAAAAGAAAAGAAAAGAAAAGAAAAGAAAAGAAAAGAAAAGAAAAGAAAAAGAACAAGAACAAGAAGATCAATATAATAAACAAATATTTTAGTCTACATAAATGTAAAATTAGTCTAACAATGGTGAGGTCATATGAACCACTGAAGTAGTCGAAAAAGTAGGCCTATTTAAGTAGGCTTATTAATGATAGGTGTTCAGTCCATTGCGCACACTTCCAAAGTTTTTTTTTTTTTTTTTTTTTTTTAATGCTTTATTGAACGTCACACTTCCAAAGTTGCAAACGCACTTGGGGCTAGAGAGACGTCACTACTGCCAATAGGTTGATGTTTCATAAACCTAGCCTACAATGTTGGAGGGCCTGTGAGGCGCACACTGAACTACTAGAATGAAGTGTTTGAGGGTGTGCGCGGTGGAAAACCAAAGATAACTTGCCTGGCACTAATAGACATTACATGACGACACTATAATCAGGTAGATGCCTTACAACAACGCCTTATTCATTATGTTTCATTTGTAAAATTAAGGCTAATCTCATGAACTTACTTGAGGGGGAGAGGGATCCATTTTTGAGTTGTTTTGATTTAGTCCTCGTTAAAGTATGAACTTGATTTAGCACACGTCGTTGTCCTGTGCTGAGAGTATCATCTGACGGCAGGGCGAGAGATGTGTCCTCGCTTTTTCCGATCGACATTGCCGACCGCAAAGGCTCGTGAGTCATTTTGTCCGGCGAAATTGTTCTCGTCGTCTGTAAATGACCGTCCTATTTACTTCAAATTATCGACTGACGGACCGTTCATGAGGAGATAAGGTCTACGCCACAGCAGGACCTTTCCGTACCTACGGGTGTGCGCCACACCTTTACCACGCCTAAGCTAGGTAGGTGTGGTATAAAAGCGAGAGTCAGTCCACTGAGGGCGGCTCCCTCTGAAAGATTAATGTTTAAATGCAAAATTTGAATTTTGGGTCGTCCCAGACGTAACTTGGTAATACATCATGTAGATCTGTCAGTCAATTGCCAGTAAGAATATTTCTGCATTACGCAGCAAATGTGTCTGTAGACTGATTTCGGGCAAGTTCAGACAATGATGAACTTGAAACTTGAGGATAACAGGTCCATGAGAAACAGGCTTAAAATTGGTTGTAAACTGGTAGATAATGGTAGAACGGCTGATTTAGCCTAGGTGATCAGATAGCCCAGTCATGCTTTATTGCAGTCTACAGATGTGCCGCAGGTTCCAGCCCCACCTTTAGTGGCATTCATGTAGGCCTACACTTCGCAGGACAATGACAGTAACACTAACCTTTCGCCTATTATTATTCCTATGTTAAGTGTAGTGATAATTGGATTGCCAAAAATGCACTCACATCACCAGTAAAACCTTGACAGAATAATAACTTTGGTACATATTGAATACAGAATCAACGTCTTGGTAACATTTAATCTCAGAACGTCCATACAAATCATAATTCATGGTGAAGAATTATGTAGAGAGCATGCATAAAACTCACACATATTATCTCCCTGTTACATAAGCCTGGGTTAAGGTAGGTTGGATTGTAAATGGTGTAATTTCCATTTATTGCCCGGATGGTGCAGCAACAGATAGTGGCTATCTACCTACTGGTATTCATCAGTCATACAATATGAATCACTCTGACAACATGGGAGTCAAATAGTGGTCTCGCATTGTCTATTATTGCATACAGTATGGGAACTCAAAACAGGTGCCATGTATCATGAATGACTAGTATTGTGGGTCCGACTCCATCACCTTATGCCCCACCTTCACCCACCTATAGGCTGCTGTTTACATGTATATTATTTTCCCTTTCTTTTTGCTTGCTCAAACTCACATTTGTTCCAATACTGTACTTTACTGGCTGCATTAGCCTTGTATGCAAACCTTAACTTTTTACCCAGTGTTCTTAGTGTTTTGTTTTATTACATTATATTTAGGAACTACTGCACAATGAATATTTGTGATGTTTATATTGTGCAGTGTCTTATCTATCTATCTATCTATCTATCTATCTATCTATCTATCTATCTATCTATCTATCTATCTATCAGTTTATTTCTGGACAGGAAGAGGCTTTGTTCTCCTGATTGTGTGGGATTTGGTCAATTTTTATCATAGTGACAATGCACAGTCTGAAGGTATGGTGGTGAAGGTATGGTTACTGGATGTGAATCAAGCGCGTTCAAAAGCATAACACACAAGGCCAGAGTGTGTGAAAAGGTGTCCTCTAGTGGACGTTCTGCAGAACTACACATATGTAACAAAAGTCCACCCCCATTGAGAGCAATTGTTAAATACCTTTTTATTTTCTACAAAAAAAAAGATATGTGATGGTTAAAAAAGCACGCTCATTATTGTTGCAATGTAAATGTGCCTATTCACATGACACTACAGTCTATCTAAAGAAATAAACACTGGTTTAGTTTAACATGTGCGAGTGTTAGGCACTGTCTTTCAGTTTATCACAGACCTCTGTAGAATCAAAGGGAGCCTTTTGCACAAGCAAGGGATGAAAGAGGACACATTCCATGAAGTTACTGGAGTGCATGGCGCCACCCTCGATCTGTCTCGTCTCATTGCCATCACCCTTATGTGATGGTGAAAGCCTCTCCATTGTACAGTAGGGCTGAGTCCATTGCACTTCGATTGGATCCGAAGAAGTTCTAGTTAGAGAGCTGGCCAGAGTCGGTACGTACTTAACGTCACTCCTCACAGGCCACAGGAGTGGGCTGCTGAGATGTGGAGTCTTCACACGGTGGAACTGGCGGGGTCGAAGGCGACGGTATCCCCACCTCGTCGTCATCGCCCAAATCCTGCAGACAACCACCTTCCCTCTCCTGGAGGTTGACGGTGGCAAGCTTCATGCTGGCCTCTGTCCCACGCAGTGCTTTCAGCTGGTTGGCAAAGAGCACGTAGAGCAGGGCACCAGCCGCCACCATGGCTAAGCCCAGCGCCCCCAGCAGGCCCAGTAGGGAGTAGGAGACCACACAGTGGCTGTCAGATGTGAGCCAGGGCAAGGTGGTGACGGGGAGTAGCAGGAAGGCCAGGCCCACGGCCAGCAAGCACATGGCGATCAGCTGCAGTCGCTCCGTCTGGCGGAAGCCTTCCTTGACCACACCACGCGCCTCGCTGACCACATCCACCAGCTCACGCACAGGGGCACCTGGGTAGCAGGAAGAGGATATGTGGGTGTGTGTGACCAGTACCTGACAACATGTAAAACATCTGCACTACACAAAATAAAAGAAAATATGACGCTTCTACACAGAAATCTAGACTGCCCTGAGGGCGACTCTGTTTGATTGCGAGTTTATCAGCCAATCACATTTAAGAAGAGCGGAATTCATCTTTGCCCTTATGAGGGCGATCATATTATAATCTTTTTTTTATGAACTCACTTTTATGACAATAGCTAGAATGCTTTCAGTTCATTACAAAAACCTTTATTTACTGTAAATAATGTAATATACTGTATATATATAATGCTTTCTCTAGCAATGGCCTTCAGCGCATCATGCGAGAAGATGTTTTTTTGTCCTGTAATAATAAGTAGAGACTACAAATGGTACCTGTGTCTGAGGGGTCTGTGTGCCTCTCCCTGTTTCCATCCATTACATCCGTTTGCTGAAGGAGAAGCTGGGAGGTGAGGGACTCATGATCGGAGTGAGGGTAAGGCTTCTCTGGGACTGAGCCCTTTGTGGTGGACATGGACTCACATTTTACAGAGACATTGTTGGTACCCTGGGAAACAAACCATACAGAAAACCGTATACTCAAGTAGAAGTAAAATACACAGATGACTAAAGAAGACGCTAATTTGATGTGTAGTGATGTGAAAAGTCAAGGTAGTAATTACTATTTGATTTTTACTTTTTGATTTTATGTTTTATGAACAGGCCACTACCTTTATTAAAATGTAGTCAATGCGGATCCCTTTCTCAAAAGGAAGCAAATCTTTCTTTTTTGTGAAGGGGTTATCAGCAATAAGTGTAATGCCATCTTCACAACCCTGGAGGAAAAACAAATGACCATGTTTCAGATATTATCACATTTTGAAATAAAATTTCAAGACAAAAATCTTACAAAGAGCCAACTACTGTAATTTGTTCACAAATGTATTTACATGAACATGTAATCTTTCTCAACCCTTCTATTGTGTTTTTTTTTCCCGTGGTTACACCAGAGTATTTTTTAACTTGAGACAGACATATATTGTTAAAATAATTAGTGCTGTCAGTTAAAACCTGTCATTAACAACATTAAGGCAAACCCATTTTAACAACGCACATTTTTTAGGGAGTGAGATTAACATTCTTTTAGCCTTGGCAAAAATCTTTTTGGCCTTTTTCACCCAGTTTGCATGCCTGTATCATATTTTGAAATAAAATTTCAAGACAAAAATCTTACAAAGAGCCAACTACTGTACAACTTTGTTCACAAATGTATTTACAAGAACATGAATATGTAAACTTTCTCAACCCTTCTATTGTGTTTTTGTTATGGTTACACCGAAGCATTTTTAACTGGAGACAGACATATATTGCTAAAAATAATTAGTGCTGTCAGTTAAAACCTGTCATTAACAACGTTAAGGCAAACCCATTTTAACAACGCTAATTTTTTAGAGAGTGAGATTAACATTCTTTTTGCCTTGGCAAACTGTGTAGGTTTTCTTTTTTTACATGCTGTTTCAACAACTAGTAACGTAAGAAAAACTAAACCGGATCTAGCTAGACCAAAACAATACGCAGGCTGTTTGTGCTTGGGAGCCGGCCAATGTTTATGTTTTGCGTCAATGGCAAGTGTAACACACCACTATAAAATAATTCTGAATTGAGAAAACATTTGCATAAAGCAAGCCAATATACCATTCCAGAGCGCTGAAAGTAGAAAAAAAAACTGACAAAAAAGCAACATGTAGAATAGATACAAATTTGTGATTAATTGTGATTTATTATATAAGTTAACTACTGTATGGTAGCCTAGAAATCTAGACGTACTCTCGCAGCTGCAGATAGATTTGCTCAGCCTGTACATCTAGTAGCAAGCCATAGGGAATTTGATTGGATGACGCTGTTGGCATCATCTAATCACAACGCTCTATGTGTTTAGTGCGGGCTTCGCCGAAAACAACAGCCTTTTGAATTGGTGTTTACATCTACAGTTGTTCATTCCTATGATTGGTCATAGGCTATCTTATTGCATGCAGAAGTAGTTTGAAAGATAACAGCCTTGTTCCAACCACGATTAAGTTCGGCCTGTCTCTCGATGCCAGATTATACACTTTAATGTTAACTGTATGGCAGAACATTTGATTCAACATATGTCATGTTAGCTGCTAGCACTATGCACTATCTTAGCACTATTCTGTCTGCATCGTTCAAAACATTCTCATTCTTTAGCCTTCTGAGGGCACTCAGTGACCATAAACAAGAGGGCTATGGATTGCTTCACACCATATTTCTCCTTAAATGGATCCATGACAAATGGGCTTCTCCATACAAAACAACAGGAGGGTCCAAATTGAGACTAGAAAGTATAGAAGCACTGTAGCATAGTATAACATCAAGGTAATCTTAATTATTACTTCAGTCATACAATTAAAACTATTATAATGCAGTCAACACTGATGTAATGATCCAGGGTAACTTACATCGAAAGTGTCAGTCTCAGTGTAGCAGTCCCTGAGACCAGTGTGAGCCCTGAGTAGACGCGTACCCAGGTCCTGAGGGTGCATGTTCAGATCACCCCCCAGAATCACTAGGTCAGCATCAGCAGATGTGTGACTACAGAGTGTGGACACACACACACACACACACACACACACACACACACACACACACACACGCACGCACACACACAACATGTTTATCCACACAGTGAAGTTGTAATCTGGGACTTCAACTAAAGGCTACTTATTCTAGTCAGTCTTATTACTGACGTCCCGTTACTGACATATGGGATAGTTACTTGAGTTAGAGTTTGAGAAATTGACAGGAAATTTAGTCTGCATGATTCATCCACAAATTACAGATTCAGTCAATGGTGCACGCATGGCCTAGGCCTACTTGTTAGGGTTACAGCCATTTCAATGCCTGGCAGGAGTAATGTAGATGAGAGAAATGATTGAACACCACCTCCAATGCCTACATCCTGAGGTGCCCTTGAGCAATGCACCTACATAAACTGCTCACTTCAAAGCTTACCACCTCCAGAGTCATTGGTAACAAACATAACACCCATGATTCGAGTTGGCCAAACTCTCTCTATATACGACTCTGACCCTAAGGACTGAATTTCCCTACTGGTTAACAGATTATAGCCTACTTATACAACTGATTGATGATTCATAACCCTACTAAAATAATGTATGTCTCTATATATGCTGGACAATCATACTACAGAAACAGGATTTTCTCATTCTTACCGGATAAAGTTGAGAAGCTCCCAAGCCTGCACTGTCCTATGAGGAAGGTAGGTGTCATTCATCCTACAGTATTCAGCATGTAACTGTAACAGATAAAATAATAAACACAACATAGTTAAGATGCAGTAGCCTCTCAAACTAATCAGGCAGAAGAACCAATGACAAGAGATTAATTTTATAAACTGGACTTAAGCTAAATCATAAGAGCTAAAGAAAAAGGCTTCAGTAACTCACATGTGTGACATAGACATGGGCTCTCATTCCACAGACATTCAGAATAACCAGGCCCACTGCTTTCCCTCCAAACCAGTCGCCATGGTGAATCTAAGGAACACATAACAGAGAAGTGAAGCTACTGCACATTTTATATCTGTGAATTAAACTATGATGCTAAACAGAGTTGTGAGAATATTCCTCAGATGCAGGTATCCATTCCTAGATACTTGCATTCTTAAAAACATTGATATAAGAAAGCATATCTGAAGGCTATATGAAGTATATGTAATCATAAATATTATATTTCTAGAAATCAGAGGTTAGCTCACAACAGGACATCATTATGTTTCCTACAACATAAAATCAGAATGTGGCTTTGTTTTAAAAGAAGTTAGATCCACAAGGCTGCTTGGTGTTGTTATACGTAGTTACCATTCTAAAGACCACCAGTATGGAATGGTGATTAAAATTTTTTTTTTACCAGATAAATGTCACGTGTCCCGTTTTGGGGAATAACGGACACCCTTTCAGCATATCAGAAAACAGTATTTCATCTCTCTGGGTGATAAGGATATATAGTATATCGCAACACAGGAAAGAGCATGTTAACAAAGTCAAGTGTACCCATAATACACTTATATAATAGTCTCATAATAGTATAATACATAATAGTCTCTGGGTCTGTATTAACTCACCATATATGGATATCCATTTAGGGAATACTGGTAGAGCAGGGCATCCTGAATCCTGTGCTTAGAAAACACGGCCAATCCACTGCCAATGACGCCACTGTAAACAAACAAACAAACTTGTATGTGGAAATGCTGGAGGGCTATAATTGAAACAAAAGGAAATGTGTGTCTATTGTTTCTGTGAGCTTGAACGGAATACAACACTTTGGGATAGTAGGTCAAAGGAAAGCCCATATCTGGCCAAAAGCCTCCAGTAGGCTACTGTATTCAAATACATTGTGGTGTAAGAATAACAATCAAGCACATTTTTAGTTTCTCAATGTTTCATACTAATTTTTTTTAATTTGTAATCCAGACCACTATTATTGTGCATGGCATATAAATGCCAAGCATATTCTGAGCTCTCTCTCTCTCTCTCTCTCTGTGTGTGTGTGTGTGTGTGTGTGTGTGTGTGTGTGTGTGTGTGTGTGTGTGTGTGTGTGTGTGTGTTCAGCAAAGGATTTAGGACCCTTTCTTATGAGTTCAGACAAGGTTGTACTTAGAAATTCCATTCCATTCACAGAGTCGTTG
Organism: Sardinella longiceps; assembly: GCA_027497455.2. Lineage (NCBI taxonomy): Eukaryota > Metazoa > Chordata > Actinopteri > Clupeiformes > Clupeidae > Sardinella > Sardinella longiceps. Next base: position 20,339,952 of record JAODXP020000018.1, on the reverse strand, counting down.
TGAAGTAGGTCACGTCTGACTACCCTGAATTAATCTCCCCACAGAGTTCAAGAAGTTGCAGAGAGCCTGGACTAGTACCTACCACCTCAGGACTTCACCCAAAATATGGACTTCAAACAACCTGCCTCAGCATGAAAGACCTCTTTCATAATGCTTTGATAGTTGAGTAGAGGATCGATAGTAGCGGATAACAAAAGCTCTGTTTGATCCTCATTTCCCACTCTCAACTCCTATACACTAATAGCATACAATACTGTATGTCAATACAGTACATATACATTACATACATCTGTATGTTCATATATAGGCTTAGTTATCTTACACAACATATAGGCTTAGTTATCATACACAACATAAATTTTAAATATAGCAAAAATGGCAACTTTCAGACATATATGATTGTTTTGGTCAATATACGTATCAGCCTGGGAATCCTAATCTGCAAGGCCTATTTGCACTTTGTTCTGCCTGACATAAGGAATCAATCAAGAATGGGCTTTTATCTATGACATGATGGAAGCGAGTTTAACGTCCAAAATCAAGAAACAACCAACAGAGGCAACATTCATTGACCCACCATTGAGAAATAGGAGATGATAGCTACTGTAGCTAACCAGACCAAACTGAGTGGCAGTGGTTTCTGCTTATCAATTTACTAGTGCATAACATGCAAATGAACACAAAACAATGATTGAAAAAAGTAACTAGAACTACAGAGGGAAGACTTTTGCACTGTAATGTACTGTATGTCACCAAAAACTTTGAATGATTATGTCAACAACTACCTTCTGAAGTAGTGGGTGAAAGGATGAGAGGTAGCCAGCGTTCTTTTTAAGAAGAGGTAGTCCTTCTCACTCCACACCTTCAAAAAATAAAAATAAAAATAAATAATAAAATTAGTTACGTATAACTTAAAAGTGAATGTGTTTATGTGGGTCTTGGTAGCCAGGCATTTGGCATTCATTTGACAAATAATCCAACTGACTACGTATGTCTGAGTAACAGCACAATAAAGTGGATGGATGGTCTAGAGTATAGTTGATGATGGGATGTGCAGCTCTGGCCCACTGTGGCCTACACTACAGTACCTCCTGTAACAGTGCAATGTCATACTGCTCCCTGTCCAGCAGCTCTGCAATCATCTGGTAGCGCTGAGCACAGTGGCGACTGAGGTAGCGGATTCCCCTGAGGATGTAACAAGGATATGTCTGTGAGTATTTAAACACACTTGCACATTTTGTACAGTCAACACAGGAATGCATACAGTACATGCCTAGTGGGACACATGAGGAGGTGAATTGTGATTGATAGAGGGGGCTATTGTGAAGAATGTAGTCCAGGATTTTTCTTAATAAGGTCAAATCTAGCTATATACTGTATAAATGTTTTTATTGTTACTTTATGATGGCAGTTGGCCAAACATGAAAGTGCAATAGATCTCTTGTGAACTGGAAGTGACAGCTGTATGTGATCGCACTCCTTGAAAACTAGTACAACATTGTAACAAAATGATTTTGAACGTTACATCTTGATAATAAATAGACTCTACAAGAACTCCACAAAACACAGAATATACTCAATGGTGCAAATATGCACACATGCACACACACGCGCGCGCATACACACATAGCCTACACATACACACACACACACACACACACAGAGTCAACAAACACACACACACACACACACAACACTACACAATGGCAGTCAATCCTATCTATCAAACACAAAGTTTTGGAGCCTTTGACAGTAAAAACACTCCTATTGCAACAACATAGACAGCTAGTCTAGGCTTTTTCAATAACAAGACCACCGTTTTGCAGGTTTAATTGTTTGACCTCTTCCCCAGAGTTCTAGAACACAGCGCTGACAATGCAGCCATCAGCACACAGGGAGGCCCAGACCTCGCATCATGTGACTTCAGAGTGCTGACTAAAGCGGCACAGTTTTGCTCCCTGCTCAAAATATTTAGTTTCAAGAGCGTTTAACCTTCCTGTTTCTATTTAGGCTATATCAGAAAAATGAAAAAGTACTCAGCACTGCCAAACTATCCTTCCCTGTCAAAAGATTTAGGACATGCCATTCAATGCCTTCAATGCAGATACAATGTTGTTTACCGGTATGAACACTGATAAACACCATACCTAAAAATAAATATCCCAAATAATGTATAAATACAAAAATGAAAATTGCTGTTTAAAACAAAGACTCACATACATACACACAGACAGGAAGACAGAGGAAGAACCAGAGATGGAGAGAGAGAAATAGACAGACAGAAACTGAAGTAGATGAAGGGATTGAGAAAACAAACAAATGCACATTACAAAAACAAAATACATCAAACTTACCAGCAATTGAGGGAAAAGACACGCAGTCTGACTGACCGCTGGGCTGACATGGTGATGGACAGGTCAAGGACACTGCAGGGCAAAGCTGATAAAGTAACAACCTCCCGGCTTGAGTCAGCGACGCCTGCATACAGCTCTCAGCACAACCAGGACACTGGTGCAGCAGCAGCAGCGGTGGTGTGTTGAAGGGAAAGAGCCCGCCTGGCCGCCAACACAACACACACACACACACACACACACACACACACACACACACACACACACACACACACACATTCCATCATCAAATTTGTAGGTGGAGCTTTTTAATCCCTCTCCTCAACAGAACTGCAGAACTGCTATGACCTTGGTAGACAATCACATATTTTCGGGAGACTGGTAAATAGGCTACCATAGGCAGATGTACCTAATAGCCGAGATGCATACGACTTCTAGGCCTACTTAAAAAAAGACATTGGTGACAGCGCAATATGGAAAAACTTAAAAGCAGTAGAGCGCTACAGGACAGCACTGACGTAAGAGGGATGCTCAAGACTGGGCAGACACGCAATTTAGGACGAAGGCAAAAACAAGTTTCATGGTAACCCCTACGCGTGATAACCTACCTTTTGAACCTTCGTCGCTGTAGTCTAAGTCCTAATTCGATCTTCATGTGAGTGTTGAAAGCCTTATCTTCGTTTGTTTTGGGTTTGTTGCATCGTACTTGTGCGCACACAGCTTCCCCAGCATCCACAACATATGTTTCATTGCCGGTGCTGCGGAGTGCGTAGTGCGCATGACAGTTTGATAGCATGCGCTTGTTATGAAATTGCTGATAAACTCGCGCAGCAAAGTTTATCCAATACCATTTGTTGGGTGCAAAATCAGCTAACATTTGGATCACCCAAAAGTCTAGGGAGAAATTTCCTTGATCAAGACTTAAATTAGTAACTGCTAAATAAAGGTTGTTAAACATCTGTAGCTTTAGTAATAATACCGACGATAAATGGATTAGTGAGCAGTAGCCTACTGCGATATTTTGGTAGAATACTCTGACAAACACTTGCCACTCTTGTTGGTCTTTTCAGAGAGGAGTCACTTTGCTAATTTTGGCTTTGTCGGTCACACGTATCTAGCCAACTTATTCATATACTCTCTCTGCTTCTCTCTCCCCCCTCTCCACACACACACACACGCACGCACGCACGCACACACTTCATCAGCACTACACAAATACCCAGGAATGAGGTCACTATGACTTACAAAATTAAGACACCTCTCATTGAATTGTTATTATGATGGGGTCATTCAAAACAGGACAACATGCAGTAAATAAAACATAATAGTCATGATGGCATACTACACTTTCAAATAACCAAGAAGTTTGAGTGTTGCCAGCAAACAATGGCCCAGTGGAGCCATGCCATTGGTTTATTGGTTTATCCACAAAAAAAAAAAAAAAAAAACGCAGTTTAATGTTACCACCCTCAAAATATAAACAAAGGAGTACCAATGGTATCGAAAGCACCAATGCATGAAGGCAAAAACTAAACGTTAAATGAAAAAAAAGTATACAAAATGGCCAACAGCTGTACTATGTTGAATGCAACATCACACAGGTAAAATACAATGATGTAATAGCTTAAATCCAGAGTTGCAAAACTGGTGTACAGACAAAAGCATGGTCATTAATTTATGATATGATGGTTCACAGAAGGTACTGTACATCCTAATGAGTTCCTGTCAAGTTACGCTTGCAACCAATTTCATGTGCTCCACAGGGTGTCAAACCACCCACGGGGCAGCTGAGACTTGTATGGATAGTCTGCACATCTAACACAGAGCAAGGAGTGGACCAGGAAATCCTTCAAATATATAGAAAACTGATATCAGGACATACAGTATTGTACAAAAATGTTAAAGGTACTTTAATAGTCTCACAAAATATCTCTTATTTCCCCTCTCTTTGGATTCACACGGATTCAGTTGGTCAATTCTTATAAACACTAAAAAATAAAGTAACAAAGTAACAAACCACACTACAAAATCAAGAACTGAAGTACAGAAATGGTAGAAAATGGTGTAACTTGGGCTTACATAGGGAGAAATAAAAAATCCAGAATCACAATTATTTTTCACTCTTTTTGCAAGTACCTAAAACATTTGCACAGTACAGTACAATATGCTAAGCAGGTCAATGTTGTGCACTGTGCCTTTGGACAGTACCTCTGTTAAAACTCACGAGCCTTCCAAAAAGATCAACAATACTTTCTCAGTGTCAAATTTAGGGACTAACGGGGGAAAATGTATCATAACATTCAATACTTGTTTAACATTTAAAAAAATGTTTGTGTACTTTAATAATCTTGTTTTGAATGACACCCAGTTTGAATAATGTATATGAATGCTCCTAGGATGGTAGCTGGTCAATTAATTTAGAGTATTTCTCAAACCCTGTTTAGAAATTCACAGTGCCTACATCAATAACCCTCATAGGAAAACATGAGGGTTTTGGCTTTGAGAACGGCTCCTGGAAGACAAACAGATGAGTTGTTGTTGTTGTTGATGATGATGATGATGATGTTGATGAGGAGGAGGAGGAGGCCTTTGCAGCCATGCATAGTACATACACAACACCAGGAGGTAGAAATAGTCACCTGACACATTTGCAGTTAAAACAATAATGGTTAAAGACGTCAAGCTTAAAAAGAAAACAACAACAACAAAAAAAAAACAATAACCGTACATGTACTGTATGTACTGTAACTGACATGTTATCTCTTGACAACCTGCTGCTGACACAGACAACAACACACCATAAAATCACTCACTGCATCCTGTCCTACTGTAACACGTACCAGTGAAACACAAGAAATGTGTTTCTGTCCATCACTCAATCAAAGTCCGCATCGCTTTCCTTCTACAAATGGTTACCACTTCAAATTGTACACTCTGTCTCATGTTAGGAGGTAGAGGAACATTTTGGCAGGAAACTCAGAGAAATGGATAACTTATGCCATCAGTATGCCAAGTGCATATCCTCAAAGTCCAGACTGATTGTCTGAGGGGAGAGAGACTCACTCAAATGTACTATCAAAGTTTCCTTTAGTCCACTTACTACCTAGCCTGGTTGACACGCATACTGATCTGCAAGGTTGATTTGATTTCGCTCTAAATATCAGCCCACTTCATTTCATTTGCCTGAGATAGGAAACCAGGAAACTCCTCACGTGACAGAGGGGAGTTTAACACTTGTTTTGTTTCAAATTACGACAGGCCCCAATCTATCATGTCTCCGCAAATGTCATCAGTATCATTGGTCTGATTGGTTGTAGATCTATCCAATAGCGTACAGAGGCATTTTGATCTACATCCATTGATTCCGGCTCAGCAAAGTATCCAGGCCAAATTGAATATTATATTGAGGCGGTTGTGACAACCAGGCTATATACTGCCCATACTCTACATCATGACAGAGGACATAAATTACCTTCTTACAAAAAAATCACTGTCTTAACTCTGCATTCCATATGAAAAAGTAAGAAGCAACATCCCTAAAAACATATCTCCACTTAAGGCATGAGACCAATTCAGCCTTTTTACGCAAGTTTCAAACAATTAAATAGGTTTATAAAAATTGCCCTTACACAACATAGTGCATTATATTGCTTGCTTGCCTTTTTTGCTTTTCTTCAATTTTATAAAGTTTCTATTTTACAAAACCTGCAGTGATTTTCATAGAAAAATACCCACTGTTCTATAAAATATACACACTTTAATTTTTTTTTTCTTGGCAGCTTCACTCTATGTCAGCGTTGTCGGAGCTCTGCATCCCTTTCTGTTCTGCTTTTGTTTGCTTGTTTGTTTGTTTTCTTTCAACTGATCCAGAAGCAGTTTATGAGGAGAGGAGCTAGATTCCAGTCCAGGGGGCCCATGGCCCTTTGCTCGTGGAAGCATTAGTCCTTCACAAGCCTGTAGACGTGGTACTGGGCCCCATGCTCACTCGTAGACACTTCAAAAACAAAAGCTATACACAGGAGGGTCTCCTGGGTGTCTCTGTTTGTCACAACCTAGAGAGAAAAAATAAAATACGGTTTATGAATTATGAATTAATTTTGTCTTATTCTTTACCCATAATTCATACAAACGCTGGTTGTTGTCGTAACTGTTTTTTTTTTAAATTTCAGAATATCAATGTATTTTAAAGTTGTATATCAAATACCTGAGCATCTGAGAAATTAACTGTGATTTACTAGGTAACATACAGTAGGACTCACACGCGGTGACTGATAAGAGAAATTACCTGCAAGATAGTGAAGTTCTCCAGCACACTGTTCATCATGTACTTCTCAGGAAGATGCCTCAGCTTGTGGATGAAGTTGATCATGTACTCACACATGGGTGAGCGGTGGATCCGGTACAGATACCTCCCGCCCTCCATTCGAGCATATTCCGTCTGATGGGACAGAGCCAATGACAAAGAGGAAAGAAAAAGTCAAGAAAAAATCTTGTTTTTTTTGGCAAAAACAAGTGTTATCGATACAGTATGTGTAACTTGTGAACAGATGAAAGGAAACTTCTTGCTCTTACCTCTACTTTTTCTACCACTTGTTTCCCAAAGGAGCAGACCTTTGTGGAGACTGTGATAGTCATGCTCTCTGAGCTGCTGTACTGACTGCTGACACCATAGAAGGAGCCTGGGCCGTCCTGGATCCCACTGCTGTTCAGATCAGCCTAAAGGACCCAAATGTAAAATATAAACATTATTTTTATAATATTTCATATTTACACTAACTGCTCTGTCTGAGTAGTAAGCAATACTGAGTAGTGCAACAATACATTTGTTTGTTTGTTTGTTTGTTTGTTTTAACTGAGGGAAATACTGTGAATGAAGATGTTGCAAGTTCTACCCATGCCAGAGGGGGGCAGCACAAAGGAGCTCACATTAACACTCACCCAAAACTTAACAAGGAAGAAGGAGTTCTGTGGTCCTTTCTCATAAAGCTCCTTCAGCCCTCCTTTCTTCTCAGGAAACTTGTCATAAATCTGCCTAATATCCACTGCCTCAAGGAGGGGGTCACTGTAAGAAGGGTTCGTCTGCCCAATGTGGACAAAAAGGTGTTTGCTATACTGTGGGGGAAAAAAAAGAGGAAAACTTCAATTGACAAAGCAGAACATCTGACACTGGACACATGGTAAGTAGCTTATTTAAATTAAGATGTACCTATTTATTATTATTAATTTAACTATTCTACACTATTAAGTCAAGGTTTATAACTTATACTTGATACTGACACTTTTATGTCAAGGTTTGCAACTAATAAATGAGCTTTGTTTACTAAAATATTTAGAAGCCAGTGCAACTTCAGTGAGTGAGACCATCTTCATCTTCCAACACCAAATAGGTAAGGAAATGATAGGAATGCCAGCAGCCAATATATCTTTCTAGATGCTGCAATACTGAAAGGAGAGGAGGGACAGTGTAATCATGTTTGTGATTAATGGCTGATGGCTTACTGTGTCAGGGTCTCTCTGCACCTCCATGAAGGCGGAGTATTCAAGCATACGCAGTTTAGATGAGGCAATAGTCCGGTCCTGCCACACTGGCACTGCTGTTGCTGCTGGGGGAAGCGGCGTGGGTAAAGGCTCGTAACCTATTGATGAGAGAGAACAGTAATGAGCAGCAGGTACAACGACAGCTTCTGCATAATTGTCGTAATAAAGTGTGCCATCATCATGACGAGAGGAAATCATCATACAAAACTGTAATAGTAACGAATGAAACACTCACTTGTTATAGGTGTAGGCACAGGAGGTTGTAGGTTAGGATACAGGCTTTGTGCGAATGGTTTGATGCTGCAAGAGCAGTGGAGGAGATGAGAAATGTAAACATTGTGTACAGTAGGTTCATGCCTACATCAACTTACATAATGGCCATGTACAAATACCCAGATAGTGAGTAGAGGCTATATTAAAACATTATATTAAGGACAGACTTACTCCTGAGAAGGGCCAGGTTGTCCTGGGATGGGGCCGGGCCAAAACTGGAAATGAGAACACAGACACTTAGTACAGGATGAAGTGGGACATCTATCAATCAGCACCACTGACTGGCCAGTGTACACAGCATAACCAATATCATAAACTACATGGTACACTCAATGTCCACAACACTGTGTGCTGTTCTGATGGACTTGTTTGAAGAGTCTTACACGAGGAGGCGGGGCATAAGGGGGCTGGGGCATGTGGGTCAGCTGGCTCTTCACACTTGCGGAGACGATCTGAGCCGAGGACAGAGCAGCCATGCTTTGCAGGGCCTTGTCTTTGGAAGCCTGGTCCTGAAGAAGATAAGAAGGAAAACAAGGAAGGTCATGGTTTTCCACAGCTCCAAATCATATGCTGAGTTTCAATATGTCTATTTATATCTACCTCAATACACAGCATCTAGAGAAACAGTTGTTGTAGTTATTAAAAAGAGGTAGATGACATGCTTTTCGTGTTATTATTAATTGTGACAGGCTTCATTGCAAGATCCAAAAATAAAGAGATGAAATTTTAGTTATAAATAAATGGAGGGTACTGTAAGGTACCAAAGATGACAGCAAGGGAGTGAAAATAAAGGGGGAAAAAGGCATTAGATTTGTCTGCAGAAAAGTAGAGTGGGCAATTCCACAGAAAATAGACTTTTTTGTCATGTCCATAAATCCAATCAAATGCCTAGGTATTTGTATCATGTAAATGATTGCTTGAAATGTGTACATTTTTTTCCCGTAATTTCTACAGCAAAAAATAATAAATGCTCACGTCATGTAATCATTCACATTATATCAAAGCCTACCATCACATTTCATTGACGTTATGGACGTGACAAAACATCAATTCCCAATGTAATAGGCCGGAAGCATTTTAGAATATTTGGTCAAGTGTATAAGAATACAGGTCACAGCCAAAGCAGTCTATTTCCTTAAGAGGATTTAACCAGCATCAGAGATTACTAGTGATGGAGTGTTTCTATAAATCCAATATAGAGAGATATCATAAGTGATTGTCCTGAATTTGATGTAATTTAAACAATAAGTTAAGTAATATTATGAGCACATAACCAGAGTTCCTTTACAAACCCCCTTTCACATGCTGAGATGGTCTCATATCAAGAGGACTAGTGGGGATAAATCTGTTTTGATCTGAATATTTTAACAGATTTCCCCCTTCCCAAAGTCGCAAAAAGACCTCTAATATTCCACCAGTCACATATGGGCTGATGCCCTGGGCTAGTTTAACTCCATTTTCAATCAGTATAGTGACTTGTGAAAACCTGCTGGAAGTTTCACTGGGCGACTTCTGAAACCACCACACCCTCTAATTCACCTCAGAACAGCTCTTAAGTACCCAAACTGGTTGTATTTCTCCTCACTGTCACAGGTGTGGCTGGCTCAGTCGCCGCTGTAAGAGTCCCCTATTAGGAGTGCTAAGGACACGGGACAAGCAGAAGCCAAGCCAAAAGCTCACGTTAATCCTACTGAGGCAGGAACAGCCAGTTTATTTTTTTTACAGTGGCCAAACTGCAGCAAAACAGGCAAAGCTATTCAAGAACAACGCAACTTACCAAGTTCATGGCCTAAATTAAAGGAAAGAAAAAACATTATTGTGATATAGTCATAGATAGTTAGGTAAAAGGAGGATCTGCTTTTATTTTTAGTATTATGAAAGTGTATGACCAATGAAGAATGATGGTAATAACGTGGTAACAATAACAAATGCAGTGTTTGTAAATCTGCACACAAGTGAAGAGTCAGGCTGTAATGTTGCCTGACAGGAGGAACAGTTTGATGCCTTTACTGTGTACAGTATATGGCTGAAAATACTGTTCATTTCTATGGTATTAAATCAGTTGGCACAGTTAGGACCCAAAGTCAGTAAGAAACACTATTTATTTATCTATTTTCTCTTAATTCGTCACTGTACTGACATTCAGATTCAGTTATGGAAGACCATCAGAGGTAAAACTGTACATTTTCCAACTTTTCAAAATCCACTGGCCTGTGGAACTTTTGTGAAACGAATGCGAACAATTGGATAAAAATTAAACTGAAGGGGTGAGGGCTAGCCTGGCCAATTCTGCTCGGTTTTTATCTTCCTTCAGTATTTGGGATTCCGGCCATTGGCCTCCATGGCATAGGATGCATCCCATCCTGGCCAATCAGTGAACTTTGAAAATACAGCGCAAGAATACAATAGGCTATTAGTCAAGAGCAGATCCAATCTATTCAAATATTCAGTAAGCAATTGTTTCTCGATAGCCTAGATCCCAGACCCTCGTATAAAGCAAAGCGTAGACTGACGGGCTGATTATGACTAGGTTAGGTGAGGGCTAATACAATGTGTGTGAGGGGAAAAAACAATTATGGTTTAACTTGACACATTATACTCATATTCATTGTGGTGGGTATTATTATAATTTTATACTATATGATTCACTTTCAAATGACTGCCTGAATAATCAGTAGGCCTGTCCAGATGAAATGAACAAGAAGATAAAATCTGAAATGATGACAAGGTGAAATCATGAAACAATGAAGGACAGAGGGTGTGGGGTTGGTAAGAAAAGTACAGCAGGGATGTGTAAGGTTGTAGAGAGATCAGAGGAGACAAGAGGCGAGTATTAGTGTTTGGTACAGCACTGCACAGCCAGCTGACAATAGACACACAGCAGACACACTCACAGGAATGAGTTTTCAGGTATGGGTGCACCTGCACACACACACACACACACACACACACACACACACACACACACACACACACACACACACACACTGATCCACAGGTTGCATAACAAGCCAGTAAGACATTACATGCACATCAAAGCAACAGGCAGCCACAGTTTAAGCCTTCATGATCTACTCCAAAGCTCTATTCAAGAGTGCAGAGCGCTCAATTTCTGCATTGTCTTATTCCTAAACAGCTTTGCCAGTATGCACCATGTACAATATTTTAGTACCTCCAGATTGTGCATTGATCTTTGTTGAACAATGCAACATTCTCATGGAAGTCAATTACTGGCCTTGACATGAACCATCTCAGCAAGGAAATGTAGGCATGGGTTAAAACTCAGCTTTTGCAGTTGCGTCAACATACTCTTTTATTTATTTATTTTTTTTTTTTCAGGCCAGCTGCAGTCAAGCTCGGTTAGCCCAGACACAAGCAACTGGAAGCCTTTGATTAGCCTGCAGAGAAGCGCATACCTTCAGCTTTGACTGAATCTCGCGTGACTTTCTCCGAGCAAGAACCTGTAAATGGCTAGAGACCTGCAGAGGAAGGAGTGGAGGAGGACAGAGGCAGGGAAAGGAAACAAACAGAGGAGGAAAAGGACAGGAAGGAGAAAGAGAAAAACAGGAAGAGGGGTAACCAAGGAGGAAAGAGAAGTCCTTTCCAGCCCTTGCCACTAGGTGGCATATGTGCCCTACCTTTATGCCAGCTTGGTACTCCCGTACTTTCTTCCGCGCTAACACCTGAATGTGACTAGACACCTGAGGTGCATGACATGGGGGCAGGGGGTGGGGTGGGGTTAGGAAGTAAGCATTGAACCCGAACAAAGAGTAGTTCTTTTAAAAATGATTCATAACAAGTCAACTCAATGTCAATATTACTGCATTAGTACATGAACATAGTGCATGAAAATAGTGATTTAATGGTGTCTGTTATATGGGCAAATGTATAGACTACTAAGGTCAATATAGCATATTTATTGACTTTTATTTTTTAATTTTGTTATTAAATAAACAAATGGGTTTAAAGCAATACGGGGTGTTTTGGAATAAAATTAGAGAGCTACTAAAGCTACCCACAGTATGTGCTTATAACTACAACCATAAAACCTGTGTTACTTTTTCAGGCAAAACTGATTGTCAGGAAGAAAAAAAAACGATTTACGAAATGGTGGTATTGTTTGAAATGTTGACATTGTTTCTTGGTGTTACCGTACTATAATAAGCATTATGTGTTTTTTTAAATGATGCTCAGCAGTCAGACTCACTTGCTTCCTTGTCCGTGTCTTTCCAGTGCGCAGTTTAATGTATCTTGCAATCAACTCATTACGTCCTGCAAGACAAAAAAAAAAAGGAGAAGCAGAGATGAGATACATGCACTTTTAGGTGGAGACCACATGATGGTGCTACACACAACACTAAAGTATAGAGGGAAATCTTCCAAAGCTTCTTTGGTATTTGTTTCTATTACAAAGACAGGAGCAAAAGTGTGGCTGTCTGTCTCAGTCAAAAGAGCCAGATGATGTTGTTTCTGGGCAAATGCTGCTAACTGCTAATCAGTATTATGCATTATACTGTGGTTGAATCCATGTTTCAGCCTGTACTGTGTCCTCAGGGGAAAAAAATATGGTCCTGCTTTATAATGACTCAGCATGACTGTACAAGTGATCTCAAAAGTTGTGGTTTTCCGGTCACAAATGATTTAATTCACTTGTAATAACTCCTTTGTTTCAACTAATCACATTTTGTCCTGAGCATTGGAGAACTAGTTTTCTTTTCCTAATTTCTTAATTTCTCTTGTATTCTTGCATTCGATTGTGTTCCTGTCCATGTAAATTCGCAGGAAAACAGATTGAATAAGAACAGTAGCATTTATTGCTGTAATGATTTTCAGACATGACGTATTCCAAGGCTGCTACAAAAATCCTAACCTTTCTTGAATATCAATTCACGGCTACGCTCAGCTCTACAGGCTCATAAAAATATTGTTTTGGACAGCCATGTTATTGCATCAAACCAGGCTGAGGTAAATGGTGAGCTTAGCCGTCATCTAGCTATTTATAGACCATTGGAAGATCAAGGCTGTGGCGAATCTGTGTAACAGATAGGTCAGGTGATACGGGTGGTGACTCCAAAAACCATGACGAGAGACTGGATTACACTCGCATTACCAACGAGCATGTCTGGGTGTCTGAGAGGCCTGTGCCAAAGATTTTTCTTTCTACGAAAGATACTCAGCCTTGCAATGTGAAGAGTGCATGTCTGTCCTGCTGTGAGTGGAGGAACAAGATGGAGAAAAGGAGGGAAAAAAAGCGACTTGACTCCAACTCAAACTGGGAGCTCGCTCTCTCTCCGTTCACGACTGACCTTGAAAACAGCTGTGAAGTTGTGGTCGTGAATCTTGTCTACACCCCCACACACACTGACAACCAAATGGCTGCTCTCATTCTCCCCCCTCAACACCGCCATCACCCCCACACACACAACCCCTCCCCCAAAGCCTCTGATCTTCACCGGGCCTCTGGTTGGCCAGTCCCATGTCAACAACAACAACAACACCAACAACGACAACAAAAAGGTAGTGTAAATCACAGCTTTTACAATGGAGCAGAGCCGCTGCTAAGGGCTAAAGGGGTTTGGCTGAGGCTACTCGCAGCCCAGTACGTCTGGGACACTCAAGGTGCTGAGCACAGTGGAAATCAAAACTCTGGAAAGTTTCGCTAATGGCACGGCGAGTTCTCTGACGACTCCATGGGACACAACTCCAGCTGTATTTCCTGTTTGGCAGCAAGCGTGGGTGACAGGATGATGTATGCATGCCATACCTTTCAGAGTGTACGCCAATTATACCCCACACACACATGCAAACTGATTACATCACTTCAACGGCAGTTTAACTGAAATTCCCTTTTATTTTTGAGAATTAAACGGCCTTATTCTTTCTCACAACCAGAGACAAAGGAGACGACAGCTGTCGTTAACTTCAGCTTGAGTCATGTTTGCTTTGACACCTGTGGTCCAATCGAACTGTTCACCTCCTGTTAAGCAGCAGCATCTTATTTCATGCACCTCCAACAGTACTTGTAGTGTCATCTTGCCCTGTTCTTTCCATGACCCCTTCTCTGCAGGGACACGGCCACGCCCGACTCTGTACCCCCCCGCGTTCCTCTCATTCCAAGCTCCCCCATCGCCTCCATGTTAACCAACCTCTCAGGCCAACAATAAAGAGGCCTTCCGTTTAACCACTGCCTGCTACCGGCAACAACAACAGCAAAAAACGGCCACACCCTCAATTAAGAATCAACAGCAACACTTAAAACCGAAAAGACTTTTATCTCATCTTAAGCAGTCAGTGGTGGACTACGAAGGTCAGAGGGGTCAATTCCCTTGGGTGTGTAAAGTAGCAGGAGAATCCAGGCATTCGTGACACTTCGTTGACTTTGCGACACCCTAGGTCGCCTTGAGAGAAAACACATGGGATAATTGGCCCTGGCTTTATCACATGACAACTCCTAAATCATAGATGTGACGAGAAAGCACAGCCGTTAGCCTCAAGAGAGAGAGAGAGAGAGAGAGAGAGAGAGAGAGAGAGAGAGAGAGAGAGAGAAAAGCAGCTGATAAGGGCCCAAAGGAGGGAAAGCTGAAGCCAAACAGCCTATAAGCCCAAAAGCAAAAGCAGACAGGACAGACAGGCTCAACATAGTGGCAGGTGTTTTTAACTATGAGCACAAAATGATCGGAGAGTCAGCAGGAAATGAACAGGTAGATAATGATTGTGTAAGTCAGACGTTAGAATATTAAGTCAGGATAGTATGTATGTATGTCATAAGAAACAAATAGGTTGGTAGATATTGCACATATTGCACAGAGAAAAAAAAAGTAACCAGGTAAATATTGAAGGAGAAAAAGTCAGAAAGGCTGGAAGAGTGAAAGAAAAAAAGGAGATCGACAGTGAGAGAGAGAGAGGCCTGGTAAGTACACAAGTAAGTAATTAAGCACCTGTAATACAAACACAGAGATCATTCTCTAAGCCTGGGGGTCTGAAGAAAGCAGTCCTACTCAACCCTCCCACCCTAAACTCCCTGCAGGGAGAGGCCAAATGAGAGGACCCCTCGGAGCTTTGAAGCTGCTCCAAGACACACAGAGGACAGAAAGCGATCCGCGGGGCGGCCCGTTTGAGTTCTGCTGGCACCGGCTCAGTGTCTCTGAAGTTGCCGCCAGGCTTCTTGAGGGGGCACCTTGCACACAGTAGCCTTTGAGAGTCACGAGCCACACACCCCATTAACGTCTCAGAGGAAGAGTGTGGAAATGATAGGGGTGTTAAGCAGAGCAGAGGTAGGTGTACAGTATAGACAAGAATCAGAGGAAAATTCTCACAAAGTTTCATCTGGATACAGGACAAGACCTGCGATATTGCTGTAAAAACATTTATCAGCAGTAACATTGAAAACGGTCTTGTTCTTTATTTCTTTTTTCTAAAACATTGGTCTTTGGTCTTTGACAAAAAGAACAAAAACTATTAAAAGACTACTGTAGAACAACAATTACACAACCGGATTCTGGTGGCCTTTGAAGAATAATATTCTGTGTAAGTTCTCAATGATTAAATGTCAGGTGAGGGGGTACTCTTTGAAGCTTCTATAAAATGTACCCACCCAATAATAGTTTAACACCACTCTAAGTGGGGGAATCTAAGCCTCAAATAACAAAGTCACAAAATTTCTTGGATGTCAGTGCTGAGTTTTAAATCAAAAACTTCTTTTATTTCAAACTTTATTTGTCTAAAAGCTGATCTAAGCTTGTGAATGGCATTTCAACAAAACTCACTTGGTAGATTTTGAAAGAAAATATTTGAATGACTCAGTTTATTTGAGTGAGTTTTCTTTGAATTCTGCACCACTGAAATATCACAGCCCCATGAGTGGGTAAGGCCAGCTGTTGCTGTTTCCGCAGCAAATGGCCAACATAGGACAGCACTGTTGGGCACTAAAGCTGTCGAGAAGGGAATGGTGGAGGGCATCTGTCAAGAAGCCTGACACATCAGCCACACATGGTTTAGTAAAAAGAGTTCACATTTGACCCTTTTGGGTCTAGAAGGTCAAGGGCCACATCTCCTTTATCTCTCATGCCCTCTCTCTCTCCCTCTCCCTCTCTCTCTTCTCTCTCTTCTTTTTTTCTCTCTCTCGCTCTCTCGTCACCCCCCCCCCCTGTGATGGAGCATCTATCATGTCAGACAGTAAATCAATATCTACCTCACTTATAACTGCTTACAATGCATCACACAGCTCCAGAAAAAGGCTCCATAGACACCCTTTAAAAAGACATTCAATCTGATTTTCATTTTCCAAAAATAAAAATAAAAAGTCTTCGTCTCAATGCAACACAGACACAGCGCTGACTCCAAAACCTCGATTAAACCCACGCCATATCAAGGTCTGGATAAATAGTGGACTCGACTGAGCCACTGCCAAAGGAAAGTGCTGATTTGCATCCAGGCTCTTTCATGCAGGAGCCAGGAGAAAGAGGAAAAGAATAAAATTCAATCACCATGTCCCACTTGCTCTGAAACACGTCCAGCCCAAAGTGCTTCCTTTAACCATTCCTACTGGGCTCTACCCCCCCAACCCCCCCCCCCCCAACACCCCCTCGGCTTGTCCTCCTCCAGAACGGAAGGCACACTTCTCGCCGAGGCCTGGAAACACAACTGACCAGAAAGACTGTAGACGAGAATAGTCACCCGAGGCCTATATGGGGTATTTGTAGATGTGTTATATGCTAAAAGTACCTGAGCCCCACTGAGGTGCTAAGAATGTCCCCCAAAATTCCCTCTTTGTTGCCATTAATACTAATAAATGCTTGACATTGAAGATTAAAGGATGGTCTCTTTTGCCAAAACAAATCCCCACCACCCCCCTCACACACACACACACACACACACACACACACACACACACATAAATACACACACATATACACACACATACACACACACACACACACACACACACACACACACACACACACACACACACACATCTGCCCCCCAGGCAGAAAGCTGGGCACGCAAGCTGTGGTGGGTGGGTTTGCTCCCCAGCTTATAAAAGACGTTTCCTGAGGACAGTCATCTGACTTTTGCATCAATATGTTCACGTCAGTGCTAAAAATGGTCTGGATTAGCATCTGCTTACTTAATGGAAATGCCTAAATTCAAACCAAATCTGCCAACCATTTCTTCTCAGAGCGTGTGTGTGTGTGTGTGTGTGTGTGTGTGTGTGTGTGTGTGTGTGTGTGTGTTTGCTACAGACTTAAGACAGAGGAAAGAGACATAAAGGGAACGAGAGAGAGAGAGTCATAAAGAGAGGTGGAGACAGAGAGCAAGACAGAGAGAGAGAGAGAGAGAGAGAGAGAGAGAGAGAGAGAGATATGGCTTACACCTGCACTTTAACTGCTTCGCCACCCACATCTTAAAGAAGGTACGCCTGCTCCAGGGGGTTCCTTTTGCGGCTCATACAGAATATGAGCACAACGCAATTAGCCAAACAAAAGCAGCCCTTGTGGCAGAGGTCCAAACTGAACCTGATTTCATCAAGCAACTTCATCACAACAACCTACCACTGACCCTCAGTAAAAAGTAAAAAAAAAAAAAAAAAAAAAAACAGTTAAAACTGAAAAACATTTTACATCATTCAAACTAATGTAAAACTACCCTTTTTAAGGAAACGACAAAATGCAAAGTCTAATCACTAGACTCGTCTTACAAAAGGAAACTACTAAGCCAGACATGCTTGTAAAACCTTTGTACCCCCACACCTTCTCTTACATGGAAACCAGGTTCTAAAACAAACATATAGCAAAGGAGATTTATTGATTTATAGACAGAGCCAAGCCAAGGAGGGAGTGAAGGGATTTCGCAACCCCACACACTTCTTACCAAAAAAACATGCTTTTCCTGTCAGACAGTACCGACAGGCACAGCTAAAGATGGCTGATTGTGAAAAAAACAAAAAAGCAAAAAACTAAACCTGCTGGGAAGAGAAAATCAAAACCTGTCTTTGCAAGTTCTCAAGATTTAATGACAGTCTTCCTCTTTAATGTTAGAGTTTTGTTAGTTGTGCATAGGCTTACGGTAAATAAGTAAATAAGCTAGAAACTGTGTGTGTGTGTGTGTGTGTGTGTGTGTGTGTGTGTGTGTGTGTGTGTGTGTGTGTGTGTTTGTGCGTGTGTGTTTGTTTGTTCATTCTGTTTGTGTGAGGGTGAGTGCTTGTTTGTATGTGAATTGCCATCTGTTTTTCAACCACACACTATCTCTCCACACCTGCAAGACCCAATCAATGTGTTACTTAAACATGTTGAGGCTTGTTTTTCCTGCTTGGTTTCAGGGGTGCACTGATTTGAGGCATACACCTGAAGAGAGACAGAGAGAGAGAAAGACAGAGAGAGAGAGAGGCGGCCATTACCTACGCTTGACCTTTTAGACCCAGGAAGGTCAAATGTTAACTCCTCTCACTAAGCCACAACCTAAACTCCCTCAGGCTACCTCTGTGTGAGCTCTTACGGCACTGAATCACCAACTTCCCAGACCCAGCACTGTGAGCTCCTCCAGCAGCTTAAAACAGACAGACAGAGGAAGAGCAAGAAAGAGGAGGGAGGGACAGCGAGAGAGAGAAAGAGATAGAGAGAGAGAGAGAGAGAGAGAGAGAGAGAGAGAGAGAGAGAGAGTAATGTCCTAGATCTCTCCTGGGAGAAGCCCTTGGTGAAATACGGCCCACGCAGCGAGCGAGCGAGCAAGCAACGCTTCTGGTAAGAGCGGTGCAGCTGAGGGTGATGTCATACCTTCATACCAGAGCCTATTCTCATTTCTGTTTGTGAGCAAGCCAAGTCATCCGACTCAAAATAGAGGAGTCAGACAGAGAGGACACAGGCGAAGCAAGGCTAACCTAAATAAAACCCTCTCCGCGGTTTACATTTGCCATAAATCGACAGACAAAAAAGAAAACATTGTTTGTCAAGGTATTCCCGACAAAACAACCTGGCAGCACATCATAGATGCAGAACGGTATACAAGTCTCATTAGCACAGTCGGGTTGCTGGGTGAGACCTGGGAATGCAGTCGTTAAATGAACTTTCACGCAGCTAACTTGGGGGTGACTCAATTACTTCTTCTGCTTCCCATTACGACACAGCAGGAGATCGGCAGTCATTATGATCACCACAAGGGATGGGATGGGTTCCTAAGAAAGGGCTCGCTCTCCTTCGGGCTTCAAGACAACAGAAACGCTACAGTGATCATGCATTCCCACACTTGATCATTCATTCAGGTTCTGTTCTATGTGTCGTATGTCTAAGTGATCAGCAACAACCAGGGAAACACGGTAACATGCAACAAGGACCACCCCAGCAGAGCAGACACAGACCATGACCCAATCTGATTGGGTTTAAACAAATTACAAATTACAGCACTGGGCCAAAACTCCTCTCAAAATTTTGAGTCAGCAACAACACTCTAAGAGGGTCTGAGTTCATTTAAAAATGGTTGACACTGTTTCAATTAAATGTGAATAGTACACAAAATACACTAAGCTCACTTTTATTCTCCATTCTCGTAGGGTGATCAACTGTAGCATTAGTTTTGCTTGTGCAATGTTCTATTGACCAACCAATCAAACTGGAGAATTCGGTTGCCGCATAGTAATGGGAATCAGACACAACACAAAATGGAATGTCTTCGGAGTGACATATTTCTCTGGTTGGGTTTTTAATAGCATTACGCATTCATTCAGCCTAATGATTGAGTGTGTTAGGTTACTACATTCCCTGCAATTAATCTCTGTGTGTGTTGACAGAGCAGTGCTGGAAGCACTGGTCTAGCAAAGACCATAATGGGACAAATAGGATTTTGAAAAAAAAAAAAAAAAAAAGAATAGCCAAGTGGGTTTATTCTGCTTTTCCATGTTTTCTCCAGATGCTGGTGTTTTCCTCCTCCCTCCCCAGTCTAGCTAGCGTGCCCTGAGCGAGTGAGGCATCTGAACTTGAGCACACTGAGCAGGGGGCACTCGCTCGCTGGGAGACGCGGCCCGGCTCAATTTGGATCCTTACATCATGGGGCCAGGGGGGGTGACATACACCACTCAGCTGGGGCTGAGGTCAGGCTGACAGGGCCAGGCAGAGAGAGAGAGAGAGAGAGAGAGAGAGAGAGAGAGAGAGAGAGAGAGAGAACGAGCATGAAGGAGAGATAGAGATAGAGTGAGAGAGAGATTGAGTGAGAGAGAGAGATAGAGATAGTGTGTGTGTGTGTGTGTGTGTGTGTGTGTGTGTGTGTGTGTGTGTATGTGTGTGAGAGCGAGAGAAAGAGGGAGGGGGACAGAGAGATATATAGAAACAAGGAGAGAGGGGCATGGGCAGAGAGAGTGAGGGATAGAGAGCGAGAAATTGTGTGTGTGTGTGTGTGTGTGTGTGTGTGTGTGTGTGTGTGTATGTATGTGGGTGTGAGAGAGCGAGAGAAATAGTGAGATGGAGAGATAGAGATACAGTATATAGAAAGAAGGAGAGAGGAACATGGAGAGAGATAGAGTAAGAGTTAGACAGAGAGAAATAGAGAGGTAAAGCAAAAAATATAAAGGCAGAAAAGAGAGAGAGAGAGAGAGAGAGAGAGAGAGAGAGAGAGAGAGAGAGAGAGAGAGAGAGAGAGAGAGAGGCGCTTATGCATATGCGTGGTGGTGGCGGTCCTGACGGGCACTGAAAGGGGATAGTCTCACTAGCAGACACTGGGAGAGGGTGGGGGTGGTGGTGGAGGAGGGAGAGTGGAGTGGAGTGGTGAGCAGAGGAGAGGACGGCCTCGTCAGCCAGCACTACCACAAAAGGAGAAAATGCTTGGCCGTTGAAACAAACCTTCCCCTTCTGTCGCGTCAGGATTATGTATCCTGTCACGGCGGTTCAGATCGCGCGGGACACAGCCGGACCCAGGCCCAGGCCCGCGTTGCTCTGGAATGCCCGTCCCCTCTTGCGAGCAAGCGGAGAAAAATGACTGGAATTTGGGCTGTGATCCAAAGAACTTTTCTAGAGCTGGAGACAAGGGGGTCAAAATATACCTCCTTCAGCCCCAACAGAGTTCTTGGACGCAAACTCTGCACACACACTCTGTATGTCCACAACCCCCCCCCCTCCCCAACACACACACACACACACACACACACACACACACACACACACACACATACAGAAGACATAGACAGACGCACATACAGTAAATCCACACAAACACACACACACACAGATGGGTGTACACTACATACACCTAAACAAACACAGACACACACAGACACACACACACACACAGAACACACACAGTCACACCTTTACTAGCCCTCTACTGCTCACTGTTTAGGACAGATAAGAGAGAAGACACAGAGGAATGGGAGACTGTGCAAAGTCTTGTACCATGCCACAGGATTTGAGTAGCGCCACAGCTCTGGAGTCACCACTGACATTAAATCACCAGCTACAGTATGGCATCCAAGAGTCCAGCCATGCGCTAGACCTGCCACGTTGACTTGTATGTCTTGCATCCGGGGATTTAAGAGGCTGTAACTGGCGCGGAGGTGTTGAATCATTAACAGTGACTGTCCAATAATGGGAAAAGGGCCTCCTTGCAGACCCTCCACAGGGAGGGTGAGTCAGAGTTGCTCCCCGCTCAGGCCAGAAGCATACAGCGCTAAAGTCTCTTACATGTAATCCAGACACGCAGGCCTACTGTACTGCAGAATCTATCAGTGTAGCTTCTGTGTCCCAAAACATACACGACAGAATCACTATCCTTACTACACTTTCTAAGGGACTATGTACTGTAATAAGCCTGACTTGTGCGGCCATGTTCAGATATGAACTGTGGTCTACCAAAGCTAACACTGCCCGGAATTTCAGGCAGGAATAATTTAAATGTCTATCAAATGCAATGAAAATTCTATCAATGTTTTGGGACAGAGGTGGACAGAGTCATCGTAAGTTCGCCTCCTTCAGCCTGCTCGATTCTCATTATGTCCTGATTTTTCTGGGCTTGAGAGTTGAGGAAATTGCCTCCTTGGCCATACTGACATGATCGCAAAATTTCATGTAGCGACAGGAAATATGGGCAGGCCCAGGCTATATTGTAATAGCAATGGTAACTAATGAGGATTGAGTAGGCATTTTGATGAATGGGATAAGTGGAGAATTATGTAAATTTTTGTATTGTGCATCTGAATCGTTGGATCATACACTGACTCAGCTGATTACTTTACATGATGTGATCTTTACATGATGTCACTGCTCTTCTTCAGTTCTCTTGGGTCTATTACTCACCATACATCTTTCCCTCGTCAGAGAGGATGATTTTCCGGCGGCCACAGGGAGGGTAGATGGCGAGCGCTTCCTGGAAGCTCTGCTCGATGTCGGGACTCCACACGCCCTCGGCGTCCCCGTCCAAGGCCTTGTCCAGTCCGTCAGCCCCATCCTCGCGGCCCTCCTCTGGGCTGCCGTTGGCGCTCCACTCGTTGGATGCAATGATGGCGGCTCCCCCTGGGCCCAACTGAGAGCCCCGTGCTCAGGACGTCTGGAGAAGATAGAGAGAAAGAGAGAAAGAGAGAGAGAGAGAGAGAGAGAGAGAGAGAGAGAGAGAGAGAGAGAGAGAGGGAGAGACAGCAGGAGACGGACAAGCAGACAAACCACACAGATGAGTGTTGAAATGACAGAAAGATAGGGGACAGGGAGAGAAGACAGAGAATCCTACAGTTAATACCAGTAGTGTTGAAAGGTAATGCTTACATATCAAGACTGCAGCACCTATCAGAGGTGCAAATTGACATTTAAAGTCAAGTCAATTAAAGGAATATTCCACCTTTTTATGAAAAATGGTAATTTACCTACTTACCTAAAGTTACAGTACATATGAGAGTAAAAGCATTTTAGTCTTAGTGCATGCGTTTTCCTAGTCTGGCATCCCCAATTTTAGTTTTAGCTTAGCCTAGGCACTGGAAAGTAATGTTGCCAAAAAGTTGCTATCTGGCTACATTACATTCCAGCGCCTATCTCAAGCTAAAGCTAAAAAAGATCTAAAATTGAGGTTGCCAGACTAGGAAAATGCATGCACTGAGACCGAAATGTGTTTAGCCACATATGTAACTCCAGGCACGGGGGTGAACAGCCCAATTTCATAAAAGAGTGGAATATTCCTTTCAACTGATGATCAAAGTAGCTGAATATGTGAAGAGTATAAAGCTTGTGCATTATTTGTTGAGCTTGTGCATTATTTCAGAATCTCTTTCTCCAGCCCACCTTATAATAAACAATCACATCTACCACATCCACCCCTCCAGGGTCACTACTGATACACATCAGTCTGTCTGCTTACGCAACTAAAGAAAGGGGAGATCAGAAGGGGAAACGACAAACGAAAAAAAAAGAAGAAAGAAAAAATAACCGTCTGTCTGAACAGGCACAACAAGCTTAGCCAGACCTGCCAAGCAAGGTGACAAATTTTTAAGACTCCTGATGTCAACTGCAATTCAGGTGGTAAGATATCAGATTCACTGGCAATGCTTTACGGCTTTCACGAGATGAGCTGGTATAAATAGCTTTGGCATTGGGAAACCGTCTAAGCCACCATGGGCAAATAGGCCGACCATGAGGCACTCATAAATATCCACCAGACAGTCTGGAAGGTCAACAAAAGACTGTGAGGAGCACAATAACCTGGGGTGATGAAGCACTTTTTTTTGACAGATAACCCCCCCCCCCTTCCCTCCCTCCATGGATCTCAAGTCAGTTAAAATGTCACAGATATGACGTTCAGTATTTTGTGAGAGATTCAGCGACAGGATCACAATTATGACAACACACCACAATATCCACACCTCATACCAGGCCAGTGACTGGTTTCCTGGTTTCACTGCTCCACTGTGCCATCTCTTTTCGCCAGTGTATGTGATACCACCCCCCCCCCCCTCCACTACCCATCTCGAACCTGTTAGTAACTCTGTATTTCTCTTGAGGAAATTGCAAATTCTTAAGCCCTTGCTGTAGTTTTCCTCCATGATTGGGGCCACATGTAAAACAAATCCAAAATATCTTGAAATGAAATGGAGTTTACAGAGGACGTTAATAAGCCCACGCCGCAGAGAATTTTTGTGGTCTTCTGATTTCATCCCATTGTGGTGTTCCTGCTGCCGAGGCATCTTTTTAAAGGGCCTGCACATTTCTGGAGCCATGTCTTCAAATCGACATTGCTTGGTAGCAAATGGGGGAAAGAAAAAAAAAAAAAAAAAACGAGCGCTTTGGGGGTTAACATTTTTCGCTGATTCTTGAGGAAACGAACAAACAGAAATGAGTACATGCTGCCACTGTGAGTTAGAGCACACAAAACGTCACCACAACATAATTTACTGTGTTGCGTTAAACAACCGGAGAAATAAAGAGGATGAGAAGCCAGAGACAAAAAAAATAAAAATATCTGAACAACAGCTTTTCGAATGATCTTAGATGTGGTAGTTACCTACTTTGGTCAGTGCTGCTCTGATAATGTGATTATCTGACACTTCTCTGACACCTCATACACTTCTACTGCTGTCTATATTTGATGAAGATAATCTGAAGTGTTAGTCCGTAGAGTAGCAACAATAACACCACTGGGTCATTTCTTTTCCAACTTTTCTGTGCAGATAGAAACTAAATTTATACAGGACAAGGAGGATATAAAAACATAATTTGTTTGTTTTATAACCTGCCTGTAGATAGTTTCGATCAGGAAACCTAGACTAATTGGCTTACGTAGAACATTGCAAGTACAAAATCTGCGATCGCCATCTCAAAGTTGGTGTAAGTTTATGGCCAAGCGTTAAACACTGATATTTGCTGGAGAGGCATCGGCATGGATCAACAGTGTTGGGGAGTGCGTCTGAAATTCCAGACATGCCCTTATTAAGAAAGCAACAGTGCCGTAGAGCTACAAACCTCCCCTCTCCTCCTTCTGCGACCCCCCCCCCCCCCCCACCACACACACACACACACACACACACACACACACACACAACCAAACCCCCAGGGAGCTCCCCTGTGTCACCCTCGCACCCCTCCCTCTCTCTCTCTCTCTCTCTCTCTCTCTCTCTCTCTCTCTCTCTCTCTCCCTCCCTCTCTCTCCCTCTCTCAGCTTATGAACAGCCCTGTCCAAAAAAGGACAGGAGACTAAAGGAGTCACGAGGGGCGTGAGTGAGAGGAGGAAGGGGGTGTGTGGCTTGTCTGACCAATTTAGGTGACCACAAGGGCCCAGAAAACTCAAGGATCTCTCCCCGAAGAGACGAACGTGTCTGGCCGCCTCTGTCCCGTCCAGTTCTGCAAGCTAAGAGAAACACTAAACTCTTAAACCATCGTTGGTTAAGAAAGAGAGAGAGAGAGAGAGAGAGGGCAGAAAAAAAAACATATTACGACTGAGTCCTTAAACAGTTGTGACAGGGAGCAAAAAGAACATAAGAGACACTGGCCATAACTCTGTGCCCACAAAGCAAAAAGAACAAACAATGAAAATCGTTTCCATTTTATCCCCCAGCCCCTGACCCCCCCCCCCCCCCCAAAAAAAAAAAGAGAGTTTAGAATTTCCTAACAGAATTTTTCCCTTTGGCACAGACGAAGAAGAAGAAGAAGAAGAAAAAAAAGAATAGCTGTTTTCATAAAGAGCCGTCACTGGAAGGGCCAAATCATGACTTGTTTTTATATTAGCTTACCAGAGCACAGCCTGAAATGCTCATAGAGCGGTTTGCACCAGGAGTCAAGTAGCTAATAAATCTTCATAAAATTGAATGAGTTATAGCATTAAGAATTTCCACATCATAAGTAGACTACTTTTAAGATGGAAAAAGAAAAAGAAGTGTTCTCCACATTGCAATTCGTCTTCCCACTTGGGCAAGAATTTAAGATTTTGAACGCACTGCATCTCAATATAATGTAATAGTGTCAGTTAAAGCATTATAATACACTAATTATGCTTGTTCTCTTGTCTGACATAAGTCGTATTCAATTCAAACTTTTTGTCACCATTCAAAATATTTTACTGAATAATCTATATTATGCTGTGACAAAACATGTTTAACAACAGAAACCAAAGCTATTTCACTTAAAAAAAAAAAAAATCACTGGGAAGAGAGATTCACTTTACAAAAGAAAAAAAAGTTGCTGGCTTGTTTGAACAAGTCCAAATTGGCCTAAGCTACCCTCTAAGTGAGAAGTAAACATTGACCTGCAGGTCAACCGCACACCCACATCTGTGAGCAAGATCCAGTCCACATTCACAGATTAAGGCTGGGGGGATCCTGAAGTTAAGCTTTTGACCTTTGTGAGGAAATAAGCACCCACATGTCAGGCTGGTAGAATCTTTGCTAATAAGTAAATACTAACAAAATGCTTTATAAAAATTTTCTTAAAAGCATAAACAAGTTTCTTGAAGACTATATTTCAATGTTGCTTCGAACTAGATTTGAGATCAAACTCAGTTAATCAAATAGATAAAATGTCAACTGCTTTATTACAGATATCTGCACTTCACAAATACTTTAAGCCCTTCTATAGTTTGGTTCATTGTACCACAGATAGTTTTGCTTTGATCTTCTTAAGACTGCTAATTAGTGCCACTTATTTTAAAAACACTTCATTGGAGTCTCTGCATTTTAGGTCACCACCCATAGATGCACATTGTGTGTAATTAGTATTATAGCTGCCTACAGTCTATGTAACTAAAGATTACACTTTTGGCTTGTGTGAAGTATAGACCAGGGCAAAAGGAAAAACACTTTTTGGGGCTATACCCCCCTTAACACTGGGAGAAGCAGTAACACCTGTCAACAGAGAGCAAACCTTCAACTATACACACCCACTCTCTGACCTTAACACACACACACACACACACACACACACACACACACACACACACACACACACGAGCATATGCCCTCTCACAAAGAACAACAGGACCAGAACTGAAGGAGCAGCTGTTCTGTCCGGTCAGATTACAGATAAGGAAGACATTTTAAGGCCTGGCTGAGCAGGACTGCCTTGTCTGATGGGCCCGTCGGCCTAGAGGACCAAACAGGCCAGAATGGCCTCCTGACACCGGTTTTACTGCATTATAATTTAGCCCGAGGAAAACACTTAGGCAGCCAACACGACTGCATTTTACAAAACTGCATGACGCACATTGTTACCACACACACACAATGCACTATACTGACAACAATTAGGCTATGACATGCACTGTACACTATCGAAGACACTGAACATACAAGGATATTTTATATACGTACATGCTAGATAATGATAAATGAATATCATCATCTCACACACTGTAATTTATTCTGCATAAAACAATAAAGTAAATGGTATCTGGAATAGAAGTTCAAAATTGCAAATGCATTCAGTGTGACCAAAGTGAAACTCATCTCAAACTAAGTGTCGTCTGAATATTTCGTTGAATGATCTCTGGAAATGTTGGAAATTGGGCAGCCTTCCTTATCTGCATGAACCAATGTCTTATTTGCATGTTGCTCTTTCATTTACAGCAATAAAACCAATTACTTCTGTCTCACCTGTTGCTGCCCCCACCCAACCAAGGACCAGAAAAACCAGTTTAAGAAGTAAGAGAAGGAAGATGTGTGTAACCCACAGTATGTGAACCCGCTTCATGAAATTGATTAAACATTAGTACAATCCATTTAGCACTACCAAGAATAATATGTAAATGATAAAAGTGTCCAAATAAACTGTCTTTCTTGGTTGTGATGGCCTGGCATTATTTCAAAGTGCCTTACAAGCTTCAGTCTGTTTGCAATGATACAAAACTAGCAACTGTAAGAGTCAGTATTAACGTTTAAACTTTATACTGCCAATATACACTATAATGATTTAGTACAGCCTCAGCATGTATCAATTTTGTCAGAGGAATTTTTCTGAATCACTACCTTAACTTCAGTTCATTCCTATTGCTCTTCTTCACTCTTGAAAAGTCCTTGATTTTCCCAGTGCTCCAAAACCATAATTTAAGAGGATTTAACAGACAGTCCAACTTGGAGCCTCTTCAGTCTTCACTAGTGCTCATATTCTCCCATGATTAACTAGACACAGGGGGACAAACAGTATCTCTGCTCCCTCCAACAACTTCCTCTCACATCCTGTCTGATTACACACGCAGGAAATGGACACAGATGTAGTGGCCTCATCGGTAACAGTTTTGCTTTTTTTGGTTCGTTTTTTTTTTCTGTTGTTGTTGTGGAGGAACTATTAAAGATTTGCCAGATGTACAGTGTGGCTTAACCAACATTCCTCCTGAACTAACTTGATCAACCTGTCACAGTTCAAAAATAGTGTCAAATACAGTATGTCTCATCTAATCTATAGCTAAGTTATTACCAATGATTCAAGTCTGGCAAGAGCAGACGAAGAACACATGTGATATTGGCTCATATGAGAAGAAAAGTGCAACACAAAAGTCTGATTGATTACCTCACATCTGATTGTTTCACTTTATCACTAGTCATTTCTCATGTGCAATACACATACATAAATTCAGCACTAAAGCAAATTACATGGGTTATAGATTGCCACTTTATGTATTTTTGCCATCACAAGTGGGTTGATAATGTTAATCCAATCTAACTAATGTGTGAACGACTAAACCACAAGAGATCAATTCTTCTCTTCCAAAGAGCTGGAAAATGTACATCCTAGTGTGGGACAGCTTACAATAAACCATTCAATCAGTGAGACAGAGTTTGATACAAAAAGCTATACATACACCATGATCTTATTAAGATCACATGGTAGTAAATGGTACCAACATTGTGCTCAAAACACTCTGCAGATTTCATGCCACAAGGTTTGTTTAGTCGTGCTAGACTATATGCAGAAGTCTATGTATACAAAGAAAAAGCATTTGCAATTGTTTAGTCCTGATGGAATTTTGGTGCACACAGTGCATGTGGTGGGAATCAGACACACATAAAGTCTGTCCGAAAAGTAAATGAAAAATCAGTGCCAGAGGCTGAGAGGAGGCCTAGGAAATAAGACCATCCATGTCCATGACAGAACCGTTGGACATAGTTTTAAAGTCAGGAAAAAGAGACATACCTGTGTCAAGGACATAGGCCTATTTCTGCTTTAGATTTCTGACAGATGGCAAACAGACACGATGCACAATGCACACACCAAACTATATCTGTTATGCATGTCATTTTTCATGGCAAAAGATGTCTTGTTCTACACCATCATGACATGGCCAATACTAATGAAGAACTAAGTGCTCAAGTTCATATTCTGATTCAAATTAACACCAAAAAATGGAGCACTGCAGAAATATGAAATATTCCCTGAAATTTGACACATACAGAATCTACTGTAATGCTGTAATTCAAAACAAGAATTACCAGAACGCAGAAAAAAATCAGCGCTGTGAAAGTTTGGCTACATTCACTCAGAGTTATATCACAGTAGTGCAATGATTATTACAATTTACTAACCAAATGGAAAAATAAGAAAAAAATTCAAATAGCCCACTGTTCTCACTAAACAGCTTCCTGCACTGGCAACAATGGCAGTTAAAGTTACACTGATTTCATTTTGAATGATGAAAGTAGAACATTGAGATAAATGTTACAAGACGAGGCCTCATTGTTACACTATACTGTAGATCTGAATGAAGCTGTTGTTTTTGGGTAGCCTACACCAAGCATTGTTTTACACACACACACACACACACACACACACACACACACACACACACACACACACACACACACTTTTTTCTGATGAAATACCTATGCCTTAATAGTACAATGACTACATTTTTACTCAGTAGGAATTCTCTGATTTTATATTTTGTATTTTTAAGCCTGTAATGGCACATCTAACAGATTTCCAACACCATAATGACTTTTTTTTCTGGTGAACAAGATTGGTTGCATCTATTTTCCGATATCTCATAATGTAACTGACATTCATCTGACATCTGAGTTTGCAGGAAAAAAAATCTTTGCCTCCCAGACATTGCAAAGTGTGTCTAAATAAAGATATTTTTAACAACTGAAATATTTTTCCCCACTTTATTCAATAATGAGCTTAAGGTCATTTGATTAAAGTGATAAGTTGTAAAACAAGTAGGCCTAGGCCTATCTCATGAACCATAGCAGCTCTCCTCAAGCAAAGATCAAACCATTTATCATCGTAGTTTGAGGACCTTGCTTTACCAGTGTTGGCCTAGGAAAGAACATTTCTAAGGAATCGTGGTGACATACCTGAAAACCATCTCCACAACTAGTTCATGAATCCTTAACACAGTCAAGGACACCAAGGTAGGCTAAATATTTAACAATAAGGGTAGACTACCATGTCGAATAAATCAGCACTGTCGACTGGTCTCTCTCACGTGTGTGGAAAGCGGTCCGGTGAAATAACGCATTCTTGTTTACCATAAAGGCAAAGTTGATGGAGCATCATTAAAGAAAAACGATAAGTGAGCGACGGCAACATTTTAAAATTTTCTGAGACAGTCCAATGAACAAGATAAGCTTTTAACGTCTGAAGCATATCCCATAAAGAAAATTGGTCAGCAATGGAATAGGCTACTTTCGATGACTACAGCAGGGAAAGTCCGATAAAATGTAACGTTACAAGTCTAAGTAACAGAAAACCAAGCTCGGTGAGATGCTTCACAAAGTGGGCTGTGTTTTGTTTTGTTCTACGATGATATCTAAACAAAATTCCTATCATATAAGTGTTCATGAAATCCTTGTAGGTTTGTTTTGTTCCCGTCACAGGAAGTAGAGGGGAGAAAAATCTCAAATATGGCAAAGATTTGAAAACTTCCATACAACTGAGTCCCATCCCGCAACGCCGTAGAAACAAAGGAATGAATTAGTTTTTAAAACACGTACCTTTGACCGATATCACCTCTGACGACTGTAGCAAGGTCTTGAATGATTTGTGCATTCACTTGACCAGTGCGTTGTTTTGGAGAAATATTTGTTCTGGTTTGACAGTAAGGGTGGAATTCAAAGTATGGCTTTGGTATGAAATCAACGCACGCCACTGAAAAACGAAGAAAAAATGCGCAAGGTGGAGCCATGGGTAAGCGTCAGTCAGTAAAGTTGTGGGCTGATACTTTTTCAGAATCCCCTCCCCCAAATGCGTTGTTTGGAGAGTGGCCTATGAACTCACCCATGTTTTAATAAACTTTTAATGTTTCTTGTAAAAAGCACTCGTGCAGTTGACAAAAGTTCTCGGCTTAACTGAAATACTGTGAATGTGAATAGGCTAATGCAAAGGAACTGTTTGCGCAGAAATTTGCATGTTAATGTTTGCGCCTAAATAATACCTCAATATTTTTCTCCATGAAGTGTAAAATGTATCCTTTCATAATATGGTTTCTGGAACACAGTCGTTATTTTTAGTATCATTGCGTGTCTACATCACGTCCTACTTGTCATACAAGTTTCTACCAAACCGCCAATCCAAGTCCCATGTCCTATGGTGGGACCTGCCCTCGCGTTAGGCTTCTCAGTCAGAAAGACAACGCCATCTTCTGGATATGACATTTTTGCAGTAGGCCTAATGTAAAATGACAAAATTATGTTATGCTCGGGTATTCATTAGGCTATCTGATACTTTAGACTGTCAGTCTACAGATAACTCTGCTTATGTTATATTTTTATTCATATTCAAAAATGAGAGAAATCCACAGTAACACACACACACACACACACACAAACACAAAAAAAAAAAAATAGAAAGCAAGTGAAACCCTGTCCCATAGACCCAGCTGAAGACTCTGTCGGGAATAAATGCATGAGAAATGAACAACTGTCAAACAGTCACTCAGTAAGGTACATCACCATGAAAAGAAGGCTAAAACAAACAAAAAAGGCATGTTGTAACATAAAATGACCACTCAGATTGTTGTATTATAGCTTATTACTATGGCTAGTTAAGAACACTACACTAGGAGTAGGCTATACTGATATTGTTATCTGTGAAAAAAATCCACTTGAATAGAAAGCCACAATACAAATCTGTTGAGGAGGTGAAGGAGTAATACATAATTGCACATGGAGACCAATATCATTGCCCTTTTGGAAAACAACTGCATGAAAGTCCAATTCCATAGGTTTTATAAATACAGTAGGTCTGTAGGCTTTATACAATCTGATAGATGTAATAGTCATAGTCATAGTCATGTTTATTTATAATATTCCAGTATACAAAGGTATTTAAAATAATGATGCTGGTGGATCAGTCAGTGATGTTGATCAAAACCATGCTCAAAATGCATCACACGCCTCAAAGACACTTATTCATCAGAGTTTCATGTGTTGCCATGAAATGAGAGAAAAGTATGGCTCTTATGCTGGGATAATGCAGTCCATGAGGTTAACCATTTCTGTTAAAGGGATTCTTGTTTGTGTCCTTTATAGTTCACCAATAAAAAAACTGCAATCCCTGTGTCCTGTGGCCTATTCACAGGCCATTTTCCCATCAAAACTCGACAGAGCGATTGCAAAGGCTTGGATGGCACACATTGGGTAGTTAAAGTCCAGTGTGAAGATGTCCTCAGCAACTCTTCCAAACTGCATCACTATGTAATTGTCTGAAAAATGAAAAGACGCTTATCTTGAAGCAAAAGTTTTACATACTTAACTTTACATACTCTGTGGACTTTTTTCATAAAATACAAAAAATACAATGATTATTATTCGTAGTAGTTGTAGTGTTATTATTGTTATTATTGCTGTTGTTGTTATTGGTAGTGGTTTTTAATTTATTCTTTTTTAATTGAAATATCAGTGTGCATTTAATAAATACTCAAGTAATTATTATGAATATTCTATCAAAAAATGTTCTAGTAGCCTTTAAATGTTTAAGTACAAGTACAAAATAGTGCAACTTACTGTCTTTGCTGTGGACAATCTGGAAGTTCTTGACAGAAGCCTGTGTGACTCGTCCATTGAAGTTGAGTACATAAGACGCAGTGTCATCATTCCAAACCGGAGTCTTGTTGTGCAGCTCTATCAGGTTGTCCATCTGCCTGTTCTGATAGCGCATCAGGATTCCATCATAGTCCTAGGGCACAGATGCACACAGTAACATGGCAGTGAGGTTGAAATATGATATTCACATAATGAAGAATCATAGCCAAGAGTCCATTTATATAATGCAAATACTGTAAATAATCAGTGTTCCCCAGGAGGAGTCGCTGACATGAATAATTGACCCATTGCATATATCCTTATTAAAAACAGGAATTCATGAATTCAAATGAACTGATATTACATGAAGCTGTAGTTGCAGGCTTACAAGGTCAGAAAGGTGTTCGACTATAGACATGTCCCAGTAAATTTAACCTCAAGCAATGCCTGTGAGAGCAGTTATCCGCTTTATTGTGATGGCTGTATGTTAGGCTGTAACTCATTCCCTCACCCCTCTGTTTTGTTAAAATAAATAAATAAATATCTTTGTAAAGATTGTAAATAAAATGTAAGAGAGGGAACATGTCACTCACACTGCGGGCCCGGATTGCCACTCGCTCATTTTCCTCATCCATTCCTGGGATGATCACTGTCATCTTCCGTGGGCCCTTGAACCCCAGGATATTAGTCTCCTGCAAAGTTAAAAATAGGTAAAAAAAAAAATAATAATAATAATAAAAAAGAAATAGCAGAAATTCAACCAAGAGGTGTGGTTTGAGTTCATACTCTTGTCATTGTGGCTTTAAATGACTTTAGACCTTAGAGTACTCACATAGAAAATTGCAGCAAGCTCTTGCCTAGCATTAGACATATCCCTCAGAGCTCGATCAGGATTAAGACCATTGTCAAACACAGTGAACTTCGTTCCCACAAGATTTGACCTGTATCACATAGAGGTTCAGGAAATATTCAATATCATCTGTAGAGTATTGCTAAATATAAAACAAAATATAAAAAATAAAGATTTACCTCAACTTTCCCACAAAATTTTCACCTCCCCGCGACAAATCAGTGGCATCTATTGATATCAGGTAATTTGAGGTAGCGCTTTTCTTACGTTTCCTCCCAGCCAACAAAAAGGTCTGCAAAGATAGTAACACTAATTTCAACACTGTAGTAACGGTGATGATTGTGTTGATTTTAATTATTATAATTGCAAATAATCAGTGTATTCATGAGGACTTAGAGACATTATTTCTATACCTTCTTATCATTGTCCAGATGTAAGTAGTATGTGGGGTAGAAACCTTTGTCCATTCCCCTTTTGTCTCGTGTGACTTTGCATTTGACAGTGACCCCCTCAGAAGCAGGCTGGAGGACAAACTCTTCCAGGTCATCAAACTCTATTTCAGGCGTTGGAGGTCGCTCCTCCTGAGAGGGGTGAGGAAAAACACAAACACCATTAACCAAAGCTGCAGAAAATCTTTTTGGATTTGACTTGGATAAAGGTTTAAACCAAAAACTTCAATGAGTAGAACATTAATTTTATTAAAGGTACAAAATTTTAAATCATAGATATGACTAAGCAGTGACCTTTTTTCCCTTTTTGCCTTTTCCCTTCTTCTTTTTTGTTGTCTCATTGCCCTCATCGTCACTGTCATCTGCCTTTGCTGAAGGAAGAGAACAGCTGTTAATTGGTTGACTCCTCTTTGCACTTTGAATTGATGCTGGCTTTACCCGTGGGTCGGGTAAAACACACTTATGCCAGAATTAATATAGACAGGCCTATCCATAGCTTTAAAACTTTTGCCACATTTGTGCTGTACATTGAGTAAGATGGTAATGACACCCCTGTCTCCTTTGCAGACTTTCCCGGTGAGTCCCTCTGGCTCTGTCGCCATTTTTAAGGCTTTTTCTAAGTTGTGTCAAATAGGTGCAGTTCGTGTCACTTACGTTTTTTCTTCCCTTTTTTGTCTTTGTCTTTGTCTTTGTCTTTGTCTTTGTCCTTTCCTTTGTCTTTGTCCTTATCTTTGTCTTTCTCTTTAGTCTTGTCTTTACTCTTATCTTTGTCTCCTCCAGTCTGAAACATCGAGGCAGAACTTGCAGGGGCCTTTTTTTTCGTCTTGCTTGGCTTACTCTCCGATTCACTTTCATCACTGTCAGATTTGGAAGCTGTCGACCAATTAAGTAAACCAGTGAAGAAACGTGTTAAACAAAACTATTAACGGCATAGTGCTGGGATTCTATTTCATGATCGACATTTGAAATATCTCTGGAAACACAATGGTGAAGCCACGAAAATTTTCTCTAAATAAAAAGAAATGGTTTACCTTTCTTTTTTGTGACAAACCCTGGTTTATCTCCGTTGATCTGGAACATAGAAACAGGCTGCTTTTTGGACTTGGAAGACTTTTCTTTGGTGTCTGACTCACTTTTAGTGTCTGCTAAAGGGGAAAAACATACACAACATGTATAGAATAGTGTTTGAACCAGTTCTGTTAATGCCATCATTTCCAGTTGTTGCTGGTCAGTCATGACCCCTTACATGAAGTCAGTCATGACCCCACATGAGGTCAGTCATGACCTCTTATATCATCCATATGTTGTCAATTTTACAACACTCTTGTACAGTCAAAAGTATTTCACAACTCATTAGTATTCTGTACTGACAGACAGTTGTCCTCTTCACAATGATCCTTTCTATTACAGTTGAGTTGCCTAAATGTTTCTACAAACCTTTGGCCTTTGATTTCTTATCCTTGGCAACAGAAAGGGAACTCTCCTTTGTGATTTTTTTCTTGGTTGGTTTTTGAGGAGTGTCATCTTCGTCATCATCATCTTCTTCTGCATCTGAACCTGGCAGAGACAATTAAAAGAATGTCAATTAAAAGAAAAAACTACTTCATTCACCAAAATGCTGGAGTGTATTTGTGCATCGTTTTTGATACATTTCGCCAACAAAGAAGACTCCAAAAGGCAATGAACTTACCTAGTTTCTTTTTGGGCACACTTTTTGGTTTCTTTTTTGTGTCCTTTTCTCCCAGTTCTTCTTTATCCTTGTCAGGTTTCTTTTTCTTCACTTTTTTCCCATCTTTGCATTGCAACATATTGTGCATAACCGAAACAGAATAAAAGATTGAATAAATGACAGAGGTCCCACAGACAGATATGATAAAATATGTTTACACTGTACCTGTAACAACAACCAATACATTTGAAGTAATTGTTCTTAGTAATACAAAACCAGGAAGTGTAATAAGCCAATAATAAGTGTAATAAGCCATGATGTGATAAGTGTAGAAAGTTGTTAGTCAAGCAGCTCTATTTTGTGTTTGTGTTTTTGTGTAAATGAACTGGCTAGCGTGATTTAGTTAGGTCAGATTATGGTTCCTAAAGCATTGTAATTAACTGTATTTTAGAGTCCTTGTTATGTGCTATTTAAGTTTCCAGCAGTTTACTAACTTTTTGAAGGAGTGCTTCCCTCTTCTTCTGAGAGCTCTTCACTCTTCTTGGCTTTTGGCTTCTTTGGTTTGGCCTCTGCACCATTTGTCTTTGTTGAATCAGCTTCTTGCTTCTTCTTTTTGGGCTTTTTCAGATCCTAGATGTCAAAAAAAGTTCATTTTAGTGAGCGTGGCACATAAGATGGAGCTTTAAGACTTTAGGATGAGCTGTGTTTTGATGATAAACCAAAGCTGAGAGGTAAAGTATTATGTACACATTATTACAGTGGTGTCAATATGACAGTTACCTTTTGTAACCTTTATCCTCATAAGTATTTTCAAAAACACAATTGGAATTCAATGTGGATAATAAATAAAAGTTGTGTTTCACGATTCCCATGTGCGTCAGTGTGATCTTCTGTTTCCCCAGTGACCACATACAGCAAGAGACCATGTAATCTCATTAGGCCAAATCTCATGTGTCTATTTTTATCCCACACTTTTCCCCAGTGGATGATACAATCGCAGAACAGGAAATTTCAAAACCTGGCTAAATTATTTTTCTCCGAAAGGTCAGAACAAGAGAGAGAGAGCCTCAGCCTATAGTCACAAACATAGCATACTGTTTCAAATTTGGAACTTCAGTTGATATACCAAAACCAAGAATACCGAGGTAATTCTACTGTACTCCTGGGAAACCAAGAATACCCAGGTACTTCAACTTCTGGGAGTTGGAAAGACAATATTTAGGTAATGCTTAATTTTATACATGTAAATAATATTTTCAGACCTGATGCTACATTTACATAAATTGTGCAAAACAAATCCTTCAAAAGGAAACATGTAATTGTGACAAAACAAGTGGTAAGCAGCAGTAGTAGAGCTCTTATGCGTAAAAATATAAACCATAAGGCATAAACCCTTACATCTATGGTATTGTATAGGGCCATTGAGTTTTGGGGTTACGACCCAGCAGCAGCATTCTATTGTGCTAATAGGATTTTCTGTGGCCTAGTCAGTAAACAGTGAAATCTGCCATAGTATTAGTGTGAGTGAAAACAAAAACAACAACAACAACAACAAAAAACAAAAACAACTGTGAAAGAACACTTAATAGGCTATTTAAAGTAATTTGAAGACTGTATTGTCATATTTTTCCACAGTGTCTGTGTTTAGTCAGTCATAGAATTTGTTATGAGGTGACATCATTTAGCTTTTCCAGCTGATTAGATGAGCATCCCACCACTCATTATCAGCATACTGTAGCTAATTCTGCCATGCACAGGAAATGTAACAGCAGTGGCATTACTAAATGTTTCTAGGATGATTAATCCAGCAATTGATTCAATGATTAAAGCATTTAGCCTACAATTTTAACAGGTCCCTAATGTCTGACACTACACTGTGGAATATCCAGTATAGTTGGTGGAAATAATAAAGGGGCCTCCCCAATTTTGCACAATGGCCCAATGTTTTGTGTTCAGAATTTTTAAGATTGCTGCTCACTGACACTGCCATGGACGTAATAATTGCAAGAGATAGCATTAATGTTATCCTCAAAAGTAGTATTACAATTATCCAAAGGATCTATCTGGGTCTTCCCAGCATTTTTGCCATGTCCATATGTGACTCTGAGACACAAATGAGTGTCAAACATGAGTTACAAAGGCATTTCATTTCCCACATTTACCAAATAACTGAAACTTTGGAAGATTGGACAGCTGCCATTCTTTGTTCTGCCCAGGGTGCAGGGTGCATGCACCTCTTTAGGACTGCAGGACTGTCTCTTCCCTTCTAGCTCCAAGGACAAAGTACAAGCTTGGCCAACACATTAATTGGACTCATGATGCTTACATCACTGAAGCACGCTTGTGGTGCGTAAGAGCTGTTGGCCCTTAGGCCAGCACAAGGGCCTTTTACTCAGTGCAAAAGTTTTTCATGTCCACCACATCCAGTCAACTTACAACACTGAAATAAAAATGTTTTACATGCATCTCAGCATATATTTTATTTTTACAGAAAAAAATAACATTTAGTATTGTTGTTGTTATGTGTTAACTATAGAACTTAAATGTTGGTGGCCTTCTAATACAGTAGCCTAACTTTTTACATAATAATTTGCAGAACCTGTAAATATCTTAATTGATCTGCAGTTGCTTACTACAATGTCCTTTTCTTTATTTTAATGTTTAATGTGGGGTGTAGCCATATGCATCTTAAGACACACTTTCAATTGTTGTGGCTGCTATATGCACAAAGCAAATTAGAATTTTATTGAATTTCTACATTTATCCAAGTTGAAAGTGTAGCATTGTTTTCCTTCATATACCCCACGACAGATACATGCGACTAAAGCGTACAGTGAAGTCAGATTAGTTGATAATACAGGCAACTACAATTTCACTACTTTCCCACAGCCATACCTTTTCCGCTGACATGTTGAATGCACTGACATTGGCTCAAGAGGAAGATCAGATCGACGCAATAAAATGAAACCGTTTTCAAATCCTTGACTAGAAAAGAAATCGATGCAATTCCTCGGAGAAGTGTGCACCACCAGGAGAAGTTGATAATAGGATTCTCAGGATGGCCATCTGGTCCCAGGAGGAACCATGAGGATAGGGTAAGCCAGAGTAGGACTGTACCATTCAGTGAGAGCCAACACATGTAGGTGCAATGACGGTCATTGCATGCACTTGGATTGGATTAATGCAGAAGTTGTTTTTTCCTGCCATTATTTGCGAACTGACTTTCACATTAACACGCACGCACACGCACGCACACGCACACACACACACACACACACACACACACACACACACACACACACACACACACACAGACAGATCAGGGGGCACTGCTAGAAAATTTGGGCCCTATAGACAGAAAATAATTTTGAGGCCCCATTATAATGTTCTCTGGGGCCCGCTGTCAGTAGCAGGCCCTTCAAATTATCCTAACCCTCAACTCCCTGGTGGAACCTCAGATAAAGACAGACACACAACACACATTTAAAATAATAATAATACCAGTAATAAAAAATAAAAAAAACTCACCGACTGAGATGTACTCGGTGGGACAGCACTGGGATGGAGACTAAAGAACAACAGCCGTCTTACTCACAAACATTTTGATCAACCATATATGCAATATAAGTGCCAAATAAGAGGAATTTACATAATATAAAATCTGATCAACTTTTCTTACTTGTCCATTGTCCAGACCTCCTTGAGTGTTCCCTTTTGTAGAGGCATTAGCTGTATTTTGCTAATTAGATGAATCAAATGTATCCCCTACAGCTCTGCTGAATGTCTAAACCAATTACACAAGATAATTGATCACTGTCTGTCTTATGTTGCATCACCAGACAAGGCTTTAGTCCACCTTGCTAGATATAGAGACTTTTTGTCCCCACACCTACTTAGAATTCTATTGTAAATTAAAAAACAACAAAGCTGTTACTGTTAATCAGGTTCCATTACATCAACACTGCTATTTCAATTTCAAATCATTTAATTTAAACAAAAACAAAGCCTTCCATAACCATCATCCTGTCTACTGACAAAGTTTAAAAGGCTTGTTCCTAGAGGTGCACTCCTCAGTGGGTCGGGTGAGATTGATGCTTTGTCATGTGCACATAGACAGGCTCCCTCTGGGTAAAGGGAACCCCCCCTTCTGAGGAGGCTTCCACCTAAAACCCTCTTATGAAGCGCCCTTAAAGCTTGTGCTTTGGATCACCAATGGAAACCCTTAATAGGATTTAAAGTGGTTTCAGTGGGCTACCACATGGCTCCCCACTGAAACCTGTAGGATAAGGTCAGCGGAGGTATGAGACTAGGAGGAAAGACTGTGATCCTTATACCTTTTAGCCTACTTCAATGAACATACTGATGGCATAGTAAAAAGGTGTTTGTCTAACCTGCTACACTATTTAAACATAATTTGCCCATTCTATTTTAGTTTATTAATGCAAAGTAATAATATGTATATATATGATGGGCAGATCCACTTGTATATATAAGTAAACATTTAAGCAATTTTGTGTTTTTGTCACGCAAATTTAATAGAGCGCTGAGAGCAAGAACAACAACAACAACAAAAAATGTGAGTGACATTTCACCTACTTTACTACTGAACAGCCTAAAGTAACAAAAAATACTACAGTTTGCTCTTATGCCACTTTTATCATTTATTTATACATTTATTGACAAACATGGATGACACAATACTTCCTTTATGCCAATGTGTATTTCTTAGGTGTAATATTTTTCATGGCCACAAGGAGGAGAGCCAATACAAATCAGTGCAACTCCATACTGTACTCGAAAGCAGGAAATAATAAAATATTGGCTTTGTTAGATGTTAGGATTACCCTTCCAATCCATACAGAGAACAACACACTACTTACAAAATCAATTGCTGAACATTTATGTACACTAAAATACTTCATTAACCTTGTCAAAGTTAAGCCAGATTTAAAACTTGTACAAGCAGTTCTTTGCTCACATTCATTCCCATGCACAACATATTGTGTAAATTCTATAGGAAGCATTACTTCAGATGAGCTGTTTTCGTACTCTAAGTTGGGTAAGAATGTGTTTTTAAACCGATCTGCTCTCTCTAAATTCTGCTATAATCTACCGAACTCTCAGAGTAAAGCCCAAGTTCAGTGGACTGGATCTGGTTCAGTTCAGCAGCCTTCCCGGCATTCTGATCACCAGAGTCTAGACTAATGGATTTGCTGGCAAGGCTGCAAACTCTTGACAACCACATGACATTTGGCACAATGCCCAAGAAAGGCCAATGAACTTGCCCACTGTGGTGCTGTACTTCAGGCCTTAAAGGGACAGCCTCTATTTCCACATGTCAAATAAATGTAGGGCCAGACTTGTCAGGCGAGGATAATTAAAATGGTCAGGGACAGTAAATTCGGATAGCACTGCACTGCTATGAAACAGTCACACATGAATAATGTTGGTTAATGGTTGATTAAAGGTTGTTAATTGATATGTGGGGTGAAAGTCTAAAAAAATAAACACAGCCGTCAAAATGGACAAACAATTAGAAGTTTTTCCAAACACAGAGAATGAGAATGTGCTGGAACTTGACCTCTGAAGTAGTCACAGCCAGCCTTGGACTTCCTATGGGATGCACCACACCAGAGGAGAGTTCCATGAAGGCTAAACAGGAAAGTGTATAGTTCTATAGGTAACAGAAGTCCTTCCGTTGGGTGCTCCTGTATAGTCCACCATGGAGGAAGGAACCATGTGAAAATAAATACACACAAAGATCTTCTCTTAGAAGAAAGAAGTCTTATTCTTATTTTTATAATTATTCTTTTTCTCTGTTTTGGTGTTTTTGTGAAGTTGATTTGTCACGCGTTACTGTACCAGACGCTCCTCATAATTATTGCAGGAATATTTGCTCTGTCTCGTACTAAACTCCCCAAAGACAACAGATGGGGATTCATGCGCCAATGCATGGGAGCATGCCAAGGTTCTCACACGTGGCACTGAGAATGCACAGAGTGGTTTCCCCGTCACCTCACGAGACCTTGGTCTGGAACAAAATATGGTTCTGTGTGTCTCTGCCTTTCCTCTTACAGCTGGATTGCCATCATTACAGTGTGTGACAAATGAGTTTCAAATTCCTTGCAGGGTCAAAGGCTGAAAAAAAAGGTTGGACTTGTTTCACTAACACCACACACACTTCAACATTATAATATAAACACTAAAATGACATGAAGATGTTTTTACCGTATCACTACAGGCCTACAGTGACTGAATCCCAATGTCTACTCTAGGCTAAGGTGATCAGACCTCTGAAATGAAATTTTTTTTATTTGAAATGAAAATGAAAATATTTCCTGAATTTTCCTTGGGAACCAGAGACTTTCCTATTTCTATAGTCCATATATTCGAATTAAATGATGTTTTAACTTTAACCAGGACTATCTCCAGAGATCGTGGACGTCCACGTCAGCCAACGTTAACTGATGAGGACATGAATGCTAGGATTTCTGAGACCTAATGATAGTATTCGGTAGTTTTATTGAACAGTGATATGACCTGGTTGGCTCGGTATTTTTCCTTTAAAT
This sequence comes from Sardinella longiceps, assembly GCA_027497455.2. Taxonomy (NCBI): domain Eukaryota; kingdom Metazoa; phylum Chordata; class Actinopteri; order Clupeiformes; family Clupeidae; genus Sardinella; species Sardinella longiceps. The sequence goes on along the minus strand of JAODXP020000018.1, from coordinate 20,297,343 downwards.
CTTTGAGGGCTCAGGGCCTTGGGCTTAGTGGGGACACTGGAATTTAAAGTGTCTTACCAGTAGCATGCGTTGTCCTGATTGTGTGAAGGGGTGGAAGTTATTATTTGAAAAAAAGATGAAAAAAAAAGAAAATTAACTAATGTAATGTTGACAATATTCTCAGAGTACATAAGCCTGTAAAGAGGTGTCATGATTTGAGGAAATGTTCTGCTCTTCAAGAATAATCTCAGAATGATGGCAGCCAGCCATGTAAGAGATAGATAGGCCTAGGCCTATATATAGAGGCCCCTCCCCTACACAGGCCAGTGGTCCCTGATTATTTTTACTCAAGGGCCTAATTTTCTCAAGCCTGCCAAACAGAGGGCCAAACCCGCAAAGACCGAAAAACTATGTGCATGTAATGTTACATTAAATTACATTGACGTGTGCATCATAATTGCATAGTTTTTAAAACTAAGTTATAGCCATCATTTACCTCACAAAATACCAGCGGTGAATTTGTCTTGCAAACTGCTACAGGCACACAAACAGAATATTGATGGAAAAACGATGGGCACATGTTTATTTTCCTTTGTAGGCTACCTCATTAGTCAGATGGTGCTGCGGGCCAAATAGTTTATTCTTGCTGGCCTGATCTGGCTCACGGGCCGCCATTTGGGGATCACTACATGTAGGCCTGTACATAGTCCTACAACAAATGTAGTTTACTTTCCTTTTCCATAATACATTGGCTTAAGTAATACAAGAGCACAGCATTAAAGGGGAAGTTCACTTTATAGCATCTTTAGCCCCTTTTCTGGAGTGTTATGATGATTGGTCCTGACTCAGATATTTGGCTCATTTAGAATCTCCCTTTTTCTGCCTTGTGGCTTGTTTGGTGCATGTCTGATAGTGTCTTAGTGTCAGCCTTAAACATTTTAAAACTTGTTAAGGTTTGTGGTAGTTAGTGGTGTCCGTATGTATTCCAAAACAATTATCTTAGCGAAATACAGTTCATATCCAGCTTTATTTGCCTTTTTGTTGTGCTAGTTGCTATTACTATGCCAAGAAATAGTTCCAGAATGCTTAAAATACCATGTCGTGACAGAAATGTATTTCGCCAATATATTTGTTTTGGAACATCAAGGGACACCACTAACTTGGTGAGCAGCACATTAAGGTTGTATAAGGACATTGTTGGACATGCCCATAGCAAGCCATTCTGAAGCAGAAAAGATTCTAATTGAGCCAAATATCAGAGACAGGACTAGTTGTCAAAATTTTGGTGTCGATGATTGTATTTCATATTAGAGACTAAAATGCTATAAAGTGAACTTCCCCTTTAAAGGAATAGTTCACCTCTTTATGAAATCGGTTATTCACCCCCTTACCTGGAGTTGCATATTTGGGTAAAAGCATTTTGGTCTCAGTGCTTGCATTTTCCTAGTATGGCATCACCAATTTTCCATTTTTTAGCTTTAGCTTAGCATAGGTGCTGGAATGTAATGTTGCCAGATAGTAACTTTTTGGCAACTTTACTTTCCAGCGCCTGGGCTAAAGGTAAAATCGGGGTTGCCAGACTAGGACAGTGCATGCACTGAGACCAAAATGCTCTTACCCACATAATGTAAGGGGATGAATGACCAATTTTCATAAAGAGGTGTTTACTATTACAAAGGACTATGTTGCATGAGTTTAAAAAAATAAAAGATTGAAAGAAAAGAAAAAAGATAGTCAACTTTTCCCATGATCCAGGCAAGACTTGTAGCCTAGATACAGTGTTACCATTTTTGCGCTGGCCATGATTCACCCAATCATATCAGCCCTGTTATGGAGGGAACAGACCTTATGGAAGTCTGATGTTAGCAGTAGCAACCAAGCGACTTTCAGTTTCACAAGCAGTCTGCAATGTTTAAGCATTTGATCAGTTTGCGTGTCTTTGTGAAAGTATGTGAATATCTTTTTAGTTTTCCCGAGGACTGAGAGGAGAGAACAAAGACAATGGCCAAAGCTGCCCTGGCATCAAAACAAGGTAGGCTAATGTTGCACTCTGGTATCTTCAGCTAAACAATGTAAAGTTGGTTTAAGTTAGGAATAAAATGTCTTTCCTGTAGCTAGCAGGTAATTTTTCCAGTCGCAAATTGGACTAAACGGCTACAAAGCAACTGGCTGCCAGCATTCATTAGAAAACTCTAATAGCTAATAGGCTACCTGATAAGTGAATGCTATCCAATAAGTAATGGTAATTAAGCATTGTTTGCATATACGGTAGGCTACTTTAGCTAGCCCACTTTGACTCAACAAGACTCGTAGCAAGATGGATAAGCCTAATTTTGTAGGCCTCTTTACTTTACTTGTAATGTGTAGGCCTACTTGCTAGTGTAAAGCTGAACGAGGTCAAACATGTAGGGCTGAATAGCCTATAGAAAAATAATATTTTAAAACATACAGGACTAGGTGAAATTTAATCCATTAGGCTAAGTAGGCCTACCAGTTGCAGTGATACTGAAACACTTGGAAATCATTGCTGAGGATTCAATCAACCCTGATGCCCTGTCTCAAGACTCGACCATCAACATTAAGAACATCAACAGACCCAGTGATGCCTTGATTTGAGGTAGGTTGACACCTTCAGCTCTCACTTTCTTAATTCATGGGTTATTAGACTGTCTTGCTGTTAATTTCCATGCTATTGTGCGACAAGCTCACAAAGATCACAAGATGAGTCAGCAAAGTAGGCCTAACCCTCTTTAGTCTTTGCGAGTCAGACAGCAACAACTTGAATAGTAGAGATTCTCTTTGTTTAAAAGACTGTAGACCTACCATTTATTTTACTTATTTACTTTGAGGAGACTGTGGACCTACATTAGCCTGGTATTAAAACCAGCCCCTCATTCTACACTTGGTTTTTGTACAAGGTCTGGACATTTGGTAGTGGGATATTATTCCTTGCTGGAGATGTTCAAGTTTGAAAAGATTGAATTCAGTCCTTGACTAATAGCCTGCCTTAACTGATTCTAGCTCTGTATTCCCAACTCTCTCTGTACGCGACCGGATCAGGTTAAAATGCCTCCTGAGACCACAAACTCAATGGGATCAAATCCAGACAAGCGCTGTGGAGAGATGATAATCAAGCGGAAGTGTGTAGGAAGGAATGGCCAGGCTAGGCCTGCAGCACCATTAGTGGAAAGTAACTTTATGTAGCACCAGACAATTTAGGAGTCAGTCTCCATTGGTTCAACTGACTACCTCAAAGTAAATCATTGAAGATCCAAAGCAACTTTAATGTTAAATCCGTTATGGTCATCTCAAGCAGCCAATGGTAATTGCTGTCAAATACTGGTCGTCATTGGATTAGAAGACTAAAACATGCCACACTTTTCCAGGCAGCAGCTGTAATCTGAGGGGTCAGGGTACACTTTCAGATACAGTCCAGCTGCAGATAGCATATTTACAGTCCTTACTGGGATAGCTGTGTACGTGTGTGTGTGTGTGTGTGTGTCCTGACTTGACCACTATCCTCTCCAGAGCCTCTGGGGTGTGGTCACTGTAAATGAGTAACAGCAATATTCAGAACAATTGGTGTTTCTGTTGTCTGCACAGAGGGCCCATTGAGTGGGTATAATCGTCGAGCTATGTACCATATGAAGTTATCCCTTCAGAGACTTCGAAAGAATTTTCTCTCGGCCACAGTGAGAGAGTGAGAGAAGTTAGTGTCACGTCCCGAACTGAACCTTAATGTTGATTCTAATGTTATTAATCAGTCGGAGAGACAGTCTGTGTATAACATGGATGGCTGCATACTTTGCCGGGTCCAGCTGTGTCATGGTATAACTCTGGGCATTTATAAACTCTGAAACACTACAGGTCAACTTTGATGGGAGAGTCGGGCGTTTATTTGGCATCTGTGACACGTGTAAGGGGTTTGTGTGAGTCTTGGTATGCGTGTGTGTTGGTATTGAGTTCATGTTGATCAACCTATTCACAGTGCTTGCACATTGCTGGGGGAATGTGAAGACACTCTTGCTGTGAAATGCCCTGGCGTAACTTTCAACAGGGTACTTAGGGCCACTTATCTGGCTTGTATTTCAAAAGGTGCCCACTGTCAAGAGGCAGGAGCAGCATACAGTTCTCTCCAGGCCTGAGATCGACATTTCAAAACGACCACTATAGGTCCCATATGTAGATACACAGTATAGGCTGGGCTGCATCTAAGCTTGACTGGGCGGAGTGTACATAAAGGCCTGTTTTGTGCCACTGCTCTAGCACCTGTGAGGGAGAGAGGGCCAAAGTAAATAACTATGGATAGAAAGTGAAGTGAATGAAAGGCTGTGGCCCCAAAACAAATATAGGAGGGACATCACTTCCCATGCGTGACAGGTTGCTGAGAGAGAGCAGGGTGGGAATATAACCTTAAGGTTTTTGAAACTGTAAGGGAATTGCAAACATAGAAAATGTGAAACAAGTGCCGTCTGAATTTGTTGGTCTAAACAAGATGTAAACTATAATCCATAAGCTACAGCCTTACTGCTAGGTGTAATATGATTACTTTGGAGTCAGTAGTGATGAAAGAGAGACATACTGTATTTCCATACAGCTTGCTAGCACATGTGAAAGAGTGCCCTCATTCAAACTTTGAGAGGTAAGCACAGCCTGCCCTAGATCACCAGCCTGACAAACACACACACACACACACACACACACACACACACACACACACACACAACACACACAACAAACACACACACACACACACACAAAACATACAGTAAATACACCAAGAAAGTAGACACACACACACACACACACACACACACACACACACACACACACACACACTCACTCACTTGTAGCCAACACAAAGAGCAAGGCACTTGTAGCCAACACAAAGAGCAAGGTCTGGAAAAAGTGGCTGCAGTTGTGCTGCTTGCATGGCCGACCTTCGACTCCCAAGCATGGGCGGAGTGTAGTGAGCTCTTTTCAGACATGCTGGGCCGGCTGGTTGGCTTTTGGAAGCAGGCAGCACTTTCTTGAACCGGTGCCAAATGAGGCTGTCCCAGCCGGTGCAGCTGAAACTTTTACAACCTCCCCTCGCTGGAGCAGGAAAAGACACGAGAGCAATCCGCAGCAGAGAGGGAGACAGAGAGAGCGAGCGAGAGAGAGAGAGTGAGAGAGAAAGAGAGAGAGCTAGCGAGGGAGGGAGAAACGTATAGCGAAAGTTTATCTCTTTTTTTTTCTCTCTCCCTACATACTCTTGTCGTCAGCCGACAAACCATGACATCCACTTAGATTGTTCTTCCTTCTGGCGCTTGCTTCAATTATTTGGTGTTGAAGTACTTAAGAAAAAAAAAAAACCTTGTGTATTTGAAGCGAGTTGAAAATGGGTCGGCGAGTTGGTGTATATGTGGTTAGAAGGTGGGGTGTGGGGGGCGAGGGGACAGGGGGTCGGTGAGTTCAGAAGGGGGAAAGGAATAAATTCATAAATAACAAAAGAGTGATGACGTCACGCAGAGGGCTGCCCAGGACAATGCCTGAGAGGAGACAGAGATGAGGGGGGGGGGGGAATGTACTGTGTGCGAAACTCTTGTTCAAGTCTCTGTGTGTGTGAGCATGTACATCGGCCGTTTTTATTGCATCTGAACATGCCGTGCAGGAATAGGAACATGTGAATTCTGGCACAGAAGACATGGATTTGTTTCAGCCGCTTCCTCTTTCGCAGCAAGGAGGGGACCTTCGAGTCCTTGCCAACATATGGGAATTACTTCAACAGTTGCTGATTGCTACAAGAAGTTGATTTCCCCTTCTGTTGTTTAACATGTACCGTAATTGTAAGCAGCTCATATGGTGATAGCTGCATTAAGACAAATTGTTCGGGAAATCTGTAACTATTTAAGTTATCACAGAGGAAGGACTATCCTGCGTGACCGCTGGATCTTGGAAGTGAATGAGAAAATTGAATGAAATCAAATTCATCACCGTGGTTCCTTTCCAAGCAAAACAGAGACCTGAATTCACATTTTGAGTGAAGAGGCAGTTTGGGTGAGAAAGGGAGTGACTCGGTGTCCTACCTCAATATCTCCCCAACTGAGGAAAACAAAACAAAAACACAGGCAGCTGCAGAACAGCCCATAGACGTGTGCAATGATTAGCGGGACTGGGACTCTAAGACTCGCGCTGCCTGGGACCGTTGCCAAACACTGACAAAAACACTCACTATGTTCTCAGGGTGAGTGCATTGACTCTTCCCCTTTTTCTTTTTTGGGATTAAATGAAGTTTTTTTGGTGGGGATAGAGAGAGAGAGAAAGATAGATAGAGAGAGAGACCTTTGAGATTAATGTTGAATAGACGTAGGAGTTTGACAGCTGGTGGAGTTCTTGCAAGACACAGAACGAAAACTCGTAAGTATCGCCCATTTTGGTGAACGCTGTCTTGTCTCATTTCTAGTCTTGGGCAACTACTCTGAGCTCATCCTCATATCTTTGGACAATGTCAAAAAGTATGAAGTAGTTTATCTTTTAAACATACAGTGTGCAGTGTGACCAAAATAAATGAATAGAGGAGGATCTATCTAAATACGAGCCTTAATATCATGACCGGAAGTGACATTGTGCTCGTATGGCTGTTCAGCTCGTTTCAATCCTCATTGTCCTTACACTCATCTCTCTATCTCTCACCATCTTCTGCTTTCTGTCTCTGTCCCTCTTTCGTTTGCCTCCCCTGGTTTTCTCTCTCTTTCTCCCTCTCTGTCTCTCTCTCTCTCTCTCTCTCTGTCTCTCTCTCTCTCTCACCCTCCTGCTTTCTCTCTCTGTCGTTTTGTCTTTTTCACTTGGCATCAGTGCCAAAGAGGGCTGGGAGAAAGACGAGAGAGAGAGCGAGAGCGAGTGAGCAAAGACGGAGCTGCTTAGCTTGCTGACTCTTCAGCTACAGCCCTGTGGTATGGTGTGGTTGGTGGTGAGCACATTTCTGTGTCACTCTCTTGCTCACTCGCTCTCTCTCTCTTGCGAAACGCACAGTACAGCCTATATATGTGGGGTGGAGAGGGGCCGCATTACTACCCGTTCTCTTTCCCGCCCGCCATGGCCTTTGCTTGCCTTCAGTCCATAACTTCCACTCTCAAGGTATTTAGATCTTTTGTTGTTAAATCATTGTGAATGATGATGCTGATCGTGGCTTTTTAAGATACATTTTACGAATTTTATCGAGTCCTCGATCTGGATTTAAGGCCATTTCTTTTTCTTTACTTTGTACTCTGCCTGCTTGCTTTTCTCTCCTGTTCTTCCTCTCTTGTTCATCATCGTCTTCCTCCTGCAGACGTGTCGGCCTCACCCCCGTGGCCATGCTTTCCACCATTTCTGTTCCGCGAAACTTAATTAAAGAGACGGCGAAGTTTTCTCTTTTCAGAAATATACTAAAACACAAATAACAATCGCAACGATATCAGTATAATGCGAATTACTTGTAGGCGTTAAGTTTTTGCCCGACCTCGCCGTTTATTTGAAGCGGACGGGCGCTTTTCGAATGCAGTATACCTATCATTACTTGTGAGGGATGTGTGGTTGGTGGATTTCGACGCCATTGGAGTGTGCGGGTCTCGCCTATGCTCTGGCCACAGCTCAGAAGCCTCGAGCATGCTAAGGGGGACCTGAAGTTTTTCGAGGGGACAGTACTGTTGTCTGCAGTGCAGATGGCCTGCAATCAGTGCCCCGGCAATAGGTCCTCCTTGCTGTTTTCAAAACAAAGAAAACTCCTGCACTCCCTGACTCAGCACAAAGTCGAATGCTTGGCCAAAGAACGTCCATGAAATGTGAAAACTTCCCGCAGGGGTTTACCCAAGGCATTTATTTCCAGACTGCAGTTGCTCATTTAGCCTGTTTCTGGTTTGTCCTATCTACTGTATATCAGAACACATTTTAATGACACTAAACTAAAAAGCCTAGGCTACTATGAAAAATAGGGTTTTAGGCTACAAACAAAAACATATCTGTGGTGTTTTAGTCCCTATTTTACACTAACCACTCTACTTTTGCAAGTTTTATTTCTGAGCACTTCTGAAAAGAGGAAATTAAGCAAACTGAAAGCAGTTCCATGCCTTTTCTCTGTAGTTAGTGTGGCAACTTGCTGCTGCTAGTTAGAATGAAATGACATGAAAACCAGGGCAGCTTGGCATGTGTTAGAGCATGCAGACAAACAGAAATGCTAAAATTCCATTATGTATACAACTACAAAGTTCTGAAGTCGTACGTTTTGCAATAGTAAAGCAGCAAAGCAGAGTCCAGGATTCTTTGACAACAGTTTTTTTGCAGGGATCCTTGCCTGACTTTCCAGACTCTTTCATAGAGGTGTGATTTCTTATTTTAATTAAGTGTTGTTCTTTGCGATTAGAAATGCATTTAATACCTAGAACTGGTAATAAGGCCACTTACAGGAAACAAACAGGATTCGTCGATCAATAGAAGTCTGATTCCTAAACCCCCATACTAAATTTAAGTTTTATAAAGTTTTTTCCAGCACACATTTTAGTTGTGTGATATTGAATTTCATATAAAGTGGTACGAATTTAGCGAAATCAAATGAAAAGATGATGTTCAAGATGGCGCGCGTTTGCCACGTGTTTGTAGGACACTAAACCTATCGATATTGCATCAGATGACAAAGCCTGTGAGGATTCTGCTGTCTTCTGTCACCTCCAGCAATGAAAAAAGTACTTTCTTTCATCGGAACTATTGCACCGTCCACGTACGCCCATGGAATCTCACATAATACTATATCCTATAGGGGATCTTGTAGACTGTTGTATATCAGGGGATATAATCAGTTTGTCTTTCTTAAATGTTCTTTCAGTTATGCTTAATGAAATTTTATTTTACATCGTGCATACAACTTCTAATCAGTGACATATTTGTTGAAATCAGATCTTGAAGTTGCTAAAGGCATATTTTGTGTTGTGCAGGGCGAGAGGAGAGAGACAGAGAGAGGGAGAGAGAAAAGGAGGTGGGGACAGTGCAAGTCAGTGTAACAGTGGGAGGGAGGAAAGGAGAGGCTTCCTCCACCCCTCAGCCGCTCTCCTCAGATGAACTTATCATGTTGCTTCATATTTTCTAGTCAGCTAGGCTTACTTCCTCAATTCAGTCGGCTTCAAACAATTAACACTAATCTGCCATGAACACCACTCCGCTTCAGTCGCCATGACTTCACTTAACATCTGGTGTAAACCCAGTTTAAAAAAAAAAAAAAAAATCATCATATCCAAGTTTTATTTTCTTGCATAACATTTGACTTCACGTCTTTACTTATTTTTTCTCTTTTCTCTTGCGCAAATAGAATTGCTATCCATACTCAGTATTCAAGTTTGTATGCAGCATTCGCCTCCCCGCAGTGCATTGATACAAATAGGGGCCTGCGTATGAGGGTGCCTCATTGCTTGCAGGATTGCACACTGCGTGCAACATGCATGCTAAGATACAAAAACAGATACCTTAAACAGTCGCTTGTCTGCGTCTGAGTCGGAGTACAGAAATGAGGCAAAGCGAGAGGTGTTATCGCAAACTTTCGGTGGGTATAGCAGCCCCCCTCTGGGAACCGCAAGTCAGAGTCAACCAAGGTCAACGGCAGACAGGCTTCCTGTTTTGGGTCCGCTATTTTTGCAGTAAGGGCGTTCACTCGGGTTAGGCTTGATGACAGGGATCATTGGAAACATGAATCATATCTACTAACGTACTGACGTGAATGTGGATTGTGCACTGTGCTCTCATTAAAAAAGTGCATTGTTGGAGATGTTGTTAGAAATTATCAATAGGTAATGCTTTCGGTAGGCTATTTGTTGTAAGCCTTAAACCACATGCTCAAATCTACCAGGTAAGATAAAGTAGTTTTAACCTTTCGTCCCATGATTTCAGTAGTCTATTCGAGCTTATTAATCACTCATTGTTTTGAACACAGCATTTCTGTATGATCAGACCACTAGTTGAGGCATACTTGTATGCAAGTACTGGCTGTGACGGAAGCCTTCTATGAACTGTAGATTTAGACATAGATCTGACACATAGACTGCAGTCAGCAGAGTCAACTCAAGCCCTACAGTATATGCTGATAAGCAATACGAACAGCAAAAGTACCGTTAGGAAGGATGAATGAATCAGTGATCTGTAAACATATAAAAATGAACATAACTGAAGTAATCTCCATGTTCAGGATATTGAAGTGCACGTAAATGCATGGTCTGTGTGACTGTGACTGTTTTGTGAAAGCTATTCTGAAAGTTGGTTCAGTTAATCATTTGGTTTCGGACATAAATGAAGCATAGACTGAGAATTCTTACTACGGTATGAAAAATTTACAGAGAATTTTAGCAAAGGACTGATACACATTCCAAAAGCATTATTTGTTAAAGGACTTAGTCCGTGGCATGTCCTATTGAAATCTGTTATAGAAAAAAATAATAGTGTGCACCATGGTTGTGTGTCAGTATGCTTGTGTGCAATTTTTTCAGCTACCCCTTTAAAATATGTCCAATTTAATCAGATATCCTTTAACAGATACATTTTCATGATTTAAATCAGAATATCAGGATCTCATAGCAGTACATCAGAAAATCACTTGCTACTTGTTAGCATATTTAATTGAAAAGATATGTATTAAATAGCAGTATATAAACAGCTGTATGGTGACCTTCAGCTAAACAAACAAGTATGAAACCAGTAAGGAATTAGAGGTGAATAGTGAAGTGTAATGCTGCCAACTGCCCTGTTAATGGATGGCATCGCCTCAAAAAAACCTACCATAGACATCTGTTTTTTTTTAAAAAAAAAAAAAAAACCTTGATTTTTAATGGGGTCTTTGGTGCCTTGGAGAGCATTTCAGGCAAGGTTGCTTCCCTTCACACCTTAAATTAAAGCCAGACAAAGAGTTCCTCTTTCCAATTGCAACGTTTCGCTCTCACACCAACGGCCTCCTACATACATGTACACACAGACATAGGCACTTAGTGATACAGTCAGACACAATCAGACTTTTACTCGTCCACACACACTCAAACACACACACACACACACACACACACACACACACACACACACACACACACACACACACACACACACACAATCTGTACCACTCAATAGTCTCCCCCCACAATCACCACCTCCTTTTTCGTTCATTGAAATTCAGCCTGGCAAGTAGGCACTGCCCATTTCTTGGCACTGGGCTCAGAGGAAGAAAAAAAGACAAGAATCTGCACCAATCGTCTCGTTTCACAATCACTGTGGTGGTGCCAAGAATTCAGTCAGTTCCAGCTCCGGACCAACACCAACTCGCCAATAGGTATTTGTCGCACATTTATTTTCAATCAGATAGCCAGATCTCAAATGGACATGTTAATGTTGAAGGATTTTTGGAGCAGTTCATTGATTTTTGTTTTGGAGTCTTTTAATTGGTTGGTCAGCTGATTGCTGTGCGAGGCTTTTCCGCGTTGAGCGTGTGAGATCTCCATTGTCCATCAGATTTTGTTTGTGTTTGTTTTCATGGGTCTCGGTTTGTCTCGGTTGTGTGAAGAAAAGGCTGTTAGGTGCTAATGATCTACAAATTGCATGACCTCCTGTAAGAGTAAGACTTAGATTGGTTACTAAATATGAAAAAAGAAGAAAAACATGGCAAACATTAAAATGTTTGAAAAGCTGGGGCCTATAAAATTTTGGATTATTTTGTTTGTTTAATTTTATAGAACAATTTTCGGTATTTGCAATTATACCCAGATTTATTTTACTGCCGTATACTTCCTGATATTGTATCTTCTTGTTAGAGCGTTCCCTTGTGTTAGTGGAAGGCATTTACTATTTAGACATTTTCTTGGATGGCTCTTTCAAGTTTTTCAGTAAGTTAGGCTTGGGTTTCAACTGTCTGGTTTTTGCCACAGACCAAAGCATCATAATTAACCTACACAGAGATTCCTGCACCAAATATTTTCTGACTATTCCCACAGAACTAATCGATGATCGCCCCATGATGTCTTTGATTAACAAAACACACCTGATTTGGCCATTCATCATGACGATTAACGCACAGTGACTTCAGGCAGGTACAGTAGTGCTCGAAGAGGTGTAGATGGAAAACAATGACAGATTCAGGGCTGTATACCGGGAGTCTTACAATCAAGAAGTCCTGCCGTAGCCTAATGGGGCTCAGCAGGGTAGGGGACAGGCCCCTTTGTTGAGAGCCAGAAATGAGTGTCTCGTTTGAAATGTAATGACCACGGAAATGTGCCCAGAAAAGCGTATCCTGTTTTGCTGTGTTGTGCTCTGAGGTGATGACATATTTCAGAAACCAAGTGACCCGTGTAAATCCCATTAGTGCTCTCTGAGGTCGCCAGCGTCGGCATTTCGAAATAATCAAGCTCATCCCTATGGCTGTACCTTAGGTGTGTGAGTCAATTATTATCCAAGAAATTGTTTTAGTGGAGGCCTGTAGACCTCTTGCGAGACAAAGTTAATTTTGCCTTTTGGGTTTGGTTTGGTCCACTGTTCACATACAGTGTTTCATGTTGTGCTTCATGAAAATGAATGATTAGAGATATATACTTAACAAGAATTTCCATGATCTTGGATGTTATTGGAGAATGGTGTCTGCATCTGAGCAAAACTGTTGTGTTACTATGAGTAATGATACAAATACTGTATGTGTATCGAGTAGCACCAGGAGAAGTGGTCCATTCCAATCCTGACGATTAACTCAAATCTCTCCATGCATGGGTCAAACTGGACCCCATTCTAAGCTTCAAATTATCCAAATGTCACATCTGTCCCACTCCATTTGATATTCTCTCTCTATTTCTCTCTCCTTCTCTTTTTCTGATCTTGTATGTAACACCAGTCACACTGAGCTTCTGTGTAATAATCGAGCATTCCTTGTCAAAACAGCAAAGAGTTCCTATTTAGAATTTTAAGAGGCCTTGGACTTTTTGTATTGTATTTTGCCACTTTTACACAAGGAAGTTTGGGTAGAATTTAAATTTCCATCTCAGTTGCAGAGCAGCTTTAGGCCTAGGTGTTTCATTGAGGTATCAGAAATGCTGTTTCTTACAGGACAGGACAGGTACAGTATGCAATTTGCATTTAAGCTTATGACAATTTGCCGCTTCTGTGGTTTTCGTGTCAAATGCAACCACATCAGGATAAGACAATGTATCATATTTTTAATATACAAAAAGTATGACTATCTAGGGTGATAAAGTCTATTGCATAAAGTCAAATTTATGAAAACCCTAGCCAATGGCAGAGCTACTTGACTTGACAAGATTAAGAAATTCTGTGTAGCCATATCGAGTTCCCAAGTCTTTTTTGTTTAAATTAGTGCTTAAGAGTGGTCCAGTCCAGTCTAACTAAAATATCTATGTTATCTATGTAATTACTTGCCCAAGAGGGTAAAAACTCCTTAAAACCTTTAGGTACATCTTGATGTAGGCATGGAATACTATTACAAAGCTGTACCCATTAACAAAATGATATTACACTGTAACAGACAAATATGCCCCTCTCTCCCTCTAAAAGTGTGATTAAATTCTTGAATAATTCTTCTGTAGCTAAAAAAAATATTGGAGTTAATCCATAAAATCTAAAAAGTGTGAACAATAAAACAAAGTTAGGATGTTAAAGAACAGGTTGCATTCACAAGGAATTGCTCTCAAAGTCAAGGCATCTGGCAAATATTGTAGTCATAAGGGAATGGTATTCCAGTATAGCAAAATGCATTAAGCCAATTGCCCATTAATTCAAGGAGTGTATTCCCATCTCTCAAAGTGATGTGAGTGAACTTTTAGAAGTCTATGTAATCAACTGTAACAGCCCTAGTCCATGGAGTCAAGTCTGAGTTGACTGTCAGCATGCACCAACAGATGACGACAATGTCTCAATTACTGTCTGCACCGCCTAGCCCTTGGCCAGTCCACTTCCCCCTCCTCTCCTTCGCAGCTTAGTTGCCTTTGTCAGACTAGCCCTCTTTGAGCTGGTCTCTGGCAGAGCCCAGCTTCATGCCAAAACATTTCAATCACTGTCTAGCTTAATTAGGCCAAAAGGAGTTCTGAATGTTAATGAATCGAGGAGCTGCCTTTCAGTGAATGTAGTTCTCATGCTAATTTATGCAAAGCAGGGAGCCCCCACCCCTCACCCCCCAGTCTGAGGGGTAGCCCAGCTTCCACCAGAGTTCAGGGTTTTTAACTCCACATGCCCACCACTCTGATGCGTACCCACCCAGACTATACCTTAATCTATGAATATGGCTATTACACAGATAGTGATTAAAAATGAGTAAAGGGGAATTCCAACTTTAAACATTTGTTGGCTGACTAATCCATTTGTAACAGAAATGAATGCAAAATAAGAATTCATTTTTTTCCCCTCATATTATGAACCTTTTAAATTGCTTTTATTACAGAAATTTTGCTGTATGCACTCATTTGCAGGCATTTAGGTTTTAGACGTAAAAATCTCAAGATAAACACTTTGCCGATTATTTTACAAATTAATATTGCTAAAATAGCATATTTATCTAAAAGCCATCTTTATATCTCACAAAACATAGTATGTTGCGACTGTATCAGAGGATCTTTAAAAATGAAGAAAGGAGAAAAAAAATTCTACACAAGAGTTAATAGAGGAATTAAAAGTAGCCACACTATTTTAAGCTTATGATTACTACTGCACATGAAGTGAAGTGATTAGACAACACCAGTTTGGACAACGTAGTTTAATTAGGCTCTGTGACTTCTGGCTTCTAGTATTTTGAACTTTTTAAAGGTAATACTTGTTCAGTGATATTGGCTGTCAAATTAAAAAAAAAAATATCTTCATGGAGTTGTATCTCTTACAGTGGATACACCTCAAACGCAGCTCAGACTAATCTTAACTGGCTTACCTGAGGACAAATTAGGCTATGATTGCCTATGCTTAATATTTGACATCTATTATATCAATATAAATGGAATGTAAACATACCAGATGCCACAAATAGTTTCAGATTGTGATACAATAGTTTCCTGTAATGTTGATGATTAGAATAACAAATTGATTTTGCAAAATTTCCTCACCTATGAGGTTATTACATTGGAGAGGGTTATCAATGAATTTTCTTTCTTCATTGTACTTTATCTTGTAATCATGATGTGATTCTGTATTTCAAGTAAGGTTTTTTATATATAAAAATCATTGACCCACACTTTATACACGGAAAGGCATATATTTGGGAAATTACTGTAATTATATTCATAAATGGATGGCATGTACTGTACAGTACATTTAGTATGAGGCATTTGCAGCTGTAGTATTTAACCTCGGCTTATGTGTTATTCTTTTGTCCAATGACAACTAACTGATACATTTTGTGTTCTGCTTTTGAAAGGTAAAAAGTTGTAGCAGAAAAATATAGTTATGCTCTGTTTCTTGCTGCTTGTTATCTTATATATAATTTGTATTTCTTTTGAGATCAGTAAATATTGAGGTGCTGTGTACTTGTGGGAAGCGCCTTAGTAGTCCACAGCCACAAGCGATCCTTGGCGTCTTTAGTCTTTGAAATGATGCCAAATGCTGTGTTTTTGTGCTCACTTAGAGAAGGACGTCTCCATTGCACATTCAAACTGAACGACTTGAGACCTTGACATGCGTATGTCGGTTCTGATCACCTTACAGATGTTGTCAGCTTGGGATGGGAGTCCCCTCCTGCCCTAAGATGGCTGAATCACAGCCATTTTGTTTCCTCCCTCTCCTAGTGTGGACTAGCAAAATCACAGCCTTTCTACAGGCTACAAGAGGCAGCTGGTGGAAGCCGTATCTCTATTCATCTGTTTAC
The DNA here is from genome assembly GCA_027497455.2 of Sardinella longiceps. Taxonomy (NCBI): domain Eukaryota; kingdom Metazoa; phylum Chordata; class Actinopteri; order Clupeiformes; family Clupeidae; genus Sardinella; species Sardinella longiceps. The sequence goes on along the minus strand of JAODXP020000018.1, from coordinate 20,281,529 downwards.
TTCAGACAGTTAAACAGCAAGCTTCCGTAAGGTTGTCGCGTCGGAATGAGCGGCGTTTTTCACAAAATGGGCACTAGCTCCTGGCACTGCATCAAAACCCCTTCTTTTTCGCGATGTGGGTTCTGTACCCTCAGTTTCGTTTTGTTTTTGTTTTTTTTTCTTTCAAAATTATTGTTCCCCTAGAGTATTCTCTTTGCTTTACAGGGCTCTTTATCGAGTTATTTTTGTTATTCTGTTGTTTTGATTCAGTCAAAGATATGGTATGGGGTTGTTGTACATCTGTTTCAAGAACCGTGAAGTACTGGCAAACTCATTGAAGTACTGGCAATATGCATACTTCTACTACTGGTTCTGCTGCTACTACTACTACTACTACTAAAAATAGATGTCACCCAACAGCAATAATAAAATCAACTACAACAACAACAATAGTAATCAATGAAGACATGTATATACAAGTTGTATTGTGGCAGAGAATCATATTGAGGATGTGATTTGGGACCTTCATCTCTAACATTACTGTTTGTTCAACAGGTGTATGGCCACCTCTTCTCCCGCTTCCCCACACCTCTGTGGGTAGACTGCTGTCCTTGGGGCTGAGGTAGTAGATTGAATAGTTGTGGGGCTGGACGTGCTCCCTATGAGATAACTATGCAGTCTACTGTCTTTCCTAAGGTGACAGCCAAGTCACCTGCTGCCTGGCTGAGGCCCACACCAGAGACGACAAGCCAGAGGCACCTCTAAGACCAGCCCTACTTGAGACGTGATATATATACAGTATACTACGGCAGGGGGGTTCGTCCTTTCACAGCTGTGTTTTAAGGTCAGCTCAACTGATCTATGGTGGAGTGCGATTTAGTGCCTTGTCGTGGTGAGGTAGTAGGTTGTATAGTTTGATGGGGGGGGAGTCCTTCCCTATTCTGGTGATAACTATACAGTCTATTGCCTTCCCCGAGGGGTGCACAGGGCACAGTTCCCCAACTCAGGAAACGGCTCTAAAACTTCTTAAAGTAAAGTAAAGGTAAAGTAAATAGGATTTATCAGATACTCCAGACAAGTGACAGGGAGTAGGGGGCAGCCGCAGGTTTGGGATTCATTGAAGGTTTTGTATTAGCACAATTACAATCGTCAATGCTAAGAATGCTTCGAACAGCTAAGAGCATTATTTCAGGAATATTCTGCTTGGTCTTTAACCTGAATATGATACCATGTCAAAAGTATATTGTACACTTTGTATGATAATGATCTATTTGTTATGATATTGTGATTGATGTTGTGAAAGACTATAAACATACAGATGATGTATGATGTTTTGCTATGCAACAGTACCTATGGAAACATAACACTGTTGTAATACCTTCTTGGCAGAGATTTGTCTTGTATTGTTTATCTACTCAATTTATCGAGCTACAACACGCTTTAGGAAGACAAGGTAATCTGTCACTGTCATCAATTAGAATTCAACAGAATACATAGTGCATGACAGATTTTGAAATGAAGGGAAGTAAGTTCTTAGTTCCTATCAATTTGAACATTGCAACTGGTTGAAACAAATCAGTAATTTTAGATGTATTGTATCATGAAGACAATTATAGTTAATAAAATCTTTTTTTTTGTCACGGATTGCATTCTCTGTCTTTAATTTGCTACATCATCTTATTCTAGAGGTGTTAAAGAGATAATACAGGAATAATATAAATCAAAATAAGGAAATGTCAGATCTCAAACATGGCAGCCAACCGTTACTATGCAAGAAACAAACACCATTAAGTGTAAAAAAAAAAAAGGAAATACTGTATACAATATGCCATATGCTCTATGTACTGTATCTGTCATGATTACTTAAAGCAAAGGAAATGATTTTCTATATTTTGTAAACGTGATTGCACTGAAATGCTGTCCATAGATGATTAGTAAAAACACACACACACACAACAATAAACGATAACCTTAGTTTGGAGCACCCCCATGAGGAAAAGACTCAAATTGCTTTTTGATTTTACCCTGTGCCTATATGCCCAAAGGCAGGTATGTAGGATGAGCGAATGTCGAGTAGTTTAGATTCAGTGGCATAGTGGGAACACCACTTCAGTCCTTCATTCGATTTGAAATCAGTCCCCTGGGAACTTCACTATAACAGAGGGCACTAAACTGTGCAGTATGGGATTCACAAGGGAAGTAAAAGGGGGTGAATGGCGTATGCATGTTACCATATGTATTTGTTTGCAGTCTGCATAAATTATTTTATCTTACATTGTTACATGTCATTGCCCTTTTAAGTAACTTTTAAGTTTTGCTCATACTGAAATGTCATGCAGCTTTAGCAAAAAAAAAAAAAAAAAAAAATCTCTCCAAATGTGTTCCAGCAAGTCTTTCAAAACACTGATCTGTCCTGTAAACAAAAGTCAGAGTCTCACAGCCTGCACTGACACAGAAGCAGGGCTACTCCCAGTCTCATGACTGCCTGGTAGGCCGCCGTGCCAAACATCTGAGTTCCTCCGCCTCTGCCTTTTATGGCGGCACAGAAAGCACCGTCTCCAGATCTCCACGTAAGCCTCGCGGATCTTGCGGATGCGTAGGGCGTAAACAACAGGGTTGATGGCTGAATTGGCGTGAGACAGGAGGATACCTGCATAGAAGGCCCCCTGGGAGACTATGTTGTTGGATTCTCCCTCCCCGGAGGTGAAGAGCAGCACACAATTCATGACATGCAGGGGCATCCAACACACGCCGAAGAGTACCAGCACCAATGCTAGCGAACTGGCTAACCTCCGCTCGCGCTCATAGAAGGCCCTGGAGCCCGGTGGCTCGGCGGACGCTAACGGGGACTCGGGCTCCCTCCGCAGGCGCATGCGCAGGTTGTGGAAGACCAGGGCGTAGAGCACAGTCATGACCACCAGGGGCAGCAGGATGCAACCAAAGTAGTTGAAGTAGACCATGTAGGGCAGGGAGACCACAGCCAGGAAGGTGCACTCGATGACGGTGGAGTTGGCAGAGGACGGGGCGTCAGGGCTTCCGTTGTGCCAGCCAAAGAGCGGGGGGAAGCCAAGGAGACAGGAGACAACCCAGCACAAGGCCACCGCTGCCCAGGAGCGGCGCTGAGTGGCCATGCGCTTGTATCTGCGGCCAGAGGAAGAGGAGAGGGGGCGAGGGGAGGAGGAAGAGAGGGAGGAGAGTTGGTTGTCACTTTGGAAACCCATTTTCCAGAGAGGGCCATTGTGGTTGCACATTTTGAAAATGTGGGAAAATGGTCTCTCACAAGCCATGGGGGAGATTTGAGGCAGTTTGAAAACAGCCATCTAGGAAGTATTTTATTGGTGTAAACAAAGTCTAATGTATGTAAGACAGGAACTTAATGCTTTCCTGCCACACAAATTATTACTGAGACTGTGGGAAAGTTAAACATACCATTGTGAGAAGCAGATACTGTATACTGTAGCATGGAATCTACATATATGATACAGTAAGCCTTCAATAGAAACTTTACAGACAGTTAATACTTACAGACACTACAAACACTAACAAAGTATTAAAATCCTTACATATTATGCTAATTGCATACAGTAGCTATAGTTAAGGAGTTTTGGTTTTGATAGGATACTTACTGTACCTTTATCTGACAGCTGCAGTTAGAGGCAGCATTACTGTGATCAACTGGTATGCGCTCTTCACTGTCCGTGCACTGACCTTTGCCCATTCAGACTCTCACCTTAGAGGAATCCTGACCCTGAGGTAGCGGTCCACAGCGATGGCCAGGAGGGACAGCACAGAGGCCTGAGTGAGCACCAGCACGACACAGCTGACCGCCAGGCACACGTGGAAGGACGTGTGCACCCAGCCGTCCACCAGCATGGCCAGGGGCACCGCCACGGCCCCCACCAGGAAGTCAGCGACGGCCAGCGACACCACAAAGCAGAAAGTGGGCTGCCTCAGCGAGCGTCTCATCTGCACGGCCCACACCACCATCACGTTGCCCAAGCAACAGGCCACAGCGATGGCCACCTCCAGCGACATGTACACCATCCAGTCCATGGGAAAGAAGGCAAAGAAACGGAGGCAGAGACGGCAAGGAGCGAGAGTCCAGAGGAAAGAAAGAGACAAAAGACCATGAGGAAAGGGTAAGACAGATGCAACCATGGCTGTGGGCGGTGATGTTGAGTCCTCTCTTATTTCCTGGAGGGAGAGTTTTTTTGACTTAAGGTCAATGGTCGGTGTTCACAGATTGTGTGGGAAGCACTAGTTTTTGAATACCACTCCACACCCCAAAAACGCACACACACACAAAAATGCACACATGAATCACATATAGTACAGGCATGTTCACATTCACGTATAACCTCAAAGACGTGTCCATATAGTGCAACTCACAGATACACACAATCCCCAAAACATACTCACACACACACACACACACACACACACACACACACTCATGCATACATGAAACCATATGAATACGCTGACATTTGCACCCAAGGGTTACCTAGCATCATAATTCTCTGGGAGTTTGTTTTCAGTGAACCCCACTACAGTAAAAAAAAAAAAAAAAAAAGAACTCAAAGCAAAACAAAAGCACTCACACACACAAACACACACACACACACACACACACATACACAAACACACATACAGTACACACACACACACACACACACACACACACACAAAAACGGATATTCTCTTACATGTAACATCTGTACTGCATCATCGCTCACCGTGTGTGGGCGATTGGGACTGTGGATATGGGGATGTACTGTACTAATGATTTGTGCTCATTGTTCTTGCATTGCTACATTTTGTTCACAAATGAACCTCCTAAGGATGTCTGCAAATACCACATGTTGACATGTTGGCCACAGAGCACAGGCTAGACTAATGCATATGAGACTCTCTGCCACTAATCACACTTTACTGCACAATGGAGTCTCTGATGCCACCGTGTGGCTGTTAAAAGTACTGAGAGTATGGAGAAACTGCTGCATGGCAAGGGAAGGACTTGGAAGATTGTATTGGTTTAGGTCAGTGTTTCTCAAACTTTTTCAAACCGAGGACCACTTTGCCCAAAAAATATTTTTCAGGGACCACCTGCCCTTGCGCCCCCTCGCCAAGCCACACAACCAAGTCATTTATAGAGTAGGCACTTCAAATGCTTTAATAAACAGTGAATTACAAGTCTGCCTCTTATATTCAGTGAACAACTAATATTTGGCCTTCAAATAATGACACAGGCTAAATTCACATATTTTTATGGTAATCAACTCTATGTCAAGATTTTGTGCTAGACATAATACAAAGAAATGTACAACTGGTCAACTCTCAAATCAACACTTTGAGAACCACAGGTTTAGGTGAATATAGATGTCTTGCAAGGCCAACACCAGTGGCAAGAGGATTAAAGGTGCTATGGGGCATGACACATGGAGGACTGGAATACAGACAATAAAGAAAGAGATTCACCAAGGGGCTCAAATCTAGCTATGCATCAAGGATTTGTCATGTCTTTCATTAACTCCCCATTTTATTTTTACTTCAACAAATTGCACTAAAACTATGGTTTATCCCCAACCTAATTTGCATAAAGATCATTACCTGTAGTGCAATTTTATTCAACATAGCATCTTGATGCTCAAATTAAAATATGTCCTATTAATTGTATTCACACACACACACACACACACACACACACACACACACACACACTACCACTCACAAAACAAAACTGAAGTAAACATGCCTTCAACATCAGTCAGTAAACAAAGGCCTTGCTCTAGGCGCCCATCTTAAACAGAACATTGTGTCTTTTATCAGTCCATCTTCCCAAAGCCGCTCTACCTCTGTCAACCATGCATTCGTCCATGCTGCGTGTGTTTCACGCCAGTGAATCATTAACAGTTCTGTTGCAGTGGCGGTTTTCCCAAGTACACTTGCTTTGCATATGGCCCGGCATGTGTGGAAAGTTGGAGTGGGGAGGGTATATGAGAGGGTAGGGGTTTCAGGGAATTCTGGTAATAATAATAATAATAATAATGATAATAGCCGTAATACTGTGTAGAGGGAGAAAGGGTAGGAGAAAACAGGGCTGTCGCAGAACTTTTTTGTTAGGCTTATCAGATCTGCCCTGGAGGGTCGCTGGGGGGTTATGGTGTTGTCAGCGAGACAAAGGGAGTTTGTTTGTCTGTGTGTGTGTGTGTGTGTGTGTGTGTGTGTGTGTGTGTGTGTGTGTGTGTGTGTGTGTGTGTGAGAGAGAGTGAGTTGTGGTGGTGATATTGGTGGAGGGAGGCATATTGGGAGCACAAAATGAGAAATGAGAAACAGGCGGCACATGGGATGTTAAGTTTGTCAGGGTCCTTTGTCTGTCAGCAGCCAAGCTGAGATGTTGGCTGTTCTATGAAACTGTTGTTTTGCCAACTGTGTATCAGTGTGAATAGTGTAACTATGTCAAGATTTTGTGCTAGACATAATACAAAGAAATGTACAACTGGCCCAAATGTTTAGATCAACAATTTGTGTACTTTATTGCAGATTACAAAAATAACACAAAAAGGTACAAACTAACTTATGTACAAAAATGTATAAACAAGTAAAAACTACTTATAAAGTAGTTTTTACTGTCTAATAATACAATATTTGTCAACAATCAATTTGATTTACAGATTTTCATGCCAATTGACCAATGATTTTCCACCAATTTCAGCTCCTTTCTCATCCTGAAATTTATCTTTAAACACAAACAATCCTCCATCAGAACAATCATCTTAAATTACAAAGATAATATCTTTGCTGTTTTTCAAACCATTTTCTTCTTCTTTACAAATACTCAGTATTTATGTACATCCTTGCCTTGGACATCTAGGCCTGGATAGATGAGTCTAACTCCCTATAATGGACTGAGCATCCCGCTGCAGGCCTTTTAGTGTGTCCTCAGTGAACTGATAGGTTAACTTGCGCTTCACCTTGTGGATCTCCCCAGTGCGGGAGTAGTTACGCAAGGCTCGGGCCATTTTCTGGTAGGTCATGGTCTTGCGGTTGCCTTTGCGCCGCCCCCACATCTGAGCGAGCCGCTCCTTATTCTGGGAGGAGAACTGGAAGGTGCCGTTAGCCGACTGCACCCACCAGATGCAGCTGCGCATCTCTGGGGTCTCCAGCATCTCATACAGGAACTGGAACAGGCGCTCCTTCCTCTTTCCTTTCAGAAACAACACAAACAAAATGAATGAATCAATGTGTAAAATACCTAAAACACCAGAAGAGGGCTACTGAATGTAAGTCCTTTGTTTATAATGGTCAGAGTGCTTTCAGTGGCATAAACATTGCGTACATGATCATGTGACATTCACAGTAACAATTGGCTCATGAAAGCTCAAAGTAAGAGCTCAAGTTCAGTTGATGAATTGAATCCCCCACTTCAGTGTAAATCGCTTTCAGTATGTACATAATACTAAATAATAAATATAACAAAAACTAATAAACTAATAAATAACAATTGTTTGTTTTGTCTAAAGGAGTGAGATGGATGGCCCATACCTGATAAGGAAGTTAGGGGCAAAGGTTCACTGTCTTTGTGCCCTGTCTTATCCAAGGGGGGTGATGGGGGGCACTCTTGATAGCCTGAGTTACTGGATTGTGAATCTGAGTCGCTGTAGGCTGCCACTGCATACTGGCCTTGCACCTACAACAGATCATAACATAGACAGTCAGGCTATCAGATCCGACAATATCGGTGGCCCTATAAAATACGATGAATAAGATCCTTTAATCATACTGTTCTAACTTATAATAACACATTTAAAATGCATCTATGTTGTTTTGCATGTACTGTAGCATCCAAATCTGTAGCATTAATATAAAGTACCTGTAAGTTCTGGCTTTATGCAAAGTATGGTGGACATATGAATTGATCATGGTACAGTGTAGGGAGAAAGGTTTTGATTATGTTGCTTTTAGGGGAGATTTTGGCTTGGATTAGACTATAAAACCCAAGCAATTAGAAGTGCACTGATGGTACTGACCCATTCATTGCTGCTGGTGTGGTGGTACCAAGTGTGTTGTGGCTGTTGGTGTTCATAGCAGTCTTCTTCTGTGGGGCCAGGAACACCATAATACTCATAGTGTTCATAGTGGGCAGACCAGCCTTCTGGAGAAAAAAAAACATGTTTGATTAGCTATTGTTTTGCATACTGCAAACATGATGCTGTTTGTCATACACACACAGTTATGAAAAAAAATGTTAAAGTGTAACTGTCTGTTGGATTTAGTTCATACCACAGTTAAGTACAGTATTTGCTTTGTGGATGTGTTAAGGAGTTTTACATAAAAAGTAAGATCATGAACATTTCAGATAAACATTCTGTTTTTGTTCCAGATAAACATTATCGTTGTCTGTCTGGCTCTCTTCATTGTTTTGGTGCATTAAATACATTTGTGATTCTTTTTAACACCTGATTGTACTGTATGTCCCAGGGGCTGCATTAAGTAATGGGGACAGAAGACACATAATCTTACCCAGAGTGCAGCTGCGTGCCTCCTCACTGCTTCTCTGCACGCATGCGCCGGAAGACACCTCCATGGAATGCTCCTGCAGGTACTCCTCAATCACATCCAGGTCCACCTCCACTGTCTTTGGGGAAGAGCCAATGTTTCTGGGGCCATAGTCATGGATGTAGCAGCTCTGTGACAAACACAGAAAGCATAGTTAGTATTGTTTATGATTATGTGTGTGTGTGTTTGTGTGTAAAGAAGGCAGCCACACAAAAGACAGGTGTCTCTATTGCCCTGTATTTTATGTGCCACAGTATTGTGGTCAGTTATGTGAACTACAGACTTTTTGGTATAATGATTTAGGACAAACTTCCCTCATCTTTTTTTTGTTTTTTGAACAAACTTCCCTTTTCCCTCAAACTTCCCTCTTTGTTCTATAAACATTTATTCCATTATTACTTTCATTTAACTGGCTTTGCTTGAAATTGACTGTACAGAAACAGAGTACAAAACTGGAAATGAGCATCTCATTTGAAACTTCACAATATTTTCCTGTTTCAATATAGCACTTAATAAATTGAACACTTGATTCAGCACCCACTAATACATTAAAATGTCACTTACTGTTTCAAGGGTTGCCAGCATTTTCAAAAACCCTGTCTAAAGCAAGAAAATATAACAGTGTTATAAAGACCATCAACATTGTAAAGTAAAAGTCTTACTGGCCTACTTTTTAAAGTAAATGGAATGTTGTCAAAGTCTTATCCTAAATATGAATGCAGTTTAGCAAAGACCAAACATAAACCAAAAGCAAATTCAGTAAACAACAGAAAAGACAGACTGAACACCTTAGGCACTAAAAGTAACACAAGTTATATTACATAATTGCGCCTGGAGATACCAGTTAGAAAACGTCATGTCAGTACCTCTTTCACAGTGACTGCGTAGTAGTTCTTTTGTGTAGGGAAGTAGAGCAGAGATGCCTAAAATCCTTTTGTCAGTCAAATTTGAGTTAGCAAGAGCAAGAAGGTGGAACTCCTCTGTACCTGAACTAGACAACTGTCTGAACTTCCTTTATATATATTATCTACCTGGACCATTTCTCTCTCTCTCCTCCTTCGCTTCTCTTCTAATTTTCCCTCCCACTTCTCTCTCTCTCTCTCTCTCTCTCTCTCTCTCTCTCTCTCTCTCTCTCTCTCTCTCTCTCTTTCTCTCTCTCTCATCCATCCCTCCCACCACACCCCTGGATTCCCCAGTGGCCACTGCCAACCCCTTATCAACTTTATGCAAACTTTTCTCACAATCAAGCCTTCAGTAGGATTTAACGGTGGGATCCGATGTGTCTGACACTCCCACTGCCCTCTCCCTTTCTTTTTCCTGGAGGGGTTTTGTGTTTTCTCTCTCTCTCTCTCTCTCTCTCTCTCTCTCTCTCTCTCTCTCTCTCTCTCTCTCTCTCTCTCTCTCTCTCTCTCTTTCTTTCTCTTCATTTCTCCACTGTATGTCTCAAATTCTTTAGATGCAAGAAACAGTTTTTCTATTATTTATTTATTTGCTTATTACATTACATTAGCTACGCATGGCAACATCATAGTTTATGGCTTGTACATTTCAATCTCTCTATTAATGTGGTTAGTCAAACTGTAACTGATAATGGCTGAAAAGTTAATGACCTGTAATTATGGTATAACAGCTTGATATTATTGCAGATCAAGTATCTGATACCGGTAATTAAAACCAAATATCTGCTCTGTTGTTCAAGGTCACTGGGTGCCATCTGGAGGAAAAAGAACAAAAACATTAGAGACCACATAGGCACATCTGTACCGCTAATCTGTAGCTAACACAAACCGACTGGGGCACAAAAAGCTCACTTTCACTTTCATTTTCCCCTGGCTCATTAAGTTAATGTTGCCTGCCAGCCGGCTATTCTGTTTTTATACTCCAGAATACTGTGGGTGGTTCCATTCACCTTGAATGGGTCTTCTCAACGTTCGGAGGTCAGTTCTTTCTTTTTCTGCATTGAAAACTGTTTGTCTGTGGAAGCGTATGGTAACCTTATAATAACGGAGATAATGTATTGTCCACTAATCAAGTCCTGTTTAACTTATCTGGAATCTTTTTCCTATTATGACCAATGGACATGGATTTGCTATCCCTTACATGGTGATTTACTCCTATAGGCATCCATATAAGAAATCTATTCAATTAATTTACGCTGCATTGATTCCCCCTCACTGCCATTGGATCCTTTTTCCTCATTGGCAGTTCACATGTTTGTTTGCCACTTGTTTTGTCTGTAGTCAGGACAGAGAGGTCTACTGGGTCCTCTCTAAATCTAACTCCCCATATTTAACCAGCCAGCAGCTTTTACCATCTCTTGGCTTCTGCCGAGGTTAGATTATTTAATCCACCTCTCATCTTTGTGCTGTCTTGACTGGTGCCAGTCCAGCCTCAGATGCAACATGGGTCAAATCACCATCACCAAACTGTCAACACTGGTTCATTGGGTCTTTTAGTATACAGACATGTTTTGATATGTAGAGAGGGATGAAATCGTTATTTAATTAACAAATCCACATCATGGGTTTGCCTCAGGTTTGAGGATGCTCAGACAAAAGGGTTTAATTTGCTGCCCCTTTTGCTGAACTCCATTTTACCACTACAGTTGCCATGTTGTTTGTATTGTAACTGTAGAAGGATAATATAAAGGCAATAAATTAGGACAGGATGTGTACCAGAATAATGTGTGAAATTAAAAAATAATTCTCTACTAACACTATTAGGGAAAGTGAGGGGAGCTTGATATTTGATATATTTGCATCACAGTTGGTATTGACCGACACATCACCCATCCTCCCAGATGGAGATTCTCCTGTGGGATTCAGTATTCTTTTACATCCCATCTCAGCCTTATTTGCTCCGTCATTTGCCTCTCTTTCTTTCTCTGGCGTTGCTCAATGACTCCTTTTCCATCTGCTTATCAGTCTAACTGATACAGTCTACAATATTAGCCTCCTGTTTTGCGGACTCCCTCTGGTCACACCAACCATGCAGTGCCTCGTCACCTCCCAACAGCTGGCCTCTCTTTGCTTGGGTGAGAACCTCTCTGTCTGCAGGGTTTGCACCCCCTTGGCTGTTATTTTTGCCAGTCTGGTGTGATGACACATCCATCCACAGACATGCAGTCTGATGTTAAGCTTCAGCATGCATGTCTATGTTTAAATGTTAGCCATCCTCACAGACACCTCCATAACTGCTGTGCTATAGCATTTACTGTGTGTTTGATTTCTGTCTTTCAGGTTGTATTGCCATAATAACTAATTCTGTTCTGTGTACCTTAGAGAATGGACATCTATGTATTTTTCATACCTTATTATGAAAAGCTCGTCTGTCTTCCATCTTAGACACATTTATTCTCCATCCATTTGCTAAGACTCACCTTTCTTTTATCTTCACCTTGACCTGTGACTGTCACCTTACCTGCAAACTTTAGGTTGGGCACTGCTGGCAGACAATAGTTTAAGATGATATTAAGATTTAAAAAGATATTTATTAATTATTTCAGCCCATCTTTGAAACCCTTAACCTCACATCATCAAAATCTACCTCTTTCTCTTTCTACGCCCCTTTTTTTCTTTTCCTTTCACACCCACTTCTTCTTTCATTTATCAAGATACTTCATTGTTGTGAATCTGGTTTAGCAGTTCTGTTTTATGTTTTGCTCATTCCTCAGGCAAAGTAATGAGTAGCACGTTATCATATTAGCATTTAGCCACAAAGGCCACATGATTTGCTTATAAAACTAGTTTATGGGACTTGATCAAAAGTGTAATAAAGTAGGGTTCATATATTCCGTAATGAATTAGTATGTGTTGCTGTATTGCACATATCTGCCAGTACACACACACACATGCACACACACACACACACACTCACACACACACACACACAAACATTCTTGTACATGTTCACGAGCTCAATGGCTTGCTTCAACAAATACAGATGTAAATATAAATTTAAATAAGGTACCCGCAGATGCGCTGTCACATGTTCTAGTCTGTATGGCACCATTCATTCCAGTTTAAACTAGGGCACTGTGCTTATTATCAGAGGAAATGTGAGCAATAGGCTTCAGTTGAAGCCATCCTCACTGATTTTCACATCTTATTTTTGTGTCCCTTTCATGCTTGCACAAAGAAATTTCACTTCACCTTTTTGTTTGACAAAAGACAAGGGAATTATCTCTTTAAAAACAGAATGGAAAAATGCCAAGAACCAGGGCATGTTGCCCCAATTCTTTATAAAACCTAGGACATAACCATTATATATACCTACGTCAGCTTCTGTTAGCATCTATATATTTAAAGTCACTGTAAAATACTAATCTCTGCAATAATAATGTTTTTTTTTTTTTGTAAACCTGCTGACCTTGACATAGTGTTCTGACAGCATTATAATTCCATATATCATCAGCAATATGACAGAAGATGGTAATTTACCTCTCCCATTCCTCAGTGGTGGGGAGCATTAACCACAAATCATTTTGTTCACTGACTGTTGCTGTGGATTTAATTTACAATTTCCTGAAGATTGTTTTACACAGCATACTACCAGGAAGACAGCTCAGAATTCCCAACAGGCCTTAGGAAAAAAATTGTTTCTGATGTAACAGTGAAGACATGTTAAGGAAGTAATGATGATGGCAAATTTCATGCAGATATTTTTGTTTGTGAAACAAAAAAAATTACTCGACATTCATTGAATATACTGTATTTATTACAGAAAGTGGAAAATATGAAATATTAATGTTATTATTGGCCTTAGGATATTTATTACAAACCTTATGTCAACTGACAGAAATGAAGAGGGCAAATTATGTGGCAGTTTAGTTCTGGGAGGTATTCCAAATATGTGGTTTTGTAATAAATTTTAGTAAAACCCAAAGTAGGTGGTTAACACTCCATTCTACAATGGATAGCTCTGCTCACTGCACTCAAAGCCATTGTGAAGCCCAACACAAACCTACACATTTCCATCTTGTTCCATGTTATTGTATTATACAGACATTAATATCGCTCCATACAGTGTCTGTGGTGTATAACAACTGTTCATTATGTAAAGGATAATGAACCGCACGATGTGCAGATATAGAAAAATAATGCACGTTCGAAGTTCTAAGGCTATGATGCGTAGCGTAGTGTAGCAGTGGCTTGTACCACTGTTGCCACTTTTGCGCAATGTGGTTTTGCTAACAATACGCTTGTTTTGATGGCTAAGACAAGGTAGTTTGCAGAACTACTTCTTTCCGCCACATATCGTCTCTATCAGAACTTAGCAAGATAAACTGCCGTTACTTGTTTTAGTGCACAGTTACTAAGTCAGTCATTAATTTCATCTCATGTGGAAGATTCTAACATGTCTTGGGCTCTGTAAATTCACCGTCTCTCATACTTCCAAACGAAGTGTAACAGAGTTAAAAACCATCGGGGTCACAAGTTTCAATGTTGCTGTGTCATGAATGTCGGGCCGCTAAATTGTTATCCTGTGTTAATATGACAGTTTATTTAAAAGTCAGGGCGAATTGATATGGAGGTCTGAATATGGACGGAAAAGTGGAACTACTTCATAGCTGTGCAGTTATCTGAAAAATAATGCACGTTCTAAGTAGCCCAGGCTAAGACCAAGCACCAAGCAGTGGTATAAGAAAAAAATCAGTGCATTTCTTATTGTTATCTACTGTCTATTTATGAAACTATGGTATTTTTAGTGACTTATTTAATTTCCACCTTAGGTTTCACTGATATTAAAAATTTCTGACCTCATGATATGCTAATAATGCCCTTTCAAAGTTCTAAAAAAATATATATTTCTTAAATAAATTCATTTACTGATAATGTTGGGTAATCCCCTATTACCGCATATCTTACATATTGTGTTGTATTTCTTAAGTTGTCATACATAAAAAAATAACATTGCAACAACAAGCAAAAACAAGAACAAGCAAAAAAAACAAGAAATCCCTACTACCACCATCACCATGCAGTCTTCAGTTCAAAACATTAACTATCCATGAGATCATCTTAAATGGAGGGAAAACACTGATGAAAAATGGAGGGAAACTCTCTTTACTCAACCACATGATGGTATGGCACAAGAATAAAAACAAGGTTTGATCAGAGGAGGAGAAGTCTTGAGTTGGGGGCACCATTATCGGTGCAGTTATTCCATCAAACATGAGTGGCAGCTGGGACAATATGTTTGAGTAGCCATTTGTGCTACTGACTGATAATGGCTACCATCTGGAATATGGTGCTTTTATGAACCCTTGTCATCCCACTCACCTCTCCAAGGCTCTGAGCCACCTTCTCTTATCTGGGTGTCGGTAACAGCTGTTTGTCATGCAAACACCACAGGACAGTCTGAAATCCCTTTGCACCACTCTCCCATGGGACAATTTCTGGATGATGGAATATTCAACCTGGGTTGTGATGGGAATAATCAAGATTGACCTGGCTCTCTTGATGGACCAGTTTTGAAAACTTTCCCACACTGATAGATGGCTGGGGGTGCACTTCATGATCAAAATATCGTATTGCAGTGACATGCAAACAAAAAGCAAAAAAAAAAGAACTCACAACCCTTCCATGGATTACATTGGAAATAAAACTATACCCACAAAAGTACTAGAACATATGGTGCATTGCATTTTTTATTTTTATTTTTTTTGGGCTACTCTGGATTGTACAGCATGCCACTGCATGGAAAAAGAGACATGGCAAAGAAAGTAGGGCATGCCAAGGGGGAAGTCACAAAAAGTTCTCTAAATATTCTGTGAATTTCCTCTGTCTGCCCTGCACACGTCATGCCACACAACAGAGTTTGTTTTCGTTACTCTCTTTGACATGCTTGTGTGACATACACGTGACCTGGGGCATACATCCAGATTGTTTGTCTCCCACCACTTAGCTCTCTGACCAAATTTGGCACTCTCTAAATAGAAACACTTAAAAAAATAAATCTATTTAGAGTTGTAGAAACTGTAAATACTATTGATTACCGTAGTTCATGACAGTTTTTTTAGGTGGTTTAAGTTGTCATGATCCTAAACTCCTATATATATTTTTTTATTTTAATTTTAATTTTTTGTATTAACTGAGTATCAGTTTGCTGTTTGCTTTTGGCAGTGAAGATTTTATACTGAGCAAGCTAATAGTTATAGCAGGTTGTATAAATGTCTGAAAGATTTTTCTCTTTCCCTTTCACGCTATATTTATCACATCACCACTAATACTTGGAAACCGTTCAGGAGGCTGAAAACGTCACGGCAGAATGACAGCTCTGTTAATATCCCTAAATAATAACACTAGACGTGCCTGGTAGTGACATCACCATTTAATCTCTGAAACACAATTCATCATGGACAGGTGCAAACATCACCCTTTGTTCAAATACTCATATCTGCGCTCAGAGACATAAAAGAAAGTTGTAAAAATAGGGAGACACTCTGATTGACCTCCAACAAGATTGATGTGGACTTGTTAAACATAGCTGATGAAATATCATTTTTACGCTGTTGTTGTT
Organism: Sardinella longiceps; assembly: GCA_027497455.2. Lineage (NCBI taxonomy): Eukaryota > Metazoa > Chordata > Actinopteri > Clupeiformes > Clupeidae > Sardinella > Sardinella longiceps. The sequence goes on along the minus strand of JAODXP020000018.1, from coordinate 20,265,470 downwards.
GAAGCCTTCAAACAGGATTGCAGTGCTTTCAAGACATTTTCAGACCCTACAGGTAGTGGAAGTCCAAAATAGACCTGACAAACTAGTTTGGGAAACCCCAGAGTACGGAGTGTGACAGAATTCCTGGCAGTTGCATTGAATGCATCTGCCCCAGGTATTAAAGTGAGATTTGAGAACTAGTTCATGGATATATTGATTAATTTCAACACCCTGTCGTCATTTTCATTGACAGTGCAATCATTTGTTAAATATCACGAACAATGCTTAAAATGAATATTCAAATCTAGTTTAATCCCCCCCTCCCCACCTCCACACACACACACACACACACACACACACACACACACACACACACACACACACAGAAACACACACAAATGTAGCAATTTTTTTTAACTTTACATGTCACATGTAACCTAAAATATCTCTGGCTTATGTGGGTGAAGGTCCAAAAATAATAAACAGTAAACATGCCTTAGAGCATATTTGAGAAGACAGAAAGATTCCCTTTGATTTTCATTTTCCACTGAGGATGATATCTTGTTCATATCAGCAAATGTATTTGTTTGGATTTTTTAGCACAGCTGCATCACTTTAACCAGTTTACACCAGAAAACACCAAATACATAAAGTAACACCATAACACCATATCATTATTATTATTATTATAAATGATAAATAATTAATATTGATTTATCCTCAAATCTCCCTGTTTCTGTTGTAGATGTCTTTGTTTTGCATTTTCAAAGCTTATGTGTAGGTGCTTACTTAAGATACCATTAATTCGCTTTGTGTTTTAATGATTTTAACTGTGATGTAAATGCCATAACAGATTGTGGCATGACCATACTATTGTTTGACCACATATGTATTTGTCAGATCTGCGGTTCTAGCTAGCTGATCACACATATCACCATGCATTTCCAAGAATTACCGCTGCCAATGTCATGTCCAGGTGTGAGGGTTTACAGTTTGAAAGGAAAGCCTAACTGAAGGGAGTCGTAAGCAAATCAGGCAGCAAGGAGTGGACAGGGGGTTTTCCCATCATAACCACACAGCACAATGGCTTGTATAGTCTCTGCATGAATGTGTGGATCCAACATATAAACCAAAACCATTATGAGGGACTAATATTTGCCCTCACCTCCTCTTGTAATGGTGGTGAAATAGAAACCGCAAAACCCATAATACTGCTGCTTATCGTACTGGAAGCTCACCAAGCAGTTAAGCCATTTTACAGTAATTGTATGAGGTCATGATGACTACTAGTTTGCTCATTGACTGAGTGTAGTTTGCTGAGGAGTTGTCTCTTCACAATAAACAAATATAATGATAACAAATCTTGTCTTTTATACCCCTTCGATTTATATCAGGCATTATCTTAAACTGCAAGTTTAGAATTAAAATCAATCTTCACCTTCTCATATTATAAACAGCATTTAAATTAAAGGGACATGTTTTGCTACACTATTCAAATTAATTTTGATGACATACAGCCATATGAGGAATTGATAAGGTTTTGATTTCTACAGCCATCCAGGATATTGACAGTGTAGTTCTGGATAGAGGGTATGAAACCACCTCAAAATAGAGGAAAACTCAGTTACAGCAAGATAGTAGACCTACTAACTGCATGACTATTGTCATCAAACATAAATTAGCATGTTACAACAAAAACTACATAGTAGTGTTACTTTAAATTTCTATCACTTTTATTTTGCAGTGAAGTTGGTCAAAGCTAGGATAATGATCCTAGATCAGTAAAAGTACAGATGCCAGTGCCAGATGATTAAGGTAATAACTAAGGTGTCAGAAAATGCTGCTGTGCAACCAGAGTCAAATTTGTCAATTTAATGAGGGGCTAAAAGTAGGGGAATCTGGTTGTCTTCAACTGTTACTACAATTTTGCTTGGGGCCCAGATAGTCAAATGAGTGTGAGACAGTCTAATATATAGGCCTAAACCACAGTAGGCCTATAATGTAAATCATAGCTGTAAATCAGTTTGTCCTACATTTTGCAAATGTTAGAGGTTTGGTATTGTGCAAAGAGTGATATAGTGAAAAGAAAATGCTTTGGCCTCAAAGAGAGATCAAATCTATTGTTGAATCAAACCTGGTTGATTTTCAAAGCAAAAAAAGAAGTAAAGTTGACTGGTATTCAGCAGACACTTTTATAGCCTAAGTGACTCAGACTTGCAACATGGGGAATTGAACCTAGGTCACTCGATTGCCGGTTGAGTGGTGGAACCGCTGCTCCGCTATTTTTTTGTCATTATCCCTGGAAAGCAATGTTGAATGTGCTAATGAAATAATTTAATAATTTATAATTGAATAACTTATTGTTATTCAGTGCTGGTCAGCTGGTTAGTTTAGAAGGACACCAGTTATTAGGTCCAAGTGATGATAACGTGTGGATGACCACCCACTATCATTCTCATTATTTTTCTGCCATGGGAATATTTAGCTGCTCATTGATCCGTATAGTAAGACATTTTGAAATCTGGCACATTGAGATGGTACAGTTCTGTGATTCACATCAGCACCTCACTTACTCTACCACCACCAATTATTCAAATTAGAAGGTACATTCACACACACACTTCTATGTACAATGCTCCAAAAAAATTGATAGGCCCGCTGTCAGAATTCTTAGATCAAATTGAGTTCAATATTGAGTATCCACCATTGGGTATCCACCCTGTATCATCTGAACTGGGAGATTGCATACTCTGGACTGTGCTTTCCAAATTGCCAGCAACTGCAACCAAGTTTATTTTGTTTGTTTGTTTCTTTAGAGATTCTCAACATCTCCATTTACAAGGAATCCACAGTTGTTTTAAGGACTTTGTTCTCTTGTCTAATTGGTCTAATGGTCTTGGTCTTGGTCTAATTTCTTTACTTTACTTAGTTGCTCATGCATAGCTTTGAGCTTTTTGTGGTCACTTTCACACTTTCACTAGTCACGCTTTCACCTGTGCTTGATAGTTCTGATTTAGATCTTTTAGACCTACTTTTGTTCTCTCTTGCCGACATATTGTAATATTGATCAATAAAACTGTCAAGATCTTCTATGTCGGCCAGAGTGGATTTTGATTCAGGCTTACTGAAATTGATACTCTATGGATAGAGTTATTTGACGTGAAGTCTCACACCGTCTGTTCCACCATCTTTCTTCCCTGGAATGTGCTTTCCAAATTGCCAGCAACTGCAACATAGTTTTTTGTTTGTTTGTTTAGCATGATGATTTTTCTTCTGTGCTCTCCTTTGTATTTCCCCATTCTAATGACACACAATATGTTGACCTATGATCACAGGAAGTGGGCTTATATCTCTCTAAGTCTTTCATATATTGACACCAAATATGGTACATAGAATGCCCAAAACATTTGGTGATCTTTATCCTTTAGGTGTGCTAAAATCAGTTGTATGTGTAGAAACTAGTCATGATATGTATGTAATTACACATTCTGTGAAGCTTGGAGGGGGAGTGGTCTTTGGACACAGAGATTTTCTACTACGAGCCCAGTGGGACTGCATGTCCACCAAGTTTCATATGACACCCTTATTTTGGTGTCCCCGGAATCGTTGACAGATTTGCTTACAAGAAAGAACTGCCAATTTTTGCATTTTATATCTCTCATTAAGTGGCACTTGACCATCAGTGAGTGGTTTGGCATATACAGTGTTTGCCACACAAAGTGGGCTACATGCCCACCAAGCTTCACATGCCCAGTGTTTCAGTGTCCCAGTAAAGGTTGACCACATTTTACAGGAAAAAAAGACTTGCCTGATTTGCCATTAAATGAGAAAGTTATTGTGAATCAGTCCATTTTATTTTGTTTTCAAATGTTTTGATTCTCAGTATATACATGAAATATAACTATGTTTTATTATCCACTTAGTTTAGTGAATATAGTTTCAGGATCCTAACCTCACTCACGTTAGATGATTCGTAGCAGCAGGCAGGCTACTCCATCTGAATTTGCTCCGTAAGAGATTTGTTTCAGAAGACTGGACGTCATCAAAAAATCTTGCCTATGATTGGACAAAACACTTGTCTGTCATCTTAATTCAACTACTTACATCGAAACCAACCTGTTGCATCCCGTGATGCCATGCGATTTCTATTTTTTTCTGTTCCAAACAAGCATAAACGCCAGTATCTGCGGCATAATTGCCACAGTAACCGATTTAACTTGCATAATATAGATGCCTCTTTCATATATAACTGTTAGCTGTGTTTTGTAAGTTTGCAAGAGATGAGCTACATCAAAAATCCCGCCCGATGGTTCCTACATTCTCTTGGTTGGTCCGTCCATTCAATTTCGGTCCTGAAATCCCTTTCCATGGACGTGAAATCAGATGCTTGCGCCCAAGGGATCTATCAAACTGATGGAATTGTTCATTTCTGTTAATGTATGTGGAAACAGTGGTATATTCTGTGGGATGTAAGGAACTATACAGCCAGCTTGACCTTGATTCATCATTTATGATTTCCAGTGCACAAGAACAGTTGGAACTATGGGAAATTTACTGAGCTGAAATAGTACTCCAATAAAAATGTCCCACCTTTCAAACAATAATTGGTGATCTATAAACCTTTCTGGACAAACACAGCCTTGTTTTTATCTGGGCATGTGTAAAATCAGTGTGACAATGCAAATCATTTGTTTTTGACAAGTGCGTAAGATAACTCAGACATACAGGCTTCAACAATGTTGCAACATCTACCAGATCATCCATTGCAGTAAGGAACACACATGTTCTCTTTAAAATGTAATGTACAAGGCTGAAGGTTGAATGAAGTTGACTCTGCCAAGTTTATTAATTCCGCATAACAGCAAACCTTGAAGGCCTTTATCACCTGGTTCCACCTTATATCAACGTCAGTTTAAAACATACAACTCAGTTGAAGAAACCTGTGCAGCTGCTGTTATGCTGTACGACTTTCTTTTCAACTGTGGTTTTTGCTAATAACAGCTGATTCCATTGTTGCCTACACCTTCAACTTCCATTTACTATGGTTGTTACATAGTAGTTACCATTTCATAAGAGCATTGAGATAGAAAAGTGATTAGACATTTTCACCAGATCTACTCTATCGTTGTGTGTTACACAGAATAACACACTTTCTGCCAGTCAATCAAAAATTAGCATTCCATTTCTCTGGTTGAAGTTATAATAAGCTTTCAGGTAGACACAGACACACACACACACACACACACACACACACACACACACACACACACACACACACACACAAAGTCACTTTACCACACATTAAAATGCTTTAAGCTGTTTCCATTCGAAGTTTATAACTTTTAATGCCTGAATGATGCATGACTTAACAAATGACACATTGACAAAATGAATGCTTTTCCTCTGGTTTTTCCATTCATTTAACTTTATTATGATTGTACTGCTCCCACTTGATTTGGCTCATTCATTCACTCGCAGAACAAACACACACATCCGCACTTATATTTTGGAACAGTTTGTTTTTATTGTCATCTTATGTTGTTCCTGAGACTGTCACTGGGAGGCGCTGCAACACATGTTTTGCTAGTGTAGAAAGCACCACGTCTGCTGACAGTATCTGATGAAAATAAACACCAGCCCATCATCAGATGGAATGGAAAAAGAAAGTTAACAACGCATAAGAGAATCTCAAATTTTTATTCTCATCGTATTTTGTAAGTGAAAACCCTGGGACAAAACAAATGAAATTTAACTCAAAGATGAGCTCATCATATCAAAAGCAAGAGTGCCCTGAGGACAGTGACCTGTTCAAACTGGCAGTCATAGCAAGTCCAATTTTGCTTATTCCTGTGAATAGGAAATTGACGCTCATTGATGATATTCCTCATTTCCTTTGAGAGCCACTTTTTGTTGTTTAATTATCTTTGCCTGTTAACATTGGGTGTTTAGCATTATTAGATTTTGTTAATCACTAGTAATACCTATTAACT
>JAODXP020000018.1:19879501-20257001 GCA_027497455.2 Sardinella longiceps | reverse complement strand
TCACAGCCTCTCTCAAGCCTGGAAACAAAGCATCCCTTTTTGGCCAATCAGAGGCGACAGGTGCCTAAAGGTAGAGATTGTTTGCTGAGCTGTGTTTGGTGAGAGCGCTCCAATTCAAACTTTTGTCAGGCCGCCGCATTGTCTAAATCCCTACACTGTGTTAGACTTTTCTTCAGCGTCCCTCTGTCAGCTCTCCTGCCACTAACAGCAAACGAATCCAAGGCTGTCAGGCAATGGTGAGCCACTGCCTTGGAAAGAAATGAGAGGGAGAAAGAGAGACATAGTGTGTGTGTGAGAGAGAGAGAGAGAGAGAGAGAGAGAGAGAGAGAAGGGAGAGAGAGAGACTGCCTTGGAAAGAAAGAAGAAAGGGAGAGAGAGAGAGAGAGAGAGAGAATATGTGTCTTGTTAAAGTGTATTTATAGGCGCACCTGAGGCGAGACAATTAAAAACTTGCATGTGAATGGTGGAGTTGAGGTGGGGGGTAAAAAAGTGCAGGTTGCAGGTGTTTGAAAAGCAATTGGAGTGGGACCAAAGGTATGTTTTGCCAGCTCTTACACAGAGCTTGCCTTTTGAGTGTATCCTTGTGTTGGTCTACCATTGAACTGCACAATACAGTGAAAAATAGACGCACAAACATACAGAGAGTGAATGTACAATCTCCAGAAAAGATTTTTGAGAGAGAGAGAGACAGCCAGAGAGAGAGAGAGAGAGAGAGAGAGAGAGAGAGGAATGAAGAGGAACACAAGCAGTGTGAACTGCTTCTGGTTCTGTGGGTTCTTGTTTGAGAACGTAACAAAGGCTCCACACAGCATCGTGCCTGGTGAAGGAATTTTAATTAATCAATGGGCTACACTTTTGTCCACTTGCAGGCAGGCAGGCAGGCAGGCTTGTGTGGCTGGAATCTGGTTCAGTGCTTGCATATATTGTGACGAAAAGAAACAAATGGGTCTCTCCCTTGTACCCGTGAATTTTTATTGCAACCACACTGTGAAAACAAGCAAAAATATCAAAGTTAGTTATCATATTGTTCTCCTTAGGGAAAATATGTTATTTGTATTTAGAGCCTTGTTGAAACAGACACACAAAGCATGTGAAACAAATAACAATAAGGAAACTTTTCTTGTGAGATCTTTTCTTAACACCTCTTCTTCTGCATGAACACGCCATCAGCTCATATGATTTGTATTTAGTCCAATTCAACACCACACTATTTCACTGTAGCCCATGTTTGATCATTTTACTATTCCACAAAAAAGTTATAGCCAGTATTAGACTTTTGACCACAGCGTTTATAGCTACATTATGTGGACTGGAATTCAAGTTATTTAGAGATACAGATTTGATGGAATAATGTGACAAATGTTTCTGTTTTGGGGGGAACGGACTAATATCATATTTGAGCACTGCATCCTGTTGAAAATCTCAAGTGAAAGCTTACAGGAAATGAAAGGAGACATGGTGGCAACTAATGACAACAAAGTAAAATGACAACAGACCGAACCCCTCATAGCTTTCGGTGTGTTCCTGTGTCAGGGGAAGTAGTGGACCAGGCATTCTCTTCTGAAAGGAAATATGTTTATTTTAGCCTGCTAGTGCTTATGCCCACATTATAAAAACACTGATACACACTAGTCATTATCTCATCAGTGTTGGGAGAATGGTCCTACGGGAGATGCCATAGAAGCGCTGGAACCCATAGGGTTTGTTGGATCTGCAAGAGATTTAAAGACTAACAGTATCAAATCAAGGACTGCACTCGGCGCTTACTGAAGTGCGAAGATCTGTTTGTACAATCCAGATGACAGCTCTAGAATTGAGTATATTTGTTTAACCGTAATTTATTTATTAATACATAACATCTTGATTAGAGACCATGAACTCTGGGGCTTTATGGCTCTTGCCTAATGTACTGTGCATCTACGGCAGCACAGTCACGTCGCTGGTGCTGTATGCACATATGCACATAGAGTGTATTTGCACATAGGTGCACCCTTGTGGTAGATGAGGTCTTGGCAAACAGACATCCACATGCATTTACTTAAGCTGCTACTAGACCCCCCCCCCCCCAAATAGAAATAAATTATATTTTGATCTTACTGCTGTTATAGTTAGACTTATTAAGAATAGCTCTCTCGTGTGCAATTTAGACTTTATTTACTTGACAGGAGTAAAATCTGAAAAAGAGGTCCAAGAAGCTTGGCAGAATACAACAAAAACCTAAACCTCCATACAGGCAGATTGTTGTGTTTGCTGTAACTTTTCTTGGAGAGCAGAATAGCTATAGAGGGACTATCTCTCTCTCTCTCTCTCTCTTTTTTCTCTCTCTCTCTCTCTCTCTCTCTCTCTCTCTCTCTCTCTCTCTGTCTCTCTTGCTCTGCCCTTCTTTATAAGCATACCTCAGGCCCAAGCTCTCCTCGTTACACCACTTCCTCCACCAGGGCTTACCAGCCAGTCCTGTCTTATCCCAAAGCTCAGGCCCACCACCGCCACCACCACCCCCCTCATCAAATGAACTGCTCCCTAGACTGCCTGGGGGGGGCAAGAGAGCGGAGCAGGGGGAGAGAGGAGAGCGCAAGGGAGCATGAGTGAGAGATAGACTCCTCCCATCCTTCAAGTGGCAACCAATGAGAGTAGACATTTAGACTCCCACTACAATAGGTAAATGTCTTCAAAGTGAGAGAGGACAGGGCAGACTGACAGAGGGAAAGAGAGAGAGAGAGAGAGAGAGAGAGAGAGAGAGAGAGAGAGAGAGAGAGAGAGAGAGGAAAAGTAGAGAGGGAGGGAGAAGTGTGCACAAAAACCTTTGACTGCCTGAGTCACCCATGGAGTGATCTGAACAGTCAGAGAAATAGAGCAAGAAGAGAAGAGAGTCAGAGAGAGAGAGGGAGAGTCAAACTTAAATATATTTACCCCTCTTTTCATTTCATTCGTTTTTATTTTCGTGGGGATTTTTTTTTCGTTTGTTTTTCGTTTATTTTGTTTTCTCTTAAAAGTGGTGGAGGAGCCCCAAGCACGAGGTGAGATGTTGGCACTACTCCTGATGCTGTTACAGATTGCCAGCAGAGCGCAGGCTCATGGGACTCAGAGTGCCACTCTGCCTGCCAGTCGCTGCCCCGCGCCGTGCCAGTGCCAGGAAGATGGGATTCTACTGATTGTCGACTGCTCGGAGCTCGGACTATCCACAGTGCCCGGCAACCTCAGCCCCCTGACGTCCTACCTGTGAGTACGCTGACCTCTCTCTCTCTCTCTCTCTCTCTCTCTCTCTCTCTCTCTGTCTCCTTCTTGTACTCCTTGTACGTCTGTTAGTCTGCTACTGCTCGCCCATGTAAACATCACACTGATGAGAGAGGAGAACGTGAGTGTGTGTGTGTGTGTGTGTTTGTGTGTGTGTGTGTGTGTGTGTGTAGGTCGTAGTCACCACTCTGTTGGCTTACCCACATGTTTGCCACAGATTTGAATATGGCATGGATGGATGATACATGACTGCTATATGAAAGAAAGTGCCATGTGCCAAATGAATGACCATGAGGGGTTTTGTAAGTGGACTAGATAAACTTACTGTAGGATCTGTGTTGATAGATGTGTTGAATTTACATACATTACAAGAGTCACCACCAGTTGCTCTGAGGGGGCTGAATGGGGGTAGAGGGGCGTAAAGGGAATTTTGGGGTGGGGGGGGGGCGTAAGTGTGCAATCCCACTGACTGCTTACTGAGGATGGGATCCAGTATGAAGGGGAGGGGGTGGGACAGAGAGAAAGAGAGAGAGAGAGGGATAGAGAAAGAGAGAGAGAGGGAGAGAGAGATGGTCTGGAAAGGGGGCTGCTTTTCAGGATAGGGTTTCCTGGAGCCCCACAGAGAGGCTGCCTTATTAAGTCAGTGATAAGTCAAAGGCACTCCAGATGTCCCCTGATTGTGAATGATGACGCAGGGGGACGCAACTGATCCACCCCAAATTCATCCCACTCATGTGTATTAGTCACAGTCACAGGCGATTTCATGGGGTGACCCTCTGAAATACAAGGTCACCCTGCACTTAGAGTTCTCCAACTTTATTCCTCATTTCATATACTTTGTCTCTGTCATGTTATCAGACTACTTATTGTGGGAAAAAAAAAAACATTTTATCATCATTTTATCATTTTGTCATACTGTATGTACATTATTTGAAATGACAGCATGCCCACAAAGACATATTCTGTTTCACATACAATTTTTGTGCCTCTTGTACAAAGTTGGGGAAAATGATTCAGTGTTAGTAGTCACTGTAAGATCAAAGAAGTGAAGCTGAGGTTAAAAGTCCACCCCTGTATCGGTTAGGTCTTAGGGGCAATTGGCCCAGTCTCAGTTATACGCCCTTACAGACTGGAAGTCTTAAATGCAAGTGCACGCTAAGTTTGCTAGGGTTTAGGGCTATCCTGCTGTCAGAATCTGAATTGTGTGAGAGCTTAGTTGCAAAGGGAAGTACCCATAGTTCATAGCGTTGTGATGTGACAAACTGGAAAAAAATTACTCATCAAAAAAAGCACCTGTGAACACTTTTTGAAACTACAAAAGCGCGCAGAGAGCGCAGATCTCCGCCAAGGCAATGTGGTCACAGACACAAAATAAATTCCAGATCATGTTTTGGACCACCAATCGCCACCAAAATCGAATCAGTTCTTGTTTGTCCCAATATACACATTGTCTGAAAATTTCATCCAAATCCGTGCAGTACTTTTCGAGTTATCCTGCTGACAGATAAACAGACAAACAAACAGACAAACCAACGCGACCGAAAACAAAACCTCCATGCTGGAGGTAATTAAACAGAAATGGAGACGGAAGTGTGGTTGCAACCTGACTGTAGTGTTAATTGAATGTTTTGTCACAGGTGGTGTCCCAATCGTGCAAACTGCTTGGTGTGCACTCACAGCCTTGCAAACTCATTCACTGAGCAGCGTTAGTCTGTGAGGGCTTAGGGCTCAGGCTCAGGGAGGACATTTGTATTTGTCATTCATGCTGAAGTGCTAAACTGGCAATAGTGCAGAAATCAAAATAAATTCTAACAGAACAAAAACGAACGAAACCTGTTCTTTCCTCAGTTACAACTTTAGTAGTGGCTATTTTAACGGATCTATTATTGTGGATCCCAGTATATGATGTTGGCATACACTGTATCACATTCAGTGCTGTAATCAGATCCATGGTTTTCAGAAAGGTGCTGGTGGAGGTGCCGTCCCAGCCACTAATAGTCCTGCATCTGTCCAACAACAATAGCAGCAAAAGCCCACAGGAGAGACCTCAGTGCTGGTGCTGTTGGTCTTGGCCTAATCTTGTCAGCAGGTTCTTAGGCAATCACTTTGACATTTACAGTCACTTTTTATAAAGTAGCAGTTATCAGCTGGTGACTGGCTCAGAGAGAGAGAGAGAGAGAGAGAGAGAGAGAGAGAGAGAGAGAAGTGGCATAAAGAAGTTTGCCCTCATGTTTGTCTCTGTTCCTCTTGGCCATGATGGAGTGCTTACATTCCAAGGCAAAGCTTTGACTTAGTAGAGCGTGGGTAGGCACTGTAGAGGCAACAGAACAAACTTCATTTCCAATAACAAAAACTCAGCATTTTTTTAAGAAAGAAGAAAAAAAAGAGTAGAAGACTATCACTGTTCATTGGCTCATTTCCACCACACATTTTCTTTTCTCTTCTTTTTTTTTCTTGGATCAAAGTCAGCCTCAAACAATGTTACTCGCCCATCTCCTGTTTCGTGTCAGAAGGTGCTGCGTTTGTGTGTGTCCCGCGTGTTTGCACAGCAGCCCATTTCTGCCTCGTCACACTGCCGTGAAACACGCCGGCTGCGGCTGTATCTTATCGGCGTGATGGTTGATTGATCGCAGATAGCTCTCCGCCTTCGCCTTAATCAGACAAGACGTTTGATCTCGCAATCTGCAGCATCAAAGAGCAAACAACTGAAGGTGTCTGTCAAAGAGCCCCTTCTCCTGGCTGGCTGAGGAACACAGCGCTCAAATAAATATTGACTCAAGCTAAGCGCTACTGAAAGCTGATTGTTGAGATCTCCTGGTAGGCTTGTGCAGCATTGGGAAATAGGCAGGTATTCCTCACACACAGTGTTTGTTGACGTCTTTCTCTATCCGTGAGGTGGAAAGCACAATAAAGGTTTGGATTGCAGATGAAAGCCTTTTATCCCCGTCAAAAAGTTGTGTTTTCCCCTGGTGTATGGTTGTGCTACTTTGACTTTGGGCTTTGATGTACAAGTAATTCATTATACTTGAGAAAACTGTATATCACTTATAAGCTTGATGTACACTCAGGTACTCTCAAGTGCTCAAAGTATAGTTTGCCAAAAAACAATCCCCGCTGACAAAATAAAGTTGTGATTGCACAGGCTGGAACCTGTTTGCTATTTGCTGTTTTAGGTGGGTTGCATTTTGGTGGGTTTTGGGTGGGTTGTATTTTGCCAAACTAAAGCTATCCACACTGAAAGAACACATTCATACACACACACACACACACACACACACACACACACACACACACACACACACACACACTTGAAGGACTGTATGTCCACTGTGGTACACTGGGCACTCTTTTAAACAGTAAGCTGTGTGAGACACTTCAGCAAGGCGTAGCTGCCATGATTTAGTATCATTTGGCCAAATGGGACAACAGGTGCCCCAAGGCATGGAAAAAATGTGTCACACCGAAAAATTGTTTCTGGAAGAGGAGGGTGTTTTAAACTCAAGTGGGCACGGAAAACATCAAACGGGACAAATGTTGCTCGCTTGCTTGCTTGCTTGCTCGCTTGCTGCTTTTGCACACTCCAAACTCACCCTCTCGGCCACGGCCATTCCATATGCATTCCATTCCACGGTCTGACAGACGTAGCATTGTAGTAGCAGCAAATGGGTCAGTGTCCTCTACTGACATATGCGTCAATGTATAGATGGCTGTGGACCTGCACACGTGCTACATACGCATAGAAAGGGGTGTTGTCTCAAGCTCCTTGTAGTATCTCTATGGATATTAAAAATTGTGGTCTGTTAGAGGATTTTTAGTATTTGTATTTTGGTTCAGTAATGTCAGTTTAAAATGTCTAAGTATGAGTGCATAGAAATGGCTAGGCCTGGGTTTTCTCTTTTTTAGACAAGTTTGACCAGTGGCTGTGGAGATGAATAGTTCCCAAAGAGAGTTTATAGGGTTGCTTTTACTGTAGTTGGTGCCTGTTGAGATCCAATGGCAATGGATGTGCTGTAGAGAACTTCAGTTCAACTGCTGGGACTTCTCAGTAGAATAAACTGAAAAGTATTCATATTGAAGGTTTTGCTAGCATTTCTTGCCCATACGGCTCAGATATACCACAGACACACATTGTTTCAAAATGATTGGTTTTGTGTGGAACTCATTTAACACACATACACACACACAAACACACACACACACACACACACACACACACACACACACACACACACACACACACACACAACATACACACACACACACACACACACACACACACAAATATGCAACATTTTCAAAAACCACTCATGGGCAAAGTGTGTGTGTGTGTGTGTGCGTGTGTGTGTGTGTGTGTGTGTGTGTGTGTGTGTGTGTGTGTGTGTGCATCACATGGTTTTAATCAGAACATGATGACAGTTCTTCAACGATTGTTTGCCTCACCTCATACCTTTGTGTACTCCGCGTATCTCGGCAACAATATCTCCACGTCAGGGCCTAATGAGGTATCTAACACTTGCATGAAAAAGACGCCTGAACTCACAGATTTTGGCAGCCGTGCTCCAGGGGCCCCGATGATGCAACGTTAGAAGGACATTACCTCACCAGTGCTGAGGAATTACACCTGAGACTCGGGGCTTAAGTGGTGCAGCCAAAAGCAACATCTCGCTTTCACCCAGAAATGACCCAGCTGAGCCGCACAACACGTCTGCAGGGTGGATAGGGGGAGGCAGGGAGGACTGCCACCATTGCCCTCAGGGGCTCTGTGTGTGTGTGTGTGTGTGTGTGTGTGTGTGTGTGTGTGTGTGTGTGTTTGGGGGGGGGGGGGGGGGGGGGTTCAGAGGCTTCTTTCTCTTCGCCAGAAAGAGGCTTCTGCAATCGGAACCGGCTGAGAGGATTTTGTCTTCTTCTTGGAATCTTTGTGCATACTTAGAACGCGCTTTCCTTTTTTTTCTCTCCCTCTTTCTCTTTTTTTGGACCCCACCATCACTGTTTTATGAGAATGGTTCCTGACAGAGACGCATGCATTGTTTGCAAGCTGGATTCTGTTATCTGATGAGATATGAAAGCTGTTATTTATTGATTTATAGCACAGCATCATTTCTGCCATACGGGTCTAGCCTGAGAAATGCTATGATGCAATCCCATCATGTTTAGGTTCAGCTCATAGATTTGGCTCTGAAGGCATGGAATCACCTCATAAAATTGTACCTCATGCCATATTCAAAGAAATATCAGGAAAATGTTGAATCCTGTGCATTGCATTTCAAGCGTTTAGGAAAATATATTGATAGCTGTCAGTAAATAAGATGTATGTGGGTGTGTACAAGAGAGTGTATATCGGTCTGTGCATGTGTGTATGTGCGTGTGTGGGTGTGTGTATGTGTGTGTGTGTGTGTGTGTGTGTGTGTTCTCATATATGAGACCTTTCTCAAGGCCTCCTTACCCTGCTGCAAGGTTAAGAGGAAGTGACCTCAGAAACACTTCTTTGGTCACTGACCCATATACCACTTGGGGAAGAGGAGGCTGGGGGCCCTCCTTCACCCATATGCCTTAGGCTCTGGTCAGCCAGCTGGCTATTGAAGGTGAGGACCTCCCAGGTTCCCGGTGACACTGACCATAGCCTCACGGGCCTTCAGTGGCCCCTGGGACAGGACGGCCATTTTCTAAATAAACACTAATTAATGCGGAGTAGGGCCGAGAATTGAAGGCACATGTTTTCGTTTACAGTACGGCCTCAATTTCCACTGCTCTGAGCCAGGAACCTGTTATCAAGGCCTGGATAGAGATTTTGTACGTGTGTGTGTATGCGTGCGTGCGTGCGTGCGTGCGTGCGTGCATGCGTGCGTGTGTGTGTGGGCGTGTCTGTCTGCGTGTCACTCGTTTGGAGGCATGAAAGGTTATCTGGTTGGAATGCCATAAATCCATCCATGGACTTCACAGGCTCTGGGGGTGCTTGTCATCCAGTACATACAAAGTGCTAACACTTTGGCTCTGAAAGTGTTTCTAAACACAATCTGTATGTCAAGCGTACTAGTAGTGGCTCCAGTGCATGCATTTATTTTGCATCAGACCTTCATTTTCTGTTGAACTCGCAGTGTATCATAAGCTTTGATTAAGAGTTAGATATTTATTGTCCTGATACTGTTTAAATGGAGTTAAGAATTAAGTAATATAATAATGATTCCTATAATTGTCATTAGTCTTTCAGTGCTGCTACAGTAACAAAACATGAACATTGAATCGTACTCACTCCACTGATCACAGACAACCTATAGCTATGCCTCTCATGGCATAATATTGTTCAAATGTACAGTATAATAAGGACTTTTACGGAAAAATTGTAAAATAAATTACAGCTCTTTTGACGGTTGATTTTGTAGTAAAAGCTATCTCAGTTCTCTCTGGTTCTCTCAAGCTCTTTCCACATCAGATTCCACCACTGTTAAGAAATCCTGGTGATAATGCATTCAACCGTTCTGGCAGAGGCCTTCCAAGTGAATATTCGGACGCAGGACCTCAGGTCTTATCCCAGAGGGCGCTGAGGGAAGAGTTAAGGCCACCGCACACCGGTTCAGACACAGTGCTGAGCACTCTGCTTCCAACATTCGATTCCATTGTTTTCAATGCAACCCCGCACACCAGTGCCGAACCGTTCCGATTGTGAATTACGATTCAAGTCTATTTTGTCGGAGCCGCCCATTGACATCCAATGTTATTTATCATGCTACGGGGCTAGGTTCGGGGCGAAATTGTCGGATTCTAAAGTGCTTCACAATGCTGTCGGAACCGGTGTGCGGCCGGCTTTACACTCCCTTTTACCATTAAACGTCCTGCAGTAGTCTGTAATGGCTCTGGAATACTGCACAGAGAGGCTTCAGTGCTGAAGCGTTAGGGTGAAAACGTGCATTACATTTGACGTGTTCTGCAGAATTTATTATTGCTCTCTAGTTACCCATCAACCATCCATTACTAACGTCCAGAGTCGCCAAAAAGTAATACTCAAAGTTCAAAAAATATATGAAACACATGGATGTGTTTGGCTGAAACCGGGGCACTACTTTTTTTTTTTAAGTAGAGCAGAGTGAGAAAGAGAGAGTGGAAGAGGGGAAAAAAAGAACAAAATTCCAAATGTCGATGGGGTATCTGGCATGGTGTGGTTAATAAAATCTCCAGCTGAAAAACTTGACAGTTTACAGAGATAAGTCTGTTTGGTGGGCCAGGGCTTCACTTTGGGTCCTCTACTACCCTCAACAAGAAACAGGTGAATCTAATGAATTGCGTCTGCCAGGAGCGGAGCCTGCACAGGCTGGGACGCAGCATTTTGATTGTAACCACAACTCCCAATTCTACGGTGCCGGTTTGTTTGTGACTATGTTTGATATTTGTGTCAAATCATGTTAGCAGGAATTATGGCAAGACAATGTATGATAGCCTTGGAGTACAGCCTTGTGACTTGTGAGGCACAGAGCTTCGACTTTTGTGTATTGTACATGCAGGTGACTATGCTCTTCTTCTTCTTCTTCTTCTTCTTCTTCTTCTTCTTCTTCTTCTTCTTCTTCTTCTTCTTCCAATTGTGTTTTGGAATATTCTTGAAAGGTTCTAAATTCCCAAACGACCTCTGGAATTTGCCACCCAAATGTGCAGTGTAAAGTCTAGATCTCAGAGAGAGAACTTTGCTCACACACCGCACTGCACTCAGTTTAACACACAAGCAGGCAGACAGACAGAAATTTGTTTATTTTTGCACTGAGTATTTTCTCTCAAAGATTCAAAAAGATTCAAGAACACCCATAATGTATTTTCTGAACTTCATGGTAAATTCACCCCATGAGCATATTTTTAGCAACAAGAAACCTACATTTTTTGTCAGTCTTCAGGGATGTTTTGTCATGTTGCACGCACAAGTGCGCACACACACACACACACACACACACACACACACACAAACACACAAACACACACACAGAATCACACAAGGAGAATCACACACTTATCTCCAGCCTCAAACAAACATATGAGTAATTGCTCATTTCCCCCAGTTACCTAGTGAAACAGCACCAATTAGTGTGCTGTAAAGGCAGCTTTAAAATAGTCTGAGTCAATGCAGGATAAATAAACTGCTCCGACCTACCGCACACTCCCACATCTCTCGAACAGCTGTAAATAAGCTCAGGGAAGGAGGAGAGCAGGGGCCAGTCTTATAAAGATCTGCCTACCACATGACAGAGGAGACAACACAGACTTATGCAATACAGTATAGGCTTCAAGAGAGAGAAAAAATAACAACCCTCTTACATCTCTATGCGCTTAGGTCAACCTAATGCTCACTTTTTCCCACTTCCTACAGACCACACCAAAACTTTCACAGGCACACGTTGCTACAAGGGGATGGAAATGGGTGGACATGGCAGTATAAAATATTAAAGAGCCGTGTGACTTTGAACACTGGGAATGAAAGGTGCAGGCGATGTTTGTGGCGAGACAAAGAGAACATGGTGGGTGGGATTTTCATACAGACAGATAATGGAATGAGAGGCTGGGACGTTTGAATACACCTCCACACAACACCATTTAAAATTACCTTTTTTTTTCTTTCTTTAGGACAGTGTAATGTGGAAATCATATTCACTTTAAATGATTCATAACTAAAGTGATTAAAATATATGGTGCTTTAAAGGTCGACGTATACACTCCACAGATGCGTCATAACTGCAGGATTACTCTCTCAAACACAACTGATCATACAGCACACGTGTCTATTCAGGAGTTACGCCTCCTGGGTTTCGAATTCTTTATCTTTATCCGGTTAACTCCTTGTCCTCAACTTGACACTTAGACCACGTCACTGCTGGGGAAAACTATGACCTGATGGGAGTTTAAAATGTCATAACCTCAAAAGTATGCTGTATAATAGATATAGTATGAAGATAACTCCACATGTGTCGCTTAATCTATGCCACAAGTGCAGAGAAGTGATCTTTTGTTCTACATTTACATTTATCCATTTAGCAGACGATTTTCTCCAAAGCAGCTTTCAGAAGAAGATTAACATTCAAGATACAACTTTACTTTGATTTGCATAAAATGGTGATAAAAGTATAAGACAATGTAAATGTGCATTTACATTGTAAAAAACATTGTATTAAGTGTGACATTACATCGCAGCATTATATTTAGAGTAAGGGCCAAACCAGAAACCATTCATTCATGTAAATAGTAAATCAATGCAAATGATGTAAGGTGTCTGCTGTGCACCTTTGCACTGTGGTTAAACCATCACAGAGGATCTGGGCCCTATCAGAGTGTGATCACTCTGATCTTAGCGGACACGTTTGTCGACATTGCACTATTAGCAGTCATGTGCACACAGTATAAATCCTCTGAGTATAAAGGAGTTTAGGGTTGATATGACACATAGCCACTTCGGACAGAGGTTCATAGTGGACGTGTTGTTTTCAAATGAAAACCGTAAACATGCTTGTTTTCCAGTATCAAGTTTTTTTTTCATGCAACGTTAAAAACAAATTTAGGAAATGGTGAAAGTTATTTCCACTTTGGCTTGGTATCATGCGGTACTTTCACAAAATGTCCTATAATTTTGGGCAAAGCTTTCTTTGAAATGCTAACAAGGCAACTGTCTGACACAGCGCCGCCGGTTAATCCCTCTTGTATTTTCTCGTTTGGCCGAGAATCCTCAAGGGCCGATGTCATTTTCTGGATCCGAGGTCTTCCAAGCCACCCAAGTTTTGCAGAAACAGCCTTGCGGTTTCGTTGGGATGGCTCCAGTCCTCGTCGGCCGTTTTGTCTAGAGCCGCGAGATCAGAGGACAGTTGTTTAACAAGTGAACCATGAGGTATGCAAGACGAGGCAGCATCCCAAAAAAGCTTACTACAACATGTCCCCATCTTCAGATAGAGCTGTAATCCAAACAAACTTGCCGCGATGCTGATTTAACGCTCAAGTAGCACTCCACCATCAACTGAGCACTTGATGTGTTGTATCTTACCTAAAGAGCCGTCCACATCCTTTTGTCCTAGGATGCAAATCACCACGCCGATCTGAGATCAAGAGAATTGTAAATGAGACCCTTGGATGTCTCTCCCTCTCTCTCCCTCCCTCTCTCTCCATCTCTCTCTCTTTCTTTCTTTCTCTCTTCTCCACTCTCTCTCCCTCTCTCGTTGGCGTGTTTGTGCACTGTCTGCCTACTTTTTCTTTCCCTAACGACCTGAACACAAAAATAGCGCTGCTAACACTTGAAGATAATTTTTTTAGACTCTTGATTGAAAAGTCAGCCCGTATTTCAATTTTATGTCAAATGAGCTGTCCTCACTGTAAAGGATTGGGGTTATTTGAGGTTTGCCTTGAAGTCCCTTCTGAGCAATGAGTGTGAGCTGTGTACTTTTGAAAAAATAAATAAATAAATTATATCGGTGAGTAATGGAGTATTGAAATATTATTTTTTTGGTTATTTTATGGTTGCAATCCAGGAATACATCTGCAGTAATTCCCACCTCAGACAGTATTCTAATATGAATGGATGGAACTTTTTTTATTTATTTTTTTACTTGCATGCTTTTTTTTCTTTCAAGCTAAATTGGACTTCTTTCAGTCTGCACTGCAGCAGACAAGTTGTTTGGTTAAGAAGAGGGCATTACTATGTTGAGTGGACAGAACTAAAGTGAGAAGCTAATATCTGGGTCTGAGGTCGTTCTTTCAACAGTAATTTGTTAGATTAGTGCCTGTTTTGCCGTGTTCATGGATCATATTGGACTTAGCACCTGGCTACTCTTGACTTCTGCTGTTTGCATGGTTGTGGAATGGATATTGGCTGAACAGATGACTAGCTTAAAGTTTAGCTATTTTGTCCATGCTCTCAAAAACTTGCCTCTTGGCCTCACCAACACTATCAACTAAGATGTACTGTATTAGCGCAGGGGTCTCCAACAGGGAGCTCAGGACCTACCAGTACCTCGCCACCTACGTGAGTGTAGCTCTCCAAAGTAAATGTAAAGAAATTTCATTAGAAGTCTCAAAACATTTTTTTAAATCTCTGTGAAATTAAATTCAGACATCCTGCCCTGTCTGCTACAAAATTAATGTGTTAGTATTAGCACAGATGAGATTGTGTTTTTGTGTGTGTGTGTGTGTGTGTGTGTGTGTGTGTGTGTGTGTGTGTGTGTGTGTGTGTGTGTGTGTCTGTGCTTCAATGTAACGTTCCTTTTTTTTTGTGTGCGTGTGTTGGGATGTTCCTTTTCCAGACTGAATTTTTCCAATTGAGTCACGTACGTTCCCTTCCCTTCCACCAAGGGGGCAAAAAAAAAAAAAAAAAGCTTGGCCTTTATGTAATGTTACAGGTTAGGGCCATATCTGGGCCAAATGTTCCTGCTGTATGTTTATGGGGACCCAGATAGTGACTGACACCAGATCCGGCCCTGATCCGACAAGGACCTGTGGAATGATCTGGAAAGGAAAGCCTGCAGTAAACCTGCAGCTGTCATTCCGCCTCGCCAGTGGGCACACTCCTGAATTTATTGCAATAATCGTCACCCTAGGCAACGCATTACCCCAGCTCTCATCTACGGAGAAGCTTTGAAAAATGTTCCCTTTGATACTTGATTAGAGAGAAGATTGAGAGGTTGCTTGGAGTCAGAGCTAGTTGAGTGTGGAGAGTCATAATAAGCTGCTTTCTCACCCTCACACACACATACACACACACACACACACACACACACACACACACACACACACACACACACACACACACGGAGCTCACACACTAGTTTCCCTTGAGGACTTAATAGAGGTTTATTGGTTTATTATTATATGTGGTCACTTCTTTTGAAACTCTTTTCAAAGATTTTGCTCATCTTTAATTGATAGCGAATGTTCTAGGTTTAAGCATGGAATTGAAGTCCTAGCTGTGGAAACACTGACAGACATCATCCATAGTTTTGCTTAGTGTACCATAGTTGTATACACAACAAATCTATGCCATTCAGTTGAAAAAGCTTGCTTTTGCCATGTCCAACATCTTTCTCCATCATGAACGAGGCCATATTTATACATACATTTATAAACTGGGACATTCTGTGAGTTCCTGAAATTCAAAGCAATAGCACATTCTAAACAAGAGTCAGAAAAACCAACCGCATTCGATTCGCATACCTTTCACCTCCACTCACCTGTTGAATATTTGAAAAAAAAAAAAAATCAGTTTTGTCCAATAAACACAATGAGAGCTTGCATTACAGTCTTCATTCCAGGCATCCAAACCTCTCACCAAGGCCACCACCAAGGCCCCCGGCCCCCCGTATGTAAGCATTCGGCCAGTGGAAAGTTGGTCTCTGGAGCAGCATGTGTGGCATGAGTGGCGGGCATTGCGTGCCAGGCCTGTAGCACCCCCCCCCCAGCCCCCAGCCCCCAACCCCCCACCCAGGGGAGCGCTGGGGGTGATGTTGGCAGTAGGGATTCTCTTGCCCCGGCCTCCTGTCTCCTGCCAGAGGATGAGGCGAAGGCAGAGAGAGGAAAGGGCCATCATCACCTCAGCTCAGCACTCGAGTGTTCAAAGGGCTCCAGACTGAAGCCGAAGGGGGTGGTGGGGGGGTGGGGGTAGGGTTGGGCATGGTCACACTCATGTCACACACACGTGCCTGCTCTCTCTCTCTCTCTCTCTCTCTCTCTCTCTCTCTCTCTCTCTCTCTCTCTCTCTCTCTCTCTCTCTCTCTCTCTCTCTTACACACACACACGCACGCACTGACTCAAATAGATAATGACCCACATCGGATTGTACTCTCTTTTCCACACTCACACAAAGACGAGAACAGCTTCATACAAATCTTCTCTTCCCCTTTCCTTCCCAGTCAGGAAAAAAATGGCCATGCTGGATATGATGAACATGGTCAGGACTCAGGAGTAACCTCATGGGCCCCGGATGTGTATAGAGTTGGAGGGCATAGATGAGACAGGGGTGACTGATGAGAGATTAGGGTTAGAGTTCACTCGCTAGAGGGAAACCGCAGCATGATTTGTGAGCAGGGCCCGAGGTGATTAGCAGGCTGTATAGAGCAGAGGTGTTAGACCATTTACTTGCTTCCTGTCTGAGTTTTATGTGGACTTAAGAATGGGTGAGATTTTCTCAATTTGCTCCAATGAATGTTTTCCTAAATTGCTTGTGAGACTGAAAGTCCCTCACTATATCTTCCAATAACTAATGTAACGTTATGCTATCTTTAGCCTTAGTACCCAACATCTCCAGTACTATTTGCATCGTACCAATTTGCAGTGTCATATAAAAAAAACATGGATATATTACTGTCATACTTAAACAATGAATGTCTACAGCAGTTTGCTTAAAACCTACATTTTAAGGACATCCTAAGTGGTTTGATGAGGGGTTGATGTTAAACCTCATGAGTATTAGATTTCATATTGTGGTGTGCAGCCGCGAGCAGTCATACATCCTATTAGCGACGTGTAATAATTCATGAGGGCACTTGCGGCCTCCAGCTTTACAATGTCTAGGGATGCCAATCTCTCTCTCTCTCTCTCTCTTTTCTCCCCCCCTCTCTCTCTTTCTCTCTCTCCTCATCTGTCTCTCTCACTCTGCATCCATACAACTGCCTCAAACTCTGAGACCCCACTCAAGTCTTTTCCTTTCCCCCACAGCAACCCTCACAGTGTCTCTGGGGTCTGTGTTCATCAGAAAAGGCAAAGACAGAAAGAGGGAGAGAGAGAGAGAGAGAGAGAGAGAGAGAGAGAGAGAGCTTGCTCTCGCTTTGGAAACCACAAACTGCTGTCATTATGTGACGCACCACAGTGGTGACGGCTAACCAGAGTCTGGCCGGTGGAAGAAACCGCTACAAGGCGAATTAAGAAACCGGGGAAAATAAGTGCATGGCTGTGTGTGGACCACCCAGTCTTTGCCCACTGAGGGAGACCGCAGGAGCAGTGCTGCTCCGCACCCCTCCAAACCTCTTGCTCCCTCACTCCCTGTCATACCCAGAGAGTCAAGGGAACGACTATGCCTTGGCACTGGCAAGAAGCGGGGGAAGTAAAAAAAAAAAAAAAAAAAAAGCCCATGATCTCGACTTTGTGACACATCGTTTGCTGCTTCCACTGGCACCAGCCCTGTTTTAGTCTTAGTTAATGTAATGTTCTGTCCCTCCATTTTTTTTTAAGCGTCCCCCATTTCATCCAAAGGGTGTGCTGTTGGTTTTGGGCTACTGTACAGAGTGGCATGAATAAAGTTTTATTGGCCTGAGTTCTACACCGCTGATATATCACTCATGAGAGCTGCAGCTTTAGCTGTATGGTGTTTGCTTGGGAAGCTAATAGTTTCAGGCAGTAGTGTGTGGTGTGTGTGCTTGCGTGCATTTGTGTGTGTGTGTGTGTGTGTGTGTGTGTGTGTGTGTGTGTGTGTGTGTGTGTGTGTGTGTGTGTGTGTGTGTGTGTGTGTGTGTGTGTGTGTGTTGAGGGGGGGATCTTCATGATCATAATCACTTCCACTGAAACAACCACGTTTCCTGATCACATTCCTTTTCATATCTGTCTCTCTCTCTCTCTTTCTCTCCCTCTTTTGCTATTTCCTTTCAAAATATTTCCATTTACTTTGTCTTGCTTGCCCATTATGTCAGTAGAGCGATGGTTATCACTGGTGACCCAGGTTAAGCGCTTGGAGTAAACACGTCTGCCAGAACGCGCAGAGCAGAGCAGGGCAGAGCAGGCCCCCCAGGCCTCACCGAGACGAGACAGCCAGGCATGCTGGGAGCGCGCAGCCCAGCCACGCTGGAGTGCCTCTCACTGGGACTGGCGTCCTATCAAGCCTCAGCATCAGGCTCCTGGCTCCAGAGATCTTGCTCGTTTGGCGGCCCCCTCAGTCTCTCCTTCGACTTCCCTCCTCGGCTCTTTAGACACCCTTTCTCCCCCCCCACCTCCCTCTACCCCCCTCAGGCACACTAAAGGAGAGGGTGGTGGTGGTGGTGGTGGTGTGGAGGAGCCGGATCCAACAAGAACCACTCTGCCCACAACACCAAAGGCTCTTTTTGCTCTTTTTTTCCCCTATTTTGAATGGTATCCCTCCCTCCCTCCCTCCTAACCATTTCTCACCCGCCACCCCCTCGGTCTCTATTACTTCTGTTTTCCTTTGATCAAATCCGAATGCATCTTTCTGTAAACTGCCAGTCAACTTAGGTAAGGCAGAGCAGAGCCTCATTGAGCCTTATTTTTTTTCTTTTCGTTCCTCTGTTCCACAAGAGTTGTCTGTAATCATAATTTACTAGACACGCACTGGGTAATTCACCTGGGAGCCATGTTTTAACAGGAGGAGGTTGTGCCTTCTTCTTCTCAGGTAAAACGGGTGTGGCAGGTGGGGGGGGTGGGGAGTGGTAGGCCAAAGGGGAAGTCAAAGAAGAGAAGCACTTCTTTGCACACTGCTTGGGGCTCCTCACACCTTGGTGTCTTGCCAAGAGAGGTTGTTTTCTTTCATTCGCTCTTTTTTTTTCTTTCTCTCGCTCAAAGGACTGAATGAAAAGAGAAGAATACCTGTAAGGAGGAGTGCGCTCCAAGTGTGTGTCTTCTAAAGAGAGTCAACTAATATTTCTCAACAAAAGTGGCGCGATCGAAGAAATGTGAGAGCAGCACAGCACAGTGAACAGCTCTTTGTTAGAAACAGGTCCAAAAAAGGCACAAGGTTGATGGATCGAAGTTTTACTGCACTGTTAATGGTAATGAACTTTGTTGTAATCGGAGCGATATTAGATTTCTCTGGAACGTGCATAGGCGTCTAATGCTGCTGAGCCACAGACTGCTGTTGGCATCAAGCTCTGGTACATCAAGACTTGGAGCCCATCTGTTGCTTAGACTGGGACCATCAGGAGTAATCAGTCCACCCTGTAATACTAGCTGCAGTCTGTATTAAGGAAAATAATAAAGACGGGAAGATGGAGTTTTCTTTTCATTCTTTCTTTCTTTCTTGTCTTTCTTTCTTTTATTCTTTTCCTTTCTTTTTTTTTTTTTCTTTTTTTGTCTTTCTTCTCCATTGCACAATCCTGGCGTTGACTCAGAGGGCCATTATGTTCCACTTCTTCTTCTTCTACTGACAGGTTGGGGGCTGATACTCCCGGGTCAGCCAGGTCAATCAACAGGTGTAGCCTGCCGCAGTCAGTCAAAGCAAATTAAAAACATCCCATAATGTTCACTTAATACTATGGTAACTCACAGATCTCAGTTACTATCCTATTAACCTCTTTCATGTACAATAAATCGTGGAAGATGGCTTAATATATGTAATTGATCCTCAGTTGCTCATCTGGGAGGTGCATTTGTTTGCGTATTTTTTTTGGTCTCCGTTTCCTTTTAGTTTGTATTGCCTCATCATCCTAGCATTTCCTCCGAGGACACTGTCATTGAAAGTACTGCGGGCTCTTTGTTGTGGGTAGACCTTGGCAGCAAAAATGGGATGCAGTGGGCAGGGCGAACATAAGAGCCGCTTCCGTTCAAAACAAAGGTGCAGTTATCCCAGAGGGCCAAGGAGACAAGGGAGGGTGGGGTGGTGGGGGGTAGGTTAGACAGCCATGAGGCTTCCCTTGCCCCACCTTAAAAGAGCTAAAGACCGTGAGCTAAGGGACAGATGCTGGGTAGGGGTTGGTATTATGGCAACAATGGCCTCAGAAAAGAGAGACAGAAAGAGACAGAGAGACAGACAGAAAGGAAACAAAGGTGACTGTGTACTCCGTGGTAACATCCTGATCCCGCCTACAGAAGAAAGGGGACCTCAGTTTCGGTGTCGCCGCTGGAGAGACTGTCCCCAGTCCTGGAGACATAGATAAACAGGAAGATGAGAGAGAGCAGGTGGTTGAGAGTCGCTGACAGAAGCCAGCCGGTTGGCTTGTACATGTAGTTGAAAGCTGCCAGACATTTTTAGGCCCTTGGCTTCTGTTTCCGATGTAACTACACAATGAAAACTTTAGGGCTTTTTTCTAATTGTTGAGAGATTTCATCATTAATATTTATTTTGCTCACCTTTATAGTATTCCTTCTTCTGTTTGAGAACATTCAGCGCAATCTCTCAACCTCTAGTGCAGCCATACTTGGTCTAACACCATTCCGGCTGATTGCACCTTTGGCTTTCCCCCATGTTGGCCTTCCATTCTCTCTCTTTCCCTCTTGCCATTTTGGAAATGACTCCATATTGGGGACACATCTTGGGGGTGTGGAGGACAGTGAAGGTGGAAAGGCAATGGGGGATTGAGTCGGGGGAGAGGGGGATTGGTGGCTGTGCACAAGTTCACATTGCACAGATTCCTCCTCATCCATGGGAACCTCTGGTCCCTGCCATGTCAGTCGCCCCTCTCTCTGTTATTCCACAATGGGGTCTTTGTGCAAGGGGACTAGGCCCAAAACAGACTGTCCTCAAACCAATCATGTTTGGCAAAGTGAGTCTCATTAGTACAGTAGGATTAACAGGACGATGAGGGCCATAGTTGTTGAAAAGATGATGAGGGCAAGAGCTCCACAGGGGAAGCATGTGCAAGGCTCTTTGAATGGAGATGGAGGACCACTGAGGTGCCATCTTTTTTTTCTGCTTTCCCGTAATACAACGTCAAGAATTTGCTGAAATGTAAACGTTTCGGGGAGGAAGAAATGTGAGGAATCCTAAAACTACCCAGTCATTGGATTGGATTAGGACAATTTTCAGGGGAGTGAACTTGTCTGTCGACCTTAATCACATTTGGATGGCTTGTTACAAGGCTCCATGACGACCTGTTGCTCAGTCTTGTCTTCGCCCAGGTTACAGGACTTGATGTTATTTCCCTCCACAAATAACTCTGTGATCAGCGAGCCAGAAAGGCCAGTGAGAAAACCATGCTCTGTGTGGGTATGTCTTCATCCAGGATCTGGTCTCCTTACCGTTTCCCGACACGGCAAACGTCCGTGCCGAAACCAAACCGAAAGGCCCTTGTTTTTTCCACACTCCCCACTCCCCAGTGGCTCAGATCTGAGGCCAAGCATGGCAAATAAAGCCTGTTTAATGTGCTGCCTGGCAGCAGCCAGACGTCCCTGGCAGGCAGGTGATAAATGGGCCTGCGTTAATGACACTTAATGCCTTCCCAAATCCCCGCAGTAGCATCAAAGACGATAAGGGCCCGGCGCTAATGCCGCCCCATGGAAGGAGGGGATTATGTGCCAGAGGAGGAAAAAAAAGAGAGGAGTTTGGATGGGACGCAAGTGAACAGGGAAGAGGAGCAAGTGGGGTAGGGGGGGGAGAGAAGATCACAGCGACACTTATTACTAACAAAAGGGGACAGAACGTGGAGGAATGTGGACTTTAGGGGGGGACTGGCTGGGGGTGGGGAATTGGGGATGCGGTGGGTTAGTGTGTGAGGGAGTCCGAAGCTGAGATGGGGTGGAATGGGGTCGGGAGTTGAGGTGGCGGCGCTTTGGGTGGGGGGTGGGGGTGGCTGGAGGGGGGCTGGACTGGGGCTGAGGACTCTGAATGGCTTCATTAATCGAAACAGACAAGTTCTGTCTCCTTGTGTGCACGCTGTTTAAACAAGCCAGGGAGAAAGAGCAGGGACACTTAGGCTGACATTTGGAAGTGCTTGCAAGCCACAGGCCATAAAACCAGGCCCATGCTATCTGCCAGAGTAGCTCATCCTTGAGCTTGAGGTGTTTGGTTATGAAGTGCTTGTTTATGAAATGGTTTCGCATTCCTGTGGCCACGGCTACTTGAAGTCACACCATAATCACCATTAAGCAGAAATAATATGATACATATTAGATGTCAAAGACTATTTTGGTGTGGCTTTTATCATTATGTGACTCAATGATTTGACTTGTAAGTATCTTAGCTGAAAGTTTACAGAGGATTACACATTACTGGGAAGGGAGCAGGACATTTGGATATGCTTGCTTGTGGAAATTCCGCATTGTGTTATGTAGTTGTTTGACACCATGCTGTCCATTAATTCTGTATGTTGGGACTTTTTGGTTGTTCATTATCCTTAATATATTCTGTTTGTCATGTAATATATACTCTTTCACTTATGTTGGTCCTGAACAGTGGCTTGTCCTTAAAAAAAGATGTCATTGTTATTTGCTGAAGTGACTCAAGTTTCAGATCCTCCTGGTGTCATTTTCATGTGCCAATTCCTAAGTATCCACAATGCTTTGCCCTCAATTGTTTTCAACACTGCAGGGAGAAGGAATCAATATAGAAGGAATAGGTTAACTGTACAGCGTATTTTAGCTGTGAGTGAACCACATATGTGTGGCATGCGGGTATAATGGCACAAGTTCACTTCCTGTGGGCATTGTTGGCCAGGAATGACCTCTCACCCCTGACTTTCATATCAAGCATAGCACCTTTGTTCCCATGCAAATGGCTGGCTGTGGACAGACAATGGCTGTTCTGATGCTGCGCTGTAGCGTGGGAGATGAAGGATCGGAGCACACCAGGGCACAGACTATGGCCACATGCGTGCGTGTGTGTGTGTGTGTGTGTGTGTGTGTGTGTGTGTGTGTGTGTGTGTGTGTGTGTGTATGTGTGAACATGTGCATTGGGTAGAAAAGGAGGGGTGGGGGGTGGGGGGGGGAGAGGAAGCGTTTATTTGGTCGTTTTGTCAGCAGTGCTTCAATGGGCCCTTTATCTCCCTCTGTTCACACTCTGTCCATGCTGTTGTCACAGTCATGACCAAATAATATTTCAAAATTGGGTTTAGGAAATGAAGTGTATGAGTTAATTTCAGCTCATCGAAGGTATATTCTGGTATTTAGCACATTTGGAGTGTTTAGGATGAAATAGAATGGTAGACACCGAAGTTTGGTGGAATTCATCCTGTGTTGGCTATTTGGCTCATTTAGAATCTCCCTTGCCTGCTTCAGGTTGGCTTGCTATGTGCAATCTGAATTCTGTCCTTAAAATAACCTTAAAGACAGGATTGAGAAATGTATATATATATAACATTACTGGCAACGATATAGTCATCCTCAGGTTGTGTGCTGTTCAGTATTCTCTGCCAACTATTCCATGGTTTGTGTGTGTGTGTGTCTGTGTGTCTGTGTGTTTTTGAGTGTGTGTATGCAATGAATCAGGAGACATCCTCTCAATGCCCTGAGGCATGCCCACGTTGAAAAGGAACATTTCCCATGACGAGAGCCTCAGACTAAACACTCAATCTACAGAGCCAGACATTTGACTTGGTCCTCCTTTTGTAAACTATTAGAATGAAAAAAAGCATTAAGAAGACAAGAGGAAGAAGGCAAAGAAGAAAAAGTCTAAATGCAGACTTCACTTGTCTCTCTCGGGAACACGTCTCGCCCTCTCTCTCACTCCCCACCCCTTCTTTTTGTCTTCTTTTTCTTTTCTTTTCTTTTTTTCCTTCGGAGGATTTTTGCTCAGGTGAAAGACTTTGGGAGCAACTCATTGTGCTCCAGTGAAAGGGAGGCTGCCCCAGGCCACAAAAGAAGGAATATCAAGCCCAGGAACTTTGACTGTATGTAAAAGAAAACACATCTTTTAGAAAAACGGAGGGGAGGAAGTGTGTATTGTTCCCTCCTTCCTGTGTCATTCTGGGGCTGAGTGATCAGAATGCTAAGACAGATAGGCTTTTCAGATAGAGGGGATGGGGGGGGGGGGGGGGCAGAAAGCACACATACATTTCTTCCTCTTTACAATGCTCAGCCAATGCTCAGCCTTCTTTTATCGTGTGTCAATAAACACTGCCACCAGATATGATGTTGCACACACAAATATATAACACAAACCTTTAAGAAAACAAGTGATTCTAAGAGATTACATGGTTGGAAAATCTCCAAGCTCAAAGACCATGAAGTTATCAACCTTTCCATATGATGGATTAGTTCTTGAAGGTTATGGAGCATTCTTGTCAAAATGTTCATATTGTTCCATTTTTTTATTATTTTTTTTTACCTTTTACTCCAGCCACTTGATTGACATTACAGATTTACAGTTTACAATATTTATTAATATTTCCCAGTTTCCTGTTTTAATTGAGGAACAACTGAAGCGGTGAAGTCGACGTGTCGTGTACGGCTCTTGGGGGTGATAAAGCCAGAGAGGCGGCGAGAGGGAATGATAGAGAGAGATGGCCTTGGGGTTGTTTTGCTTTTTGGGTGAATCTCTCAATTTGATTGAAGGACTCATGGGGCCAAACCCCTTGAAATGGATCCTGTACTTTGAAGGCAGAGGCAGCACCTGAGGACAATCTGTTTGTCTTGTGGCTTTCTGGCGGTGGCGTGGGATTCATATGCCCGTGTAATGTTTATCCAAACATGTCAGCTTTAAAGGTCTGGAAAGTGATGTGGGAAGGAGAGGAGTGGGGGGGTTGTTGTCACTGCTTCTTGGACTATATACACTGAGCCAGAAGGTTCTCCGGGAATGGGGCTGCATAACGTTGTGCTTTTTTTGTGTCTAGTGGGTTATGTGTCTAGCAGGTTATTCAATTAAAATTTCTGCTTTTTATGTTTATGTCATCAATTACAATACAATGTACTACATTTTACATAAACATATCATCAAACAAACAGCTACAAGTCCAATTTGAATCAATTCTCGTTGGATTTACCTAATGCACTGAATTGGTTGAGTGTGTTTCACATTTGTTCCTGCAATCTCATACTCATCCCTCTTGGGTGGTCTCTTCTAAAGTGATTACAACACTTTGAAGAACGCCCTCTTCATGTCCTCTGACCTCCCATATACAGTGTGTGTGTGTGTGTGTGTGTGTGTGTGTGTGTGTGTGTGTGTGTGTGTTTGTGTCTGTGTCTGTGTGTGTGTGTGTGTGTGTGTGTGTGTGTGTGTGTGTGTGTGTGTGTGTGTGTGTGTGTGTGTGTCTGTGCATGTGTGTCAGTGAAAGAGACAGAAGGAAGGAAATGGGCTTTTCTTAACTGTCAGGTTAAACCTAACGTGAGAAATACTTTAGGACACACCACTTTTGAACAGCATTTTTCACTTGACTGGAGTCTGTCCAGGTGCTCAACCTAACTTTACCTTTGGCTACAAACAGCAGACCATATTACAGAGAACAGCCTGCATACATACATCCATACATCCATACATCCATCCATCAGCCTCACAGGCAGCCATTAGCCCCACAAAGCCATGCAGAGAAGCCCAGAGAGTGTTTAAGGTGGTGAGCGACTGCATTTGAAAACACAAAGCTTTCTATTCTGAGCACACACTCCAAGACTGCCAGTGAGGGAACTTAAAAGTGCTTCTGCTTTAGTCTTTTGACCCTGGTTAGGCTCATGCATAATGGGTGGAGAGAGAGAGAGAGAGAGAGAGAGAGAGAGAGAGAGAGAGAGAGAGAAAAACTTCATAGAACTTGGCCTGAAATTTGTGCACGTCGTTCCTTGCCTCACTACCAAATGCAAGGCGTCTTAATAGCCTATGCAATGTTTTGTGTCTTTTGAAAGAGGCTGGAGTGTAAGAGGGTGTGTGTGTGTGCGCGCGCTTGTGTGTATGTGTGTCCGTCCAATTGTGTGTGTGTGTGTGTGTGTGTGTGTGTGTGTGTGTGTGTGTGTGTGTGTGTGTGTGTGTGTGTGTGAGAAGGGAATGAATGAAGGCAGGCCCCGGGTCCCCCGAAAAAACCTCCTGGAGCTTTTGATGAAGAAGAGGCAGCGGCAGATTAAAGCATACCGCTGCCAGGGCTCATCGGAAGAACGAGGCCCTCCAGACCCACTTCAAAGATGGGTTATTCTACAGCCTCTGCATGGCTCCCTGTCCCAACATGATCGCCAGAGTAGTCTAGTCATGTCTGCGCCCTGAATTCCTTAAGCCAAGAGCCTTTACATGTCTCCAAAGTCTCTCTCTATGCTTCTCTCTCCTCTGTGAAATGATTATTAATTTCTTTTATTAGTCATGATTAGGGCAGGATGTGAGCTGCCTTAAAAGTGTTTGGTGCTGAACCCATTACCTCGCTCTGCAGTTGTCTGTTTACCGGTATGCTGTAACAGGATTTACCAACTTTCATAGAGGTGAAGGCCTGTGGTGACGCAATCACTGATGTTTATTCCGAATCATTTCTTTTTAACTAATACACTGTTGCCAATGGTAATTAGTCCTTTTATTTAATGTACAAGGAAGCAGTTTTATTTGTATTTTTTTTTTAAAGAAGGTAATTGTCTTCATAATATCCTGTGACTGAAATTTGAAGAAATCTCCCGTTCGCCTCAATTTCATGCTCCATTATTGATACGTTTGGCAGTTAAAGTTAGGTAATGCACACCACTGGACTAGATGATACTGCCTTTCTCTTTCCACTCGGTTGTTTGGAACAGAAGGGGAGTTTGTTTGGCCACTTCCAGATGTTGCTGGAGTGACACAAAACCAGAAAAACAAAACAGCTGAGGGACAGATGTCTCAGGTGACACAAGTCTCGCAAAGTTCATCTCTCCATCTCTCTTCCAGCCACTATCTTTCGCTATCTCTCTCTTTCTCTCTTTCTCTCTCTCTCTCTTCCCCCTTAAATTGGCTTTTGCCTCCTCGCTCACTCATGCAGCTGAAAAAGAATTGCTGCCTGATGAGTCCTGACGTTGGGAGAAGTAGGAGAACAAACAGCTGCTCCAGATTGGGGCCCACATTCACCGCATGTGCTGACATCCGTGAGCAGGCCCCTCTGTCCCTCACTTCACGGCCTGGTCTGCCCTGGCCTGGACTGGCCTTGCTGGGCCCATCTTTTCAACCCAATCAAGCAACAGGCCCATCGCAAGAGCACACGAAGACAATAGCAATCGCCATGGCTGATCTTGATTTCCACAACACGGGTCTCATCCCATTAACTTTATCCTCCCTTTTCACAAGGATTTTGTTGTAGGGAAGGTAAACAATTGTGGTGTTATCATCGCAAAATGCCATACTGTTTTCCATGGTGTTCACATTGACTTATACTGTAGATCGTCAGACATCTGGTGTGAACTAAGATGGTGTTCCATGTGTCTGCCAATTGCAGTCGTGGCAGACCAGAAAAAACTAAAAAAACATGATGTATGCATGCACAATGGCTATGGCATCACTTGTCCCTCCATATCAAGTGAAAAACCATTGTGCTTTACAAGAAAATCCCATTATTGTTGCTGGAACAATATGATATACTACGAAATGTCTCCATCTTAGCTAAATATGGAGCTCAAAGCCCCTGGTTTATGGTGGGTGTATAAATAGGGGACATAAAGTCTTTCTTTAAGCACTGTGCTTTCACAAAAATATTATGTGTCACGATAACAGCCAGAGTAATTCAAACGTGGCTTTCATTAATTGTAATTATTCCAGTAAAAGGCAACATATGGCATTTGAGTGTTCTCTCTCTCTCTCTCCCTCTCTGTCTCTCTCTCTCTCTCTCTCTCTCATTCTTTCTCTCTCCATCCCTCCTTCAGAGACCTCAACACAAGGAGAAATGTGTTGAATCCTTTGATATGAAAAAGGGGTTTCAACCGATCACTTTTATTACATTCAGTCACTGGATGATGTTGCCAAAGAGTTCCGGACCACAATACTTCCACTTTTCTGGAAGTGTGTCATTATTGTAAGACCTTAATTTTAGCCACATACAAGTAATTCCGTTTGTCCAAGTAATAGTTCCGTTTGGACCTTTCATAGCAATCACTTGATGTGCATTCCTGTCTGTTCTGAGCCTGGATGCACTGATTAAAACAATCTACTGTAATTTTTAAGATAATTACATTCATTTCAATGCTACGCTGACTTATTAGAGAGAATGCTGTTGCACTGGCATGCCTGGCACTGCGCTTTGTAACTTTGTTGGTGCTGGTTGCAAAGTGACCCCACTCATCACTTTTCAATGCACTGGATACCAGTGTAGTGTAACTTCTCAGCGAGAGAGACAGTCTGACACGCTTTCCTGGCACCTTGCACTTTGGAAAAGTATGCTACAGCAAGGGGTGCCCAGTATGTTGAAAAGTGAGCGTAGGGTGAAGACCAACTCTTACAGTATGCTGCTTTGATTAATCGCTCTCCTTTTATGGGGCATGACCCTTGTAGCTTGGCCCCTGGTCACCATTACTGTACCCATTAATCATGACTAACGACACTGAAGTTGCCTGCTGAAAGCTGTGTTTACACAGAAATTACATTAATAAGAGGCTGTTGCTTATTTTAAAACTTGCAGAAGCAAGGCTGACTGCAACCACATGTCACACACTCAGCTCCATGTAGAAGGCTGTTAATCGATGAATATGACCACCATGACAGAATTTACAATTATTTACACCAATTATTTCTGGATGGTGTGCTCTGTGTGTGTACCCCCCCCCCCCCAAACACACACACACACACACACACACACACACACACACACACACACACACCTCCTACCCATAGGCCCGTGTACTGTTTGTTCTGTGCGAGGCGATTTTTTTTTTTTTCTTGCTCTCCAGCCTCTGGCGCTGGCTTGCCTGTGCTTCGCCACTGTGTCGTGAAGTGCAGATCACGGCGAGGTCAGTCCTGGTCGGGCCCTGTCTCTCCTCAACCTGACGCGGCGCTCCCTGGGCCCTCGGCCCAACCACATTAGCATCTCACCTCGCCTTGACAGCCTGACAAAACAAATAAATAGCCAGGTATCAAAATCTGACCGAGGGAATATTTTCAGACTTTTCAGTTTACCTTTGCGAGCCCGGTGGTCTTGCGTCGCATGGCGCTCGCTGCCCTTTTTCCCTCAGGTTCATGCCTCTGTTAGGACAAGAAGACGGGGTCTTGGAATAAAGCGCCTCGGCTTTTTGATTCGGTCAGCAATGTCCGGAAATGAGTTTAACATGTAACTGAGGGTAAACGTAGGTTTTGCTCTCTCATGTAGTCGAGAAGCAGTTTGCCTTCCAATAGCCTTTGCTGTGCAGCTGGTGCAAAGTCCCTGGCCTCTGGCTGACTGTCTTGTTGATCCGTATGTGACCATACTGTTATGCATTCAGGTTTTTGTTATAAATGCTATGTGAAAGATGAGAAACAGACAGACGGCGAGATGGATTTTTTTTCGGGGTCGTACGCGTCTGTGAGTCACAAGGTTCACTCCAGAACACCATGTAGTCGAGTGTTAACATATATTCTGTTGAGATCTGTGACATTCCGTTGGCAGGTGGTTAGCTTGTTAGGGCAGTGTTTGGCCAGCATTGACAGATCTGTCACGTTCTTGATTTCCTTTGGAATTTCACTTCAAATGCACCTCTCAGAATTTGTAAGGTTGATATTTGGTGCTGGAGTGAATATGTATGAATCGAGACCAGCCCTATTTTTTCTAACATGAGACTTTCATTAGAATTTCTTGTGGTATACCTGGGTTCATGACTTTCCGACAAATAGCTGTTGACATTGAGGGAACTGTCAGCAGACTGGTCTGAAGGACGTCAGCAGTGGGACCTTTCACATCGGAGCAGAATACCAGAAGATAAAAGCACTCCCACTCAGGTTATACGACTCATGCCCGACACTAGAGATAGAGACCAGTGTTTCTCTCTCTCTCTCTCTCTCTCTCTCTCTCTCTCTCTCTCTCTCTCTCTCTCTCTCTCTCTCTCTCTCTCTCACTTACACACACACACACACACACACACATAGTGAAGACGCATGGGAGTGAAAGTGTGAATGAAAAATTAGTCTTGACCCTCTCGGGGGGCCCTCGAGGAAAGAAAACTCTAAATTCATTTTAGTGGTGATTGAAGGTGTGCGTGTGGGTTGGGGGGGTAGATTAGAGAGAAGGTAGGAAAACATCTGGAATGGGGGTCAATCAAAAAAAAAGAAAGAAAGAAAAAGAAAGAACAGGAACACCAAAAGGAAATTACAGCTGCCGAACAATGATTCAGTGCGGAAAGTTTTCCTTTTTTTTTTTTTTTTCCTCTCTCCCCTCCCCTCGTTCTTCACCCTCCCTCTCTGAAGAATGGTAAAACACACAGGTGTGGAGTGTCTTTGATATCAGAAACCATATGTTTCATCTAAAGGGTCCTTGGCCGGAGCCTCGCGGAAGTGGCCGTGGCCAGAGCGTCTCATCAGCAGCAACAGGCCCAGAGATTGAGCAGGTCACTGCAGGTGCTGCCACGGAAACGAAAACGAGAACGGGACAGGGTTGGAGGCGGAGCAGGCCCTTAATCAGAAAACTGGAACGCTATTGGCACACCAGATAACAGAGTAAAATCTGCTCCTTTGTCCTCCTTCATCAGAGGAGGAGGAAGAGGAGGAGGAGGAGGAGGCAGTGGTTGTGCTGCACCAGCACCAGCATTTTCCCTGCCATTTCCGCTCCAACTGGCTCTGGTCTGCATTAATTAATCGGGGGGGAAAATGATAAAGGGTTAGTAATTAAAAGACGACGCCAGGTTTCGGGATTTCATAATTACGCTGCACGTATTATTGAGTCCTTAAAAAACAAGGAAAGGAAAGGAAAACAGATGGCCCCATTCACACAGTCATGATTTCTGTTTGAAATGTGAGGATCTGTGCACGAATTGCATATAATTGCTCTGTAAATATAATCAATATTTTTCCACTTCTCCGCCCTCCCTCCCGCTCTCTTGATCTTCGCTTTCTACTTGATTTTTGAAGTGGTGGAAATTCAAGATCCCCACATTCTCTAAATATTTTTCATATTAAACTGCTATTAAATATTAGGTCTTCTGTGAAGCTAGGCAGCGTACATTAGATAACAGAATAATAAAGGCATTGATGTGTGTTGAAACCCTTCCTGTTTATCTGTATGCAGGTTTTGTGAATT
Organism: Sardinella longiceps; assembly: GCA_027497455.2. Lineage (NCBI taxonomy): Eukaryota > Metazoa > Chordata > Actinopteri > Clupeiformes > Clupeidae > Sardinella > Sardinella longiceps. Next base: position 20,226,039 of record JAODXP020000018.1, on the reverse strand, counting down.
AGTTGTTACCAGTCTGATGTCTGATGGATTTTTTTTTTTGTCTTGCCTTTCTCCACAGAGATCTCAGCATGAATAACATCAGTGAAATTCAGACCAACGCATTCCACAACCTCCACTTTCTGTCAGAGCTGTAAGTAGATGTTCATATATCTCACTGCATGCAGGCCTATGTGGCCTGGGTTTCAAATCAGTTTCCTTGGGGTCTGAGGTTCAACTGCAATAAACTGGAAATCTATATGATCGGTCAGTATTGATAGCATACTATATGAGATAGGCAAACAGGCCCCTCGCTATAACTGTCAAGAATGTAGCCTTGATTTTAGCTTAGGGAACATAGTGCAGAAAGCTTACTTTCACAACGCTTGAAAAAGTGTGTGTGTGTGTGAGTAGAGAGCAGAGACACATCTCACCCTCAGTAGCACATGATGGTGTCCACCCACACTCCCTCTCCCTCCAACGCCCAAACTTACACCTAAGCTTCCAAGAATTCTAAAACCTTCTTTCCAGAAGGCAGACTTGAGAAATCTCCCAATGCAGCAAGGGCCTGGTGTTTGGCCCCACTGAGGCCTGGTGCTGCGGGTGCCTGCGACTGCACATGCCCCAGGGCCTGTGGCCTGGAGAGAGCCATGGCTGGTGGGAGCCCCTGTTGCTTCCCCCAAAACAGCAGAGCTTGGTGCCCTGCTTGCATGGCGGGCCCTGTGAAGCCGAGCCCAATGCCACAACACATGGTGGAAAAGCCAGCGGCTGCCAACTCATCAGCCTGGGTGTTTGCACAGACTGGTGCCTGGAGGGGCTCAAGACTGCTGAGGCGACGCACTTTTCTGAGGCGACTGGTATTTTCACAGGCCGAAGGTGGTGGTGGCGGTGGTGGTGGTGGTGGTGATGGTGGCAATGGCAGTGCTCTCATCTAGGGTGATCCAGTAAACAAGACTGCTTTTGCTTTCTCAGAATTATCAGAATAGGGCAAATGCGCAGCAAGCTGTTTTTTTTTTTTTTTCCTTTTTTTTTTCTAGTTTTTGTTCTTACAAGAAATAGGGGATGGAACAGAGGAGGAAATTAACCTCATCAAATACTTTGTTTTTGTCCTGACAGTGATGAATTATCAAGCTTTTGGCTAGGACCAAACAATCAAACAAATAAAAAGAGTATCAAGTTTAAGCACGCTCGCTTTGGTGAAAAAAAAGAAAAAGGAAAGTCTTAGAATGAATTTGGCAAGTTGTCCGGAGCTGGTGGAATAGTTTTGCCGTGCCAAATTAATGTGAAAATCAACTCCGTCGGCAGTGTCCGCTCTGGAACTTCGCAGCACAAGGGAGTCTCGAATCCGGAGCTGCCTGTCTGAGCGGGAAGAGGAGGGAAAAAAAAACAGACACACACACACACACACACTTACACACACACAGCGAGGAGGATCCCGTCCGATGACAGAGTTGCTTCTAGTCTAAACCAATCAGACAGTTTCCTGTGGAAAACGCGTGTTTGCTCATCAACTCTCGCATGAGACGTTAAACAGCAAAGCGAGACTGGCCCACACACAGGGTGACGTCTGTCTGACATGGAGATGATGGGGAGGTTTGTGGATGGGTGGGGGTCCAGGGATGATGATGTTGTGTAAGGGACAAGCAGTGTTTTTGGGAGAAGGGGGAGGGGGAGGGTGATAGAGGGAGGAGAGGGATCCTGAGCAATGCTGATTAAATTCACCAACCGATCAGAGAGATCACATCCAGAGTGCTAGATTTCACAGCAACAGCCAGCCTTCTCTTGCAATCAAAAATGTGTGTGTGTGGGTGTGTGTGTGTGTGAGGTGATGAGGAGTCATGCACCTACTGGTCATGTGTAATTTCTTTCCATCCTTGTGCACCCACCCCCCTTTCCCTTCCCCCAAAGGCCAATTTGTTCAGGTGAAACCTGGCTTAGCTCAGACACTTGTGGCTGCCTGGAGATGGTAGAGTATGAGTGGAGAAATGGAAAGCACCTGGCCACTCGCTTATAAGGACTGACAGCAGAGTCTGCCGATGAAGCGCAGATGGGCCTCATGACGTGAAAAAAAGACAAGAAAAGAAATGAAAAGAAAAAAGAGAAAGACTGAAACAAAGGGGAACTAAAAAAAAAAAATAAAAACTTACGACGGAGACAAATGCCTGTGATTGAAAATGCTTGGCACTGTCAGAGTAGTGTCATGAACACACCACATATGCCAGCAACAGAGGGGGGGTGAGGGGATAGGGGAGGAAATGTAATATTCTACAGATATCAATATTTATGGTTTCCCTGTCAAAGCAAAGGGCTGCTCCCTCTGTCTGAGCCTGAAATGACTGCAGAATACCCCCCACACACCCCACCCCAAACACACACATACACACTCTCCTCAAAACACTCTCCTCTTTCTCTTTAGTTCTGTGATAGAACAATGGCCTTGGATCATTTTACTCCAAGGGGCAGAATCCAGGAAAAACAACTAACTTCACAACAGAGAAAATTGTTGTTTGTCAAAATTACTCAAGGCGTATACAAAATTAACAAGGCGTATTGGGAGGATTTTTTGTGGTCTTCCTGCTTATTGACCTCCTCAATTTTGGCATATGTATCTGATTATTTGATATCAAACTAGAAAAGCGCTCAGAGAGCGCAGACCTCCACCAAGGCAATGTGGTCACAGACACAATATAAATTCCAGATCATGCTCTGGATCACCGATGGCCACCAAAATCGAATCAATTCTTGCTTGTCCCAATATACACATTGTTCGAAAATTTCATCCAAATCAGTGCAGTACTTTTCAAGTTATCCTGCTGATAAACAAACAGACAAACCAACGCGACCGAAAACATAACCTCTTGGCAGAGGTAATAATGAATATTACTACATATCTATTTCCTAGAAAGACAACAACAATAAATTGCCTAAATAATTGTGCAGTTTCTCTGGACCTTCTAGTGATGGCTTTCTTTTGACGTCATGTCATGCTCTTTAAGTCTGCAAAGTGTAGAAAGTTGCTTTGCTATGCAGAGGGACACACATAGCAACACTAACTAGAAAAGCGCTCAGAGAGTGCAGACCTCCGCCAAGGCAATGTGGTCACAGACACAATATAAATTCCAGATCATGTTCTGGATCACCGATCGCCACCAAAATCGAATCAGCTCTTGCTTGTCCCAATATACACATTGTCCGAAAATGTAATCCAAATCTGTGCAGTACTTTTCGAGTTATCCTGCTGACAAATAAACAGACAAACAAACAAACAGACAGACAGACAAACCAACGCGACCGAAAACATAACCTCCTTGGCGGAGGTAATAATAATAATTATGGGCTCACTTAATTGGGAGCTTTATGAATAGACTGATTCAATAAATTTGCAGTCATCTAAAATAACAAGAAATTTCAGACATGGATATGTTACTATCACAAACAGTCGGAAAGTCATACTCTCTCTTGGAATTGTTAGTATCACAAACAGAGCAATGCATCATCAAAGCAGTATGATCTCTCTTATTCTCAGAAATATTTGAATTATTTCAAAGCAAATGTGTACAGAGTTAACATACATTAAAGGTGCATTAATAACGTCTTAGTCTGTCTGATGCCACTTCCCAGCATATGAAAATAATTGACTCTGCATCCGACAATCACTGAAACATTTCATGCAATCTGGTCTTCAAGGTCATGTGTCTGCCAAGCATATCTTTGTGAAAGATGCAAGACATTAAGTAAGAATGCAATTTGTAAAAGATTATTTTCTGAGGACATAGTATGCTCTCTCAAAGAAACGCTACTTGGAAGGATGGCAATAAACTAACCATTTACTCAGAAATGCTATACACAAAAGTTTGGACAGCTCCGTTGACAGGAACTAAAAAACAAATATGTGTAACTTTTCTTGAACCAATTTATGAACAAAAAAAAAAAAAAGTTCAACAAAAATTATAGGTTTTTAGAGTTTGAAATCCCTGAGGAACACACTGTAAACCCAGGATTCACAAAGGGCGTATACTCTAGGATTTTTGCTGTGAATTTATAACTGGCACTAAATTTCTCTGAAAGGGTTTCAAAACTAACAGCCCTCTATTGCAGTCCCAAAAAGCCAGTCTTCTGTGTTGAGGGAAAACCACACCAAATCACCTCACTCCTAAACCTTTCCAAACCAGTGGTCTGCTCTTTGACATTGCGTGAACCAATGTGTATGTGAGAGCTGTCAAAATGGCTAATGCTTTTTAATGGTGGAGCGTTGTGTAACTCTAGAATGGCTAGCGGACATAGTGGCCACCATTTGGGCCTTGCTCTCACTCAGGCCGGATGTCTGAGGTTAACCAAGGAGGTTTGTTTATTTGGGAAATGGCCAAAAGGCCCTTGGGGCTAACCTGCAGCTACCCATTGTCTTTGTTGTTTGGGGTGGCAACCTAAAGATCACTGATGAAAGGAGGTGAATAAGAAGTAGGGTTTGTAGAAACCTGTGTTTGTGTGTGTGTGTGTGTGTGTGTGTGTGTGTGTGTATAGTCTCTTCAGTGACATGACCTGTAGTGACGCCATGACTGCCTGAACTAATTCCTCTCACCGCACTCCGGAGATTAACCGGGGGGAATTTTTGCCCCCTCCTCCTCAGGCTCCAGTACCTGATGAAACCAACAGACCACCGGCCCAGCGGCCCGTGATGAGCGCTCAACTTGTTGCCTTTAGATCTGCGCTGTGTACACAGCTAAGCGCCTGCATATGATGTTTTCATTACAGATGCCTGTGGAGCAAAAGAAAGAAAAAGTGCAGTCACTCCGCCCCCCCCCCCCTTCTCTCCTCCACCCTTCGCTCACTGTCCCCATCTTTCAGTGCACGTTGATAGAGGAGATGAAAGAGAGAAAAGGGAGATACAGAGAAAGAGAGGGAGAGAGAGAGAGAAAAAGAAAGAAAACTAGGAGGAGATAGAGAGAGCGATGAAGTGGGCGCAGAGCTGCGTTTACTGTGCTCACTCAGGTCTTTTATGAGTATCATCACAGAAAGCAAAATAGAGCGGTCACGTCTTTGGAAAGCTCCTGCCTCCAAGCCTCGAAGGAGAGCAGCTTTTATAGTGGTCCCTATAGTACACTAGCATGTCGTAACATTTTATGTGGAGTGTTTGTTCCTTTGTAAGTCCTCCAAAAAGGATGTGACTGCCATAAAGCAGAGTTTATGGCATGTTTATCCTTTTTGAAGATGAAAAAGGGAAAAACGGAGAGGCTCTCCATGCTGAAAGATAATATCTGTGAGGCTATGCTGTTCATGTAATCAAATGATAATTTTTTTTTTGTTTTTTGCTTTTTTTTTCCTCCAGCTGTGATGAATAGATTTATTTTTCATTCTGTGGTTCCACGAAATCATGAACCATGTTAAAATCTGAGCGCTAGGTATGCAAAATGTCCAGTCAATTTACAAACACAAACCGCAGGGCAGCGCGCATGCCCAAACGTCTGGGTATAATGATAGGAATTCACATCTGGCCTGCGTATATTTGCTCGTCTAATTTGTGTATTTGAACAAAAAAAGTGTTTACTTTTTGACCACAGTAAAATCTGTTAAGCACTGAGAAGCAGTTAGAAATGTATTAGTCATTTCCAGTAATGTGACACATTTGGGAGCAAACCTCACTTAAGCAGATTTGATGAGAACTGGCTCTGTCTGTGCTGTTTACATCTGATGATGGTACATCAGCCTTAGGGGATGTCATCCAATTAATATTTTGATTTTGAAGGTGAATTGTATTTATTAGTACCCCAGACAATGTTTGATGAAGTTTGTATGTGTGCTCACGCTGGAGTGTGTCTCCCCGTGTGTATTTGTATATGTCTGTGTGTGTGTGTGTGTGTTTTTATTGGAGTTTGCATTTAAGTGGGTGAGATCAGTTCCCACTCGCTAAGCAGGGCAGAACCAACAAACAGCTTGTCACGTCGCATGTTCCCCGTACACGACCATATCCTGTACTCATAACAAATCGTAAGAGAAAACACCCAGAAATCTCTGTGAGTGTTTCGGAACCTAAACTAACTCCCTCACGCCTGGCACTCTGTCGTGTCAGTCCGCAGGCGGCCTTGCTGCAGGTGGATTTGGGGAGCCACGGCGTACGCTGTGCCACACCACGCTTACCTACCACAGAGTTCTGGAGGTGTTCCCTGCAGAGACAAGCTATAATAAACTATAAATTGGGTCATTGAGTGTCTGTCGGGGCCATATGGAATCAGTTAGGCCGCCTGAGTTGCCATTGCTATTAGCCACACGGAGCCGGTGGGGTAATTTGTAACATGTCTTGTTCAATGCAACAGCCCTCAGATCAGCTCAGCCTAGGGAGCAGCCCGAAGCACCACACACAGCGCCTTCCACTCTAATGGACTCATCTGTGAAGAAGAGTGGACAAGATACTAATACATTATCACTGGAAAGAAATAGAGAGAGAGAGAGGGAGAGAGAGATCAGAAAGTCCCATGCCGTCTATTTATTATGGCTATGCTGTTTTATTGTGATATTCTCGTTGTACAAAAAGCAAGGAAAGTTAAAGATTATATTTCCCACTGCATAACTAATATTTTCTTACTGTTTGATGTGTTTGAACCTCACAGTTCACTTGTTTTATTAAGGTTATATTGTTCAACAACAACATATGACTTACTGTATGACAGTAGGGAAAAGAAAAACATTTGCTGCTACTAAAATGAATCAGACCGTGATGGATAGAATCGGCCCTGGGGCAGGCAACAACTGCCAGTGATATTACTGGAAGTTAAATGACTTCAAAGTAGCGCACTGACCAAAATTATTTCACTTCAAATCCCTCTGACATCCAAAGTTGAACAGGCTCCCAAGAAAGTGGTGGTTTAGAGGGAGTTCAACAAAATTTACATCTCTAACAGCTTTCAGACAAGGCTGCAAGGCAACACGTTAATATCATCCAGAAAAAAACGTAATGCTTCCATGAAAAATAAGTGCATTCGTGGAAGTCTGATTACAAGGTCAAAGTAGAAGCATTGTGAAAAGGTACATGACCAAACTATAGTATATACTATAGCAACTATATGGTTGTTTACATACATACAAATCAAATACAATATTTGTAATGCCTTTCCCAAGTTGTTATTTGTTTGTTATTATTTATTTGATCTAAGTTATTATTTGTTTAATATAAAATATCATAATTAAACAGCACGAGTATCTGCTGCTTTGAATTCAGTTAGTGTACATTACTTTTGCTCTTTAGCACTTTTGACTGGAAGTATTACACAAGCTAACGGAATCTTGTGTCATTTCTCATGCTTTGCACTGTAATTGATCTATGTTTATTGTCTGCACTGTCAGGCATATTTTTCCCAAGTGTTAGCTAAGTGTATGTCATAGTAGACCCCATGTTTTTAAACGCATCCAGTCATCCTTTCTTGACTTCTTCCTTCCTTCCCTCCTTCCTTCCAGTAGATTCAAACCCGTCTCTCAAAGCCTTGATACAAAAGTCCTTCAAACTCCAAAAGATAACTGGTGTCCAATTACAAAGCTACTGACTCTCTCCAGTTACCCCTCCCCACAACCATTTCCCATCTTAAATAATCTTAAAACTACACAACCTCATAATGTAATAGACTCCACCAAACCCTTAGAAGAACTTTGCCTCTTCACTGATCTCCAGCCCCTGTTATTATGACTTCAATTACGGCGTTTGATCTGGCCCCAATCTAATCCACCTTTAATACTGACAACAGGTAGAGTACACACCCTCCAATAAATAACCTTTAATTAAAGCCTGGGTGAAGAAAACTAGCATTAGGCAATATTTAAAGGGGCCCAGACGAGATGTCTAGGCAGACTGTCTGTGTCTGCCTATCAGCCACAGTGTCTTCATGTGTCAGGGACGAGAGGATGGATGTCTTGTTTTATCTCTGGCATGGAATTCTGATGATAAGATCCAGAATAATACTTTTTTAAAAAAAAATGATGGAATAGGACATAGTGTGTGTTGTATTATAAAGTAAAGGAGCCCTTCAGCTGTCTGGAAGGATTTTCATTTCTGTTAATATCAAAATCAGTATCTTGTTTCATCAGTTGACCACTTATTCCCTAAGCTTTTTGAGCGACAACAAATCATAGGAAGACCAAATGTGTAAAACAACTGAAAGCCACATGACCATCTCAGTGTTTGTGGAGCAAGCGGGGGCTGGCTGTGCAGAACACCGTCAGATGACATAAAGATTAAGAGCACTCTTTCAACGTTGAGAGAAGCTTCCTTCCCGTTTTGCACGCTGCACAGTAGCAACGTGTTATGCACTGTTTGTAACAGATGTCTCCAAGGCCCATACCATCTGCTTTGATGGAGAATGAACAGGCAAACACAAACCAACCAACCATCTCAGCAACCACCCACCCCCCCACCCACCCTTCCATCCTCCCTCCCTTCCTTTTCACCAAGGCCATAAATTTCCCCCCACAATCCCTACAGAGGTTAATACAGGGCAATCTTAGACCAAGTGGGACATCTCTGCAATCACAACAATGTGACAGAAGTGTGATATTATTGCTTTGCGGCTGGTTGCAGCCAAGTCTGACCAGACCGCAACTATTCCATGACACTTGGAGCAGATAGGAGTTGGCGTGGATTCCACACCCAGCCCCAGATAACCTCCTCCCCTCTATCACTCATCCCTCATCGTCTTTCCATGTGGAGATAAAAACGAGCCTCTGCAGCGGGAGAGGCGTTAGCACGCTCCTGGCCAGGAGCGAGAGACTCTTCTCTCCCACTCTCTCTCTCCCCACACCGCTTGCTTCGAGTCATCTTCAGTGTCTCACCCATTTACTCATCACATCAGTGCTTTTCAATGTGCCTTGTTTTTCATTACTTCTCTTCTCCCCTCTCTCTCTCTCTCTTTTTTCCAAAAAAAAAAAAAAAAAAAACTGAAAACATGTGGCCTTATCATCCTCATGAAAAGTACCTCATTTCTCTTGTTTTCCATGACTTCACTTTATCCATCACCTCATCGTGGCTTTCATCACATCAGGTCAGATCTGTTCCCCATGCCCTCTCTCCACACCCTTCTGCCCGTAGCACTTATCAACATGGATTAAAAGCAGACTCATCTGACAACGGGGCCTGCAGTCCTCAGTGACGTGTGTCTATACGTAGGCACGCAATAATGAACTTATGCCAATGATGTATCTGTCTCTTAGTGAGGATAAAGATAGCAAGTCAGCTTTACTGATCCTTCAGATGATAAGGAAGGAATTGTGGAGGTCTAAATTTTCTTTTGATATTCACATACACTTATACTTACACTGAGGACACACATTATTTCATTTATTTCTTAAATGACTGCCCTCAACTTCGCTGCCTGATGCTCAGAATTTCTATAATATTGGAATGTATTTGGAAGATGACATCAAGCTTGACATAGCGTTTAATACATCAGTAGTTTCTGTAAGTTGGGTATCAATAAGTCACAGGATTATCAAACATGAATGAATATTTAATGATAGTTGCCTTACATAAATGCTTTAAAAAAACATATTTCTCACAGCATCCTTCCTAGAAATGGAAAGATAAAAATAAGAAGTTCAAGTGGTTTCCCGTGCCCAGTGTTCACTCAGTACAGAGTAGTACCAGGCATAAGGTCAAGAATTTCTCAGATCTATGAAGAACCAACATTTTCATAGGTTTACATGCAAATAAGTATAGAAAAATATACTTTTTCTTCAGAGCGTGGTTATTTTCTGTTAAGAGTTGATGCTAAAAACACATTGCTGCTCGGACCAAGTGTGCAATGTGTGAAAGAGCCATGTTGAGTCTCCTAACGTTTTCATGCACAGTTTCTGCATCTCTTTCTCATAAAGTCCTGTTTAATGTCCAAACAGTTTATGATTAATATTTGGCTCAACCTCTGACGACAAATTTACCCAGGGCTGAAAGACGTCCTTTGAATTCCGTACACACTTTCCCAGATAAGTCTAATATATAAATAAAGTACTGTGAATGTCAATGCAATGTGGTCCTGGTTAGTCTACTTAATAGGAAGCAAATCAAGATGCTTGGAAAGGACTCGATTTATGCCACATTTTAGGATCAACAGATCACGGCATAAATACTATTTACATAAAATTAAGTGTTCGCACTGTCCACATAAATTAAATCTCAATTTGAGCAAAATAAAGTTTTTAGTAGTGAAAACTAGGGGTTTTTTTTTTTTACCCGCTGATGTAATGGAACTGAAGGGGGTTAAAAAAGAGGGATTGCAAATATTGTGTGAGTGTTGCAAAAAATGTGATGCCTATCAAGGCCTTATTTTTCTTTCCCGCCAATGTGCCCCCCCCAACCCCCCCCCATCACAGTATTCTTCTCAGTTACAACTGCAATTATTTCTCCCCAAACAAACCCAAATTAAATCCAAAAAAAGGAGAATGATTAAAGTTTTACGGTATTTTGGCCCCCAATGAAGCATCTAACAGAAGACAGATGCTGAGCTGAAAGCGGCTAATGCTGTCCATCCGTCTCTATGTTCCCTGCGCCTGACTGCGGGCTGCTCGTTGTCATCGCTGCTTACATTTGTGAGAGGCCTCTTTCCACATAGAAACACAACAGCACTGCCAGCTGACAACAAGTTTAAACATAAAAATGGGGCATAGCCTTAGAACAGCTCCACCAGGTCTATTAGATTAGACCACATATTTAGCAAGGTAACACACTGTTGTATAAATAGCCTTGTAAATACTATGTCATAGCATTTACAAGTTAACACCCTGTTTGAAGAATATTACCTTATTTTGTGAAACCATGAATCTGCACTTGCTGAATTATCCAATAGCTAAAACCTTTTTGTGTCTATGTGTTTACATATCTAAAGCACAACATAAAAGGAGACAACACTGTCCATCTTGGTTTGTTAATACAGTTGTCGTTCCAATTGTTAAAAGTTACCCAATAATGCATCAGCCATGGCAGAGTGGGGTGAAGTGTGTCTTGAAGCGCTGGCTTGCGTTTGCGAACTGCAGGGCTCCATATGTGAAGCTCAGTTTCAATTTCAGTTGGCAGCAATATGCCTCAGCAGCTGTTTCCCTGCAACACTTTCTTCACTGATAAAAGCCATAAACCACATAGAAATATTTTAATCTAACACCTCCTCTACCCAAAAAAAGAACGTTATTACTTTGTCAGTTTGTGGCTAGAAGAAAGTCATTTTTTTCCCTTCAAAGCCATGAAAGAAGTGTAGCATCTCAATAAAAGTCAAATCAAGCAAAACTGATTAATTTGGGCTTTTGAAGGGGGGAAAACACAAAACACTCTTTCATTGTTTTCACGTCTCATGATGTCCTAGTCCCAAAGCTCCCAAAGGATCTCCTTGTGCACTTCACCTTCTAAATCTATGCCATCGATATCATGTTTTTCTCATTCTCACCTTCCATAATCTCAACATTTAAAGCCCATTAACTGAAATCACAGCACTTTGAATCATGGACCAAAGAAAAGAAGTTGGATGAGAACAAAAGCCTGCAAGCCAGTGTGAGTTGCAAAACAAGGGCTCTGAGAGTCTTTTTGTGGGCTGCACGTTAATGTGGATTACTTTTATTGATGTCAGAACCTCTGCCTTTCCCCTTGAAGATGGAACCTTTGAAATAGCTCAGATTTAAAAGGGCCCCAGGGGCCAAACCCAGTGGAATCTGAGAATGTATTTATGAAACAGATCTGCATGTAAAAAGACAGACGTCGCTGATTATTGAAGCAGGTGAATGGCAAAAAAAAATGGAGGTGGGTGGGTGGGGGGCTAAATCTTCATGTGTCTCAGCGCAGCATCTTTCATAATTTGTGGCAGATCTCTTTGGGGTGACTAAGGTGAAATGATTGCATGCCAATTGAGTGCTAATAAGACTGAGTAGTGTCCAGGGAAGTTTTTGTGGTGTGATTCATTTCTTACCCACGTGAAAACATCTCTTTACATGAGGTGAGGGAGAGTGGCCAAACTAGTCTCTTGCCTCCAAATCTCACACTCGTATTTTCGCTCCATGGAAACAAATGCTTGTGTCACCCGCACTCCTTTTGCGTTGTGTCAGAAATAGAAACTGTGGATTTGTGGTCTGGCACCTGCGGGAGTGGCTTAGAGGAGATCTGAGGTGTGACATCATAGTACACCGTGCCGACCGAGCTCGAATGAAATGCTGTCCGTCCGCTATCCTGACACGCCAGGCACTTCTCACCAGTGCTGCCTGCCTTCACTGTGACAAGGCAGGTTTGTTTTGGCCAAAGCTGTCATATCCATCACGTTTGCTAGTCTGACGTAAAAAGGGCTAAACAAGGGCCACGGTATACAACACTCTCACAATATTCTTGCGCGCTCGCTCTCTCTCACTCACTCTCTTTCTGTCTCTCTCTTGCACACACTGTCAAAAGTGATGCCTTGGCAAATGGAAGCCATGCTTTCAAATGCGAGGAAGGGAGTTAAAGCTGGGGGAAGAAATGGGTGAGATGTGTGAGACGTATGGGTGGTCTATGCTCACCGGAGGCCAGATTTATGTTTAGATTGCCCTTCCAGGGCCCATAAGCCAGAGGAACGCTTTTGACAGTGCCACCCATACAAACAGATACAAATGGTTATTAGGTGATTTATTTGATAAACAAATTGATTTGCCCAAAAGGGTAAGTTGACAGCTGTTAGGCATTCGGTTTCCTCTTCTTTCCCAAGATGGCTTTCTTCCACATGCCCCGAGGGCTCGGAATGATAGGAGTTTTTGACTCTTGACTCTTGAGGTCGAAGAGAGTGAGCAAAAACGCTCAGAGACAACAGGTTCTGTTTCATTCACCCACTCTTTCTAAGAAACTAATATCATGCAATAAATGTTGATTGATTAATTACCCAGGCATGTGCTAAATACACATAAGTATGTTAGCAATACTGTAGGTCTGTTATCATTGGGATATGACTTGCTGGAACATTTGTTTGCCATTTAAACAAATCTTTCATTTTTAAGAAACTGAAATAAGAATTTAGAAGTGACTGACTGACTGAGAGAGCAAGGAAGTGACAGAGAGAGAGAGAGAGAGAGAGAGAGAGAGAGAGAGAGAGAGAGAGAGAGAACTCCAGCTGTGGAAGAGCTTGAGTGTCAGTGAGCTCCTCAGGTCCCTGTAGGTTTCCTGTGCAGTTGAAAGTTAGTGAGTGTTTCCAATCCCCCCAGCCTTCAAAAAACACAAACTTTCATGAATCTGCCAGAGAAGGGCCTCTGTTAAAGCCATCACTGCTTTGGACTTCAAGTGAACCAAACTATGTCTTTGTCCCCCTCTCCTCCCCCTCCCAGGCGTCTCTCCGGCAATCACCTGAGACACATCCCCGGACCAGTGTTCCAAGGCCTCTACAACCTTAAAGTCCTGTAAGTACCCAAACTAGTGTGCTTTTGGAACATAAAAAACAGAATATCCATTTTGAGTCCTTCCAGAAAATGTCATAATTTACATGCAGGCCCATGATCGCTGAGAGTCTGCCAGAAGTCCTTGTGCCTCATTTAGAAAAAAAATGTTTTGGTAACATTTTGTATTTGGTCCTTTGTGTGTAATGTTTTGTGGGTTTATTTTTTTTACCTCAACAAAATGAAAACACATGAGTAGACCCTGACCAAAAAATGCTTGTTTGTAGTCCTTTAATTTACATACTAATGATATGCATGGGTCAGAAGTATCAATGACAACTGCCCTCTACACTCTTTTTATTAGAGCCTTTTCACAGAGTCTTGCTTTCTTGGACAGCATAAAGGAAGGCTGGTCCTTAAGCCACATGAAAACTGTAACACACAAATACACTTCCAAGATCAAAGCGCTAAACAGGAGGGGGAGGGGGGATGCGGAAGTAGATAAGGCCATTATGTGTTTGTCTTAAGCCAACAAACGTGTTTTATTCCAGTGGCCCAAAGGAGCGGGACAGGAACAGTAGTGATGTGCTAGAATGAATGAGCCGGGCGATCGGGTTCTGCTTCCTGGGGCCGGCCTTGTCTCCGTGGTTCCTCCTCTGGCTTGGAGGAGCCGACACCTGATCCGCTACTATCTTTTCTCCCCGCGCTGCTCGCCTCCAGGGAAAACTGGGGCGGGAGGAGTCCGTTTCCCTGCCCGCTCATTCATCAGGGTCCCAGAGCCTGTCAGATCCATCACCAGGGGACTCAGTGCTTAAAGGACAGGGGGATCCCTTTACTGCTTCTCGCACAGCGGATGTTCCCAGCCCTGACCTTAACAAACATCCACACAAAAATAGGAGTTGAAGTAGGGTTGGGTTGGATTGGGATTGGCTCCCTGATTGACTTTCATAAAGTTGTTAGGATTTGGGACATGAAGAATCAAGTAATGCCAAGCAAATGTCACACAATCAAACAATGTTTATACAAAAACTTCCCACTTTGCAATATGGAAATGACGTTGGCGTTTCTGTAAGAGTCTAGTCAGTGTGGGAGTGTGTATGTGTGTGTAAGCAAGCATGCAAAAATAATTATTTATCTTAGTTCTGACTGTAGAAAATGGCTGGAAACCCAGGCTTATTATGTCATTACTGAAAATTGAATACCCAGATGGCTGGAGGTCAAGGCACACTGTTGGGTTGAAAATCACTCCCAGCTCAACCTTGGAGGAGTTACCAATACCAGCTCGTTTCCACGTCTATTTATTACGTTTGTTTGCCGTCAGAGGGATCTCGGCATCAGCTGACCTCGTTTGGGGTTAGCCTAAGGTCCCATGGTGTTCACGTCGGATCCCTCTTTGATATATGAATCAAGCAAAACAATCACTCTGTTATCCCACCAAGAATGTTTGAAGTCTGCGTAGAATAATAGCCATGTCTAGCTAAGCTATCTAAGCTATGCATTTTACCAAACAAAAATAGTGGAGCACATTTTCGGTAAAAAGAAAATCTTTGTGATTTTGTAATGACTCTTGAAGTTCAAAAAACATATTTGAATGAAAAAATATAAAAAAATACCCCTCTCTGACATCATCTCAGGGCTAGCCATTTGAAGTCCAAGTGCACAATGGCTGTTGTGGCACCATGATCGCCTGATAAAGGCGTCCTGGCCACAAAGGCGTGCTTTATATAGCAAACACTGGCAACTTTATGCTGCACGCTCAAATGTCAGGGGTTTCAGTTGATTGGACATGATAAAGCTGTCTGCTGCGTAATTAAGCCCTATCGTCTAAGACTGCAAGGTCTCACGTTGGAATCATTTGCATTGTTCAAAGAGCCAGGGCATTTATTGTTCTCGGCTTCCTCTTCCCTTTTCAGTCAGCAGGCCTGTAAGCATGACATCAGTAGCCCACCCAAGGAGTCTCTCTCTCTCTCTCTCTCTCTCTCTCTCTCTCTCTCTCTCTCTCTCTCTCTCTCTCTCTCTCCTATCCTCCCATCTCTCTCCCTGCCCCTCCCTTTCCTCTGGTTTCTTTCATTGAAAAGGAACACCACGCGGTGAATGAAATAATATCTCGCGACTGATTGATGTCAGGAAGTTTACAACGCTCTCGGCCTCCTGTGTAAATAACAACCCTGCATTGAGGAGTCAGACCAGCATGCAGTGCTTGTCGTACTCTCTGTGATGGTGCAACATTTTATTCATGAGAGAATGCTCCCATGATGCTTTGCAAAATGCCATTCTGGGCCTTTCATTGAGACAGGCGAGGCCGAAAGAGTGATCTGCAGCATTCTACAAAGCCTGACTCTTTCTCTCTTCTTGGGCCTGGTTTACCACATTGGTGTGTCCCCATCACATGATAAATTGCTGTCAGTCTTGAGACTATTTACTCTAGATCTTGAAAACACAGACAAAAAAATAAAGTCCAGAGCTGGAGTAATCAGAAAACTATTAAGGCTGCTACAAAATGCAAACATTTGCCATCAACAAAGCCCAGCCCTGAGCAGAACCAGCCATGCTCTAAAACACTCTGCAGAGCTTTTGAGGTTCCTCCGTTTGGTTCAAACCACACAGTAATATCCAACTATTTCATATTTCCTGTCTAGGATGTTGCAGAACAATCAGCTGGAGCGACTACCCAGTGAGGATCCATGGGATTTACCCAACTTGCTGTCCCTGTGAGTATGAATCCCTCTCCTTCAAATGATGGAACATACCGTACCCTCCTCTGGTGGCATGTATAAACAGGATTACACTGATTTATTATGATCAGTAACACTGAAATATTTTTTTCTTTTGTTTTGTTGGATATTTGATTTTTTTTAACTTTCTGCTTAAAGTTGTTTGACCATGACAATGCATAAAAAGCTTATTTATGCTCTAACACTATTTTTTAAAGAATAAAATGGTAAAACATATAAAACACTTTCGTAAAGACCAAAACTCTCTCATCTCTTGATCAGTTGGGAACAACTGGCATCAAAGCCTTAAATGAGAATCAAGCTAGTGGCAATCCTACTCACACTTAGTTGAAACCACACTACTGATGTTGCGCCAAGTTGTTTTCGGAGTAATTGAGTAGATGCTGAAAAACAAAGCTATCAGCTCAATCTCCAATAATGCTCCTGCTGGTAGCATCCAGAAGCACTAAGTAAACCAAGGAACCTCAGCGAGAGCGAGAAGAAGCTGTGAATCATATGGCAAGGGGGAACACAACTTGTTTAGCGGCACTCTATCAGATGCAATAATTTGCAGTTAGGATAGAGTTGCCTATTACTGTAATCCAGCCATGAGGTAACACTTGGCAAGTACATGTAATAGAACCAGTGCAGGAAAGCTGGGTTATTTATACGCCTATTAGGACCATTAAGGCCTTCATTAAACAGCTTCCACCAGGGAGGATCGAGTTCACAATTTATGGCACACTTGGTGATAGTAAAACAGGTGTTCCATGGCTGTACAAGTGTCAGGCAGAGAATTCGGTCAAGCTATTTTTTTTTTTTTTTAATAACTTGAGGAAACTCATGTTTTAACAGTACTACGTAGCAGATGTTTAAAGCTGTCAAAAAATGGGGGAAACTGCTGTAAACCTATTGCATAACTTGTCCTGCTCCTCGCTCTGAAAAAGTGACAAAATAGCACAGATGAAGTGTCACTGAAGCCTTCACTTTTTTTGTTGAAATGCATCCCGAAAACCTTTTTCAATGGCCTAAATAATACGTTTTTGATTGGTCTCAGATAAGTCCTAGGAAAGTAAGAGAAAGGTAAGTGCATTAACGAGCCAAGTCTGTGGAACCCAGGGTTGTTTTGATATCAAAATTTGCGAGTGGAGAACGTGTGCTTTGGGGGGGTTACTTGCTAGCCCCCATCTGGAACCCATGAGGCAACCACCAGACAATCCAGCACCCGAAAAAGAGCGCAGAGATCTTCAATGAGCTGTGAAGGAACCCAATTTTCCATCAGTTACTCTTCCCTCTCCCTGCACTCCAGCCATTTCCCTTCCTAATCGGAATCATGCCCCATCCTAACCAGTTCCCCATGAAAAGGTCAGAATCTAAATATTGTCCGGGGGTTCAGCTGGTCCATTCCATCTGTTCCAGGTCCATCCACCCTCAATTCCATCAAATTGCTCTGGCCTCCCCTGCACAATACCACCAAGGCTCTGCAGGCCCCTGTTTTCCAAATGAATAATTCCATGTAAATATCCATTCGGTCATTTCCTTTACCTTGCGAGGATGTTTTCATTAGAGTCATGGCGTACAAATTTAATTTCTTTGCCACCAACGGAGTTTTTCCAAATGGAAGACATGCCTGGTTCCACCAATGACTCCAGACGCTAACTTGTGGCCAGGGCCTCCCTGAAGCGCAGCTGAGAGTTGGCCTCACGCCAACCTCACGCTCACTTTCAAACCCACCCAATAAAAGAAGGGATGATTGAGCAAGGTGTTTAATGCCCCCCACCCCCCAAATCGCAGCCATTCCCCGCCCCCGCCTCAAACACTCCATCTTAATCTACACATTCATGTGGGAGGGTTCACACACACACAGACACATGCACGCACACACACACACACACACACACACACACACTAGGCTAAGTATTTGATAAGTTCAAAACATGTAATTTGGACTAATGATAAGACAGAAAGTTCACTTAATTACTAGAGGGGGGGCTTCGAAACTAGTGTTGCGTTGGCGCCACACAAAAAGGGAAGAGAGACAGGGTTAGAAGGGGAGCAAGGAAGGGGGGTCGATTTCATCTAGCACTCCTCAAAGAGAGGCAAACAGAGTCCTTGCCCTGCAGCCACAGATTTCCATCTTCTGAAAACGTAAGGGAAAGAAGGCATCACTTAGTACAACTGTCCAGGTACCACACCTGAGGCAAGCAGAAATGTTTTCAGCCGAGGTTATAAATCCTTCTGACTTCTATAACTATCTTACTTTTCATTGTTTCTCATTATTTGCAGAAGAGAGGGGGGCGGAATGTCATTCAGACTTTAATGTAACTGACAAAAAGCACTTCCTTAAGGCAAAGTAAAAAGAAATTTCCTCATACCTAGATCCTTATCTTTTCCAAACACTTCTTTTTGCTCATCTGTATGTCCTTCTGTATGGATAAATGAAACGCCCCGGATCAAGTGCAAAGGATTACTCAAGACGTGAAGTGACACTTTAATTTTAGCTCCGAACTTAACCCCAAGCCCTGGAGTGGCAGGAGGGTAAAAGAGGCCAGGGTGAAACGAATGAGTGTGAGGGGGTCCGGTGAGAGAAGAATGCAGAGGAAGTGATCGCACTGGCCCCACGTGCCCAAGCGCTGTCATACATCACTGACGGGAGGAAGGCCTGCAGAGTCTCCAGACGCATGCCCCAATTTGGAAAGGGGGTACATCTATTACATCAAAGGGGCCGCTTGTTGACACGGTTGGGGGAGGGAGAGGGCAGTTGGATGGAGGGTCGGGTTCACATTTATCTTGGTTGTGGAGACATCAAGGTCTGATTGCAAACGGACGAAAAAGAGGAGAGGAGGTGGAGGAGGCTCTCCTCGGATCTCCCCTGATATGTTGAAAAAATTCCATTGGACTGCTCCTTCAATTATTTCCAGAAGTCATTGATTGCCCCTCAGGCTTCTCACAGCTTTCAACTTCTCTTAGTTTTTTTTCTCCCCTTTGCAATTGCATGCATGTTCTCAACTTTTAATTTGGCCTCCCCATTATTCCCTGGAAACTTTCCATTCACTGTGACTCAATCAATTGCACTGCAGTTCTCACACCACACAGTCATGGCAAGTGAGGGGAATCCTTCAGATTAGAAATTGGCAGTGAGGCATTCAACAGATTTGCTCAGACTAAATGACAGAGAGAAGGATTGATCTGAAGTATGCCTTCATGTGGTTTGGGTCGATTTGCAATCTTCATAGTGGCGACTGCACGTCTGAACTGATTAAACCTCGTCAAAACCATCCTGGGAGATTCACCTGCAATTAATGTGTCCTCCCCCCTTTTCTTTTCCCGCCCAGCCCGGAATTCACTTACAGATCGACTTGAGGAAGTGGGAACTATGTTCTCTCTCGACTGGACGGTTTTACAATCTTGGTTTTTCTGAAGTTCACAGCAGAGAGAGAGAGTGCCAGTTAGCATGTCGGTGCTAGCGCAGTTAAATATAGCTTAATCAAGCACAGGTATAAATCATCCTAAATGGCACTTGAGAACCCTGAGGAGCTGCGATTTACACAGAGGGGCATGACAAAAGATGGGAAGGAAAACAGAGCAAAGGCTCTCTGACGCAAGTTTTGCAGAGGGCACTCAAAGCCAAAATGTAAAATTACCAGACAAGAACAAGAGGTTGTAGAGAGGACCAGGCTCTCCCTCCCTTCCAGCGGTTCCTTCTCCTCTGTCTCTTTTTGTTGCCTCCTTTCAATATGACTTTATAAGGAATTCCTTGCTTTTCGCCTGGGAAGAAAAGAAACGACTATGTGGCAAAGAAGTAGAAAAGAGGCATTGCTCTCGCACACAACTTAAGTGTTGAATGCATCAGTGGGTCTAGAGCCAGTTCTTTTGCCCCATAGCTTTCAAGCTGTTAGGGAGCAGTTATAGGAAGGGTTTGATGGTGGCCAAATATCCCCAAATATCTCATAATATCAATGGAAAAGAACCCTTCTTTTACCATGTTTTGATACCCACTGTTGACAAGAGTCTTTCATCTATTTCAAAGCAAACTTTGGGTGGAACATTTGGAGATAGATCCATACCACAAAGTTTGCACAAGGCTATAATCACATCTTTGAATGTTTTGTGACTCCAAATGCCCCCTAACCCATAAAGCATTAGAATCAGAGTGTTTACCCCCTTGTCTTAAATCAATCCCGTCCTGTCCACCCAGCCGCCTAGATGCCAACCTGATAATGGAAGTCCCCCCACAGACCTTCTCGGGCCTTCGGTCCCTCAGGCATCTCTGGCTAGATGACAACGCACTGACGGAGATTCCAGTGGG
Organism: Sardinella longiceps; assembly: GCA_027497455.2. Classification (NCBI taxonomy): domain Eukaryota; kingdom Metazoa; phylum Chordata; class Actinopteri; order Clupeiformes; family Clupeidae; genus Sardinella; species Sardinella longiceps. The sequence continues at coordinate 20,205,690 of JAODXP020000018.1, read as the reverse complement.
CGCCCTCAATAACCTAGCCTCCCTTCAGGCCATGACCCTGGCCCTCAATCGCATCAGCCACATCCCTGACAATGGCTTCCGCAACCTCTCCAACCTGGTTGTGCTGTAAGTAAGGAGAGTTTCATCTAATGTAGTGTGTAACGTGAAGAGCAATCTTAAATGCATTCATATTGTACACATTAATCAAGAATTATGTTATGATAGATATGCAGAGTGATACTTGTATATTCCAAACCAAAACTCTGTTTATTTGTGTGACCGATGATTAAAAAGAGTTTTCTCCACATTTTTTTTTTTACGCAAATACTTTTTCACTAAATGTCTAAATGGAAAATACACTGGGCCTTGTAATGGGTAAACGTTGTCAAAGGAGTGTTGAAATTTAACCTGACATATGAAGACATTTAGAGTGGTGGTTTTAATGGAACTCTTTTAATCCTTGTTGCCATTCATTATCACTGGAAGGCAATGGTCTGGTGTCTTGTTTATAATAGGGATTTTGTCTAAGAAAGAAGCAGTATTATACCATGCAAAGCATAACATTGGGGCTATGATTAAGGTCATGCTTGCTGCAGCAAAATCATACTGTTTGTTTTTCAAACGATTGTTTTAATGTGTACTCTGATTATAATTACCACTTTGATTTCCAGGCATCTTCATAACAACATGATCAAAACCCTGGGACAGAATTGCTTTGAGGGACTGTATAGCCTTGAGACTCTGTAAGTACCTACTGATGATCTCAATCGTAAAATACAGGGTTTCCAGTTCTGTAGAAATGTTAGTGATGATTGTCATGGACTTCTTGAGTAGTTTGTTATGTTACAGCTTTGTTGAACACTATTTGACACTTCACTATTTCACTTTTTATTTAAAGAGATAATCTTGCACTTCAGTCTACAAAATGATCTCCTAGCTCTTAACAAAATCGGTCCTCCAGTCCACTTTCCTGTATAATTACTTAAAGAAATAAAGGGCTATGCATTATAGAGGAGATCTCATTTTTACAGGATCCAAGAATGGAGAAGAGAATATTGGCTGGCTTTGATCGAGGCAGTCGCTAATGACTAAAATAATGCTCTTAGTATTGTAGGATAAAACTTTCTGTTATTATTCTGTCAGACTAATGATCCGCAGATTGGAGGGTAGCAATGACCGAGTACTACACAAGTTTTTAAAATTCAATCTTTCAGTGTGTATATACAAATAGGTCATTGAATATGCTTGATAAATTATAGTGTGTTTTGTTTACTGGAAATATCCCTTTGATGAAAGGGAAGAATTTAATTTAGGTCACTTAACAGTAACTCTGCAGTTCTGCTAAATTATGTGCTGCAGGATGACAGGTTCATTTAAATCTTTAATCTAAACTGCACATGGTTTATGAAGTTATAAAAAGAGACTTAAAAAAAACAGCTAAAAACTAAGAGTGATGCAAACCAATAACTTGGAACCGTCAGCACCGGAAAATCAAAAACATCTCTGTCATTTTAATTTGAAAATCGGGAAAACATTTGTGAGCAGCATACGAGTACACATGTTTTGGCCTGAGACCTAGAGCAAAAGGGCAACTTGAATGAGGAGCCGCCACAAAGTGGTCTCTTGTTGATTCAACTATGCTGAAGCATTCCGGAACTCTCCTGGCAACATCTATGGCATGTGAGGAACATGGAATGTTTAATGGCAGCTGTATGGTGGCACACAGTCATAGAATGCGTGCCAATTGGCCAGCGAACACTTGTCTCACATCTCAGCTCCAAGAGGTTTGAGATATTGTAGTGCATGAGATATCTGTCCACTGATATGTAGAACATTGATTATCAGTTTAATGCAAATAGCTTCAAAGTATGAGCACCAGATGCAGTCAAATGTTAAAACTTGCGGACAGGCTGATGCATTTAGGGGAAAGCTTTTTTTGCATACTCTTTGCTTGAAGTAAAAGCTATTTCCAGAAAGGGCTTTTCTTTTTTTTCATGAGAGTCAGGAATATATATTTTGTCAACAGACACACACACACACACACACACACACTCACTCTCTCTCTCTCTCTCTCTCTCTCTCTCTCTCTCTCTCTCTCTCTCTCTCTCTCTCTCTCTCTCTCACACACACACACACACACACACACACACACACACACACACAAAGACACACACTTTATGTGGTTGGGATAATAAAGGCAATTTGCACTGCATTTGCTGGTGTTATGTATTGTAAAAACCACAAAGTATGGGAGACCTCTACTTTAAAGGATTTAGCATATGTTGGAGTCATGGTGGTCTCCAGGATCCTGAGTGTTTGACACCTGCCTTTTTTAATGGCCTGCTGAAGTGTTAAGAATGACGCTTTACCCTTTATATGAAGTATTTAAGATTTGAAAGTAACATAGAGTATAACTGTACACCCAACCTACCCATACATACACACACACACACCCTTGTGGAAAATGTATGATGGAAGAAAAGACAGAAAGTGTGTGACTGTGTGACATTGTGTCAGTGTGAGAGAGAGAAAGAAAGAGTGAGACTACAATTGAATAGAGAATAAATTCAGCTAGAAGTAAGAAGAAGTTTGGGTAAGACTTTGGTAAGCCTGTATATATTCACCATTAATTAGCATCTTATTACCAAACAAATGAATAACATATCTACGGTATACAAGCCATTTGTTAGTCATTACTAATACTCTATTCTGCATTATGCTCATAGTAGACTATTGCTTGAAATTTCTCCAGCATAAACTCTGCTACTGCTAATTCCTTTTTTTGTGTTTGAATTATGATCACAATATGCTTTGCTCTGTAATTTGGTAGCCTAATAGGAACAGTTATTCTCAGAAAGTTATTCTCAGCCACAAAGACATATGAGAACTTATTTGGACACTATAAAGCAATCGTTGCTTTATTTGTTTTGTTTTGTTTCGCTCCTATGAATAGACCCTAGTTTTTAAATATTATTGAAGGAGGATTATTGTTCCAGTTGTAATACTGCCTTGATACGGCCTTAACCCCCATACCAACCAAAGCATATGAAGATGAAACAACTAACTTAGTTATGATGAATAAGCATCATTAACATAATTAAGACTGATGCTAATTATGCTTATTCATCATAATGACTTTATATGGGCTTGTTATGACTAATAAATGGCTAAGATGTTATTAATTTGCATGTTAACAAGATGCTAGTTAATGGTAAATATTTGTACCCTAATTTAAAGTGTTACCAAAGTTTGTATTAGTGGGTAGCAATTGCAGGGAAAAAAATATTTGCTGAATGTGTTTACATCTGTGGCTAGGAGGCCAGCACAACACTAATGTGAGGGCAGCTCACATATCAGATGGCAGGTTTTCGTTGTGTTTTTTTTTTTTTTTTTTTTTAACTGCCGTCATAGCGTAGGCAGAATGTCCCGCTAATCCTCGTGAAGGAAATCACTTACGTGTAACCTGAGCTGGAGGCCGAGTCAATGCCATCTGCTCAGGCGGGATCAGTGACCACGGCCTGGCTCGCCCCGGGTGTGTGTGAGCTGTACGTGTGTGTGTGTGTGTGTGTGTGTGTGTGTGTGTGTGTGTGTGTGTGTGTGTGTGTGTGTGTGTGTGTGTGTGTGTATGAGACAGAGAGAGAAAGAGAGAGAGAGAGAGAGAGAGAGAGGCCAAGCCCTGTAGGCATAAAGAAGTCAGGGCCCTGAACGTGTTGTTGTTGGGCATAGTGCTCATTGGAACAGCAAAGGCAGCACACCCTCTGATTCAATCTGTGCACTTGGCCCAGGAAATTAAAAGCATTATTCAAGCTTATTTAGGATTTATTTATTTTTTTCAAAGCCCCAGCTGATTGATGTTTGAAAGTGCTAAAGACTAAACCCACACATTGCAGCCTGGGCTTGCTGGTAACACCCATTTTTTTCCACCCATTTTACTGGTGGAGTTATAGTTTGTTGTGTTTTGCGTTGTCACACTAAAACATTTATTCACGGAACGAGTTACACGTTGCAGGTCTCGTTTTTTTTTTACATGTTTCTAATAAAATAACCAGTGAAATATTTAGACTGACGTACCACCACTTAGTCTTACACATCTAAGTCAGACCATAGGGACGTAAATTAGGTAATGGGGGCTTTCAGGGTGCAGTCCTCTTTTGGGGGAAGTGACGGCACTTCACAGCTGCTGGATCATATGTGCAAAGGGGGGAAGCGGAGGGAACCTGGCTTTTGCTAAAGGGTGTATTTCTCTATCATAAGACTGAGTGTTTTACCCACTCTGGCCAGCCGCCAAGGCAGGTCCTTTCTCATTCGCAAGCTCACTTCAAAAGATGTGGCCTCCAGCCAGAAAGCGATTTTTTTTTCTTGCTCCCTCCCTTTATCTCTCTCTCTCTCTCTTTCTCTCTCTCTCTCTCTCTCTCTCTCTCTCTCTCTCTCTCTCTCTCTCACTCACTCTCTCTCTCCTGAAAGGAAAAATATATAAACATTTAGACTGTTTTGAAAGCTTACACTTAACACTGTGGGATAAGACTCATAATTACATGGATAATGAGGTATATTCAGGCCTCTGTTTTCTTAGTCGACGGGACGGGACGTGGTGACGACAGGGGCTGGGCCACGGACGAGGACACCGGAGCCAAAAACCAGACGATTTACTTCCTTTTATTTACCGTCATCCCTTTCTCCCTTTCAAGCCCTGTTCATTTACTGGGCAAATGAGAAATGGGGAGAAAAAAAAACAAATGAGAAAGAGAGAAGAAAAAAAAAAATACAGCTCTTGTTCAATTATAGGATTTTCCCCCCAATAATTGCTCCTTGAAACCTGGAGTGGAAAGTAAGATGAAAAGAAACATTAGACATCCAAGAAAAGCAGTGAAGTCTCTCTGGAGAGGAGGGCAGACTTTGATAAACGTATTGTTCAAGCACCTGCGTATAAAGCCGATTGTCCATGGCAACCACTTTTGTTTGTGCTCGGCGTTGAGCCTTTGACGTGAGCTTCCCAGCGTGCTAATGAAATACATACACGTCGTAATTTTAATGTGTGGGAGGGGGGCAAGGAGGTTGAAGTAGGGGATGGGGGTCATGTAATGTTCAGTTACCTTGCTACAGCTGTAGCAGTCCCAGAGAGCAATCTATATGTAAACCAGAGCCACTTGTGAAAGTCCTGCCTCAGTTTTGATAACCACTGTTTCTGACAGCACTATTCTCCGTGGATGTCGTAGATGCAGAGCAGGCATATTTTGAAAGATAGAAGAGATCGTCATCTCCATTAGGGCTGTAATGTAGAAACCGTTTTCTCTGATGTGTTGTTTCGGGAGTGTTGTTTATCGTTCTCGCAGGGTTCATGGTTCTGTACATGAACCTGTAATTTTATAAAATTTATGGTCATGTTTTTTTTTCCCCTTTCTTTTTTGTCTTGAAGAGAGCTGAACTACAATGAGCTGCAAGAGTTCCCTGTGGCTATTCGGACCCTGGCGAAGCTTCAGGAATTGTGAGTATCCCCTCTCTCACCCTCACACACCCCCCCACCCCTCAACTCCCCCTCCCCTTGTCACCTAACCCAGCCAGCGGACCAGGGTTTGTTCTAGCCTCTTCATGTTCGCCGCCTGGTATGGCTGCAATGTTCCCGTTTTCCCTGCTAATCCCGTTTACTGCGCACGCCGTGGCCCCGCTGATACTATCTGCCTCGACCCCAGCAGATGCTCTTAAATGAAGATTGGAGTCTTTCCGGCTCATATGTCCCAAAGTGTTTTCCAGCTGTGTTTGTGCAGTGCAACAGGTGCCTCTGCAAGGCATTAGGACATTACCCTTTGCCTGTTACCTACTCCATAACATGTAGTTCACTCATAAGCATTCTGAATGCATTCGTAAAGGCTTATTATGCATTCATAGAGTCATATAACTAATGTCATTAGTAATGTCATTGCTGCTTATACATTCTAGCGACTTATAAGGCATTATATAATAATATTATTTACTTCTTTATAACTTGAAGTTGTGAGGAAAATCACAAAACTTACATTTGTTAGTTGTCCTTTTGTATGTATGATTGATTTTTGTCTTACTTAAAAAAAATAATCGTTAGATGGATCCATATGTTGATCTGTAGACTTATTTTCTGACAGATGTAGTTTTAACTGAATGTAACCTAAGTGCATACATGATACAGTATAATGACTATTGCCCTCAGAAATGTTGAAGCAATAGAGAAATATGAATAGGATTATAATCTTTCAACTCTCTGTTAAATGTTTTATCATGCATAGAAACAAATGTCCATTTCTCAAAGACACTGTATGATTTGTACATTCTGACCGCAGTAAAACTCATGATATGTGTTGGAATACAAGAAAACGCTTGAACAGCTGAACAAGTCATTGTGCTTGTTACAGGGGATTCCACAACAACAATATTAAGGCCATCCCAGAGCAGGCTTTTGTGGGGAACCCATTGCTCCAAACCATGTGAGTTTCTCTCTTTTTATATGGGAGTCCCTACCAACACATCCAAGGGCCTGTCCTATAATCCTGCAGAACTGTGTGGAATTCCTCTATACTCTGGCCAAATGTGTCCGTTAGGGTGACATTCACTTGTTTCAATATCCAGTAATGTAACTCATATTGCTGAGAAATTCAAGAACAATGAAGTGAGAGAAGTGAATTTTGCTGCAATTGTTAATATATCATGTTCTAACCATATTCCCCGACAGCTTGAACTCTTCTGCCTCTCTGTCACTCTCTCATTCACTCTTTATTTTCCTCAGAAATTTCTATGAGAACCCCATCCAGTTTGTGGGCAGATCTGCTTTCCAGTTCTTACCAAAGCTGCATACCCTGTGAGTTCTCTGTCAAATCTAATTTGTGTGTTGATGAATGTGTGAAATGTTTTTGGTAAAACTATACTTACCCTCTAAAGACAAAGTGAATCATGCATTTGCTGAGATACCGGCTAGGAGTTTGGCTACGTATAATTTTCAATCGGAGGCTAAAATTACCTTGGGTGAGACTTGCAATCCCATGATTGATTGCAGTTCTGGGTGTCACTTACTGTGTCAAGTTAAATCCCTGAAATATAATTTGTTTTCTTTCTCCTTATTATAATTTTTATGCGTAACGTTGATTCATCTTTCTAAACCATAACAATCCGAAGAAATGGGAAATTATGCAACATTGCATATCAGTGTCAGCACAGAAGTACGCATTGCCTGCAACAGGTTTATCCTGTAATCAGTGTCTTTGTTCCAGCCTATGAATTTTATTAATGGTCTAGACGGCATATGAATCACACTGAACTACAGACTGATTCCACCGCCAGCACTCTCCACAGAAGCCAAGCGTGTGTGTTTTAGACGAGTGCTGTTATCACAGCTCATTGCAATGAAGTGCCGGAGCTCAAATGTTTGGTCTACCTCAGATTACAGAGCTCTGAGCACCACAGCAGTACAGCCTTCCCCAATGAGCAAGCCAGCGCTCGCTCTGTCTCTACCCCTGCCCCGTCTTCTCTCTCTCTCTCTCTCTCTCTCTCTCTCTCTCTCTCTCTCTCTCTCTCTCTCTCTCTCTCTCTCTCTCTCTCTCTCTCTGTCTCTCTCTCTCTCTCTCTGTCTCTCTCTATGTCCCTCTCTCTCTCGCCTCTAAGGCTGCTGCAGCTGCTTGCTAGGTTTCCTGTCTGTACTGGCGTAATGAACCAAACTAATGAGTCTTAACCACACTCCACAGCTCCCTCAATGGAGCCACGGAAATTCAAGAATTCCCTGACCTGAAAGGAACAACAAGTCTGGAAATACTGTGAGTGTGTCTCTCCCCTTTCATTTTCCTCCAAATAACTCGAAAAACACATATACTGTATGAAGTAAGACAAACTTTCTGCTCGATTGAAGAGTCTGTTGGTTCTCACTTCAGTTTCAATGGTCGTTATGAAGGTGCTCTGTGCTATTTAGAGGGCTCCAGCGCGAATTTGTTTTTCTCTGATTAAATAACTAATTGGCATGTCACAGACTAAAATAGAGCCATTGTTGACAAGACGCCAGCCATTGAAACAGCAGAGGCAACCAATGGCACTGCCTCAGCATCCATGGTAGTAATTGTTTACTAAATAGAGTTGTGTTTGCCTGAGTTGATTTGCACAATAGGCCCTGGAGCCTAACCACTCTCTCTTTCCCTCTCTCACTCTCTCTCTCTCTCTCTCTCTCTGTCTCTCTCTCCCCACCTTTTTTGTCCTCCCCCAGTGCCCTCACCAGGGCTGGTCTCACCACCCTACCCCAGAGCCTTTGCCAGCAATTACCCAACTTGAGATCACTGTGAGTATTCAGTCTGTATAGCAAACTAGTAAACATGGATCTTGACTGTAAATATTGCTAGCGTGACTGCAGACTCCATTTCTCCATGACCATGCAGGAAATATATTATTTATAGTGGTAGAATTGGTAAATAGTAAAAGCTTAGGATATTTTTCATTTTTTTTTTTTTCATTGTATGTCAATGTCTCCCGGAGGACACCAGGTAATAGCATGAGGTTGATGTGCAAACTGCTGTGTCGGTACTGACTTCAAATTCCTATTGGCTCCTTGGCTGGGCTGTGCTTTCTGCCCTCTGACAAATGCTGTTGCTCAACATTTTTAAATAATGATGTTGTTTTCCTGCTTTCACTCATCTTGCGATGCGCAAGAATGTCTAAGTCTTGTGGGTACACCACCGATCAAGTCTTTTGGTCAGGCTTTCATAATTCACCAAAAATACGCTCATGCGAAGCTTTCAATAACCCGACACAGTGTGCACTCTGGTATAAAACTTCAATCCCTCGCCGTGGTCTCGCAGGGGAAAAGCTCTGCAACGTGTAACTGCTTAGGAGAAAATTCATGTGACTGCTGATATCCATATGGTCCTGTTGAGCATACCACCATGTTTATTTCATGTGCATAAGCAATGTTTCAACACCTGACTTTTTGAGGCTACGCTAAATCCAGCTTATTTTAATTAGCTTTATTGAAAAAGATGATGCAAATCCCCCCATACACACACACACACACACACACACTCACTCATAAACACATGCACACAAATACGCCAACACACAAACACACACAACTCTGACTATCGTCATGACAATTGGAACGGACAGCCATATAAGAGGGGATGCTGCTCCATCAAGCTAAAGTCTTGGCAGTGGTGTAATTGTTGTGCTATGCTTATTACACAAAAATGTCAACAGCAGATGAGAGATGATAAGAGGAACCCAGAGTTAAATGAATCATCATGCTTACATCACCCTCGACAACCGAGCAGCGAAAAAAGCCACACTGCTGTGTTGCTAAAGGAGCCTCCACATTTGTTTTGCAGCGAACTGTCCCACAATCAGATTGAAGAGCTCCCAAGCTTTTGTCACTGCAAGTCGCTCCAGGAAATGTGAGTTTATGAGCAACTTCTGTTCTCTATCTCCTCTTGAACTGTACCCCTATTCATCGCCCAACACCGCAAAGCCACCACTGAGCTCATTGCCAGGCTTTTATGGCTCTGAAACCTCAGTACTCTGAAAAAAAAACGGTTGACATCATCTATCTCTTCACCCTGTGTAACAAAGGTGATACTGTGCTCCAATCAGTTGTAGTTGTCATTTTTTTCTTCTTCTTCTTCCTCTTCTTCTTCTTCTTTTATGCACTAGTGTCATTTCCTGGCTGAGTAAACCCTCATAGAGTGTGCTATAGAATGGGTGTTGTTTGCCGTGTCTGTCTCTCAGTGGCAGTGGCGGTATAGCTGAGGTAAGGTTTTTGTTTTGACTCTCCGCAGAGGCCTACAGCACAATCTGATCCGGCAGATCGAGGCGAACACATTCCAGCAGCTCTCCTCCCTTCGCTCACTGTACGTGCCCGCTCCGTCTCGCTTGTCAAACACACACACACACACACACACACACACACACAGACACACACATTCACACTCATGCTGTATATACATTCATGTGTTCATACACACATGACCCCCAAACTACTCACTCTTCATAGACTAGTCATGTGTTGTGAATGTTCACTCTACAATATGCTGGCTATGTGCATACATTTCTCCTGGTATTAAGCTGTCTTTCAGTACGTGACACATTTACTTGAAGAAGAAACAGAAACACTCACATTGCTAGAGACCAACAGTACATGTTGCAGGAGTCATTCATATTGTTTAACACCCCCACCCTGTGGCCTATATGCAGCATTAACCTGAAGTGAAACATGGCCCATCACAAGATATGTTAAATATGCCTGATAACCTTTTCGCCATCTGAGCTAGCCATCTGATTCCTGTGTGTCCTGTCCACAAACTCCTGCAGGGACCTCAGTTGGAACAAGATTGAAAGCATTCATCCAGAAGCCTTTTCGTCTCTCCACTCTCTGGTCAAACTGTGAGTGAGCATCAATCTTTCTATGATAGCTAGCATTTCGGATTGCCTCTTCAAAAAAAAAAAGAAAAGAAAAGTGAACATGATATCTGCCAGCTTGCTGAAACTTTAATTAAATCCTTGGATTGCCAAGTGTTTTCTCTAAGCACCAACCTTCAGATTCCTTGATCCATACTTTAGTACGGGTGTCATCAGCTCCATGTTTCTCTTGGCACAGTTCTCACAAGTTGTGGTTGTAATAATGAAAAATCCTTTTTGCTGTGCTGCAGACTTATGTCGTCAGTCACAACAGATTAGATGTTCTGCATGACAAGAATGCAATGATGTAGTTTTGATCAAGTCATACAGAGTGGCTGATGACACCTGTGGCGAACCTGTATATTCAAACAACACACATCTAGCACAGTATGCTTCCCTGTGGTGAAAGTGTTTGACTTTAGGCCTCTCCCTGTTCCCAGTGACTTGACAGAAAATCGGCTGAGTGTGTTGCCTATGGAGGGACTGTCCAGTCTCACACACCTAAAACTGAGGGGAAATATGGCACTCTCAAGTTCTTTCAGACAGGAGGATTTCCCCATGATAAGGTACAAGAGCTCTTACGAGACAATGTGTATAAAGGCTCAGTTATCTGTGCAGCATCTGATATGTGGAAAAAAGTCAGTTTTTTGTCAGTTGCAGTTGCTTTGGAGTAAATGAATGAATCATTTTCAAAATAAGCAAGTAAATGTTTTACTAATGTGCTTATTTATCTAGGTCAGTGGCATTTCTCAGTGTGGTTTAGTGAATGTATAAATCAAGCCATTCAAACACTGGAGACAGCATAATCTGCTAAACCCTTACTGGCAAGCAGTATAAACTAATTGGCCATAATAAAGATGTATATTTTAAAGGCTTTGGACAGCAATTACAAAACACAGGAGCTTAAAAACCTGGAGTCTTTCCTGCCCCCAGTGTTAGTCACCACATGTACCGTGACATAGGCTACCTAGTGCAGTAACTGTGTTTACAGTCTATTTACCTTGACTCCACTCTCCCTGGGGGAGTAAAGCTATCATTTTCAAGCATTTGTGGATCTTCTTTTACTGAGCTTGCTCTACTGTCATGTATGTATGGCCAGGGGCAGTGGAGGCGGTCCATTGATGAATTGGTTTTAGATTGAATGATTGGCCCCTGCAGTTGAGATGTCAGCAACGTGACAAGAGGCTAAAAGGCATTTTTTCACAGATGAAACAGTACTAATGAAGGCAGGACAGTAATAGGCCAAATGGTGTATTCACCTACACTTTTCATAATGAAAGATCTTCAAAGACATGTCACCATAGTGCTTCAGGGTTGTGTGTGTGTGTGTGTGTGTGTGTGTGTGTGTGTGTGTGTGTGTGTGTGTGTGTGTGTGTGTGTGTGTGTGTGTGTGTGTGTGTGTGTGTGTGTGTGTGTGTGTGTGTGTGTAAGAATCCACTTAGTATCTATTTTTGTATTAAGGAAGCATTAAAATCTCAATTCCAAAGTATGACTTGAATTCACTGAACATATGTGGTGGCTACAGCCAAAGCTATCACATAAATCGTGTATAATAGTGTGTTGGCTACCTAACCTGTTACAAATTGCCAACACATGTTCAATGTTACCTGAACAGAGTGATTGAAATGCCCTATGCCTACCAGTGCTGTGTATATGGAGCCTGCAACAGTCATAAGTCCATTAACCAGTGGGATGCTGAGCAAATCAGTGAAGACGACGAGCTGCATAAAAGGACCATAGCTTTATTTCCTATCCATCCTGACAACAACTGTAAGTACAGCACATTTCCATACAAAACTCTCACTGACAGCCATTCTAAATAAATGATCCTCTACAGTGGTGAATATCCTGGCACTATATAACTCAGGGTCTTGCTGGTAAAACTGCCTGGAAACTCAAATAAAAAGGAATTTGGCCTGCCAGATTTCTGGTTGATCAATCAGTTGTCTGTGAGGTGTAGTTTCTGTGATGACAGACAAGGACGTTCTTTCGTTTGAAAACAGGCTAAAAGGCATTACATGAATCTCTGCCGGGGCACACTGTGTCTGAAATGTGCTTTAGGAGTTTGTTACTGAAACCTAATATGCATCTGACATTATAACACAGGTCCATGGGCAACAGATGTACAGTGAAGTAGCCATTTTGGCTAATTCTGGCACGTGTACAGTCTTTGTTTATTAATATGCACTGTCTATGTAAAAATAAACAAACAATCAAATAATCAACTAGAAAAGCGCTCAGAGAGCGCAGACCTCCGCCAAGACAATGTGGTCACAGATGGTGTTCTGGGTCACCGATCGCCACCAACATCAAATCAATCTTCCTTGTCCCAATACATGATCGTTGTCCGAAAATTTCATCCAAATCTGTGCAGTACTTTTCGAGTTATGTTGTACACAGACAGACACACAGACACACACACACACACACGCCGGCAAAAACATAACCTCCTTGGCTGAGGTAATAAAGCAGACAAGCAATATGCAATGTTCTTTTAATGGAACACAGCTGACAAATACGGGGGCTTGTAATGGTACAAAAGATCCAATGCATGTAAAATAAAAAAAACATTATGTTTTTGAACACTACAAATCAGTTAGGTTGGCTATGTATTTAACTACATTTTGCTCATACTGATATTACAAACCGTCCCATATAAACTCAATCCAGCCCGTTTGCTGTGCACCTACCCCAGTAAAACAGGGCCTTGGAACACCAGGCTTCCATACAGTGTCACAGACATGTCATATCATATCAGTTTCTGTATCTGTTTATTCAAGATTATGTGAAAGAGGGGAGTCAGAGAGACTGCACTGGCGAGTTACGGGAGGTTTAGTTTCATTTAATTTGTCTCTGAAAAAGAGAGCTAACCCAGTTGTCTTCAATGTAATTTGGGTCAATGCACATCAGAAATGCCCCTTGCCCAATTGAAATTCATCAGCATGTTTCCTGACCACAGTGGATGAAGTGAAAATTTGTGGGATTGTAGCACCAGGCGAGACATGATGTCCATTTTAGCAAACAGCATAGTTGCACAACAAATTCTGGAGCCAAGCTCTGAAAAACTTAAATGATAAGTCAGCACCTATTGTAAGAGCAGCTCTCACGTAGAGCAAAGCTAGGTCACAGATGATATACCTGGAGGAAAGAAAACAATACAACCTTTTATAGCAACTATGTACAGTAATGAAATTATCCAGTCGCTCAGCTATTTCTGGCTCTTTCATTATCTATATTTAAATAGAAAAAGAGCAAACATGTCAGTGCAAATCTCTATGCACTTGACATTTTCTCTTTTTTTGGACCCTTACATTCCTTCATATGAAATCCACTTGACGTGCACACTTGAAAGCAATGTGTAATTACTCTTTGAAAGGGTCTATTTGAAACAAGATTGAATGGGTGAGATTGTCTAGAAGCACATATGAATGTTATCTTAAGATAACAAAAAGTAAGCATGAACAAACAATGATAATAGGTATAAATTGGCCCCTCAAGTAGGTAAAATGTTTTCCTTCTATTGTTCAGACTCCAATTACATGCAAGATTTACTACGCAAGGGGCACAATATTAAACCTCAAAAATGTTGATGCAATCGAAATGTTCTGACGTGAGCAAACTATTAGCATCAGTCACACAGATTTATTCTACAACTTAATCTTTGATTAAGTAGCTCTCGTTTTGTATTTGTGTCTAAAACAAAAGCTGACATTGTCTGCATGTTATATTCTTGTTTTGCAGATGACCCCGACATGGAAGAATTCCAATTAGAAATTGAAGAATCCAAACTACAAACCAGCATCCAGTGCACACCACTCCCAGGTACACTTTATTTTTCTTTCCTCACCCTGTCACTTGGTTTGATTTATTGCCAGTATGTGTTGCAACAGACACAAATTGTAATTGTGTGTTTGATTAAGCCTTCACTTTGCTCCTCTGCCAGGTCCCTTCAAGCCCTGCGACTACATGTTTGATAGCTGGGTTGTACGGCTGGGAATGTGGGCCATCGCTCTCATCTCATTGGTGGGCAATGGTCTACTGATCATCAGCGTCTTCGGCTCGCCCACCTACCTGTCCCCGGTCAAGTTTGTCATTGGTGCCATTGGCGGCGCCAACCTTCTGACTGGTCTGTGTGCGGGAACGCTGGCAATGGTGGACGTGCTGACGTTTGGCGAGTTTGCACGACACGGCGCCCGCTGGGAGTCAGGCACGGCGTGCCAGACGACGGGTTTCGTCTCCATCTTTGCCTCAGAAGCGTCCATCCTGTTCCTGACGCTGGCGGCCGTGCAGTGCAGCGTGTCTGTATCGTGCGTGCGCACCTATGGCAAGTCTCCATCCTTCAGCAGCGTACGGGCGGCGGCCGTGGCCTGCGTGCTGCTCTCTGTCGCAGTGGCGGCCCTTCCACTCGGCAAAGTGGGCGAGTATGGCACGTCGCCCCTCTGCTTGCCCTCTCCTTTACCCGAGGGTCGGCCATCCACGCTGGGCTTCATGGTGGCCCTCATCATGATGAACTCCCTCTGCTTCCTCGTCATCACCGGCACCTACATCAAACTCTATTGGGACCTGATGAAGGGCGAGTTTGACAGCATCTGGGACTGTGCTATGATCAAACATGTAGCCTGGCTCATCTTCACCAACTGCCTGCTCTACTGCCCAGTGGCCTTCCTCACCTTCTCCTCCTTGCTCGGCCTTTTCCCCGTGGCCGAGGAGGTCATCAAGTCCGTCCTCCTGGTGGTGCTGCCGCTTCCGGCGTGCCTCAACCCACTGCTGTACCTCCTCTTCAACCCGCATTTCCGCGAGGACGCACGACTCTTCTGGAGCCGATCCAAGCTGGCCCCGGAGGAGACGCTCGATTCCTTCGTGTCCATGGAGACCGAGAAGAGCTCCTACGACTCCACGCAGGCTCTGGTGTCGTTCGCCGAGGTGGACACCCTGTTCGACTCGTCCTCTTTGCCCAAGCTGGAGGCGGAGGATCGTTACCCCTGGTCACCCTCCGTGCCACTCATCCCCTGCCAACAGAAAGTGCTTCCTACTGGCAGAGAGCATATGACCAGGTCTGTCACAGGAATTTGCCTTAACGAGGAGGAGTGTTTGAGAAGCAACGGGCTGGACAGCATCAATAGCAGCTCCTTCCCTACTGGAGTATGTCACTCATCTCCCCTCGCATCTCATTTGTAAATCAATTATGTGGCCATTTGAGACTTCTAAGGACCATTTTAGAAAGAGAAAAAAAAGAGAGAGAGAGAAGGGGGAAAGTATACAAAAGCGGAATACTCTTCTAGATTCGCGGAATACACTTCAGTGAATCTATCCTTAAATTTTGGAACATTGTGTTGACTGTCTTTGATGAATGAACAAATGAATTGTGGGGATTGTGGTTTGTGGTTTCCCAGGGAAACATTAACCATTACGCTATTGTGCCATCACCAGAAAGCAGATTCATTTATATATTCAGGAAGCTGTCCGTCATGTGGCTTCTGACATGTAAATTTTTCAACAAGGCAAAA
Organism: Sardinella longiceps; assembly: GCA_027497455.2. NCBI lineage: Eukaryota > Metazoa > Chordata > Actinopteri > Clupeiformes > Clupeidae > Sardinella > Sardinella longiceps. The sequence continues at coordinate 20,189,809 of JAODXP020000018.1, read as the reverse complement.
GGAGCTCACAAAAGGTTTTTATATCATAAATGAAACACAATAAAAAGGGAAAAAAGTTGATGCAGACATGATTTAACAATGTGAAACTAAAGGAAAAGGGAGTTTTAAAAACTCCAATTGTGTTTCCTTCACATCCCTGTTGGACATAATGAGTTTTGATTTAAGGTTTTGTTTTAAGGTTTGCTGTAGAATTTAGAATAGATTCCCAGTGCAGCCCTACTTCATGTGCAGATTGCAAACAGAACTGATTCTACCATATACAGTACAACGGATTCTTGATTACCTCAAGAACTGAGATGTGCAGTGCTTTACTTTTCCTTCATTATCAGTCTCTTCCTTTCAATTCGCTAATGGTTTTAATAAATATTTTTTTAAATGAATAAAATATATTTTTCTAGTATATAGATGGCACAAAGGATCATTTACCATCAGAGTTTTCCAGGAGCCATTTCTGTGCTTTTTCCCCTAATAGTTTTTAGATCTTTCCATGCCTTGTATGGAACCAAATACACAAATATATTTACGATTGTACAAAACTATAGACAGATTGTACTGAAAATGAAAGGAAGGGACAAACTGATATGTATGTGTCAGAATGTGTTTAACTGATCATGGCTTAAGGGTGAAAAAACATCTCTGGTTTAAAAGGGAATTTTCTGAAAGTAACATTAGTTTTGTGAATGTATTGGTCACAAATTATATGGTGTTACAGACTTCTACCAGATAACATTCATGGCATTGCAGCATTCTACCAGATAACATTCATGGCATTGAACCCTGAATTTTATTATTATGTTGTATAGCATATCAAGTGTGACACATTCTGCTGAAACGGAATGTATTGCCAATTTCTCCATGTTATTAGAATGTGGAAAAGCAAAGCCTTTTACTAGCATCTAGATCAGCAGTCAGGTTTGGATGTTGATTATTGTCTGTGTATAGTAGGCTAGTTGTTGTATGTACAGTGTAACTACCTCTGACCTAGCATGCTATTATTTCATTGTACCCCCAAGTGTGTTGATCGTCTCTTTTTACAAAAAATATGTTAAATTTATATATACAGTACTGTGCAAAAGTTATAGGCACCTCACACCTTTCTTGTTTTTGCAGCACTGTAGAGACCGTACAAATTTCTCTCTCACTTTCTTTATTGAACTATGAGAGGGAAATACTAAAAATTTGAACAAAGTATTTAAGAACACATAATGCTTCATCAGGACTCACTCACTCATTGGATGTCACCACTTGTCCATGCCTTTTGACCAGTAGCTGATCTCGAGATCCAGATTACTCCCGGATCTGCCCGCAGCTTGTGATTTGAGTGTGGAGTCATGACTATCAACAGCTTTTGCATTCTAATGTTTGGTCACTGAAACACTGCTGGGGCAACACATCTAGGGGTGGGCTAAGACTGAATCCAGAGCCAGAGGTGCATGTCATGTTTCTTAAATATTTCGTACAAATTTCCTGTATTTTGTAATTATATTTAATTCAAGAAAGAGAGAGATAAATATTCATGGTCCTCAAGGCGCTGCTGAAACAAAACAGGGTGCCTATAACTTTTGCATAGTACTGTATATGTAATATATATATGTATAATTTTATATTAAAGTAAATACCATAGTTTGTAAAACACATATTATTTTGGATGTACATATTTTCATATTTCTGTACACGTACAACAAAAATATGATTTAATAAAATTATTACTTTCATATATTTAAGTCCCAATGACTGGTGAGGAATTTGTTCCTTCCTTAACTAAAGATTTAGTATGAAGAAATCTGGGAAAACAAGAATACCTCATAAAATATGTTTTATTTACATGGGCAAGAGGCAAACGTTCCATAAATGATTTAGCAGCATGTATTAAAGTAAAAGGAAATTTCAGAACACAGAAACAAGGTCAATGACGCACAAAATAATATCTTGTTCAAAGAAAGGTAAAAACAGATGGTTCAGACTTGAATGTCCTCTAAAAACTGTGTTTTACAACAAACAAATCAAAACTGTAATATTGTAAAATTGCACACAATGAATAAGAGTTTAACTATAGACACACTCTCTTTGCAGTCTCCTGTTGTTCCTTGAGAGGCTCTCTCTTGCGCGAGTCTTTACTTGAAACGTCAGGAGACTTTTCTCCACATTTCACCTGACCCTTTGGATACAAAGAAAAAAAAAGCCACCATTGAAGTCAACTTCAGAGTGAACTAGAAGTGCATGGACTTTACTGTCAGACTGTCACAGGTCTGCTCAAAAGACACTCTTGTCAAGAGGCGGTTTTTAGTGGACATATAGCTCCCTCTAGTGGTTAACATGTGGTATGAAACAAAGGGCCTGTGAACTTACATCATTTCTTTGAATAGCATGCTTCTCCGTCCAACTCCGAGCTTTGTCCAGGTAGACTTGCTTGTTGTACTTAAATTCAGAGGACTGCAAACACATATCAATCTCCAAATTCATATTTTCAAATGTAACATATTGCAATACAATTACATCATCATAGCCCTACTGGAGGGAGAAATACTATATACACACATGAAACTACATGTTGTTAACTATGCCATATCTTGTGATAATAAACCCAAATTCCACTTTTTTTTTTCAAATGTGCATTTGCCTCTGCAATTAGGCTCATTTTAGTACATTGCAAATTCTTGTGGGTCGAGCTCAAGGTGTTTGAATCCTAGCAGCACTCAACAGAAACAGAAGTGAGCTGGAGGCTTTGCAGCACTCACAGGTGCAGCTGAGTGTGATCACATGCTGCTAACCTATAAGTTTTATGTTTTTGTCCAAGCCTGATTTAATGTACAGTAAGCTACATAAACATTACTTTCTTTTCAACATTTCACTTCACATCATTCAACTAAAGATGTACCGGTAAACCATTTTTTCAATGCAGTGGGTTTTTGACTCACATCAGTGCTAATTTGGTTTGAAACTTCAAAACACCAAAGAAAACCTGCAAAGCATTGCTTTATGTTGTGGTCGAACACGTCATTCAATTATTACACCATAGCAAAGTGTAGCAAAGAAGGCTGCTGCATGCCTGGTCTTCAACCAGCCAAAGAGAGCACATGTCTCTCCACAGTTTATGGAGCTCCACTGGCTGACCCTGACTGCTCACATCAAATTCAAGTCACTAATGTTGGCTTACAGAGTACTGGATGGAACTGCTCCAGTCTACCTGAAAGCCATCATCAAACCATATGCTAACCTCCAATCACTCCGCTCAACCAAGGATCGCTGCTTAGAACGACCAACACCCCGCACAGGTCAATCTAGGCTCTTCTCATCCATTGTTCCTAACTGGTGGTATTCCCAAGACTATTAGAACAACAGGCACTCTATCTACTTTCAAGAGTCTTGAAGACCCAGCTCTTTCAAGAGTATCTCTTGTCCTAATTCCTTAAATTACGTGGAATGCACTGATCAAGCACTTCTAAACTCTTGCACTTGCTCTCCTATTAGCAAATGGCACTCCCAGGAGGCATTTACCTGTATTGTGTTGCAGCTTGATTATTATCCCTCTTTTGTAAGTCGCTTTGGATAAAAGTGTCTGCTAAATGCAAACGGTGCATCAGTTGAACTCTCCCGAGATGTTAAGAATACCACTCATGCCAGGGTTGGCCTGCAGCTTGTGTGTGAATGTGATTCCACACCTGGGCCAAATTCAACAGGCATAACGTTTTGTAACGTAACGTAACAGTTCCCATTCATCCCTATGGGTGACGTAGTAAACGTTTTGTAATGTTATGTCGTCTTGAAAACGCCACAGGTTTGAAGCAGAAGCTCACCTGTGGTGCTTGTGAGTGACTTTGACTGTGTACACATGGTATCTTAAGTGAAAGATGAAACTTGACTCACAATGTCTGCCATGAGAGGATCATCTGGATTCGGCTCAGCCATAAGCAGCTGGATAGAGGTGAGTACAGTAGAGATGTTGAGGGATGGTCTCCAGGCACCCTAAACAGCACAATCAAGCCATTATTTTTCCATAACATTAGAGGGCATATCCTGGGTGGGAATAAAGTTTGCATTTATCCACCCCTCTCTTGTGTCATCCAAATTAACTTGGTGACAGGAAGTATGGGCATGCCCAGGCTAAACCTTACCAGCACAAATTCCCTGATAAAAAGGATAACAGTGGCAATAAGTTGCCCGGTGCCCCTTTTTTAACATTCGATGTAACGTTGATATTAATGCAACGAAGAACATAGGCTAGACTACAGCCTGTTTGTCATTTTTGGCGAAGCCATGTAACTTTAACCTACTTTAGGTGGAAGTTTTAGTGCATCCAGACAAATGCGCCCGGCGTTGTCGATATTTGGGTGATAGATTGGAGTCAGGAATCGAATCTTGGGTGGTTCAAAAGGGTACCTGCAGGTCAAGGATAAAGTTAGATTTGATGTTGCTTCACATGTAACGTTAACATTATGCATGAATCAAGTAGCCCCTAATGTATTACACTAATGCAGGCTGACCAGCATTCTCACCTTTCAGGTATTTTGATCTCCAGAGCGAACACGCCTCCTTCAAATGGCGTATTTGCACCACCAACAATTTCTGTACTCGAAAAATGATTACATTTTGATTAAACAATGGTTACATGCTCCAGCGTACATTCAGTAGGTTAACGTCCTAACGTTAATGATTTGATGGCTTGTTTACGGAACTCACGAGCTCGAAGATCATCGACTTGATTATCCGACTGCCAACATGATATTCCTGGAGGAGGTTCAGTCGTGAGCATCTGTAGTTCACGTTTAAGACGAGTATTCCTCTGCATGCTTACAAAGTTATCTGAGAATGGTTTGTTTGTGCAGGTAATGTTAATGCTAGCTAAAGTTAGGTAATGCTAACTACTCTCACAACGTTACCATAGGCTATGAGAAATGTCCACTGCTTTCCGGCTGTTCTTCAACTTACGATAAAAGTACTCAAATAAAAGTAAAACCACACATATGCAATAATATAACTGTTGTCTCAGCTTTCCGATAGACAAATAGCACCAAACTGCAAAAGATGTCCACAGGATTTCAAGTCTCCCACCTTTTCGTAACAACAGAAAAGCATCATGGGAAACGGAGTTTTAAACTAGATTGGTCAATCGGAATTTTTCATCATAAAAACAGCAAATCCCATTTCACATCCAGCTATATCGCGCCAAGAAAAAGGAAGAAGGTAATAATAATAATAATAATAATAATAATAATAATAATAATAATAATAATAATAATAATAATAATAATAATGAGGCAAAGATTGAAGCATTTTGGAGAAAACAAATAAAATCAACATTCAATATTTTATTTTATACATTTATTTATTAACTTTCAGTAGGCCTATCTATCTATCTATCTATCTATCTATCTATCATGGAACATACTGTAAGTCCCCTATCCCATGATCATATGAGATTTTGCGAAGGCTAATTAAGCCAGATCTGGACTCCATTGCCCAAACAATAGGCTCTCAGCAAACAGACGCCTGGTTCCCAAGCAGGCCTAGAGCAAAGATCATTAACCACTGAGCTTTTAGCTTCTCTGCCTAAAGCAGCTGGCATAAGACTGTCAGTCTCTTAACCAACCACTTTAAATTCTTGAAACTAGAATTAGTTAGATGGAAACTATAATTGTTAGATGGATGCAGACTAGACAGATGAATGTCTGAATAGATGGCTTTGAGATGATAATGTGTGGAACCATGTTAGAGCTCCTAGGCTTGCTGTAGTAGCCTATGTTAGTCAGTGTCTTGTTCATTCTCTCTCTCTTGTGATCGAATCTTTGCACACATCTTATTGAATTCATCCCAGGAGTCAACATCACGCTCTTTAAAAGAGTCCACTGTGAATTCCAGCTCGGTTCTTAGTTCCTTATGCTCGCTGTGGTTTAGACACTTGTCGGGTGGAAGATTACACTTCAACCTTCAGAGGGAAATATTCAGTCAGTGAAAACCGGTCTAAAGAATACACTAAAGTGAAATCATAGAATAATGTATAATGTATGTTTTGCTATGTTATATTTGTTTATCTCTAGAACATAAAAACTGGCTAGATGATTGCAGATGTAACGTGGTACAGACCCCTTCACCACCAGAGTGCAGCCTGGCCGTATAACAAACTCCTTCAAGAAACGGATGCCTTCTTCTCTCATCACACCATAACCCATGTCGCCAGAATGCACCCTGAAACACACACACACACACACACACACACACACACACACACACAAACACATACATATGTCCAGACGTATACACACACACACACACACTAACTGAATGAGGCATGTCAAAAACGAAACCTTCGATTTGCTTTCGTTTTGAAATGCCCCATTCTGTTAACGTCAGCTGGCGTTTCGCTATCTCAGTCTGCCTTGCATGAAATCCAGTGATTGAGGTGGCTAACAATAGCGCTTGGGACTACAAAACAGTAGGACTACGTGTTGATTCACGCCAGCTTTTTCCTTTAAGCACCAGAAGGAATGAAGGAAATACATGTTCTCTTACTCCAGCTGGTTTAACTCTGAGTCTCCTGCAGTGAGGGAGACAATTGCAGCAGCCCACATCCGTGTCAGGCAACCAATGACCACCTTCATCGTCCTCACACCAGGCACAGCAGAAAGTGCTGAGACAAGAGACTTTACATGCTCCTCACAGCTGGGACAACTACAATGCACAGAAACACAGACACATACACAGAAACAAGTGATGCAGACACCCATTCGGTCAACATTGGGAATAGTCCACCTTTTTATGAAAATGGATTATTCCCCCCCTTACATGAAGTTACATATGAGGGTAAAACCATTTTGGTCTCAGTGCATGCATTTCCTTAGACAGACAACCACAAATTTACCTTTTTCTCAGGTTTAGCTTAGCATAGGCACTGGAATGAAAAGTTGCCAGATAGCAACTCTTTGGCAACATTTCATTCCAGCATCTATGCTAGGCTAAAGCTAAAATAGGGGTTGCCAGAATAGGAAAACACATGCACTGATAGAAAATGCTTTTACCCACATAGTAACTCCAGGGAAGAGGGTGAATAACCAATTTTCATAAAGGGGTGAAATATTCCTTTAAGCAATTAATCAGCCAATAAGTCGGTATGTGGAGACAGGATTGCTTACTCTTCTGTTATGCCAGTAAGGGTATGGAACTCCTGTAAGATGGCTGTCCAGTTAATGGCTGAGAGGTCTGTGGACTGGGACAGCAGGAGGGACAAAAACGAGACTGCTGCTGCTGGTGGATCATCATTCCCTGAGCCCTTAAGTATATCCTCCTGTGGACGTCCTTCTTTATGATGGTACTCCACTGAAACACTATGTTTTTTACAAACAGTTTACAGACAGACACAGATGCAAAAGACCAACACGTGTAAAAGAATTTTGATTGAAGATTGTGAAAAAAAGGCTCTTACCTGTAGTCGTTTTCCACCTTTTCCACACAGACATCAAGAAAGTCTGAAGGGTGCTGATCTTTGATGCACACTGTTTGGTAGCATCTACATTAAAAAAATATTTGCCAAAATGTATGTTCAGTTGATGTATAGGTTTGTCATACAAACTGAAAAAAGAAATGTACAAAATATTTCATGCAATCATTTGCAAGGTACCAGGTGTCATGGCATTTTTATGGCATTATGGACCTGACATGGGAATTGCCCATAATAACAACCATAACCATTTGGTGTGAATTAATGGTTATAATTTTCTCTATTAAAAAATATATTTCATGCCATTTTCATCTGTGTTGTATGTGCGCTAGTTTGGGACCTTATTTCCTTTAGGCTGGCGTTGTTGTGCATGAGTATGGGGGTGATGGGTCCCCAGTGTGCTGTTGGACTTGCTACCACCAACTCAACCTCTTTCCATCCAGGGCCAGAGCGGAGGGAGGACAGCAGGGCATCTACTTGCTCCTCAAACCCTGGATCACTGCACACAATGTGGGAAGAGACAAAACATGGACTGGCCTTGAAGATGTTGAGCTTGAAGTTACAATATTTTACTAAAAAGCATATAAACAACTGAAGAGTACACAAATTGGACTTTCCTGTATAGATTGTAAACTATTTTAGGTTACTCAAAGTTTTGTGTTTTAAGGTCATACTGATAAAAGTTAGCTATCTTACCAGTCATGTGAATTGATCATGTCAAGAAATTTGTGGACAACATCTCGCCATGTCTCTGGAACTACATCAGGGCTCTGGGTAAGAGTGATCTTTTGATCCAGCGGGATTAGTTTGGCCTGAGGACAATCTGTTATTTGCCTAAACCTCTTCCCATCAGAGGCTACCACAGAGAGGTGACGAAGACACACGCTGAATGATGGTCTGGAGTGCATTAGGTGTGGGATTGGAAATAGCACACACAGGTATCAGCAGAATTGTGTTGCAAGAGATGAAAGCCAATACAGAAGTGCATGTAAGTAATACATTGTATACAAAGTGAGATGGCTATAGAGAGGCTAAAAGTTAAGGACATGGAACGCCAGCATTAGTTCTGGCAGGCTAAACCTCAATTAGCTGATTTCTCTGCTGATTTCCTACTATTCTACTTACATACTATCTTTTGCTACTGTAAAGTGTTCTTTATTTAAAGATACACAACGCAATACTCACAAAGTAATTAAACCAATTTCAGATTCATTCAGTTTTGGTTTTGTTACACAGTAGCTCAGTGATAAGCTGTGAATGCTATAACCAGAGACGGATAAAACCATTCTAAAGTGTCTTTAACTGTGCTATACTTTTACTGACCTCCATTCAGACTACGCTGCTGTTAACCTAAAAGTCAAAAGTTGCCTGGTGTGCCTTTAAAACTGCATCACCATGGGTCACCATGCATCACCATAGGTCATACATTCAAAGATACATTATCGTATGCTGTTTTATTCTTTGAGTGGTTTGCCTCACCTCACGCATTCATACTCATCATAGTCAAAGCTTTGTTCAACACGTATAATCAAACCAAACCGATTTGTCAGGTCAATTTCAATAAATGAATCCATCCTGCAAACCAAGAGACATAAAATAAATCAAATATCACCCAAATAACACCCTTATTAATAAATACATACTGTATAGAATTGCTTTTTATAATATAAAGAGATAGCTTGGTCATAACCAGCCCGTCAGTCCACGCTTCTCTTTGTACGTTTGGATTCCAGCCACTGGCCTTGTCACAGTACATTACATTACAATAATGATATTTATTATAAGATATAGTATGTACCTGGCAAAGCATGTAACCTTTTTATTCCGCAATAGGTCAATAAACATGTCAGTAGTATCAAAAGAGACAATGTCCGCCTCCAGTTTAAGCTCGGAGATTGGTGTCTTTCTGGCGAGTGCAGTGACAACTTTTGTAATACCCAAATCTGTCAGGCTACTCTTTGCCAATCTGTAAAAAAGATACACAAGTAACCTGGAGACCAGATACAACTGTGAGTATAGCTCAATTGAAAATTGGTACAGCGTTGGCCATGCAGACTAGCGTGAAGATTTCAATATGAATTTCTGTGACAATACAGGTGTCACTATAGACTAGTGCAAGATTTTACGTTATATTACATTAAGCAACTCAGGTTATTTTCATTCCTTAGTACTGAGATGAGATCGTCAACATCAGCATCTGAGAGGTCTTCAACTTCGAGCCTTTTAGAGAAAGAGAGGGCAGACATTTTTAAAGGTTTCTCTAGTAGATATTGTAAAGACCTTACAATCATCAATCAGCACATCATGCACATGTGGGGATTGATAAGAACTGTTCGAAGACCTTACCCTATCTCCTCACACTTGCACAAAGCAGGCAGCAGCATTTTCAATTTCTCTGGTGTAAGATTGCATTCAGTGAGGTCCATAGTTTTGATGTTCGGACAGTACTGCAGACAGAAGTGCATCACCCAGCAGTCTATCTTCTTCAAAGAAATGTGAGGAATAGAAATCTCTTGCCACTTTGCCATGGCCTGTTTGACAAAGGATTCCTCATAGATTTCATACAGACAATTGAAGATGAAAAGATCAATGTCATGATTTACACGGAAAGTGTAACAATCTTCATCTTTTGCTGTAAGTTCATCATTGACTTCAAGAATCCATTCTTTCAAGTGCTTACCAATAGTGGGTGCTACTATTAGATTGTTGTCCCTAAACTTGCACACAACTTTCTCATTTAAAAGGCCAAGCAAAAACTGAACAACAGGGAACAGATGAGGATTTTTGACAGAATCACCTTTGATAGTCGAACTAAGCAGTTGTGGAAGTTTGACTTTAGCCTCATTTTCTTCCATGAGAAAGTAGTGAAGAGCACAAAAGCACTCCTGAAAGGTGAGGTGCATGAAGCTGAACATGCTCTTCTTTGAGGTGGGTGTCTTTAACTGCAACTTGCACAAGAAAGGACAACTACTTGCATCAGAGACTATGTTTCTTACAGTCCTCTCACTGAACAGAACTTGCTGGTCCACTATGCCTCTCTCAGCAAGCTGCCCCAGGCTTCTGAACAGGGTGAGAACATCTTCAGGTTGTTGCATACCTTAAATAAATACATTAAGGTATTTTATTGTATTGAATTATATAAATAACATGCCATCATTACTATTACAGACTTTTTCACCTATGATGCTACCTTGATTTATGTCATTGAGCAAATAAAACAAATTTTTTGACATGCCGGATAGATCTCATTCTTGTATGGCTGACTATACCTTGTCCTTCTTTCCTAGACTGATGCTCCAACAGAGTGAACAAGAAGTACACATATATGGCTGTGGTTGTTTCCAGATCTTTCATTTCCAAAGCACCATTCTGGCATGTTTCCCTCAGCACTGAGCAGATGATCCAGCAGGTAATGGGGATGAAGCAAGCAGTCAGGAGTGTTTCATTGGCTGCCACATGCCGGTATGCCTCCTCTGATTGGTGCTTATCTCCAAAGAAGCGTCTAAAATACTCTCTCACTCCATCATCTGAGAAGCCCAGAATCTCAGTGAAGCGCTGTGGAGTTTTTAGCATGTGGCTAAGTTGATCTGCAGCAGTGGACCGGGTGGTGACCAGCAGGACACACTTGGGGAGAACACGGCCCTTCAGCACAGCATTAAGGGTTGCTGCAATGGGTGCTCTAGTGAAGGGAGCAGTAGGAAGCAATGGACTGGGTACGTTCAGAGAAACCCGGAGCTCGTCGAAACCATCTATAATCAGAAGCACCTTCTCAGGTGATTCTCTGAGGATTTCAATGAGTCCAACTTGGTCGGTGCACCCTAGCAGCTCCATCAAAGAAATCTCCCCAGACAAATGGTTCAGCTCTTCACACTTCAGATAAAACACCAGATCAAACCTGTCTGCAAAGAGATTGTCACTGATCCAGTCCCACAGGATCTTCTGTGCGGTGAAAGATTTGCCAGTCCCAGAGTGTCCCTGGAGTATCACAGACTTTGGAACACCTTCTTTTTCATCAGGACTAAACAAGTTACTGACCGTTGTCTTTTTGTATTTTTTAGCCTCTCGCAACCGTAAGACCCGCTCAAGGGATGGGGCACGGGTGCGGATTTCCTCCTCTCTCTCCTCCTTCTGTCTGTGTGTCTGGATGATCAGCAGCTCGGTGTAGCGATTGGCCAGTTTCACATGTTCACCAGCACGGGAGTTATACTCCCGCACACATTCATACTCCCCGCAGAGAGATTCTTTGTATGCTGAAATAACCGTGTGTTTATCTGTGTAACAAAGAAGTGAGGCAACACAAAATAAGTATTATGTAACATTGCACTTTATCTCTTGGCTGCACAGTGCATCGTATGTAAGCATATTTCCAATGTTACATTGATAAAAAAGATGACTGAAGAGTAACTTAAAGTTGGCCTCCAATATGAAAATACCTAGGGAAACTCTTACCTGAGTTTTGCTTTGGAGCTGTTCCAGCCACTGCAGCTGTGCCAGCAACAAGAAAAGATTCAATGATTATTCCCTGCTAAGCTTTCATTTTGCTCATGTGTTAAGCTGGCAACCTTATATAGACTACTTTATGCTACCTACAGTATAATGAACTTCTTCTATAGTCATTATTATGACCGCCGCTGCGTAGCAAGCGTAGCGGTCATATAATGATTGTCAAAGTTTTTTTTTTTTCTTTTTTTTTTTTTTTTCTCCCGTCATCTACTTCCTGAATTTTTGGTCAACGATTCCCGGGACACCGTAACACCGGGGCACATGAAACTTGGTGGGCATGTAGCCCCTGTAGACTTTTACGGAAAAATTTCGTTTGGTCCCCGGGGGCCACTCCATCTTTGCGCTGCGCCCCCCGAAACCCCAAAAATGTAGTTTTTCCTAAAAAACTACCTGACCCGTGATATTGAGGATGATGAAATTTTTATGGAATGTTGGTCTCAAGAGCCCACATCAACTTAGCTCATAACCAGTCATTTGTGATTTGCCCCCCCATGGTAAAAAATTAAAATGCAATATTATACGGCTTTAATTGCCCCTATCTTTAGATCAGATGTTAGGAACTGCACCAAATTTAATGTGTATGATGAACCTGACATCCTGTGGGAATATGTCAAGTTTTGTGGAATTTCATCCATGGGGGGCTATAAAACAAATGAATTTATATGTACATTTAATGACTGTACAATTATTGACCTGTAGATGGTGCTATTAAGCCAAAGCGTTACAGGTTTGGGGTGATAGGCCTGTCAGTTCAGTTCAATAAGCTTTTTTGGCATGAATATAAAAAAATACAATATTGCCAAAGCATTAATGTATAATAATGACAATAATAATGAGAATTACAATAGTAAGTAGTGACTAAATAAATAAAATGCAACTTAAACAAACATAAAGAATAATAATAATAAAAAAAAGATAAAATTAAGAAAAAGCACTAGTGGATATTTTGATGATGGTCATGTGGACTCTACCCTTAAAATGTGGCAAGACTGTAAGTAGTCTGAGGCTATTTGAGTAAAAGTATCAACTTCCCCCAGGAGGAATGGTAGTTTCAGTTTATTTTCTAAGTCAATAAATCCAGGACTGATGTTTTCTATGGCAAGCCGTTCAGGGAAAAAACCTTGAATGAAACTCCGAATATATTGAATGAAGTCCTGAATATATCGAATGAAACTCCGAATATATTGAATGAAAGAAAACCTTGAATATATTGAATGAAGTCCCGCATATATTGAATGAAACTCCGAATATATTGAATGAAGTCCCAAATATATTGAATGAAGTGCCGAATATATTGAATGAAACTCTGGATATATTGAATGAAGTCCTGAATATATTGAATGAAACTCCGAATATATTGAATGAAACTCTGAATATATTAAAGAAGTCCCGAATATATTGAATGAAACTCCGAATATATTGAATGAAGTCCCGAATATATTGAATGAAGTCCCGAATATATTGAATGAAACTCCGAATATATTGAATGAAGTCCCGAATATATTGAATGAAACCCCGAATATATTGAATGAAGTCCCGAATATATTGAATGAAACTCCGAATTATATTGAATGAAACTTGCCTCATCTGAGGTCAGTGCCAGTGGCCATCTTATGTGTGTCACCAGTATGGAAATGCCCATGACCAGGCAGTACCGCTTAGGTGGAGTGAATGAGTAAATGAGGCAAAAATATTAAATAAATTATAGTTTTATTAATCATTTCATTGATTGCAGCTGCAAGGTAAAATAGTTTAGTTAAGTCACAGTCAGTTATTTTGGCCGAGTAGTAATCCAGCTGCGTTACCACCTGTACAGCACAGGAAGAGGCGACGATCCCACTGAAGGTTGGCGTAGCAGTTAGCTAGCGGTGACGATCCCACTGAAGCAGCGACGATCCCACTGAAGGTTAGCGTAGCAGCTAGCTAGCGGCGACGATCCCACTGAAGCAGCTACAAGTGGTGACGATCCCACTGAAGGTTGGCGTAGCAGCTAGCTTCAGTGGGATCGTCGCCGCTTCCTGTGCTGTTCACTGGTGGTAGTAACACGGCTGGATTAATTACTTCTCAGCCAAAATAACTGACTGTGACTTAACTAAACTATTTTACCTTGCAGCTAAAATTATTTATTTAATATTTTTGCTTCATTTACTCATTCATTGCCAACCACTCCACCCAAGCGGTACTGACTGGTCACAGGCATTTCCATACTTGTGACAATGTGACACACATAAGATGGCCGCCGGCACTGACCTCGGATGAGGCAAGTTTCATTCAATATAGAGTTACAAACAAGTTGACAAGCATCATATATATGCAGAAAATGTGCAGAACTGAGCGGCGGTCATATTTTGTACCGCCACGCGGTACATCTAGTTTCTCTACAAGTTTGCAGGCAGCTAGCAAGGGGAGATGCCTACAATGCCTACAATTTGAGACCAAAGTGATCATACAGATTACACCCTGAACGTCTTGAATTGCAGGAAATTCACCAAAGGTAACTTATTGCATCACTAGTATAAATACTTTCCTTTGACTTAAAGAGGAGCATGTTGTAGCATATGAGCTCTCACCATGATAGTTGTTTGAGATGTTGACGCTCCCCTGCACATGACTGTGGGAAAGCACTGCTCCAGAAATATGACTTCCTGCATCAGCTGAGACACTGAATTCTGGAGACAGAGAGATGTGAAAGCACAAATAATGTGGCCACCTCTGTGTGAGTCCGATGTCTTTTACAATAAATGTCTTTTCACTTTTGTTTTGATGCACCTTCATGCATATGAACAAGCCTGAATATGTTGAAGTATAAATTATCATTCCATTGGAACTGACTGGATGGCATGACTAATAGACCAATCAAACTTTCCCAAGCCCCAGCATTAGGAAAGTTATGCAAGTTGAGGCAAGGAGACCGTTATAACAAAAGAACTGTCGTGTTACAAGCCACAAAAAAATCCTTATGAGCAGTATCTGAAATCTCAAGTATGCAATAAAAGTGCAACATAACTGTTCCATATTCCTCTCAAATATTCTTCAGCTGTGTATCGCAACGCAAGCAAAAGAAAATATCTTTTACAGTGAGAAATGAGAATTGATTTATAGCATGGAGTTAGCACAATTCATTGAGCACCACATTCAATATATACCAACAGTAAACTTTCCTTATTAAAGTGAAATTGAAATATTAATATTTTGATATCTTTTGGTCCCTTTTCTTTAGTCAGTAGGTCAAGGGACTGCCCATTGCCATTACAGTTACTAACCATACCAAAGACCTACCTTAGTTAGCACAGACTTAGAGAGGGTGGTAAGCTCAGAAACATGCAACAACATAGCTATTCTGGACCAATTTGTACAGGTGAGAGATGATATGTCCAGATTACCTTGCTGTGGTGGGTTCATCTTTCTTTGCAGTTCATCCCATCTGTTGTGTTAAACAGGAACAGGAAGAACTACAGATAGACTGTTGGAATGTAGCAGACTACTACAGCAGAACAACAGAGTCTGCTGCAGGGTTTCGATAAAGGAGGAGCCTAGGTGTATTGCCCAATCAGAACATGTCATGTGTAAAACAGAACATGAAAAGAGTGACTTAGTTTTGAGATTTCTGCAGTGTTTTGCCCACTGTCATTCAAGTTTCAGTTGAATGACAGTGGGCCTATGTAAAATGTTGTAAACAAATCACATAAATTGTGTTAAAATCCTACTAGGCTTAAAATGTCAGGTTGTATACAGTTCACATGTTCATACTCTGACCTAGACTTTACTAGAGAGTATGTTACATTGACATGAAAAGAGACTCAGTTTTGAAATCTGTGCAATGTACAGTTTTTTTTTTTTTTACTGTAAGCTTCATAGAATCAAGATTGTCTTTATGACATCCCAATGTAGGGATTTTCTGATGCACCTTCTGGTGTACAAGGTCTGGACGGAGGCCAGATCACATCCACAGATGCTTTGTGCTTTATGCACAACTCTCTGTAGTGTTTTCCTTGCAGAGCAGCTTCCAAAGGATGCACTGATGTATGTAATGTATGTAGAATAATATAAACAAATTGCATAAACTCTTCTATTATTACACTTACATGTTAGATAAAGCATAGATATTTATACATGCAATTCACAAGTTCACCACTGTGTTGCATTACCTTCACCTAAACTTCACTAAGGCCTGTTTTGTGTATCTGATAGTAGGCTACAGCTATTTCTAAGATCATTGTATCCTTTTGCAGATACAATAAGACAGAGAAGAGAAAAGGGAAAATATGTGTACAAACACAGACAGAACATGCTCAAGCATCACCAGACCTTTTTCTTGGGCATCTCATGTGCTGATTGAAATGCCCCAGTAACAGTTCACATTCAGACTTCTTTATGTGGCTATGACAATGTGTTAATAACAATAGGCCTACATCAATATCTGAGCTGCAAACCCTGGTTTATATTTTCTTGTGCTATCGGCGTCCATCCAGTCACATGAAATATTCATGTTTTATGTTTTAAACATTGTTTGCTGACATACAAAGTGTACAGTATATATATATATATATATATATATATATATATATATATATATATATATATATATATATATATATATATATAGTACAGACCAAAAGTTTGGACACACCCCTCATTCAATGCGATTCATTTATTTCCAGGACAATTTATATTGTAGATTCTCACTAAAGGCATAAAAATTATGAATGAACACATATGAAATTATGTGCTTAACAAAAAAAGTGTGAGATTATGACAAACTTTTGGACCTGAACCCGATCAAGATGGTTTGGGGTGAGCTGGACCGCAGAGTGAAGGCAAAAGAGCCGACAAGTTCTTAGCATCTCTGGGAATGAATAACTCTTCAAGACAGTTGGAAAACCATTTCAGGTGACTACCTCTTGAAGCTCATCCAAAAAATAAAAAGAGGACAAAGCAGTTTAACGAAAAAAGTATACTTCGATGAAACAAGAATATAAAACATGTTTTCAGTCATCTCACACTTTTTTTTATTAAGTACATAATGCCACGTGTTCATTCATAAGTTTGTTTATTTTGTAGATTGTCACTGAAGGCAACAGTCATGAAAATAAAGTGAATAATTTAATGGGAAAGTGTGTCCAAACTTTTGGTCTGTACTGTATATATATATGGGCAATTCCAGCGTTATGGAAGTGACATTTTCATGCATAATTGATGAACAAAATGTCACATAACCTCCGCAAACCTAGCAGATTTTCACAATCACCAAACAGGCACAGGAAGCACAGAGATAGACTTAATTTTAAATATAATGTAAAAAAGTTGGTTTTCATTGGGAGAAATGGCGTTATGGATGTGACGTCTGGAAAAACCTTCCAAAACGATACAAAACAATTGTGAATGGTGGATTTTAACCTGTAATGACAAAAACAATAAAAAATAACTGATAGCATTGCAGCTTTGTGTGTGTTATTAACAATTTAACAAATAGATATCCTTTTGAAACTTGCTCAGATGATTATTTACATCGAGAAAATACTTTTTTGTATTTCAAGTTTTCTGAAAGAATTTGCATGTCCATGTAGATGAGGCTTGAATTTTTTAAGGTGAGGTTTACTTTTTCGTGGAATTGCCCATATAAATAGTAGAACCAGATGCAATACCTCACAGATGCAAAATGGATGTTTTAAGATGCAGTCTTTAACGTGTAATCTTACTTCAGCCTTCTACTGTATGTGTATTGCATCAGTATGTATGCTAAATGCATTAGGATTTTAAATTTAGTGCAATGTTGAACTGAGGAAATTAAGAGAACAGAGAACAGACCACTGCCATTCACACTTTAATCATCAAGCTACAGCACACAGTTTTAGTGTTTAGATTTGTAGTGTTTTGACCTGAGCTTTTTTGTTTTGTTTTGTTCTCAGAGTCAGTTATGAACCATACAATATGAACAATATAAAGATAACTGTAGTTGCACATAATACACATAATATTCATATTTAGTTTAACCACAACAGCAACAAACAGGTACAATCATTTTATCTTCTTTGCTCACAATCCTCCTATTATGAGAATGAATCTAAATTCATGGACATTTATTCATTCATTCATCCAGCTGTAACATGCATTGCTATGCAATCACAGACATGAATAAACTACTCCTACAGTAGGCCTATATCCCATTTTTTTTCAAACATAGGCTACTGTAACAGACCTTAGAATGTAATAACAGATTTAGTTCAAAACACTGAAGATAGTATCAACATGCTATAATACAATACAATAGCAGAACATAGTAGTGTAGTATAGTAGTGTAGGCTATAGCTTGTGTTGTCACTAAAATTGAATAGAAAAGAAACAAGTTAGGACAGGTAGTGGAAGTGTAGTCAACTGCTATTGTTAATACATTATTCCTATATCCCATTTTTTCCCAAACATACTGTAACAAATCACTTAGAAAATGTAATAACAGATTTAGTTCACACTCAAGATAGTGTCAACATGCTATAACACAATACAATAGCAGAACATAGACAGTATATAGTGTATTATAGTACAGTATAGTAAAGCTTGTGGTGTCAATAAAATTGAATAGAAAAAAAAAAACATGTTTGTAAGGACAGGTAGTGAAAGTGTAGTCAACAGCTATTGTTAATGGTCTTTTAAAATCACATTTGTAGTATGCTGAGATGTTGTTTCAATATGTCAAATTATGGATTAAATGTATGTGCTACTAAAAAAAAAAAAACAGTTTCTGTCTGGCAGCATGCTATGTATCCTTTTATCCTTGTTATAGCAAACTGTAGGAAGTTTATCACTGAGACGTTCTAATTTCAATAAGGCCCTGAATAATCTATTGGAATCCTGTATTGGCACACTGTAGGCAAAATCTAATCTTATAAAGTTATATTTAGAAAATGAGTGCAGGTCTTTGTATGTGTTTAGTGTGCTGAACCCTACAGCATGTCTATGACTTTGCTCATTGTCTACAGGACCAATTACACGCACTGTTTTCACAACTGACAGAAGCGGTCATTACTATCTTCACACAAACCCAGAATTTGTTTTTCTGAGAAGTTGTCTAGATAGGAGGTGAGCATACACCTTTGCAGGAGGCAGGACGAGAGGTCATGCAAATCTCACACTCTGAATCTTTTGTTCCGGTCCGCAATCCGTGACTGCTGTGTTTCTTTTTTTCTTTCTTTTTTGTTAAATAAAATAATAATCATGAAACTACACAGGAGAGCCATTTTCACCTCCTGCAGATTCAGGCTGTGTTTGGCCAGTGTCATTGGATGGAGGTGGCATAGAAGGAGAGACCTGTGTCAGGACAGGCTTTGGGCTTTGGAGGAATCGGTGGACGATTCAGCGGATCCGGTGGAGAAGACACAAGTGTTTCCCCCCTTTCCGTGCTCTTATTCTCACCTTCATTATCAACCTCCTTGCTAACGCCAGATTCTTCCGGGTCAGCAAACATGGGTTGCTGATCTCCATCTCTCTCTCTCTTCTCTCTACCATCAGTGACACCAGCTGTGGCTGTGCGCTGCACCTCTGAATTTTTCGGTGGCTTGGGAGGAGGAGTTGGAGGGACTTTGGGATGTAGAGCAGGAACTATGTTAGTTTCTCTCTCTCTTGTCTCGTGTGGTGGACGATTTGGCAGATCCAGTGGAGAAGACACTAGTGTTTCCCCCCTTCCCGTGCTCTTATTTTCACCCTCATTATCAACCTCCTTGCTAACACTAGATTCTTCCGTGTCAGCAAACGTGGGTTTCTCAACAGTCTGATCTCTCTCTCTCCTCACTACAATCAGTGACACCAGCTGCGTCAGTGCACTGCACCTCTGAACTTTTTGGTGGCTTGGGAGGAGGAGCTGGAGGGACTTTGGGATGTAGAGCCTGAACTATGTTAGTTTCTCTCTCTCTTGTCTCATGTGGTGGAGTGTTGGATTCTCCTGTCTGATCTCTTCCTCTTTCTTCGATGCTGAGACAGGGGTCTGCTTCATGTCCATTTATGTTCTCTGGATCGGAGTTCACTGAGGAAAACACAGACACACACATACACATTGGATACCGATAGGCCTACAAATACTGAGCAGACAAGACAATAACTTTTGCAACCTCATATCATATGTGAACAACTATGCATAAACAACTTGCACCAGACTCTCTTTGTAACAACTCTTTTATATTTTGAGTTTCTGAATGAGGGCTGTAAACTAATGGCTCAATGACTCAAAATATAGGTCTATGAAAATACTAATTTACCTTCGGAGTTCCTCTTCCTCCGAAATACGATAGCAGCAAGGAGAGCACAAAGAAGAAGAACAAGAAGAACAACAACAACAACTGCAATGATTGTAGATGATGATCCCCCTGCAAAAAAAAATATCCACATTCAAAATATGACACTTGTATATAAAAGTTTTTGTTTCACTACGATCACAATAAGAATACACTATCAATAACTAACGAGGATGTTCTGATTATTACCTTGATCGTCTGCCTTCTGCGCTGTGAAACACTCAGCAGCTCTGAAAATCCTCTTCTCCTCACTGACTTGGTTCCTCACCACACAGGAGTAATCAAAGTTTGTATTGTCTTCTTTGGTAATATTTGGTCCAATCTGGCCATTAATCTCTGAGTTGAGGTCAGGGCCAGACCAAGTGTATGTAAGGTCATCGCCTTCAGCCTGACACCATAAAGTTGCAGTTTGCTCATCAACACTTCTGCAGGTGATGCTGGGATTTGACACAGGGTCTAAACACAGAGCAAACACTGATGTTACTAGTTTACAATCACAAACAACACAATGTACAACAGACATTTTATTATAGGATCCACACACTGGATTTATATACTATAACCATTGTGCGAAATACTTGTCAATATTCCATGTCGTTTATACAGAGCCTATTGCCCACTGAAACAGAACCAACCTGTGAGACTAACACACGCACACACTTACCAATTTTAATAATTTGATGTCCAACAGTGGGCCTATTCATTAAGCAAAACTGGCGTAGGCTGAGATTGCATTGGTAAACATTATTTGGATGCACATTGTTTTTTAACAAAGTTGTGCCTTACAATTTAGACAATCATCCATCATCCATCATGAATTAGCCTTTTAGGTAATCGTACCACTGAATGTTGACAGAGAGCACACAAGTCAAACATCACCATGGCGGGTGCTCTCTCTGATTCACACACACAGGGGTGTCATGTTGGGGGGGGGGGGTGAGTTATCAGGGCCCCAAGAGGCCCTTCTACCCAGTGAGGGGGGCCCATGGCCACTGCTTGTTGTACACAGGGACCAGAATTTGGTGCTACGCCCCTGCACACACACAGACACTAAAACACGCACACACACAAACCTCTGCATCACGAGAACACGTTATTGTATGGCATTGCTGTGGGAAAATATCCTGCACCAAGCAAGTCGGCCTACTGTGCAAGCTGCACTGCACCCGTGGGCCTATCTCTGAATACCTTAATCTTTGCATTCCAATTTAATAGTGTGTGAGTGACTCATGATTAGTTTTTCGCTTTAGCCTTTTTAGTAGCCTAGCCTATGCCTTCTCAAGTTCTCAACATTACATCTTCTACTATTTAAGGCAAACATGGCTAATTTGCACAATGCGCTGGACTGGTTGGCTCTGCTTGTCAAAAAATAATTGTGAATACTTATCTTATACTTTGACTGGCTGAAAATCCCTATGGCTTGCTACTAGAAATCTATTTGCTGCCGTTAGAGTACGTCTAGGTTTCTAGGCTAGACTTGACCCTTTGTATGATTATTTGTAATATATGATGAATTCCGAATAAAACAAAACAAGGTAGCCTATTTAAAATCAATGAACCAGTAGCCTAATCTCCATTTCCAGTTCAGGTGTTTAGGTTAATGCACGGAGCACAAACATTTGGCCTCTAGAAGATTCTTTTTCAGCACATGAGAGCGATAAGGAGTTTGGAAATAGTGGGCTACCTTAAGATTGTCAACAAGACTAGGCCACATTATGAACTTTTCAGCACCTCTGTTCATCCTCTCACATGTGACTTCTGTTGAAGGCTAAACCAAAAGCAAATCAATGCCAGGGCAAACCAGGCTAGGCCTAAACTGAACACATCCAAAAGAACATGCAATTATTTTTTTCATACTTACCAATTATTATTAAGTTATGTTTGGCTATGTTGATTTGTCCACCAATAATAACCTCTGCATCATATAGCCCACTATCTTCTGATTTTAAAGAGGAGATGGTAAGATCGCCTGATGATAGAGTGAGGGACGTTCTTCCTTTGAATTGTAAGTACTCCACGGTACCTGTATTCTCATCCCAGTCCACTACTTTGTTACCCTTAAATTTCCACAGAATCTCGTCAATCTTCTGATGCGTGATGTTCGTCTGAAGAGTTATACTCCCATTTGTTTGACCAAACAACTGGGCAGTAGATGTATCTGTAACTAAGAGGCAGAAGGAGAACAGTAAACATTGTATCATCATCGACGCATTGATAGGCTATAACACGTTTTTAGCTAGAGTTGTTACTGATGAGTTGGACATTGAACTTACTTAAACATGCGTAGACGAAGAAATGTGCTGCCCATGTTGTCTCAAAGGCAGAATTTTTCATATTCCAGAATGACTTGCCTTTTCCCTATGGCGAAGTGAAAGTGAAACCGAATTCCCAATTCATAAGGGAAGCTGTCTGGAATAGCCTACACCTAAGACATTTCACGTTAAAAGCTCCCTACGTGACCAACATTTTAACCACCACAACATTATTTTAAATAGTTTTCTATTGTTTAACTGCCATTTAATGCTAATTTACTTTGGCTACTCTTGCTTATAGGCTACCTTTTTTCTGGTAATTTACCTTGAATAGACTACAGAATAGCCTAGCCTACAATACCTGTGGTCGTCACAAGATGGGGTCACATTGAGGACTGAGCAGCAGGCTGTTGACCATGCGCAATATATTTCACCTTTTTTTATGAAAATTGGTTATGCAGCCACTTACCTAGAGTTTGGGTAAAACATCTGTTTTCCTAGTTTGGCAACCCCAATTTTAGCTTTATCATAGAATAGGTGCTGGAATGTAAAGTAGCCATATTTTTTTAAAAGCAATTCAGTCTGCAATGTCAGGCAGGAAGGGTTATTTTGTGTTTACTACCACCACACCAAAACTGAACAGTCCACATCATGGATGACTTGTGAGTATAATATTTTCCCTTCATGTGACTGCCATCAAAATCAGATATTCTGGTTAAATTACACAAGGCGAAATCTTACACAGTGATACTTTAAAGAGGTAGATGAGACTGACTTAAATGCTTTCCCCAGCTTAATTTGATTTATTAATTCAATTAAAAATGCTTGTTGACAGACTTATTGAGGGAAATTTTGTTTGTTTGCAAAAAGAAAATGTTTCAAACATTATTGCTAGTAAATAGGTTAGATAACACAAATTTCAAAAGACATTTTACAGCTGCAACAACTTCATCATCCTTTCACAGCAGTGGGAAACTTGACTTAGTAATACATACCTTCTTGTTTTGTTACAGGAACACACATCATCCACTCAATAACACTGTACAACAATCATCTGTAATTATATCATAATTTCATAGAAATCACAAATAGCCTAAAATCACAGAATTGTCCATGCAGTGACACCTCAGCATGAAACATACCCCATAACATGTTTCATTTGAAATCACTATATTTTCATTTTAAAGCAGTGGCATAAATAACTTGAAAGTTTATCATCTCGTCTGTTCTGGTTTCCATTTTCACATCAGAGAATCCAGTGGCCTTTAGGGCTTCCATATAGTCATCAGGATGCCAGCTTTCTCCAGTAAACATGTTTGTAGGTGCGATATTTTCCAAGTTACTCAAATTGAGCGTTGTCACCATGAGACCACCTTGAACAGAGGTAAGTATCACAAACATTGCATTTCATATAGCTTACAGTACAATTCTCTCTTTAGACATGAACTGTACTTTAGCTACTTTTACAACAATTATTTCTAATATAATATATGTGTATGTATTCATGTATGGGTTAATTTGCACTAATTTTATTAGTTTTTCAAGAAAGAGATTCACTCAAACAACATTACTCTGTTTCCTGATATGACAACATTGTGTATACAGTTTAATTTAACTGTTAAAATGTTTAATAAAAAAACAGACTGATCAATGTTAAACCTGCCCATCTCCAAAGCTTGCATTCATCTTTGATACACTTCCCATCACCCACCTGGCTTCATCACACGATGGATCTCTGCAGTGCCTTTCTTCAAATCAGGCCAGAAGTAGTAGCAGTTACAGTGGAATACTTTATCCACACTGCTCTCTGCAATGGGCATGGATGCCACGTCACAGTGATGCAGGGTCACCTTTCCACTTGCAAGCAGCTCCTGGAGTTTTTCACTGGCTACCTGGTGCATGTACTCAGAGTAGTCTATCCCCAGGAGCTTCCCTCTGGGTCCAGAGAGGAGCTTTGCAGCCGCCTCCAAGCCAAGCCCAGGGCCGTGTCCCAACTCCAGAACAGTGTCGTTTGGTGAGATATCACACAAGCGCACAGCATTCTCCTCTAACACTTGGTTGAATCTGGTAAGGATCTTTGAAGTTATCCATCCAGCCACACCTTCTGTTGGGCGTCCAAATTGTGGCCCCAATAGTGAGAAAACTGTCTGCAAAGTTGGATGGAGAATGTTTACATTTTTTAATTGTTAAAACACAATTTTGAGAGCATGGTCCCTTTTTTCAAAATACAGACACTCCATCCACTCCACTAAATTTGCATGGGTGTTTACAAAACTCAGTGATTTAAAAGTGATGGAGCAGAATAAGACTGAAATCATATCTCTGACGATTTTCATGTTTCTACCATATGGTCATTGTGGTTTAAAAAGTTAGGTCAAGCCCTTCAGAATTCAACTAAGTTTTAATTTGACAGCTGTGGGCATGTCGATATTACTACAGCGCCTATTCATTCAAGCAGTTGGGAAATAACGTTATTGGGGAACGTGATGATCGTTCTCCCCAACTGTGCAATCAATCGAGATAGTTGAACGTTCTAGAGGTTCAGTAGACCAAAGTAGACCCATTAATATTTTAGGTCTACTTACAAGACCAATGAGGTTCTTTCTAAGATTATAACATACACTAGTGATTGCAACGTCGGTTAGGCTTTATCTATGACTTTGCGTTATATTGCAGCCCAGAGTCGTACAACATGCCAGGGTTCTGCTTTTTGTTGAAGAAATAATCACAAAATAAATTGCATCGGTTTCACTGTCAGGCTATTGGCCTAATTAGAGAAAATAAAGTTAATTCAGCCAAAACATACTCTTCTTAAACGTCCCCACATGGCAGATTAAAATTCCTTAGCTCGTTCTGTTTATGATCCCAAATGTTAAGGAAGAGGAGGAAGAGGAGGAGCTTTGTGCGTAATGTAGCCTACACCATAACCAACCGATAGATGGCACTTTTGGAGCTTGAAACAATTTAAGCTGAAAACATTTAACTTTTGGTCTTAAGACAAAAACAAACTATAAGGACGGACACTCGCACTGCAAACGCTTAAAATGAAATAAATGCAAGGCTATTGGCTGATAGGCCTAATAGGCTATTAAAAAGAAAAAACGCTTTTTTAAATGATCAAGATCCTAAAACAACAGGTGTATAGATATGGGCTACCCTTTATTGATCATTATGTTATGGTACAGAATATGTAACATCGATGATGTTGAAATCCGAGAACATTATGACCTTGATCCAGTTATTGCGTGCTTTGCCCTAACACACCCCCATAGGCAGATCCGGTCCCTTTCGATTTCATTTCCCGGAAGGATAGCCTACAAAAAAATCATGCGATACAGCTAGAATTCACTGCTGCAAAATTTGTGTGCTACTTTTTATATATGGTAGTCTATGTTATAAATTCAGAATTGCTGTGAGCGGTGGTAGAACTTATAAGCAGTCAACTTAAGAAATTTCCTGGTATTTGGGCTGAGGCTACTTTGGTCTACTGAACCTCTGGAATATGAGTGACGGTTCCTCACCGCCACCTTTGCTCCAGGTAAGTTTACATTGTCTGTAGGCTACGGGAAAAGGTTTGTCGTATAACTGTCTATAAAATGATTTGAAGGAGATAGGCCTACGCCAAAATTTATAAACGAATTAACAATCTTCTATAAGTCAACAAAACACTTGGAACACATTTTGTTTCGTTTTTATTCGTTGAATCAATGCGAAACAGAAAGTGTAAAATATCCATTATGCCTTCCTACATTTGAGCATTCTTAGACTTAATTTGGCAATGTTCAAGTTATCTATTATGCTAATTGGGACTAAATTGAGAGATTTCAGATGAGTTGGGAAATGTAGTTAATTTTAAAAGTATAGAGGGCTGTTGACATTAAAAAAAATAAAAAAAAACATATCCCGTCATTTGTCAAACATATTGTCTAACTAATTGTATGGCAAGACTAACTGACACTCTGGATGCAGCAAGAGAATAGTGAAAACGCAGCACAGATGGGCAGTCCAAACATTACCAGTGCTGTCTGTCCTGGCTCAGATGAGGAACTTTGCACACTCCCTGGAAGACTCAGTGAGTAGGCCTTTACAAAACTTCAGTCTCCGTTTGTATGTGCATGTTTTAACAGGTCAATCTTATACGCATACCACTCCACATCAACCTCTCCAACCAGTGTGCTGATGTACACGCTTGTGTTTTATTTGCATCACAATCACCTATCAAATGCCGATAAAAGAATAATCTAAAATGCCTGCATATCCACAGAATTACAAGATGTACTAATAAACAACACATTATCACATCTCCTGTCTCCTGAATGATAGGGATAAACCCATCACTCTGGGACAAGAATGATGTAAGCCACTGGTTGCGTTGGGCTCAGAAGGAGTATTCTCTCCGCAAGACAGAGCAGGAGAAGTTTGAGATGAATGGCAAAGCTCTGTGTCTCCTCACCAAAGAAGACTTCCGTCTGCGTAGTCCCAGTTCAGGTTAGCAGCTTGAATTGTCTCTTATTTGAATGGTAAATGTTAAAGTTAAGTTTTAAACTGAAAACTGAAGTACGTACAGTGGTATTTACAGCAGAATATACTTGTATTATGATATTACATATAATACATATAGCATGTATAACACATTACATATAATGTGAATGACCTGCACTAATATAGCACTTTCATCTAACATGCTTTAATGTGCCTGCCTCACATTCACGCATTTATTCATGCACTCACACACACTAATGGAAGGGGCTGCCTTTCAAGGCGCCAACATGCACATCAGTAACGGGGAAGTGTCTTGTGTTTTTTATTGAAGACAGTGATTATATACTGTATATTGGCTTGGCCATGCCTTCCTAACCAATTCCATTCGATTATCATCTCCCAGTATGTCTGGACTTTGTCCCATTGGCCTTGTTTTCTCAGGAGACATGTTCTCCTGACTAATTAGCGAACAGAGGAATGATTTGTGAATGTAGAGAAAACTACAGACTGTCTTCCTCCGACAGGTGATGTCTTGTATGAGCTCCTTCAGTATGTGAAACAGCAGCGCCGAGCAGCGCAGCCAGGCCCTGGGACTGAGAATATCAGCAGCCCAACAGTTCCACTCAATCAGCCGCTGAGAACGCATGTGCTAACAAGCAGTTACACAGGTCAGTAGCCTACTGTACCTCTAATAGCCTGGCGTCCATTTCCCAAAAGCATAGTTGCTAACTTAGTTGCTAACTTAGTAAGTTGTCAATGGGAAATTGCATTGCAACCAACATAGTTGCTGCCTTAGTTAGCAACTATGCTTTTGGAAACGGACGCCTGAATAGTACGTAGTTACACAGGTCAGTACAGAGTGTATTTCATTTGTTAATGAAGAAAAACTGCATATTGACACATTAGTTTAGAGGAAATAAGCAATTCATGGTCAGAAACAAACAGAAACAAAAAAAAATATTCAGACACAGTTACACAGTTATTCAGACATAATGTAGCCTACTCTACATACAGTGGTGACATACATGATGACACTTACAGGGCAAATTTTGTATTTATTTATTTATTTAATTTTTTTTTTTTTTAAGTAGTCTCTCCCTCTCAAGTTTAGCGTTCTTATTGACAGCCTTTTAAGAAAGAGATTCAGACTTCCGCAGATTCAGTGTTGACTTAGTACAAGCTAGGACCTATGCCAGGGGGTGTGGCTTACAGGATTGTGTTGATTTGAGGCTGGCCTGCCTTCCTGCGTGCCTACCTTGAACCCCACATGACTGACCATGGATTTTTCTCTGTGCCATATGAGGAAATGGTTCAGGACTCAGGTTCAGGAAGTGAAAATTTAGTATCAGTATATCAACTCCAGACATTGTTTGAAGGAATCTGGACAGGCTGTGCTACTTTAAAGTTTCTATTTGAGGTTTTAATTCTAAACTTTGTCTTTTTGGTTGTGTAACTTTCTTTCTTTCTTTCTTTCTTTCTTCTTTTTTTCTTTTGTTTTCACCACTCCAACTTCAGTTCCTTTAATTTCTAACAGGTCTGTTCCCATTTGCCCTGTAAATCCTCACACCAGAGCAATAGGCATGTCACATTCACACCATTACCTGGAAGTTGGGGACACCACCTCTTTTTCATACACCAGTCCTGCACAGCAGGTTCAGTCAGGTCAGTGTCACTAAATTAGGCTGAAAAAAATTGCGCATTGCGTATACTCTTCACATTCAGTTGAGGGTGTAAATCTTGCACAAAAGGTGTGAGACAAAGGCTGACTAGTTCTGGATTGAGGAGTCTGCACACTTAAAATCCTTTTTTGTGTTTATTCATTCCATGGCAGGATTACGTTTTTGTAAACGTAATTGTGTGCAGACTCCTCAATCCAGAACTACACTCTTCACATTGTCAATTATATTTCACATCCACTTCTTGTTCACAGACAGAGGTCTGTCGCTTACCACAGGCGATGTAAAGTTTCCTCTCACTGGTGCAACTGGGCAACAGACAGAGGAAATGGACCCCGCTGGCAGAGAGGAACCTCTGAATCTGTCTAGTCGGACAGAGAAACCAGCCTCACAACCCGCAGAAGCCAATGGGAAGATAGCAGGTACAAGCATAGATGCATATTCTTTGTTTTCAAAATGGGTATGCAGACCCTGGGAGATGTCTTTGTAAGAATAAGAATAATTTTTCTATATATATATATATAGAAAAAAAATAGCAGTGTTTTGCCCAGTTTTTGCAACATGCATCGTGCAGCAGTGTGCCATTTCATACAGCTTCTGTTTTAAACGATAAAAATGAGGTTGGTCTTTCTGTCTCAGAAAGAAAGTGAAAGCATTTGTGTTGTTTTGTGCAGCGCAGACATGTCTTATGACATGTAGTCTATTCCTTATATGGCTGCTGCTGTTGAATGTTTGTGAAGCTTTTTCATGTCTTCTGTTCCTTCCCCCTCAGATTGTAGATTCCTGTGGGATTATGTGTATCAATTGCTCTCAGACAGTCGGTATAAAGGTTTTATTAAATGGGATGATCCACATACCATGGTCTTCAGGATAGTAGACCCCAATGGGCTTGCCCGATTGTGGGGTAATCAAAAGGTTCGTGCAATGACCATCATAACAATATTTTTTAGTCTACAATACAATACCATAATATGTAACTATATTGATATTCATTGTTTTGTTTGTGACTTTGCACTTTCATTCCTCATTTAGAACAGGGTCAATATGACCTATGAGAAAATGTCTAGGGCCCTTCGACATTATTACAAACTCAATATCATCAAAAAGGAAGCGGGACAAAAGCTTCTTTTCAGGTAAGTGTTGTAGACAGCACAGAAGTGATGATATATTATAGCTCTCTTGGAAGGGCATGTACTGATTAAAGTCATGTTCTTATAAAATGATTGTGAGGGGTGCTATATATTCTTTTAATGTTCTTCTTATATGAGTCATTCTTTCATTTCTACCAATTTGTGCATTTTTAATTAATTCAGTAAGGAGACATAATGAGAAATGACAAGGCTGAATTAAAAAGGAAAGCACAGTGCTTATCACACATTATCAATTGCTGTAATGCAGATTCCTCAAGACTCCACAGGAGATCATGCAGAGCCGAGGGGACAAAGCTGACTCTCCCGAGGACCCTTCCTCTCCTGATTATGTGGCGGATAATCTGGAGATCTCCCTGGATTCAGTGTCTGACCCACCAACCCCTAGCTCAGACTGATACCGTCCAAACTGATGCACTTCTCTGAAACAACTACTGTATGTGTATTTGTATATAGTGCATATTAGGCAGCTATGCATTGTTTAAAATATTCTAAAGAATATAGAAATTGAATCTGAATGTGAAAAAATTACACTTTGACCATTTGAACTGCTCTTTAGCCAGCTGAAAACACATGCCTGGCTATAGATCCTGTAAAGTCAGTCTGTAAACATTGTGGCTATACCACTGTAAACATGGTAGCAAACATTGTTGCAATACCACTTTGTAACACAGTGGTGCTGTAGTAAGTACAATTCTCAAGTCAATACAAGATTATTGTCAGTGCATTCAAATCAATTCAAAACCTACAGAATTCACATAACCATTTTAAATTTGAATAATTTTCTTAGGTAAATAATCATGTTGAGTATATGGGAGTTGTTTTATTTTTTTTACTGTATGTTCTCAGGGTATTGTGCAGAGTGGATATGCCTTTCTTTGATCTTGCTGTTCATTTGTAGAGCTCAAGGAAACCTACTTGTATAATCTCAGGTCTCACAAACACTAGCTTTGCTTGTAGCCTGCATCATCAAGGCACACACACACGCTCCCTTAAAGTTTATTTCTGTTATTTTGCACTTTGATGCCCTTTTCAGGGTTGTCTAGGATGCCCTATCTCAGCTATTTTAATTTAGAATTGCCCCTGTCCTCCCCTTCAGAGCTATTGGCATTTACAATCCTGTCCCTTAATCAGCCCTAAAAGTTGTTGTTTTTTTTAAATGCAAACCTCACAGAGGTTAGTGGTGTTTGTTGATGTTGCACAACAAATATTGTGGCGAAACAATATTTCTGTTGTATTTTATTACAGGATGGTTTTAAGGAAAATCATACTCTACCTTTTCTGAGGCAGACAGGGTGGTTCTAAATGACCAATTGTCAAAATTTCTGTCAACCACTCGGTTTCATCCGAGACAACACAGAAAAGGGGCTCAAAGTGCAAAATACTTGAATTTGCCTTAAGGCTTTTATTATGTTTTTTTGTTTTTTTTACTGTTTAGGGCATCCTTGCCAAGCATCTTGCACTGTGAAGGAAGGCTTTTACTACCTTTACAATGTGTGGTACAGTTGTGACTGTCACCAGACAATTGAGATTTGTTGTTTTGTCCTGTTTCATGTTGTGTAATGTTAAATAGATTTGGCTGTCAATCGATCACTGGGAAAAATCCCAAATTATGGACCCTTGTCACAGCAAACAATTTCTAGGAAATGTCAAGGCAAACACGGGTGACATCAAGGTGGATTCTGTTACACTGAAACTGTACACGGGCTTTGTTAATGTCTAACACCAGTGCCTGCCTTGCTCCAAATTGACTGCTCTGACAAAGGTCCATAGTTCAAGGAAATGAAAAGTCTTCCCTTGCAGACAACCTTCAATTGAGAGCTGTCTTTGAGATTTATATTGTATAAATGCACTTCAAAATAAGGTTTGACTTATGACATAATAGTTTTATACTTTCATACTTTGTAAAGGGAATGTGAAAAAAGTAACATGAACTGTATAGATCAAAATGCATTTAAATTAATATGCTTTAAAAGAAAAATAAATTCATAAGGCCTCTGAGCAATGCTTTCACTTTAACAATACAAAGAAATAACACGTAGGCCTACTGTATCAGAAATCTACTTTCAATTTAGGGCAGTGTTGCAACTCTGCAGTTCCACATTGTGGCTTCCTTTGGCCGCTTTCAAACACTGCATTGAGCTGCTTCACACATATCAGGAGAATGAGGTCTCAGCTTAACCCATTTCAAGTTTGAAAAATGTGAAAAAAGTCAAGAAATTTCCAATTTGTTTTGTGATGGAAGTTGTAAGTGCAATATTTTGTTCCTTATTTTCAAATGACATTTTTTAATATACACACCCATTTACCAATACAGGCTAATTTTGATTGTCAAAAAACCTCACTCACTCACTCACACATACACATACTGTACTGGGGCTGATTGGAGTCTACTTGATCCCTTGTCATCCCTCACCATGTTTTCAGAAGTCTCATAAGCTTTCCTCTCAAAATTTATGAACAACCAAGGAGTAAGTTTCGGCCACTTACATACTATTTTATGAATATGGTCCTATTGATTACAAACAGAGTATAGCCACCTCACCTGGGCCACAGTGAGCTACAATCATAAGACATCTTAGCTTATGTAAGTCACTATTTTGTCTTTGTTTTATTTTTTGTAATAAATGTACAAAATAAAGCATCCACTGCAGAAAACAGTTTGTTCAGATATAGATTTTGATGTGTAATTTCTGATGATTTTAAAAACATATTTTTGCTTTAAAGTGAAAATGAAAGTACTAATCGGATGTTCTCTAAAGTGGCTTCCCGAGAAATTGTGCAAACCAAACTGATGTTCTGAGATTACAAAATATCAAGTCAAAAATTAGCATTAAAGTTTCAGTTGAAGATTTATCATCAGCATCTAACAGTCTCATTTGTTGCATTGGGCAACAATTATATATATAGTGGAGATGTAGCCTACAGAACAACCCCTTTTTAATTTGCATAAGCCACTCCCACATTCAATTCCTTGTAACTTAAAAAAAAATCTTTACCTTCACATTATATTTCTGGTCTTCTAATGATATTTATGATCCAACACTGTGTTGCAACCATACTTACATTAAGATATTATAATAAGCAAGAAGACATCTCATTGGTTTCCCCATGAATGAGAACCATAAGGCTTATTCCTGGAAATTTAAGCCTCTCCACTCTGTCTGCCATCACTGTGAGGAGAAGCTCATTGAAGAGGTCACTAGCAGAGTGCTTGGTCACTCCTATCTGCACCTTGGGGAAGGTCTGAGACAAGAGCCAATGAATGTGCTTGCAGTGCATCCCCTGCCAACAGGGGAGTGAGTGCACAGACACCTGGGCCACAGTGAGCTGCAGTCATAGGAGAAATCAGCTTGTGCAAATTACCAGTGCAGCTGATGGATATGACCTCACTGGCTTGGAAATACTCACGGCTGGCAATTGAGTGCAATGGATGAGCTTGAAGAAACTTCCAGAACCCAATTCAGACTACTCTCTCCTCAGTTTTGTTTTTACTTTCTGAAAACATCTAAAGAATAAGAATAAATTATCCAATGGGAGAAGATCTTATTGATTTTGTGATTATCAACATGTCTGATGAATTTTAGCATGTTTTTTTTTAAACCCTTACTTGTCTTTTAATGCGTAAATGAAACAATGCACAAAGGAACTGATGTTCTCCAAAAAGGCATCCTGAGAAAGTATAAATATTTATGATGAAATTTGGATATTAACATAAAGTTTCAGATCACAAGATTCATCGGCATGCAATTATGGTATTTGTGATAAACTGAGCCACATTTATTCCTCATAAACAGTGGCTGTTGTGATGCAACACCACTCATTATTTGCATATGCCACGCCCAATTTAAACTGCTTTTAACTTTTCAAGCAAATTTGTTTATAATTACATTCAATTTCTGAACTTGTAATGGACTTTTAACCCAACACTGTGTTCCAGCCATACTGATTTATACTCAAACAATAAAATAAGCAAGAACACATCTCATTGGTTTCCCCATGAATGAGAACCATAAGGCTTATTCCTGGAAATTTAAGCCTCTGCACTCTGTCTGCCATCACTGTGAGGAGAAGCTCATTGAAGAGGTCACTAGCAGAGTGCTTGGTCACTCCTATCTGCACCTTGGGGAAGGTCTGAGACAAGAGCCAATGAATGTGCTTGCAGTGCATCCCCTGCCAACAGGGGAGTGAGTGCACAGACACCTGGGCCACAGTGAGCTGCAGTCATAGGAGAAATCAGCTTGTGCAAGTTACTAGTGCAGCTGATGGATATGACCTCACTGGCTTGGAAATACTCACGGCTGGCAATTGAGTGCAATGGATGAGCTTGAAGAAACTTCCAGAACCCAATTCAGACTACTCTCTCCTCACTGTTTTTTTTTTACTTTCTGAAAACATCTAAAGAATAAGAATAAAACATCCAATGGGCGAAGATCTTATTGATTTTGTGATTATCAACATGTCTGATGAATTTTAGCATGTTTTTTTTAAAACCCTTACTTCTCTTTTAATGCGTAAATAAAACAATGCACAAAGGAACTGATGTTTTCCAAAAAGCCATCCTGAGAAAGTATAAATTTTTATGATAAAATTTGGATATTAGCATAAAGTTTCAGATCACAAGATTCATCGGCATGCAATTATGGTATTTGTGATAAACTGAGCCACATTTATTCCTCATAAACAGTGGCTGTTGTGATGCAACACCACTCATTATTTGCATATGCCACGCCCAATTTAAACTGCTTTTAACTTTTCAAGCAAATTTGTTTATAATTACATTCAATTTCTGAACTTGTAATGGACTTTTAACCCAACACTGTGTTCCAGCCATACTGATTTATACTCAAACAATAAAATAAGCAAGAAGACATCTCATTGGTTTCCCCATGAATGAGAACCATAAGGCTTATTCCTGGAAATTTAAGCCTCTGCACTCTGTCTGCCATCACTGTGAGGAGAAGCTCATTGAAGAGGTCACTAGCAGAGTGCTTGGTCACTCCTATCTGCACCTTGGGGAAGGTCTGAGACAAGAGCCAATGAATGTGCTTGCAGTGCATCCCCTGCCAACAGGGGAGTGAGTGCACAGACACCTGGGCCACAGTGAGCTGCAGTCATAGGAGAAATCAGCTTGTGCAAATTACCAGTGCAGCTGATGGATATGACCTCACTGGCTTGGAAATACTCACGGCTGGCAATTGAGTGCAATGGATGAGCTTGAAGAAACTTCCAGAACCCAATTCAGACTACTCTCTCCTCACAGTTTTTTTTTTACTTTCTGAAAACATCTAAAGAATAAGAATAAAACATCCAATGGGACGAAGATCTTATTGATTTTGTGATTATCAACATGTCTGATGAATTTTAGCATGTTTTTTTTTAAACCCTTACTTCTCTTTTAATGCGTAAATAAAACAATGCACAAAGGAACTGATGTTTTCCAAAAAGCCATCCTGAGAAAGTATAAATTTTTATGATAAAATTTGGATATTAGCATAAAGTTTCAGATCACAAGATTCATCGGCATGCAATTATGGTATTTGTGATAAACTGAGCCACATTTATTCCTCATAAACAGTGGCTGTTGTGATGCAACACCACTCATTATTTGCATATGCCACGCCCAATTTAAACTGCTTTTAACTTTTCAAGCAAATTTGTTTATAATTACATTAAATTTCTGAACTTATTATGGACTTTTAACCCAACACTGTGTTCCAGCCATACTGATTTATACTCAAACAATAAAATAAGCAAGAAGACATCTCATTGGTTTCCCCATGAATGAGAACCATAAGGCTTATTCCTGGAAATTTAAGCCTCTGCACTCTGTCTGCCATCACTGTGAGGAGAAGCTCATTGAAGAGGTCACTAGCAGAGTGCTTGGTCACTCCTATCTGCACCTTGGGGAAGGTCTGAGACAAGAGCCAATGTGTATAAGAGACAGGACTTGCAGTGCATCCCCTGCCAACAGGGGAGTGAGTGCACAGACACCTGGGCCACAGTGAGCTGCAGTCATAGGAGAAATCAGCTTGTGCAAATTACCAGTGCAGCTGATGGATATGACCTCACTGGCTTGGAAATACTCACGGCTGGCAATTGAGTGCAATGGATGAGCTTGAAAAAACTTCCAGAACCCAATTCAGACTACTCTCTCCTCATAGTTTTTTTTTTTACAATCTGAAAACATCTAAAGAATAAGAATAAAACATCCAATGGGAGAAGATCTTATTGATTTTGTGATTATCAACATGTCTGATGAATTTTAGCATGTTTTTTTAAACCCTTACTTCTCTTTTAATGGGTAAATGAGACAATGCACAAAGGAACTGATGTTCTCCAAAAAGGCATCCTGAGAAAGTATAAATTTTTATGATAAAATTTGGATATTAGCATAAAGTTTCAGATCACAAGATTCATCTGCATGCAATTATGGTATTTGTGATAAACTGAGCCACATTTATTCCTCATAAACAGTGGCTGTTGTGATGCAACACCACTCATTATTTGCATATGCCACGCCCAATTTAAACTGCTTTTAACTTTTCAAGCAAATTTGTTTATAATTACATTCAATTTCTGAACTTGTAATGGACTTTTAACCCAACACTGTGTTCCAGCCATACTGATTTATACTCAAACAATAAAATAAGCAAGAAGACATCTCATTGGTTTCCCCATGAATGAGAACCATAAGGCTTATTCCTGGAAATTTAAGCCTCTGCACTCTGTCTGCCATCACTGTGAGGAGAAGCTCATTGAAGAGGTCACTAGCAGAGTGCTTGGTCACTCCTATCTGCACCTTGGGGAAGGTCTGAGACAAGAGCCAATGAATGTGCTTGCAGTGCATCCCCTGCCAACAGGGGAGTGAGTGCACAGACACCTGGGCCACAGTGAGCTGCAGTCATAGGAGAAATCAGCTTGTGCAAATTACCAGTGCAGCTGATGGATATGACCTCACTGGCTTGGAAATACTCACGGCTGGCAATTGAGTGCAATGGATGAGCTTGAAGAAACTTCCAGAACCCAATTCAGACTACTCTCTCCTCACAGTTTTTTTTTACTTTCTGAAAACATCTAAAGAATAAGAATAAAACATCCAATGACAC
The DNA here is from genome assembly GCA_027497455.2 of Sardinella longiceps. Classification (NCBI taxonomy): domain Eukaryota; kingdom Metazoa; phylum Chordata; class Actinopteri; order Clupeiformes; family Clupeidae; genus Sardinella; species Sardinella longiceps. Next base: position 20,152,919 of record JAODXP020000018.1, on the reverse strand, counting down.
AAGATCTTATGTGATTTTGTGATTATCAACATGTCTGATTAATTTTAGCATGTTTTTTTTAAACCCTTACTTCTCTTTTAATGCGTAAATGAAACAAAGCACAAAGGAACTGATGTTCTCCGAAAAGGCATCCTGAGAAAATATAAATTCTTATGATAAAATTTGGATATTAGCATAAAGTTTCAGATCACAAGATTCATCGGCATGCAATTATGGTATTTGTGATAAACTGAGCCACATTTATTCCTCATAAACAGTGGCTGTTGTGATGCAACACCACTCATTATTTGCATATGCCACGCCCAATTTAAACTGCTTTTAACTTTTCAAGCAAATTTGTTTATAATTACATTAAATTTCTGAACTTGTAATGGACTTTTAACCCAACACTGTGTTCCAGCCATACTGATTTATACTCAAACAATAAAATAAGCAAGAAGCACATGGTTTCCCCATGAATGAGAACCATAAGGCTTATTCCTGGAAATTTAAGCCTCTGCACTCTGTCTGCCATCACTGTGAGGAGAAGCTCATTGAAGAGGTCACTAGCAGAGTGCTTGGTCACTCCTATCTGCACCTTGGGGAAGGTCTGAGACAAGAGCCAATGAATGTGCTTGCAGTGCATCCCCTGCCAACAGGGGAGTGAGTGCACAGACACCTGGGCCACAGTGAGCTGCAGTCATAGGAGAAATCAGCTTGTGCAAATTACCAGTGCAGCTGATGGATATGACCTCACTGGCTTGGAAATACTCACGGCTGGCAATTGAGTGCAATGGATGAGCTTGAAGAAACTTCCAGAACCCAATTCAGACTACTCTCTCCTCACAGTTTTTTTTTTACTTTCTGAAAACATTTAAAGAATAAGAATAAAACATCCAATGAGAGAAGATCTTATTGATTTTGTGATTATCAACATGTCTGATGAATTTTAGCATGTTTTTTTTAAACCCTTACTTCTCTTTTAATGCGTAAATGAAACAAAGCACAAAGGAACTGATGTTCTCCAAAAAGGCATCCTGAGAAAGTATAAATATTTATGATGAAATTTGGATATTAACATAAAGTTTCAGATCACAAGATTCATCGGCATGCAATTATGGTATTTGTGATAAACTGAGCCACATTTATTCCACATAAACAGTGGCTGTTGTGATGCAACACCACTCATTATTTGCATATGCCACGCCCAATTTAAACTGCTTTTAACTTTTCAAGCAAATTTGTTTATAATTACATTCAATTTCTGAACTTGTAATGGACTTTTAACCCAACACTGTGTTCCAGCCATACTGATTTATACTCAAACAATAAAATAAGCAAGAAGACATCTCATTGGTTTCCCCATGAATGAGAACCATAAGGCTTATTCCTGGAAATTTAAGCCTCTGCACTCTGTCTGCCATCACTGTGAGGAGAAGCTCATTGAAGAGGTCACTAGCAGAGTGCTTGGTCACTCCTATCTGCACCTTGGGGAAGGTCTGAGACAAGAGCCAATGAATGTGCTTGCAGTGCATCCCCTGCCAACAGGGGAGTGAGTGCACAGACACCTGGGCCACAGTGAGCTGCAGTCATAGGAGAAATCAGCTTGTGCAAATTACCAGTGCAGCTGATGGATATGACCTCACTGGCTTGGAAATACTCACGGCTGGCAATTGAGTGCAATGGATGAGCTTGAAGAAACTTCCAGAACCCAATTCAGACTACTCTCTCCTCAGGTTTTTTTTTTTTACTTTCTGAAAACATCTAAAGAATAAGAATAAAACATCCAATGAGAGAAGATCTTATTGATTTTGTGATTATCAACATGTCTGATGAATTTTAGCATGTTTTTTTTAAACCCTTACTTCTCTTTTAATGCGTAAATGAGACAATGCACAAAGGAACTGATGTTCTCCAAAAAGGCATCCTGAGAAAGTATAAATTTTTATGATAAAATTTGGATATTAGCATAAAGTTTCAGATCACAAGATTCATCGGCATGCAATTATGGTATTTGTGATAAACTGAGCCACATTTATTCCTCATAAACAGTGGCTGTTGTGATGCAACACCACTCATTATTTGCATATGCCACGCCCAATTTAAACTGCTTTTAACTTTTCAAGCAAATTTGTTTATAATTACATTCAATTTCTGAACTTGTAATGGACTTTTAACCCAACACTGTGTTCCAGCCATACTGATTTATACTCAAACAATAAAATAAGCAAGAAGACATCTCATTGGTTTCCCCATGAATGAGAACCATAAGGCTTATTCCTGGAAATTTAAGCCTCTGCACTCTGTCTGCCATCACTGTGAGGAGAAGCTCATTGAAGAGGTCACTAGCAGAGTGCTTGGTCACTCCTATCTGCACCTTGGGGAAGGTCTGAGACAAGAGCCAATGAATGTGCTTGCAGTGCATCCCCTGCCAACAGGGGAGTGAGTGCACAGACACCTGGGCCACAGTGAGCTGCAGTCATAGGAGAAATCAGCTTGTGCAAGTTACCAGTGCAGCTGATGGATATGACCTCACTGGCTTGGAAATACTCACGGCTGGCAATTGAGTGCAATGGATGAGCTTGAAGAAACTTCCAGAACCCAATTCAGACTACTCTCTCCTCACAGTTTTTTTTTTTACTTTCTGAAAACATCTAAAGAATAAGAATAAAACATCCAATGAGACGAAGATCTTATTGATTTTGTGATTATCAACATGTCTGATGAATTTTAGCATGTTTTTTTTTTAACCCTTACTTCTCTTTTAATGCGTAAATAAAACAAAGCACAAAGGAACTGATGTTCTCCAAAAAGGCATCCTGAGAAAGTATAAATTTTTATGATAAAATTTGGATATTAGCATAAAGTTTCAGATCACAAGATTCATCGGCATGCAATTATGGTATTTGTGATAAACTGAGCCACATTTATTCCTCATAAACAGTGGCTGTTGTGATGCAACACCACTCATTATTTGCATATGCCACGCCCAATTTAAACTGCTTTTAACTTTTCAAGCAAATTTGTTTATAATTACATTCAATTTCTGAACTTGTAATGGACTTTTAACCCAACACTGTGTTCCAGCCATACTGATTTATACTCAAACAATAAAATAAGCAAGAAGACATCTCATTGGTTTCCCCATGAATGAGAACCATAAGGCTTATTCCTGGAAATTTAAGCCTCTGCACTCTGTCTGCCATCACTGTGAGGAGAAGCTCATTGAAGAGGTCACTAGCAGAGTGCTTGGTCACTCCTATCTGCACCTTGGGGAAGGTCTGAGACAAGAGCCAATGAATGTGCTTGCAGTGCATCCCCTGCCAACAGGGGAGTGAGTGCACAGACACCTGGGCCACAGTGAGCTGCAGTCATAGGAGAAATCAGCTTGTGCAAATTACCAGTGCAGCTGATGGATATGACCTCACTGGCTTGGAAATACTCACGGCTGGCAATTGAGTGCAATGGATGAGCTTGAAGAAACTTCCAGAACCCAATTCAGACTACTCTCTCCTCACAGTTTTTTTTTACTTTCTGAAAACATCTAAAGAATAAGAATAAAACATCCAATGGGCGAAGATCTGATTGATTTTGTGATTATCAACATGTCTGATTAATTTTAGCATGTTTTTTTTAAACCCTTACTTCTCTTTTAATGCGTAAATGAAACAAAGCACAAAGGAACTGATGTTCTCCAAAAAGGCATCCTGAGAAAGTATAAATATCTTATGATAAAATTTGGATATTAGCATAAAGTTTCAGATCACAAGATTCATCGGCATGCAATTATGGTATTTGTGATAAACTGAGCCACATTTATTCCTCATAAACAGTGGCTGTTGTGATGCAACACCACTCATTATTTGCATATGCCACGCCCAATTTAAACTGCTTTTAACTTTTCAAGCAAATTTGTTTATAATTACATTCAATTTCTGAACTTGTAATGGACTTTTAACCCAACACTGTGTTCCAGCCATACTGATTTATACTCAAACAATAAAATAAGCAAGAAGACATCTCATTGGTTTCCCCATGAATGAGAACCATAAGGCTTATTCCTGGAAATTTAAGCCTCTGCACTCTGTCTGCCATCACTGTGAGGAGAAGCTCATTGAAGAGGTCACTAGCAGAGTGCTTGGTCACTCCTATCTGCACCTTGGGGAAGGTCTGAGACAAGAGCCAATGAATGTGCTTGCAGTGCATCCCCTGCCAACAGGGGAGTGAGTGCACAGACACCTGGGCCACAGTGAGCTGCAGTCATAGGAGAAATCAGCTTGTGCAAATTACCAGTGCAGCTGATGGATATGACCTCACTGGCTTGGAAATACTCACGGCTGGCAATTGAGTGCAATGGATGAGCTTGAAGAAACTTCCAGAACCCAATTCAGACTACTCTCTCCTCACAGTTTTTTTTTTACTTTCTGAAAACATCTAAAGAATAAGAATAAAACATCCAATGGGAGAAGATCTTATTGATTTTGTGATTATCAACATGTCTGATGAATTTTAGCATGTTTTTTTTAAACCCTTACTTCTCTTTTAATGCGTAAGTGAAACACAGCACAAAGGAACTGATGTTCTCCAAAAAGGCATCCTGAGAAAGTATAAATTCTTATGATAAAATTTGGATATTAGCATAAAGTTTCAGATCACAAGATTCATCGGCATGCAATTATGGTATTTGTGATAAACTGAGCCACATTTATTCCTCATAAACAGTGGCTGTTGTGATGCAACACCACTCATTATTTGCATATGCCACGCCCAATTTAAACTGCTTTTAACTTTTCAAGCAAATTTGTTTATAATTACATTCAATTTCTGAACTTGTAATGGACTTTTAACCCAACACTGTGTTCCAGCCATACTGATTTATACTCAAACAATAAAATAAGCAAGAAGACATCTCATTGGTTTCCCCATGAATGAGAACCATAAGGCTTATTCCTGGAAATTTAAGCCTCTGCACTCTGTCTGCCATCACTGTGAGGAGAAGCTCATTGAAGAGGTCACTAGCAGAGTGCTTGGTCACTCCTATCTGCACCTTGGGGAAGGTCTGAGACAAGAGCCAATGAATGTGCTTGCAGTGCATCCCCTGCCAACAGGGGAGTGAGTGCACAGACACCTGGGCCACAGTGAGCTGCAGTCATAGGAGAAATCAGCTTGTGCAAATTACCAGTGCAGCTGATGGATATGACCTCACTGGCTTGGAAATACTCACGGCTGGCAATTGAGTGCAATGGATGAGCTTGAAGAAACTTCCAGAACCCAATTCAGACTACTCTCTCCTCACAGTTTTTTTTTACTTTCTGAAAACATCTAAAGAATAAGAATAAAACATCCAATGGGAGAAGATCTTATTGATTTTGTGATTATCAACATGTCTGATGAATTTTAGCATGTTTTTTTTAAACCCTTACTTCTCTTTTAATGCGTAAATGAAACAAAGCACAAAGGAACTGATGTTCTCCAAAAAGGCATCCTGAGAAAGTATAAATATTTATGATGAAATTTGGATATTAACATAAAGTTTCAGATCACAAGATTCATCGGCATGCAATTATGGTATTTGTGATAAACTGAGCCACATTTATTCCACATAAACAGTGGCTGTTGTGATGCAACACCACTCATTATTTGCATATGCCACGCCCAATTTAAACTGCTTTTAACTTTTCAAGCAAATTTGTTTATAATTACATTCAATTTCTGAACTTGTAATGGACTTTTAACCCAACACTGTGTTCCAGCCATACTGATTTATACTCAAACAATAAAATAAGCAAGAAGACATCTCATTGGTTTCCCCATGAATGAGAACCATAAGGCTTATTCCTGGAAATTTAAGCCTCTGCACTCTGTCTGCCATCACTGTGAGGAGAAGCTCATTGAAGAGGTCACTAGCAGAGTGCTTGGTCACTCCTATCTGCACCTTGGGGAAGGTCTGAGACAAGAGCCAATGAATGTGCTTGCAGTGCATCCCCTGCCAACAGGGGAGTGAGTGCACAGACACCTGGGCCACAGTGAGCTGCAGTCATAGGAGAAATCAGCTTGTGCAAATTACCAGTGCAGCTGATGGATATGACCTCACTGGCTTGGAAATACTCACGGCTGGCAATTGAGTGCAATGGATGAGCTTGAAGAAACTTCCAGAACCCAATTCAGACTACTCTCTCCTCACAGTTTTTTTTTTACTTTCTGAAAACATTTAAAGAATAAGAATAAAACATCCAATGAGAGAAGATCTTATTGATTTTGTGATTATCAACATGTCTGATGAATTTTAGCATGTTTTTTTTTAAACCCTTACTTCTCTTTTAGTGCGTAAATGAAACAAAGCACAAAGGAACTGATGTTCTCCAAAAAGGCATCCTGAGAAAGTATAAATATCTTATGATAAAATTTGGATATTAGCATAAAGTTTCAGATCACAAGATTCATCGGCATGCAATTATGGTATTTGTGATAAACTGAGCCACATTTATTCCTCATAAACAGTGGCTGTTGTGATGCAACACCACTCATTATTTGCATATGCCACGCCCAATTTAAACTGCTTTTAACTTTTCAAGCAAATTTGTTTATAATTACATTAAATTTCTGAACTTGTAATGGACTTTTAACCCAACACTGTGTTCCAGCCATACTGATTTATACTCAAACAATAAAATAAGCAAGAAGACATCTCATTGGTTTCCCCATGAATGAGAACCATAAGGCTTATTCCTGGAAATTTAAGCCTCTGCACTCTGTCTGCCATCACTGTGAGGAGAAGCTCATTGAAGAGGTCACTAGCAGAGTGCTTGGTCACTCCTATCTGCACCTTGGGGAAGGTCTGAGACAAGAGCCAATGAATGTGCTTGCAGTGCATCCCCTGCCAACAGGGGAGTGAGTGCACAGACACCTGGGCCACAGTGAGCTGCAGTCATAGGAGAAATCAGCTTGTGCAAATTACCAGTGCAGCTGATGGATATGACCTCACTGGCTTGGAAATACTCACGGCTGGCAATTGAGTGCAATGGATGAGCTTGAAGAAACTTCCAGAACCCAATTCAGACTACTCTCTCCTCACATTTTTTTTTTTTACTTTCTGAAAACATCTAAAGAATAAGAATAAAACATCCAATGGGGCGAAGATCTGATTGATTTTGTGATTATCAACATGTCTGATTAATTTTAGCATGTTTTTTTTAAACCCTTACTTCTCTTTTAATGCGTAAATGAAACAAAGCACAAAGGAACTGATGTTCTCCAAAAAGGCATCCTGAGAAAGTATAAATTTTTATGATAAAATTTGGATATTAGCATAAAGTTTCAGATCACAAGATTCATCGGCATGCAATTATGGTATTTGTGATAAACTGAGCCACATTTATTCCTCATAAACAGTGGCTGTTGTGATGCAACACCACTCATTATTTGCATATGCCACGCCCAATTTAAACTGCTTTTAACTTTTCAAGCAAATTTGTTTATAATTACATTCAATTTCTGAACTTGTAATGGACTTTTAACCCAACACTGTGTTCCAGCCATACTGATTTATACTCAAACAATAAAATAAGCAAGAAGACATCTCATTGGTTTCCCCATGAATGAGAACCATAAGGCTTATTCCTGGAAATTTAAGCCTCTGCACTCTGTCTGCCATCACTGTGAGGAGAAGCTCATTGAAGAGGTCACTAGCAGAGTGCTTGGTCACTCCTATCTGCACCTTGGGGAAGGTCTGAGACAAGAGCCAATGAATGTGCTTGCAGTGCATCCCCTGCCAACAGGGGAGTGAGTGCACAGACACCTGGGCCACAGTGAGCTGCAGTCATAGGAGAAATCAGCTTGTGCAAATTACCAGTGCAGCTGATGGATATGACCTCACTGGCTTGGAAATACTCACGGCTGGCAATTGAGTGCAATGGATGAGCTTGAAGAAACTTCCAGAACCCAATTCAGACTACTCTCTCCTCACAGTTTTTTTTTACTTTCTGAAAACATCTAAAGAATACGAATAAAACATCCAATGGGAGAAGATCTTATTGATTTTGTGATTATCAACATGTCTGATGAATTTTAGCATGTTTTTTTTAAACCCTTACTTCTCTTTTAATGCGTAAATGAAACAAAGCACAAAGGAACTGATGTTCTCCAAAAAGGCATCCTGAGAAAGTATAAATATTTATGATAAAATTTGGATATTAGCATAAAGTTTCAGATCACAAGATTCATCGGCATGTAATTATGGTATTTGTGATAAACTGAGCCACATTTATTCCACTTAAACAGTGGCTGTTGTGATGCAACACCACTCATTATTTGCATATGCCACGCCCAATTTAAACTGCTTTTAACTTTTCAAGCAAATTTGTTTATAATTACATTCAATTTCTGAACTTGTAATGGACTTTTAACCCAACACTGTGTTCCAGCCATACTGATTTATACTCAAACAATAAAATAAGCAAGAAGACATCTCATTGGTTTCCCCATGAATGAGAACCATAAGGCTTATTCCTGGAAATTTAAGCCTCTGCACTCTGTCTGCCATCACTGTGAGGAGAAGCTCATTGAAGAGGTCACTAGCAGAGTGCTTGGTCACTCCTATCTGCACCTTGGGGAAGGTCTGAGACAAGAGCCAATGAATGTGCTTGCAGTGCATCCCCTGCCAACAGGGGAGTGAGTGCACAGACACCTGGGCCACAGTGAGCTGCAGTCATAGGAGAAATCAGCTTGTGCAAATTACCAGTGCAGCTGATGGATATGACCTCACTGGCTTGGAAATACTCACGGCTGGCAATTGAGTGCAATGGATGAGCTTGAAGAAACTTCCAGAACCCAATTCAGACTACTCTCTCCTCACAGTTTTTTTTTACTTTCTGAAAACATCTAAAGAATAAGAATAAAACATCCAATGGGCGAAGATCTGATTGATTTTGTGATTATCAACATGTCTGATGAATTTTAGCATGTTTTTTTTTAAACCCTTACTTCTCTTTTAATGCGTAAATGAAACAAAGCACAAAGGAACTGATGTTCTCCGAAAAGGCATCCTGAGAAAGTATAAATTTTTATGATAAAATTTGGATATTAGCATAAAGTTTCAGATCACAAGATTCATCGGCATGCAATTATGGTATTTGTGATAAACTGAGCCACATTTATTCCTCATAAACAGTGGCTGTTGTGATGCAACACCACTCATTATTTGCATATGCCACGCCCAATTTAAACTGCTTTTAACTTTTCAAGCAAATTTGTTTATAATTACATTAAATTTCTGAACTTGTAATGGACTTTTAACCCAACACTGTGTTCCAGCCATACTGATTTATACTCAAACAATAAAATAAGCAAGAAGACATCTCATTGGTTTCCCCATGAATGAGAACCATAAGGCTTATTCCTGGAAATTTAAGCCTCTGCACTCTGTCTGCCATCACTGTGAGGAGAAGCTCATTGAAGAGGTCACTAGCAGAGTGCTTGGTCACTCCTATCTGCACCTTGGGGAAGGTCTGAGACAAGAGCCAATGAATGTGCTTGCAGTGCATCCCCTGCCAACAGGGGAGTGAGTGCACAGACACCTGGGCCACAGTGAGCTGCAGTCATAGGAGAAATCAGCTTGTGCAAATTACCAGTGCAGCTGATGGATATGACCTCACTGGCTTGGAAATACTCACGGCTGGCAATTGAGTGCAATGGATGAGCTTGAAGAAACTTCCAGAACCCAATTCAGACTACTCTCTCCTCAGGTTTTTTTTTTTACTTTCTGAAAACATTTAAAGAATAAGAATAAAACATCCAATGAGAGAAGATCTTATTGATTTTGTGATTATCAACATGTCTGATGAATTTTAGCATGTTTTTTTTAAACCCTTACTTCTCTTTTAATGCGTAAATAAAACAATGCACAAAGGAACTGATGTTTTCCAAAAAGCCATCCTGAGAAAGTATAAATTTTTATGATAAAATTTGGATATTAGCATAAGGTTTCAGATCACAAGATTCATCGGCATGCAATTATGGTATTTGTGATAAACTGAGCCACATTTATTCCTCATAAACAGTGGCTGTTGTGATGCAACACCACTCATTATTTGCATATGCCACGCCCAATTTAAACTGCTTTTAACTTTTCAAGCAAATTTGTTTATAATTACATTCAATTTCTGAACTTGTAATGGACTTTTAACCCAACACTGTGTTCCAGCCATACTGATTTATACTCAAACAATAAAATAAGCAAGAACACATCTCATTGGTTTCCCCATGAATGAGAACCATAAGGCTTATTCCTGGAAATTTAAGCCTCTGCACTCTGTCTGCCATCACTGTGAGGAGAAGCTCATTGAAGAGGTCACTAGCAGAGTGCTTGGTCACTCCTATCTGCACCTTGGGGAAGGTCTGAGACAAGAGCCAATGAATGTGCTTGCAGTGCATCCCCTGCCAACAGGGGAGTGAGTGCACAGACACCTGGGCCACAGTGAGCTGCAGTCATAGGAGAAATCAGCTTGTGCAAATTACCAGTGCAGCTGATGGATATGACCTCACTGGCTTGGAAATACTCACGGCTGGCAATTGAGTGCAATGGATGAGCTTGAAGAAACTTCCAGAACCCAATTCAGACTACTCTCTCCTCACAGTTTTTTTTTACTTTCTGAAAACATCTAAAGAATAAGAATAAAACATCCAATGGGAGAAGATCTGATTGATTTTGTGATTATCAACATGTCTGATTAATTTTAGCATGTTTTTTTTAAACCCTTACTTCTCTTTTAATGCGTAAATGAAACAAAGCACAAAGGAACTGATGTTCTCCGAAAAGGCATCCTGAGAAAATATAAATTCTTATGATAAAATTTGGATATTAGCATAAAGTTTCAGATCACAAGATTCATCGGCATGCAATTATGGTATTTGTGATAAACTGAGCCACATTTATTCCTCATAAACAGTGGCTGTTGTGATGCAACACCACTCATTATTTGCATATGCCACGCCCAATTTAAACTGCTTTTAACTTTTCAAGCAAATTTGTTTATAATTACATTAAATTTCTGAACTTGTAATGGACTTTTAACCCAACACTGTGTTCCAGCCATACTGATTTATACTCAAACAATAAAATAAGCAAGAAGACATCTCATTGGTTTCCCCATGAATGAGAACCATAAGGCTTATTCCTGGAAATTTAAGCCTCTGCACTCTGTCTGCCATCACTGTGAGGAGAAGCTCATTGAAGAGGTCACTAGCAGAGTGCTTGGTCACTCCTATCTGCACCTTGGGGAAGGTCTGAGACAAGAGCCAATGAATGTGCTTGCAGTGCATCCCCTGCCAACAGGGGAGTGAGTGCACAGACACCTGGGCCACAGTGAGCTGCAGTCATAGGAGAAATCAGCTTGTGCAAATTACCAGTGCAGCTGATGGATATGACCTCACTGGCTTGGAAATACTCACGGCTGGCAATTGAGTGCAATGGATGAGCTTGAAGAAACTTCCAGAACCCAATTCAGACTACTCTCTCCTCACAGTTTTTTTTTTTTTTTTCTTAAAACAAATCTACAGAGTGAAACATCCATATAGATTTTGTGATTATCAATATTCAAAATGGATATTAAGCAATGGTCGTCTTGATTTAATGATGATATTATTGACATCCATTTTGTTATTCTGCAAAATCTTAATGATAATGATCAACGTCTCAATTGCAGGTTTCAATACCTTACTGGTTTAAAAATCCTCACGGCTATTCAATAATTCAGTTTCAATAATGTTTAGGCACCAAATTCAGACTACTCTCACGTCAGCATTTTTTAAAACAGTTCAATATATGTTATCCACAGATTTGTTAATTAATAGACTAAATGTAGCTTTCTTTTGACAGAGAGAGAGAATGAGCTCATGACATTTCTGTGTGGTGTAATTGTAAAGAACCATTCAGGTGCTCATTGGTAGTCCAAACATTTGCAGGCTAGAAGGTCATGAGAGAGAGAGTCCAGAATGGCACTCTGTAAATCCATACTAAACGATCTTTTATTGATATATGGACACTGATAGCCGACGCGTGTTCATCCAGGGCATAATTATAAAGTGAAGCAAATGTGATAGCCCACGTGACTCATCAATATTAAGGGCTTATCATATGGATGTTCTATGGATGAGCTTGAAGAAACTCTCTCAGAACCCAATTCAGACTACTCTCTCATCAGACATTTTTTGTTATATTCTTAAGAACAAATCTACAGAGTGAAACATCCATATAGATACTTTGTGATTATCAATATTCAAAATGGATATCTAGAGCAATGGTCGTCTTGATTTAATGATGATATTATTGAGCATCCATTTTGTTATTCTGCAAAATCTTAATGATAATGATCAACGTCTTTGCAGGTTTCAATACCTTACTGGTTTAAAAATCCTCACGGCTATTCAATAATTCAAAGTTTCAATAATGTTTAGGCACCAAATTCAGACTACTCTCACGTCAGCATTTTTTAAAACAGTTCAATATATGTTATCCACAGATTTGTTAATTAATAGACTAAATTGAGCTTTTTTGAAAAGAGAGAGAGAATGAGTTGCATCTGTGGGGTGTTTGTAAAGAACCTTCAGGTGCTCATTGGTATCCAAAATTTGCAGGCTAGAAGTAGAGAGAGAGGGTCCGAGGCACTCTGAAATCCATATAAACGTCTTTTATTGATATATGGACATTGATAGCCGACGCGTTTCTCCAGGGCTAATTAAAAAGTGAAGCAAAAGTGAAGCCTGTGATATCAATAAAGGACTTTTGTATGGATTTCAGAGTGCCTCGGACCCTCTCTCTCTACTTTTAGCTTTTTTGAAGTCAGACATATGCTGCTATATTCAAGGATAAATCCGACTTAAAATCAATATAATACTTTGCAAGGATATTTGCAGATAAAGTCTAGAGATGATAATAACCATAGAAGTGTGCACCAAAGCGCAAGTAGCTGCAGCATCCGTATCACATTTTGAGCCTTTACGGCCTGCTGGGCCTTCTGCTTGTTGTTTGACTGGCTGTCTGTCTCAATTGCAGGTAGCCTGAAGCACCAGCTGATTAGCTGCACCTGTTGTGGCCTCCAATTGAAAAGAGCAGCTTCCTCTCCCAGTCAAGGAGGCCATTCTTACTTTGATATCATGCATACAACACCACACACAGACATTCCATTCCCAACCAACATTCATACATTGCTGATGACTGACTTGGACACATCTCGCTTTCTTTGTTTAGTTGTTTGTTGGTTTGTTTTGCGTTTAGTTAAGAAAACCAACCTCTCGCCTCCCTCTTTGTTGTAATCTCCTCCTCTAGGTTGCAACACTCTTCCATCGCTCCGCCTGCTGCTGCTGTAATGATCCCGTCTCAGAGCTTCAGCAAATATATACTGATGCCATTTTCATGTCGTTTCCAAAATTCCTTTCAAAATAGAGCATTGCTTTTGCTATGTATCCCTTATCTGATGTTACTTTATATGATGGTAGCCCTCTTTCCATGTCTTTTTCTGGTTCTGGATTCCTTTCAACCTACCAACTTGGAGTCTCCCAGTGTCTCCTAGAGAATGCACCCTGGATCCTACAAACATCAAAGGTGTATGGCTCATCCGCAGGTGCGTTAGTTGCAGCTGCAGTCGTGTGTGGAGTAAGCATGGGTAAGCATTCATTTTTTAATGTATTGACATTCAAAGCAGTTTATATTGCATGCACAAACAATGTAGAATATATGGGTGGAATGACAGTATAACCCTTGGCTTGACCTGACAAATGCAATAAGGTTTATAGAGGCAGAAATTGAAATGACAACTAATCAAAATATCAAACAGAAGTATAGTCCATGTCAATTTTCTTGAAGTAGGATGAACCTTTGTTTTCATCTCGTTTGCAGGTGGTGTCAGAGATGATGTGATTGAATTTGCCAAACTTATCCGAGAGCATTCTTTAGGGCCTCTTCACCCTGGTGTTAATGTTTTCAAATGGATGGAAAATACAATCCGACGCCGCCTTCCACTAGAATCACACAAGATTGCCTCAGGACGCTTGTGTATCTCAGTGACACGAGTTCCTGATGGGAAAAATGTGATAATTTCAGAGTTTCAGACGCATGAGGATGTTGTCAAGGTGAGTACAGCTCAATAGAAAAAACAATGAGCCACATTCACGGAGCATTGTAATGAAGAAATTTGTTCTTAAATCTCAATTATACTTTTTATTTTATTTTTTTTCCAGAAAATGCTTGCTTATGTGTTCATATCCGGTATTCTTAGGAACCCTCTTCAAAACCAATTTAAGAAAATTCTGCTGATTATGATAATGACTGAGGTCCAATGTTTGTTGTAAGGAGGATCTTATTTTTTACTTTATATGCAGGCTCTCCTTTGTAGTTGTTTCATTCCAATGTACTGTGGAGTGATACCGCCAAGTTACAAGGGTGTGGTGAGTGGTTTCTTCAGTGTAATAAATCCATACAACAGACACATACTTATAACCACTTAAAAAGCTGAGTCTCTCTTTGCATGTTTGTTATTTAGAAACTATTCACTTTTTTTTCTACAGCACTATGTTGATGGTGGTTTGACCAACATACAACCGACTCAGACCCTGGGCAAGACCCTCACTATCTCACCTTTTTCTGGAGATATGGATATTTGTCCTCAGGATGACACCAGTCCACTTTGTGACTTTGTTGTAAATGGACAATGTTTCAAATCTACTCTGTCAAATTTCTTCAAAATCGTTACCGCACTGTATCCGCATAACTGGGAGGTAATCTCTGTCAATTAGTACTTTTTAGTAGTGCAGTCTAGGAGAGAGTATAATAGTTCTCTCCATTTGTGTGTAAAAGAATTTTTTTTTATCCTTCAGGTCCTTGGTGAGGCCTATGTCGATGGATACCAGGATGCAGTCGAGTACCTACAACAACATGGTTTGTATTAACTTTATTATGGTAGTGTCATAGTCGCAAAATTCAAACTCATCAGGTTCACATGCCATTTAAAAACATTCCCTCGTCACCTTTGTCAACCCATAAGGTATTATCCAGCAAAACCATAACTGGCTGATGTGCCTTCCCCCAAACACCATGGCTCGTATTAGGGAAGGAAAGTTTCCCTTGCCGGAGGAGAATGACATAGAGGAGAACGGAGATGAGAGATCATCTCTAAAAGTCATTCCCCAGAACAGAGACAGCATTCAGAGACTGGCCAACACTCCCTGGGGCCTGAACTTTTTACAACAAGTTCTGAACTCACTCGCTCCTGGATGGATCCAAAATGGTAACCGTCTTCGTCCTCAGCTCCAAAGACATTGTATGCCATTTGCAGTTGTACTCTCTCTATTAATGAAGCTGTAAAAGTGCTTCTTTTCTCCCCTTTAGTGTTTCTTTATGACATGAGTCTGTTTGGCCTCATGGGTTTCTTCAGCCTCTATTTCCCTATTCGCCTCTTCACTATCCTACTGGTCGCCTGCATTCTCCCTTTCTGGGCCATCTTCATGGTCACATACAGGTGTTGTGACTTCAGACTTAAATACTAGAAAGACATGACAAGTATTTATGGCACATGGAGATTTCCTCTCATTATAGGACAGCACATAATTATACAGTTTTTCTTGTAGATTCCAGCGCTGGCTCACCTTTGCTCCAATGGCAGTGTTTTGGCTCTGGCAAGACCTTAAGCAAATTGTGTTATTCATCAGCGGCCTTTTTATTGGAACCCTAAAACAAAATCTTCACAACAGGTCAGAGAAAACCTAAACCTGTTTTAAAACCTTCTATATGTGTCCTGTGATTAAGTGTTGGTCTTTGATGAGGTTAATGGCTTCCTAAATGTTCCAACAGACTCCTGCCAGCGCTCTCTGTGCTCCCATCTTTGGAGGTACAAACCAAGTACGAGAGTATGGCTGAGGTCTCCCATGAACGCCGTGGTATTTCTCTCCTGAAAGTGGAGCTTTCAATGTCTATAGTCAATATTCTGAAAACATCTAAAGAATAAAACATCAAATGAGAAAACAGCTTATTCAGATATTGATTTGGTGATTATCAACATTTCTGATGAATTTTAAAAGATTTCTTTTTTTTTTTTTTTAGACGCTTGCCTCTCTTTTAGTCTATAAATGAAACAAAGCATTAAACAAACTGTTGTTCTCCAAAAGAAGGCATGCAGAGAAATTATACATTTGTATGATAAAGTTTGAAATTTGGAATGACAATAGGCTATCAGTTCACAATTCATGATATTTGATACACTGAGCCACATTTATTCCTTACAAGCAGTAGTGGTTGTGATGTGACACCACTCATTAATTTGCATATACCACGCACAATTTAAACTCCTTTTAACCTTTTAGTCTAATTTATATATCATAAAATTATATTTCTGACCATCTAATGATGATTTTAGTCCAACACAGTGTTGAAACCATACTGATTTATATTTATAGTATATTCAAACAAAAAAAAAAGTAAGAAGACATTTCATTCCTTTCCCCATGAATGAGTAACCTGGCGATGCCATCCTACGTACCTCCGCTAAACATTTTATCTCCGTACGTAGTCTGGACCAAGCCCCCCTAGCTGCCTTTCCCTCGGTTACTCTACGGTTTAGCCAATCAGCACCCAGTTTAGAGCGATGTCTCAAATTTTTGTAGTCCTACAGGATAGGAACGCGTCTGTTATCCCCCCCCCCCCCACTTTCAAATTACATTCACAAAATTGGTACATGACATTAGCATCCATGATCTTGAGGATTTATCGCCACTACGATGTCAAAATAGATCAGAACTTGCCAGAGATCTGTTAATACTGAAAGCAAAAGTTGTAGGCGTGAGAGCCAGGCGAGAGAATACATCATATCCAAACGGAAACCTATTTCAATTGCGTTGGGCCAGACTGTATGACATAGTCAACAGTCGCTTTCGCCCAGACTAATGAATGAGAGCTATAAGGCCTATTCCAGGACATGTAACGCTCTCCACTCTGTCTGCCATCGCTGTGAGGAGAAGCTCATTGAAGAGGTCACTAGCAGAGTGCTTGGTCACTCCTATCTGCACCTTGGGGAAGGTCTGAGACAAGAGCCAATGAATGTGCTTGCAGTGCATCCCCTGCCAACAGGGGAGTGAGTGCACAGACACCTGGGCCACAGTGAGCTGCAGTCATAGGAGAAATCAGCTTGTGCAAGTTACCAGTGCAGCTGATGGATATGACCTCACTGGCTTGGAAATACTCACGGCTGGCAATTGAGTGCAATGGATGAGCTTGAAGAAACTTCCAGAACCCAATTCAGACTACTCTCTCCTCACTGTTTTTTTCTTAAAACAAATATACAGAGTGAAACATCCAATTAGATTTCTGTATAGATTTTGTGATTAAGCTTTTTTGAAGTAGAAATATGCTGCTATTTTCAAGGAAAAATACGACTTAAAATCAAAATAATACTTTGCAAAGCATATTTGCAGATGATAATAACCACCAGAAGGGTGCACCAAAGAGCAAGTAGCTGCAGCATCCGTATCACATTTTGAGCCAAGTGCCTATGTTAATCAATCACTTAGCATTGCTTTAATATTCTAGGCCTACCTCTCTTTAGTAGCCTGATAAAGGTATAATCAACAATTTTGTCTGTGACACATTTTTTTTACATACTTCTTTTTTTTTTTTTTTTTACAATATACTTGTACTTTAAATTAAGTTGCCTCTTCTTATGCATCCCTGTAACACTAGTCTGATCCCGAAAAAATACTGAGATGCAGACCACTTTTTATGTCATGTCTGACTTCAGTGACAGGTGTGTGTTACTATTACCCTGTCTAACTTCAATGAGGTGGGTAATAGTAACACACACCTGTGTTACTATTACCCAACAGATTTCCAGACTTTTTTATTATTACATATTATAATTTAATGTTTTCCATATTGGATATTTGTTTCTGACCTGATGAGCACCATTTTCAGAAATCTAGGATGGGGGCATTACGCCGTCTTGAAAACGCCACAGCTTCCTCTCCCAGTCAAGGAGGCCATTCTTACTTTGATTTCGAGCATGCAACACCACACACAGACATTCCATTCCCAACCAACATTCATACATTACTGATGACTGACTTGGACACATCTCGCTTTCTTTGTTTAGTTGTTTGTTGGTTTGTTTTGCGTTTAGTTAATAAATCTATATTTTGTTAAAGAAAATTAACATCTCGCCTCCCTCTTTGTTGCGACCTCCACCCCTAGGTCGTAACAATCTTCCATCGCTCCGCCTGCTGCTGCTGTAAGGATCCCGCCCTCAGCAAATATATACTGCTGCCATTTTCAGTCAATTCCAAAATTCCTATCAAAATATTCTTGTGGCAGACCATTGCTTTTGCTATGTATCCTTTATCTGATGTTACTTTATATGATGGTAGCCCCCTTTCCATATCTTTTTCTGGTTCTGGATTCCTTTCAACCTACCAACTTGGAGTCTCACAGTGTCTCCTAGAGAATGCGCCCTGGATCCTACAAACATCAAAGGTGTATGGCTCATCCGCAGGTGCGTTAGTTGCAGCTGCAGTCGTGTGTGGAGCAAGCATGGGTAAGCATTCATTTTTTACACTCTTGGGATTTCAAAGCAATTTATATTGCCTGCACACACAATGTAAAATATATGGGTGGAATGACAGTATAACCCTTGGCTTGACCTGACAAATGCAATAAGGTTTATAGAGGCAGAAATTGAAATGATAACTAATCAAAATATCAAACAGAAGTATAGTCCATGTCAATTTTCTTGAAGTAGGGTGAACCTTTATTCTCATCTCGTTTACAGGTGGTGTCAGAGATGATGTGATTGAATTTGCCAAACTTATCCGAGAGCATTCTTTAGGGCCTCTTCACCCTGGTGTTAATGTTTTCAAATGGATGGAAAATACAATTCGACGCCGCCTTCCACTAGAATCACACAAGATTGCCTCAGGACGCTTGTGTATCTCAGTGACACGAGTTCCTGATGGGAAAAATGTGATAATTTCAGAGTTTCAGACGCATGAGGATGTTGTCAAGGTGAGTACAGCTCAATAGAAAAACAATGAGCCACATTCACGGAGCATTGTAATGAAGAAATTTGTTCTTAAATCTCAATTATACATTTTTTTTTCCAGAAAATGCTTGCTTATGTGTTCATATCCGGTATTCTTAGGAACCCTCTTCAAAACCAATTTAAGAAAATTCTGCTGATTATGAAGATGACTGAGGTCCAATGTTTGTTGTAAGGAGGATCTTATTTTTTACTTTATTTCCAGGCTCTCCTTTGTAGTTGTTTCATTCCAATGTACTGTGGAGTGATACCGCCAAGTTACAAGGGTGTGGTGAGTGGTTTCTTCAGTGTAATAAATCCATACAACAGACACATACTTATAACCACTTAAAAAGCTGAGTCTCTTTTTGCATGTTTGTTATTTGGAAACTATTAACTTTTTTTTTTTTTTTTACTACAGCACTATGTTGATGGTGGTTTGACCAACATACAACCGACTCAGACCCTGGGCAAGACTCTTACTATCTCACCTTTTTCTGGAGATATGGATATTTGTCCTCAGGATGACACCAGTCCACTGTGTGACTTTGTTGTAAATGGACAATGTTTCAAACCTACTCTGTCAAATTTCTTCAGAGCCGTTACCGCACTGTATCCACGTAACTGGGAGGTAATCTCTGTCAATTAGTACTTTTCAGTAGTGCAGTCTAGGAGAGAGTATAATAGTCAGTTCTTTCCATTTGTGTGTAAAAGTTTTTTGTTTTGTTTTTTTGTCCTTCAGGTCCTCGGTGAGGCCTATGTCGATGGATACCAAGATGCAGTCGAGTACCTACAACAACATGGTTTGTATTAACTTTTTTGTGGTAGTGTCATAGTCGCAAAATTGAAACTCATCAGATTCACATGCCATTTAAAAACATTCCCTTGTCAACTCTGTCAACCCATAAGGTATTATCCAGCAAAACCATAACTGGTTGACATGCCTTCCCCCAAACACCATGGCTCGTATTAGGGAAGGAAAGTTTCCCTCGCCGGAGGAGAATGACATAGAGGAGAACGGAGATGAGAGATCATCTCCAAAAGTCATTCCCCAGAACAGAGACAGCATTCAGAGACTGGCCAACACTCCCTGGGGCCTGAACTTTTTACAACAAGCTCTGAACTCAAACGCTCCTGGATGGATCCAAAATGGTAACCGTCCTCGTTCTCAGCTCCAAAGACATTGTATGCCATTTGCAGTTGTACTCTCTCTATTAATGAAGCTGTAAAAGTGCTTCTTTTCTCCCCTTTAGTGTTTCTTTATGACATGAGTCTGTTTGGCCTCATGGGTTTCTTCAGCCTCTATTTCCCTATTCGCCTCTTCACTATCCTACTGGTCGCCTGCATTCTCCCTTTCTGGGCCATCTTCATGGTCACATACAGGTGTTGTGACTTCAGACTTAAATACTTGTCATATCTTTCTAGTATTATGGCACATTCAGATTTCCTGTCATTATAGGACAGCACATAATAATACTGTTTTTCTTGTAGATTCCAGCGCTGGCTCACCTTTGCTCCAATGGCAGTATTTTGGCTCTGGCAAGACCTTAAGCAAATTGTGTTATTCGTCAGCGGCTTTTTTATTGGAACCCTGAAACAAAATCTTAACAACAGGTCAGAGAAAACCTAAAACCTGTTTTAAAACCTTTATGTGTTCTGTGGTTAAGTGTTGGTCTTTGATGAGGTTAATGGCTTCCTAAATGTTCCAACAGACTCCTGCCAGCACTCTCTGTGCTCCCATCTTTGGAGGTACAAACCAAGTACGAGAGTATGGCTGAGGTCTCCCGTGAACGCCGTGGTATTTCTCTCCTGAAAGTGGAGCTTTCAAAGTCTTCCTCAAAGGACCGCAGAAGCTCTGTGAACAGTGATGAGCGTCATGTGTGTACCCTTCAGTTTGTACTTGAGTAAGAGAAGTAACAGGATGGCAAGGAAAGTGTGAGATGGCATGAAGAAGTGCATGACTATAGAGTAGCCTATGTAGTAGGATAAATTATGGCTATACTGTAACATCAGGCTAGCCAAGATGGCCCTGGACCTAGCGTATACAGGTATATTGTATGTTACACGGGTATTTTAAGTATAAGTGAAAAAATATTTGTATATGTGAGAAACAAGCCGATCTACTTCGGTGTCAGGCTATATGCTAGGCTGAGGCACTACAGTGTGATGTTTCAAATGTGTATAATGACTGTTCATTAGATATTGACAAAAGAATTGTTTAATGAAATAATGTTTGTCAACAACTCAAACAACAACAAAAAAACATGTACAGTACAAAGAACTTTTAACATATAAAGCAATGACATTATAAAGCATGATTGTATGTGCAGGTCAGGCAAAAGTGTTTTCCTCTTAAATAAAGCATTACATGTCACAGTTCCACTAACCTGATCCATTTGGCTCTGTGAAATCATTTTAGGAGCAGGCATTGTGGTTAGTCCTATGACGTTACATTTGCATCATACCCACAAATCCCTCATTGTCTCTCATTCAATAAAATTTTTTCCTGTCAAACATCATCTGACAGTGGTGTGGCACTCCACGCTTGAGTCCTATTAACTGATTAAGCCAGGCTGTGGATTACTGCTTTACAGTGACACGAGCACAACTGTTAAAGCTAATTGATTTATTCAAGTAATTTATTCAAGTTATCCTGCTTAAAAAATGCAGAACATTCAACTGGATTAGATGAAATCTAATCATTTTTTTTTAAGTATTCTGTTTAATTATGGGTGAAATCTCATGAGAGACCATTCACATTGTGTGGAAAGGTAAAGGAAATGTGTTTTTCCATGCCTCAGGTTATTTAAAGCTAAAACAGGTATGGAGGTGTAGCCTTGTGTATGGCCTGCCACAAGACACTCAAAAGCCATCTGAACATACAATTTGGTTTCACATAAAAACAATAGTAAAAAATATAAAATAAAGTGTTTTATGAAAACATTGTAACAATTGTAAAAACATAATTTATATAGTTGAGACTGCATGATTATTATCCTCACTGATAAAATACATACGCTATTTATGAAATGTTTGAACATATGAGATCAAGTCAAAATCTAATTGAATGTGATGTGCACGCAAGGCAAAATAATTCACCCTGAATAAGTCCATGTTTCTGTCAAGTTCATTTGACAACTTAGGTTGTATGATTGTTCAAATCAATCCCCATCGTTTTCCCATGGTAGATATAGTGTTAGTAAGATCAAGACAAGTGTGAAAGACACACCAATTGCGCTTCTGCGCATATTCACATTCGTAATGCATACCTAAATATCAGGCAATATCCAAATGTTTTGACAACACCTGAGGACACACCAATATTATTTGGCAACTTAACACCTTTTGGATACCAAAATATCAAGATAATATTCAAAGGTTTGAGTATTGCACTTGAATGGTAGTGTGCGTCATCATTCACAGTTTCTAGTCTTGTTCTCCCAGGTTTTGATGCTCCATGGTCTGAGATTGGTGCTCCTTAGGAGAAAAAATAAAGGTTTCACCAACAGAACTACACTGATAGAGAGACTGAGCATAAAGTAGTCTTGAGCAAGGCACCTAACCCCCATACTTCTCCCCGGGCGCTGGATTAATGGCTGCCCACTGCTCCGCGTGTGGATGTGCGCACCCTACAACTTGTATGTGTGTCTATATAAATGTGTGTACGGATTAAATGCTGAGGAAAAATCTCCTTCCCCAAGGACAAATAAAGTACTGTTACTCTAGAGTACTCAGAGTGTGAGAATATCTTTCAGTCAATACTCTCACCCACTATATCTAGCCAACTTCATAACAAACAAGAAGTTGAAAGAGGAAACATCATTAAGCAACTTTGGATCCTGAAAAACATTCTCTTTCTTGTCATCAACTGACCTTTGAAATTGTAATAACAATACCAAATTTTAATTGTAATGACATAATGTAAAAAACAATGGCATCATTTTGTTGAAGTACAAAGCTATCATCCTTTTTTAAGTAGTCAAACACAGGTAGATACACCTTCACCTACACCTATGGGTCACAGGAATGTTAATAAAACTGCTCCCCTTCCTTGTGTTCTCCTTAAACAGTGTTAATCAACTGATGTGTTTATGGCTCAGTTTGAATCACTATAGGCCTACTGTCGTCTTAAGTTGCTGAGCTGGGACTAAACAGAGACTCTACAGAGACACTGTTTTACTCTCTGTCTACTCACTGTCTTGTACCTCCATACTATACACTTGTCACCTATGTTTGGACAGCTAGATCAACAGAGGAACATGAGGAACAAGTGTACAGTATATGCAATATAATGAAAGTCTAACTCATTTCCATTGAGATTAACATAAATCTTGACTTACCTGTAAGTTGGTGCTCGTCATCTGGGTAAAACGGTCCTGTATGTATTGGTTCCCAAATCCCATGACGCGGCCCATGGCTTGACTGGACAGTCCAGCCACCTTCGCTGTGAGATCCAGGGTAAAGGCGAGCTTCACCAGTTGAGGGGGAGCTGTGGTCGTCTGAGGTAGCGGATTGGGGATAGCAGCTACGTAGCGGTCAGCAAGTTGCTGGAAGTTGTTGTAGTTAAGCTTCTGGAAGAAGGAGCTTACACTGCTGTTCCTCTTGATCTGTGTGTAAGTGCAAAACAATGAATCACAATTTTTAAGTCCTTAGTGGACATGTAATTATAATAAAGTCATTGTAAAGGAGCTGTGTGTAGGATTGTGGCCAAAATTGTTACTACAATCATGTTCAAAATATTTTGTTGCTTTCAGCCGTGGCCATCTTTCAAAAGCATCTCCTATACATATCCTTGTTTTGTTTCTGACCTTGTCATGATATTTTTCGGAAGCATAATGAGGCCTTGACAATAAAGCACCACAAATACCACTTAAAATGACAACATAAACATTACTTGTGGGCTGCAACTTAGCTTTTCAAATGCAAATATTCTGGCTGGACTACAACTCTCAGTGATATCAGTGTTTAAAATGAATATGGTTCCTTCATATCAGGTGACATATCAGGGCCATTTAATGATTATTTGGAATACATTTCTTACACACAGCTCCTTTAAATATACTTATTGGAGTGTGTTGGTGAAGAAAAGTTTTTTTTTTCTTTTCAACTAACTTTGGACAAACAAGTAGGCTACCTTGAACCAAAGAGCACCCACCAGAACACATCTTTTTTCACAATTCTCTAAAGGGACTGAGCACGCCTCTGACTTGCAACAAATTAATCACTTTATTTGAAACACGCTAATGTACATAAACTACGCATCTGGGAATGTGTAAGCATTCATGTGACTGTTTCCTGCTCTGCTTCATAGTCTTCTTGAAATGTTGCTGAGAGTAGAAAAAAAGGTTCTAACTTGTTAAATGTTTATTTTGCCAACTTACATGTCTCTCTCTTTAGTTAATATTAGCATGAATCTTCTGTTAAAAAACAGTGTTTTGGTACATCTGTCTACCATTACCTATGTGAATCGGATGTACAGTATTCTATGGAAATTCAAGACTTAAAGTAAAGCCTAAGTGCCAAAGGATAGCCATATCTTCGGTTGTCACAGTAAGATAATTCGAGTGTCTATTAGGAAAATGGGCCACAAGGGAAATGCACAGTGTTTTCTAGTGTACCCTCTCATCAATTTCGTCTCCTTCCTGTTTTAGTATATTGACCATTCTTTCAATAATGTCATCAGTGGAGTCCGAGGCAGCTGCAACATAGAATCACATGTAATCAGAGGTTAGCTGAAATGTAAAGCAGATTATAAGTGTACATTTGGCAAATATGGTCAAATCCCAACTTAAATAGTCATACCCAGAGAAACTGAACAGATCAGTAGTACAGGTTTAGTGTGTAAAATTGTTTAAGTATTGATTTATCTTAAAATCCCATCCAAATCAACAATTTGGCCAAGCGAGTGTGCATTTAAAGAGATGGCCATGGCACAGAAATAAAAGCCACTGCAAATCCTTTATCAACCCCAAAATCACAAGTAAGACGAACTCTTTCAGGGGCTCAAAACATACCTTCAGTGGGTGTTCCATTATCTAGTGCAGCAGCACTGGGTGGCACTTCTTCTGAGGGGCTTTCTTTCACCTCCTTCACAATACGCTCAAACTCCTCAGACACCTTTTCAAAGTATGTGCTTGAGGGCTCCACACAGACAATTGCTAATGGAAACATAAGCACATATGAGTTCATCCCTAAATCAGTCCATCTTGTCTTGTTTTTTCATCCAGTATTTAAGTCATTATTTTCAGGGTTTTGTACTTTCATACATACAGTAGGGGCCCTGGCAGTACCATAAGATATCGAATGTGTGACCAGGGAAAATATATGGAATAGGAACCAGAAAAACTTGAAAATCTACAATATTTTTTTCTATGTACTTTTAAATTCTGTTTTACATCATTTCACTTACAGAAGCTGACACCTTAAAAAGAACATATGAGATGTAGACAAAACAATGTAATAAGCTTGTCTACAACTTAATGAATAAGAGCTCACTCACTCCAGCATAACAACTAATAGCTTGCGATGCAAAATTGCATTAACTACAAGAGATGATTAGTCTAAAGTCAATTTCAAACAGTTTTTGCATTTTGACCAATAACAGTGTAATTACAGAGTCATCTACTGGTAACCAGAATTTTGGGCTTACCATCTGGCACTCGCACCACATCAGCAGGGGCAAGGCTACTTTGCCTTCTGACTAAATCTGATTTGTCTGTGTCATGGTTGCGAAAGGAGAGCTTCTTCAGAGAGAGCCTCTTCTTGATGGACTTAGAATGCCTCAGTATGTTTCCATCCCTTTCTTCCCCTGGCAGATCAGGGACAGAGGGGCATATGTCTGCCACAGAACTACTGTCCGCAGACCCACTGAACACAGAGTTGTCTGACACTGATGGACTGTTCTGGACTTGTTCATGACTCTTTCTGGAGAAAAGATTTATAAAGCTCCTCAATATAGATGGCTTTTTGGTGACTCTCCGTGTCTGAGGCTTGTTTTCCTTGTGCTTAGTTTCTCTTTCGTGAGAGTCACTGGTTGAGTCTTTGTTTGAGTCTTTTTGCTCCTCGGTTTCTGATATTTCACGGGACAAACGATATGTTGAGCTGTCACTGGATGCCTTCCTTATGCGGTTGCCCTTGTTGTCCACAATTACCCATTTTCGAGGCTTGACACGCCGCTGCCTGGGAGTTTTATCATTTAGGCTGAGACTGCGCTTCACATAGATCTCAAGCAGACGTTTGGTGGACTTCTGTCCCAGAAACAGAAGCTGAGGACTGGGAGTCTCACTATTCTCTGTCTCCATATCAGTGCCTTTGAATCAGAAGTACATACAATAAGTTGAAAACAAATGAAAACAAGCAAACAGCTGTTTACATTTTATTGACTAGGACTTGCATGGAATGTAATTATGTTGGCCAGACTTTCATTTCTGGCTCTATTGATTAGAGTTTGTTCTACAATAGATATTGAATTGACTTTCATTATTAACGCTTCACTTCTCATCAGCATCCAATGCAGCTCCCTCTTGTGGGCCAAACTGGTTACTCAGACAGAGGCTATGCTCATCTGTAGCCTAGTGGTTTAAGATTTTTTGAAACTTTGTGCCATTGTTTAGGCCTACTCTAACTGCCTAGTGTATGCTACAGTCCGTTGCTTCATGATGGGCCAATATCTCTGATATTCATAATTTACATAGATTTGCCTCTATAGTCTCTGCTATTATTCGCTTAACTCGTCTCGCATCATTTCAGGGTAGCCTGGCGAACTAAACTCGGCTGTATAGTTGATGTAGGGCTATATGAAGCCAAAATGCGTTATTTGTGTCTTATGATACTGCAATTACAACTGAATAAACTGTGCGCGATTGGTGATTTAAATGGGGTCAGTTCTCTCACACTATTCCACTCTGCAATTCCGCTACATTGGATTTCCTCAGAGTTCGGATGCGGAAGTTTTAAGCTACATAGTTTCACTGCCCACACAACCATAACAAATAACGGAAATACAGTGAGTCAAAACAAACCGGCTTTCTACTAGCATGATATTTTGTTAACAACATGCCTAGTCTAGGACTATTGTATTTTGAAGACAGATCTACAGTCTGGATCGTGCTATAAATAATCTTTCTTTGATCACGTGCTAGACCATCCATTATCTGTAGGCTACTCATATTGCTGTAGCCTATTAACCAACATGAACTACAAATTCGGCAGAACATAACATGAATAGATTGCAAAACTCACCTTACTGGAGTTCTCATTCAGTGTAGGCTAAACAACTTTGGCTACACTACAATGTAGGCAGTAGGCTAGGCCAACTGTTCATGTGTAATGACGTCATTGTTGTAGGTGAAACTCTATCACGTTGGCTCTTTTTTTCCTCAGCTTGCAACGAAAGCAGCTTCACTCGGTCACACCCCTAGGAGGCATAAATAGATCACAGGCCCAGCGTTGTGAACAACTCCTTAGTAGCCCATATTGTAGGCTATCTAAATCTTATGGAAATGTCAACCTTAGTAGGCCTACGTTTTCAGACTTGAAAAAGAATCCTAGCCTATAGGGCCCTAATTTGAGTTTGTCAATCAGTCAGGAAGTGCATGCATTCTTCTACATTGTTAGTACCTAGGTGTTGTTTGCTTTTCCACACTCCTCTTTGTAGGAGAGACCCAAGTTTTGGAGGTGAGGATTTGTAGGCCTGTGTGTGCTTGGAAGACCACACACATAGCCAATCAATGTTTTGACTACTAAACTACTCTCTAGGGGCCTACTGTTAAAGTGAAACCTTTCTTTTAATCTCTATGTTCAGTGATTTGTGCCATAATTTGCTTGTAATGTCTATCATATAATGTCTGTTATAAAACAGACTTGTTTCTCTCATTCCTAGTCCCTATTTTAGTAAATTACCTTGATCTGGGGGCAATGTGTGCTCTGTATTTTATCCATCTGATTCATGAGAGGTGACTGAATGCATGACATGAATACAGAGCAATGACATAAAGTTCATCCCCCATTCACATGTCTCATAGCCTAGGCAAGGGATCAAATTAGACACCCGTTCACCAAACAGTTATGCTCTATATCTCATGTGACATGATCTTGCGGCTTATTAGGGTGACATTATTGAGACCCTATAGGTTGCTTTTGTACAGATGATGTGAAGGGATGATAGATGTGAAGGTAAAGAAGTGATTTGTTATATCATCTTTTGAACACAAGATGGCACCCTATCAAAAGTGATGATATTAACCTCGTATATGGTTTAGGCATGCAATAGGTGTCATTATTGATAGCCAATTGTGCAATAAAGGGTGCAGAATAGTTGTCATTTATCAGTCTTTATATAAACCTGGTCATTAATCAACCAAATAAACCAATGCAAAAAGATGCTAAAGGGGTTTTCACTAACTGTCTGTGTTTAATCATATTACAGTAACCGCGAAGATTGAAAACATAAGATGATGAGGGATGAGAAGATGAAAATACTGAATCCACTGTGGGTAGAAAATGCAAACACACACACACACACACACACACACACACACACACACACACACACACACACACACACACACACATACGCATGGACTGGCCATAGGGCATACAGGGCAATGCCCAGTGGGCCACAGCCATTTTTTGGCCAGTGCTTTCATAATTATCTTAAAGGATATTGGGCTTCATGTATTGTGCCCAACTTACATTGTTATTTTAGCTTGCCATGAAGTTACACACACTCATATGCTTACCTGAAGTGACATGAGGTCAGAGTTGATAAAAGGGGTTGTTTCAGTACTGTTTCCAGTGCCTCTGGGTCAGCTTTCACCCAGTCAAAGATATGCCCTGTGAGGGCCTCTCCAGTCCTGAGACACGAGCCAGTTCAAATGGTACAATTAGAGACTTGTGTGTCATCTCAGTTTAAACCCCTTACATATATTGGCAAATGCCCATCATTACTGTTTTTTCTTTAATCAGATGAGTTATTTCAGCATAATATTAAAATCAGTTTTGGTGGTAATAAAAAAAAACAGAAAAACCTGTTAAATTGTCACCAGCCATCCAGGATATAGCCTACACTATGCCGTTATATTAGGAACACACCATAAATGTGTAAGAATGCCTTTTGTAGTGCATTATAAAGAACATTACCAATAAACACCAGTTAGAGTATCTGATGTGTTCTAGAGGGTGTTTGAAATTATTATTTTTTAATCACTAGGTTTACACCCAAAACTACTTATCTTTTGGATGTTTAGGGTCAGGGGCGCCGTAGGAGGGGGGAAAGTTAGGATGATTCTAAGGGCCTGGCACTGACGGGGGCCCAGAGAAATTTTCAATATTAAAAACAATATTTGAGGGCCCAAAATTATTTTTTCTCTTAAGGCCCAAAATTTCTAGCAGCGCCCCTGGTTAGGGTTAAATTTGGCTTTGTGCCTGAAAGCCTAGATGCTTTCTGGCTTTGCTATAATATGCAATAGGCTACTGCAGATTTTTGATTAGCGAGTGCTTCATCCAGAGTAAAGCCAAACCAAAGGGATAATCTCACTCACTTACTCTGTCAGCATATGTTCATTTTTGCCAGCAATATGCACGCACCACACAGGATGGCACATACCGCTTGTTATCCTGTTGGAGAAGTGGGGTGCCCTCAAAATGACATTTCAGAGTGACAGCTATCAATTGTGTTAAAAGTATTTTTGTGAAAAGCGCCCCTTAACACTCACGTACACACACACACACACACACACACACACACACACACGCGCGCGCACGCACAGACTCGTTTTTCATTCTCTTGGCCTGATGGCTGATGCCAGGCATCCACAATGAGAACATGACCTTTCCTGTAATCTCTACATTGACAAGGAACACACAGGCATGCAGATTGCGGGTTGGTTAAGATGGCACGTGTGGTGGTCATCGTGTACCACTGACAGGCCGGGGGGCAGTGAGGAATACAGTGAGACTGCTAATGAAAAAGAAGTGGAGAACCAAGAGGCATAGGGGCATGTGGATGAAGACAGGCCATTGATCTCAGTATGATTGGTGTGTGTGTGTGTGTGTGTGTGTGTGTGTGTGTGTGTGTGTGTGTGTGTGTGTGTATGTGTGCGTGGGGGGGGGGTAATAGAAGAGAGGATGTGTGGGAAGGAAAGTGACCTTTGGTATATTGGCAGAGTGATGCATGATGCCACTATTGGCCTCTGTGGGTATGCTCTGTGTGTGGGTATACCCTACGTGTGTGTGTGTGTGTGTGTGTGTGTGTGTGTGTGTGTGTGTGTGTGCGTGTGTGCGTGCGTGCGTGTGTGTGTGTGTGCGTGCACACGCGCGTATGTGTGTGTGTGTGTGTCTGAGCCAGCATGTTGGCATCCCTCCCTCTGTCCTTCAGAACACACACACATACACATGCAGATACATACTCAATGTCACACACATACACACACACACTGCCACACTCGCAAACAGATGGGAGTTGATGCAGAAACATTCTCTGTCTCACTCACGTGGACACGTGTATGGTCGTGTGCACACATACACACAAACACACACACACACTCCCACATAAAAACATGCTAAATCAAATTCAAAACACACACACAGCAAGTACACAATGCTTACACAATGCTTACACAATCACACACCTCCTACACAGACACAATTTGTGACAAATACCTAGTACACACATAATAACTGAATGAATGAACTCCGGCACAAGTCATAATCTCTCTCACACACTCTCTTAACATTGCCAGCAAAACAATCATATAAGCATAGGCACAAGCACACACTCTCACACACACACACACACACAGACACACATTTGTGTTGCCTAATTTGCAGAGCTTTTCGCTACCCTCACTGAAAAGTGAGCTATGAATTCGATAAGGCCTTTCACCCTTCCCCTCCTCCCACTGAGAAAAGTAGCATACATTTCCCACAATTCCCCTCTGCCATTCATTCCCTTTTACTGTAACTTCCCTTAAACCAGTCAGTGCATAATCATATAATTTTTTTCAGGAGCCAATTACTGACTGACTGACGAAGGCAGGAAGCCGAAAGGTCTGCTTGTTTTGTCAAATGTGAAATGGGAAAATAAAAAAAGGAGAAACTAAAAAACTATTCGGAGTGCGATCATCCGTTTGCTTATGAAAGGACATTCTCTGATTACGCACCCGGACACACAAACAGAGGGGAGAGCGCGGTGAATCTGGCTTTTTTGTTAAGGAGGCAATTACAACATGTGTTTCTTTTTCTTACTGTAGAAGAAAAAGCATGCAAACTGGGGGAACCTATCAAATATCAAGTAGCAGTGACTCATGGCTCATGGCTGTCAATGACGGCTAGGCTTCTCTGCTTGGTTAACTATATATGAGAGGACCCAAACACAAGGTAGGGTATTAAAGGTATTAAGTTTTCCTGGTTTCTCTCCATTCCCCTTATCACCATAGCATGGAGGCATCGCTGGTGTCGGTGTCTTCTAAAAGGCTCTTTTGGAGATAACGGATCAAATGTGCTGCGTTTGCACAGGGTCTGTCTGTCTGTCTGCGGTAACACCAGAGGGCCATAATGTTAAAATGGCATGGTGTGAAATTTTGTGAAGTTGCTAATTTAACACTTATTCCAAATGGTAATAGATAACAAATCAGATTCAAATCATGTCATAGTGATATTTTGTTAGTACTGAGAGTACTCATAGTATTTGGCTGACCAGAGAAAGGTCATGGGGTCATTGGAAAAATGCATAATTATGATTTTGATGATGATAATTATGTTTTGATTTGAGCGTTTTTGCAAAGAACTGATGACACATAAAATGTTCCAGCCAGAAAGGCCCACTTTAGTGTGTGTTCTGATACAAGATGGAATATGCATGGAAATGATCAAAGGCATGTAAGTGTGCCATCTCTCTCTCTCTCTCTCTCTCTCTCTCTCTCTCTCTCTCTCTCTCTCTCTCTCTCTCTCTCTCTCTCACACACACACACACACACACACACACACACACACACACACAAACACTCACACACACAGAGACTCCACTTCAGTGAGAGTGGGAGTCTTTCAAACGTGACCTATATTTTGACTGACGGCAGCTGATTCAGTGTGAAACTGCAGCCTACGGGGATGGGGGCTGCATCCATCCCAGACTACAGCTCAGCAGCTAGCGCTTCTTGGAGCAAAGTCAATCTCTCAGAGAGTAATTCCATCAATCAAGCCTCCAAATGAAGCAATAGAAACGGTCCCTGCCGCCACCATCGGCACTTTTGTTTTTCTCAAGTCCCATTTGAAGAACGGAAGGACAGATCTTATCCTACAGCATTCTCACATGGTTCCATAGATAGAAGATTGCTAGCCTGGTAAACCAGCCTCTTTGTTCTACGCTTTGCTTAGTAGAGTAGGTCCGGACTTTAGGGTATTGATAAACGATTGCTTGCTGGAGGTTTTTAAATTCAAAAAGTTTGGATCAGCCCTTCACTGGCATCCTATATTATTCTCACACTGCATTCACAACACCTTCCAACTTCTTCCAAGTTAGATAATGTAAGCTCAAAGATGCAATTCAATTCAAACAAAGACTTAGCCAAAACATCTTTGAGCAAAGAGGAGTGTTAAGTATGTTGTTACAGTGAAGTTACAGTGCACATTATTGTGCGTTGGGCTTTGTAGCCTACTTTCTAAATTAAGGATCTGATGACAATCACAATTTCCAAACAAATTAACAGCTGTGCAATTGCTGTAAATGAATGCATTCAACTGAAGTACAATCTATTTGTGCAACACTAAATAACACATTTGTTTTATATTTTTTTCTGTTCCGTCATAATTAAATTAATTGATTAATGAATTAATTTGTCTTCCTGTGCCATGCTGTGCAATTATTGCACACTGCTCTGCCACTACTTTTTAACAGCTTCAGATGCAGTCCATATTGGCAGCCTTTGAGAATCTGTCTGTAAGGCATGGCATAAGTAGTTCCTCTTTTACACGATCCCTCGAATGCGCTGTTTTGTAAATGCTCCATAAAGAATCGCTCATGTTTTTTTTTTTTTCATCCTAAAGCAAAACCCTGATCCTATAACCCTCACTAGTCTTAGCATCTGGTTGCATGCCAGCCAGCGGAGTAATCTGATGTGGCTAGATAAGATTAACCTCTGTACTCAAGCAGAGCGTATGCTATATGGCATTTTTCATCATTTGCTCGTAATATTTGTTTTTGTTCAAATGTCACCCATCATGGCTCCCATTTTTTTTTTTTACAGTATCTCGGCAGCTTAATTTCAATCTGTTTCTCACAGGCGAAACAGTGCGGTACTGTAAGCACCCATGAGGCATCCTCACCGGACATCCAAGCCTCCTGAAATATAGAGGTGCAGAGGGCTTGAGGCCAGTGGCTAATCTCAGAGCACACCACTTTTTAATTCAGCCTCGCAGGGGAGAGATCAGAATGGGCTTAACTGTGGCCATCACTCATATCCAACATATGACGATGGCCTAGATTTCACAGCAACAGCCAGCCTTCTCTTGCAATCAAAAATGCGTGTGTGTGTGTGTGTGTGTGTGTGTGTGTGTGTGAGTGTGAGTATGTGTGTGTGGGAGACAGCGAAATGCAGGAAGAAAAAGTATTCCCATTAACATCTTCTGAAACCATAATTTGCTGTTATATGATCTTGAAAGATGATCTCGATGTTCCCTATTTACTATGCACAAGATTTTCAAAAAACGATTTCTCATGACAGATTGTGGGTTAGTTGGACTCTAGGAGTGCCATGGAAGGTTCTTGTTGAATGATTAAAGATGCATGACATCAATCCATCTTTAACGAGGCGACTTTGATGGAAAGTTCCAGCGCGGCTGCAGAGGGCAGTTGAGAATGTGTTTGTTTTGAAGAGGGGGAGGCTGGTGACAAGAGGGGTTATTTTTGGCTTCTAGCGGATCTCATTGTGAAGCCTCGGAAATGCCAGGAGGCTTGACTTGATTACCCGCACATGAGTCCCGATCAATAATTCAGACTGACGTGCGGTGTGCGTGATCTGCCGACTGTGTAATGACAAGACACCATCCAGATACAGCTTTGATGCCAGTGTTCGACAGCACAATGGCGGCCTTCTGTCTAGAAAAGGTCACCGCGCAATGCACAGGCGCATCACATTGTCAGGACATGATGATCCAAACATTTGGAAAGGTCATTTTAACCTAAAAGCTATACCCAGAAAATGGGACTGTGTGATCTGGCCTGTGATAATTATGATTGCCATGAGCTTAGGGTTTCAGCATAATGATTCTGGTGAAATCTTATAAGTACAGCAGGTTCTCTTTAAAAGTATAATGAGTATATGTTGTCTGCGGGTACATGATAAAAAATGAATTGCACTGGCCACAGCTCCATGGGTATGACTCAGCTCATACAGACTTGCCAATTACTCTTCCAGTGTCTGGGTCCCAGGCGATGGAACATAACCTTTCATAGTAAACATGGCTTAAAAAGTTCTCATTGGAGCTCAGCGTCACATACCTGTTCCTGTATCGTATTTTCTCATTCTCAGTATAGAATAGTATAAGTTACTGTAGGAAAAAAAAAACACAAAATCTATGCACCAATGATTGAATAATAACCAATGACTAATGTTAACCAAATGAGGCATAGCGAAACGATACTGAAACTTTCTCAGCCCGTCACTTACTATTG
The DNA here is from genome assembly GCA_027497455.2 of Sardinella longiceps. Classification (NCBI taxonomy): domain Eukaryota; kingdom Metazoa; phylum Chordata; class Actinopteri; order Clupeiformes; family Clupeidae; genus Sardinella; species Sardinella longiceps. Next base: position 20,118,215 of record JAODXP020000018.1, on the reverse strand, counting down.
GCTGCCAGTTCACTATTATCTATACTGTATCAAATTGTCTTGTTCTTTTTCTTGACAACAGTACTTGGTGTTTTTGAACAACAGAACTAAGCTCTGATTCACACTGGATCTCTCCTTTTAAAGTCATTATAGATATTCACCATTTCCTCAGTACAAGTTAAGCCTCTCTGTACAGAGTTAGATGTCTCCTAGTAGAACTTGGGTTAGAACAACTTTGGCCTTTTGTTGTACCACCCTTTATACTTTAGCTAGTCTGTTAGGGGAAAATATTAATTTGGTATTTATGATGATGGTGATTACACCCAGTTAGGTCCTTACGTACTTACCCTGTGTTCCTTTAAATGAGGTGGAAATTATGAAGCAGAATCCACACCTCTTTTTGCTGAAACAAGCAAGGTCTTGTCAAGAAATCTACAATGTATTGATGTACTATGCAACATCTGCATTGCAACAGGCTGGAGAGGACCACTTGCTAGTTGTATTTTCCGGGGGCAGCTATCTGTACAATTACTGTAAGTTTTCAATGCCTGGTTTTAAATGTTGGAACTGTCCATATACTGTCTGTGGCTATTTTGAGCCTTTCTATGGTTTAAAACAGCACTTTGGCCACTAACATCTAGCTGGGTACCCCTGGAAGCTACAACTAGCAAGCGGTCTTCTTCGGCATGAACGAATCAAAATTCTGCTCCCCAGCAAATGTTCCAACTTTTTATGATGTTGCAATATACTTTGGGTCCTTGTCCCACCGACTTCTCCTTTAAAAGGGGACCCACAATTGCACACACACACAAAAAAAACTTTTTATTCTGTTATGTGACTTTAATTTTTGTTCATGCTACCTTTTTTCAGATCACATAGCCTAATCTAATTCTGTTGATTTGTTCAAAGCAGCTATCGTGCACACCTGGAGTTTCATGACATCTTCATTACTGAAAAACATGACTGGTTTCACCAACATCATTCAAATTTCTATAACACTGGTCTTACCATCATTCACAACAGATGAGATGAAAATAAACTAAGTTGCGGCTCAATCTGTCGCCATGAAAGAAAAACCACATCAATAAATGACTGTGAATCGACATCAGGCAAGTATCAACACTGGCTCTTTCTTATAGCTCCAAAGTCTAGAATACAGTGTAAGACAGTCCTTCCAATTCAGTGAGTAGGCAGAGACTTAAGACTGAAATCAAGTGACAGACTGGAAGAGAGATCGGAGAGAGAACAGGTAGAGAGAGGGATGGGTGGGGGACGGGGGACGGAAAATGTGGTGGAAGGAAGGAGGGGTGGTGAGAGAGAGAGAGAGAGAGAGAGGGGGGGGGGAGAATGAAAGTGAGAACAGGAGGTGAACTCTTTGTTCTTACTTCTCAGGGGATGGATGTCAGAAGTCTCACCTCTGACAGTAATGATAAAATATGACTTCCTCAGCACAGGGAATGGAGAGGAGGTGATGAGACACTCAGCACATTTTGTTCTCAATCCCCTTCACATATTACACACTAACCAGCAGAGGGAGTATTATAATGGCATATGAAGACAAACCATTGACAGGGTTAGAACTTGAACTGCACTGAAAGACAGAAATCACCCTTTCTTTGTGTTTAATACAGTTGAGAACAGCTCTGTTGACCTCATGATTCTGACCATAAAATGCCATGGCACTCGAAGTTCATTCAACAAAAGGAATGATTTACAATGACCTTGTGCTTTGATTCCTGACTATTTTCATATTGTGTTCAAGTAATTCCTTGATTCCAACATATTTCAGTTAACCTAATATTTGTCTATTTTTCATGTATGTAATAAATAAAAAGTATTGGGATAGATGTTTATTATTGTTACATTGATTTTTCTTGTTATGACACATGCACCACCAACAGCTGAAAGTACTGAGTTGCAGACATGGATCCAGCAATAAAAGGGAACCCGGTTGCACCCACAGAAATGCCATGTCCATAAACACATATTGGTCATGCAAGCACATCGGCAGATACCTGTAAACACACTGGGAAATCTTCCTGTGTCAGAAATCTGGTACCTTCACACATTCCTTTCAGGGCACGCATGTACTGTGCAGTTACACAGACAGACACCCATCACAAATGCTTAGTTTGCCAGAGAAAACAAATGTGTAAGCAATCTCAGACATGAATTCTACTGGCGGAAACACCCAAATCCTTTCCTACTCTGGAAAAAAAAAACCTGAGACTCATTAGCCTCCAAGAAAACTTGCTGGAGTGAAGGCCAGATTGATAAGGGTATAAAAAATTAAGTGGATGTTGCAATTTTAATCAGCTCTTTGTGCTTTCAGAGGAGAGACAAAGGGTGTTGTAATTCTTTGCTAAGTGTCTCGATGTGATTAGCCATTAGAATGTGACACAAACAAAATGTCTAATTAGTACTTGATTGTTGTCTGGATTACATGGCAAACAATAGCCAAGTACTACAAGTATTTGTAAGTACTATAAGTTGAAAAATAGCTACATGACGCCATTTTTAAATTGTGAAATACCTGCTCTCAGCCTGAAAGTATAACATGTTAACAATACTGTACTACAATCATACTCAATTTCATGGTCAGGTCCTGACCTGAAATCAAATGACTATTTCACACCTGGTTTTTTTATCAAGGCTATTACATTATGTATGTTCCATTTTGTTCCCTTTCATAAACTTGCTTGTATATCTATATTGTATGTGATAATCAGCAACATACAAATGGTACCACAACAGAACAGGAACCTTAAGGAATGGAACCCTCATTGTATCATTCCAGACAGTCACAGTGGTAATGCATCTCTGGCGCCATGATAACACATATTGTCCTTGACCTCAAGCTGAGGTGAGTGCCGCAGTCCAACAATGCACAGGACACAATCCACAGGAGCGACAACATCACTCGACACCGTCTCCCCTAACACCCACATGCTCTGTTTCAGCCTCACATGCTGCCATGATATATTTCATACATCCACAGACAGGACACTGGTCTGCCTCTCTCTCTTTGACCGGAGGCCCATTGTTCCCTGTCCTATTAGGCTCTTTGCAGTCTGGTGTGCTGATATAAGCTTGTATTACTGGGTTAACTGATCACACCAACGGTTCCTGCCACCTTGTCAGATTACCTCACACAGAGAGGGGCATTATAAACCCCTATAATGGGGGCAACAGAGCATGACAACTCAAGCTTTTCCATGTGGTCCACAGGTAGAGTGCGGTAATGCTATGCTATGACTATTGTTCCGATGGTGCTAAGGAGAGGGGCCGGTAGTGGGTGAGGTCAGGTATAGCTTGTCAGATACATAGCATCCCCCCTTTCAAACATGAGGAAACCCATGCATGCCATTGCTGCTGCCAGCTCCAAATCTCACACAATCCATAGGGCGGCGTGGAAGAGGAAAGCGGAAGCAGGCAGCAGGGGACTTGGGACCGCTCCATGCACGATCCCTACTCAGAAGGGGAAGAGGAAGGTGCACTCAGATTACAGTGAAAGCAGAGAATGGTTACTGATAGTAATGACGGCATCTTATATAACAGGGGGAAGCTAATGGGGTTTCCAAGCAGAAAGGGGACCTCCATTCTCCAGACAGTAGTCAGCAGCCTAAGGCTAGTATATTTCCCTGGCATGGTGTACTGTAGCTACAACTTAACAGTGTCATAAACTGCAGACAGAGCATGAGAGGACAGACAGAGGGTAGCAATACAACCTTAAAGGGCAGACTCCTCACTGCATTGTTTCAGTATTAAAGAGGACATACAGTATTCTGAACAAGAAAAAAAAACACTTATTTCTGTAATTTTATATTTCTAGGAGTCCCTGATGCTTCTAAAACCACCCCAATAATAATAATAGAAAAAAATAGTGCTAAATTCGTCTGGCCTAGACTGAAGATTTGCCCCATTCATGACAAATTCTCTGATCAACCCTCTGGCTCAAGGACTAAAACCTGAGAAAGAGTCAAATGAATGAGTCAATGGGGAAAACAAACCATTCTGTGAATCAGTCATGAGCATTACACCTCCCTTCAATCCTTGACTGGCATACAGTCATGTATGTCAAATTCTTGTTAATAATATCTTATGTCGATACAGGAGATGCCTCATCCTTGTGTTGTTTCTTTTTAGTTGACACCTCATTGGTGATGAACCTGAGAAATACAGTATATAGGTAAAATAAAACACCATGTTACATCACCCACCATTAAGCCGATATTTGGCATGGGATAAGAGGCAAAGACAAAAGTTAATGATCTATCTAACAAGCCAAACAATAGCAAAGTTTGCAAGTTTTCATCAGATTCATCAAATTCTCACAGAATACAGATGTTCTCATTGGCTATTTGAGATGGGACTGAATAATTTCTTCATGCATTTTACTGTAATGAGACTGGAATGGAAATGAAAGCTGCATGCTCTTAAAGGGACAGAAGGGGAAGACAGAAGGGAAAAGATGCAGGTGATAATATATACAACAAGCTGCTTCAGAGATGTGTACGTTGTATATGGAGTCCATAGATCTATAGTCTATGTGAAAAAAATACTGTATATTATGTCCCCTTTAATTCTCCTTTCGTCTAATGGTTCTCTTATCTAATGTTACCTTATTTAAGTAAACCATGCTCACACAATTCTACTAGTTTCTCTTGTAGCTTAGAACCAATCAATGCTGTCCTCTCCCCTGACTGGATCATGTTGAATTCTATTTACAGGCTCTTGTCATTCTTCTGTTATGGAGAGGAATGAAGGAGACAAGTTCTGTTGTCTACCTGACAACAGCAACCCAAATAAATAAATAAACAACTAAATAGAGATGTACTGCTCTGCACACTCTCTCTCTTTCTCTCTGTGTGTGTGCGTCTCGCAATCCAACCCCGACAGCATGTGTTTCTGTCAAGGTCTGTGTCACAACATGAAAGCCTCTTCTGACTAAATGAGGCCTATTTTGTTAAGTTGGCTGAGTAACTGGCTGTTGGCCTTTCCCTGTGATCTCAGTCCCCATTTCCTCATGACATAACTTTGTTATGTTCTCAGGGCCCGCGGCGCAGCACACTGGCAAACAGGACCTCGGAGTCTGTGGGGCTCCGTTCCCTTCTGCAGTGAATTACCCACAACTTTCCCATGTCCCCATTCCCCCAGTGTATTAGCATTGGTATTGGCCAATATATTATTGAGATGTTGAACTAGCCACAGACAGATGTCAAATAAAAAACAAACAGGGCTGTGGGGAACTTTTAAAATAGCATGTATTGCAGTTTTTATCTCAGACACAGCAGCATCTTAACAAGAACACAATGCATATATATATAATATATATCTCCAGTAGTACTTCCAAACTTCACATATGTCTGTTATGCAAGCAAAATAGTTCTCAGTAATCCCATCTCCGGTGGTGAAGTTATGCCAGATAATCCTGTAAAAAAAAAAAAAAAAAAAAAAGTAGGATCGACGTCCCACAACAAAGGTTCTGATCATTCTTGCCATTGAAATCTGCTGTCAAACTAAGAGAAAGTATGCTTTCTTTCTGTTATAATTTAATTAAAGAATAAATAAATCAAATGTAAAAGTGGACAGACACAAAGTTGATCATCTCCCTTTGTCACAGTGCACATTCACCAAAGAATCATGTTCTTACAACCGCCTATCTTTGTTCATATAAAGTAATCATCTCTCAGGTCTAACAACAGTGTACTGTATGTATACATGGCATCTAAATTAGTTCACAGGATCAGTATTCCTGACCTGAGATTCTATCAAATAAAAGTCTTTCAAGTGAAAGACAACACAAATGATAGAAAAAATAAATAAATAAATCATCTCTCTCTTTCTCTACCCTTAATTTGACTTTGTTTTGTCTGTATGGAGCAATGAGATAATCATGTTATTTATTAGGCTATTTATGTACATTGCAAGGCACTTCAAGGAAAAGAACAGAAATTGAAAGTTACATGAAAAGAAAAAAAACTTGTCATTGAAGAGAAAGTTAATGTCCTACATAACAGTAAAATGTTGTTTTCTTCCAATTTACTGCAGAAATCCTTTTCAAATATCAAGAAGCTATAACAAGATGACACCAAAAATACCATCATGTAAGAAATACAGCACTTCATTTATTACTCTAACTGATTAACTTAATCAATTAATATTTATATGAATGAGATATGTAATTTCACTCATTGATAAAGAAACAATAGATCACAATTAAATGCACATAAGTTGTAGAAATAATGCAAATAATAGATAGTTTGATTATCGTATACCCGCCACTATGACAAAATAGTGTACATTTTGACCACAGACATGTGCTGGAATTTTATCAATGTTTGCTTTTAAATAATTCCTGACTTCTAACTGTACAGACACTGAAAGAACCTCATATATGTAATGAATATTGGGTAGAGAGTGTGATACGCTTATCTATATGTTGCTTGCTACAAGTGTTGATTATGTCCATACAGAAAAATGAAAGAAAATGTTAAAGGTATATTTTGGTATTTAGCACTTTTAGACCCTTTTCTGTAGCCTGGGCGAAAGCGACTGTTGTCTATGTCATACAGTCTGGCCCAACGCAATTGAAATAAGTTTCCGTTTGGATATGACGTATTCCCTCGCCTGGCTCTCACGCCTACAACTTTCGCTTTCAGTATTAACAGTATCGCAAGTTCTGATCTATTTTGACATCGTAGTGGCAATAAATCCTCAAGATCATGGATGCTAATGTCATGTACCAATTTTGTGAATGTAATTCGAAAGTGGGGGAGAGAATAACAAACGCGTCCCTATCCTGTAGGACTACAAAATTTTGAGACATCGCTCTAAACTGTGTGCTGATTGTCTAAACCGTAGAGTAACCGAGGGAAAGGCGGGAAGGGTGGTTTATTCCAGACTACGTGCGGAGATAAAATGTTTAGCGGAGGTACGTAGGATGGCATCGCCAGGCTACCTTTTCTGGGGTGTCTAGGCTGAAATACATTAGAGTGGTTGACACCGAAATATTAATGAGATTAATGTTTATTATCTCGGTTTTGGATCATTTACAATCTCCCCTGGCTGCTTCAGAATGGCTTGCTATGGACATCGACAATCCTGTATGTTTTTCTTTTTTTTTCCAATGGTGTAATATCAATAAGCAATGTGTTTTCACACAGGTATCAATGGGATTTACAAAATGCCAAATAAAACACGCCAAAAACTGTACTTCTTTTGAAACTTCAACCACTAACCACTCGGTAAGTCCTATATTTTTTTTTTCCAAATAAGACGGTTATGGATTGTTTAAAGGACATCCCAGAAAAGGGCTTTAAAGTGCTAAATACTATAATATACCTTTAAATAACTGTAGCAGTCATAGCAGTGGCAGCACCTCTTTAAAATCCTAAACTCTAAAAATGGAGCATCATCCACATCTATCCTACATTTTGTGTGCTGGTATCATGTTTACAACATTATGAAACACATACAAACAATAAATAAACAGCCCGATCCAAAATAAATACCTTGAGTTAGAGTAGTGAAATGTCCATGTAGGTTTAGCTCAGTCAGCATCAGTGCTTGCCCTTATCAGTCTGCCAGTTACCATTTGCTTTGTTCAAGGATGTATTGCTGCCATGACTGGCTGCTCCTGCCTTCATATTCTTGTCTGTCGCCTCAGCGATGGGTTGCTTATCCTCTTGTTCCGTCTCCCGGTGGTAGAAGTAGTTGAAGTTTGAGACGATGACGGGCACAGGCAAAGCAATGGTCAACACACCAGCAATGGCGCACAGAGTCCCAACCATCTTGCCACCCAGTGTTATGGGGCACATGTCACCATAGCCTACAGTCGTCATGGTCACCACAGCCCACCAGAATCCCTCTGGTATGCTGGTGAACTGCGTGTCAGGCTCGTCAACCTCGGCAAAGTAGATGGCGCTGGAGAAGAGGATGACTCCAATGAAGAGGAAGAAGATGAGCAGGCCCAGCTCACGCATGCTAGCTTTAAGAGTCTGGCCCAGAATCTGTAGGCCTTTAGAGTGGCGCGAGAGCTTGAAGATACGGAAGACTCGCACCAGCCGGACAATTCGGAGGATGGCCAGGGACATATTTTGGTTCTGGTTACTGGCGATGATGTCCGGATCGTTCACTATCTCAGTTATCAGTGTCACAAAGTACGGGATGATGGAGATGATGTCAATGATGTTCATGATGTTGTTGAAGAACTCCTTTTTGCTGGGGCACACAATGAAGCGCACAAACAGCTCAAAAAAGAACCAGATGATGCAGGCAGTCTCTACTATAAAGAAAGGGTCCGAAAAGGTGTTAGTGAGAGTTTTGGGCGTGGCACTTGGAGGGGACAGAGAGGGTGAGCTGCCTTGGGATTGATTCAAGGGCAAAGCAGATGTGGGCGAGACTTCCCGATCATCTCGGAACTCTGGCAGGGTTTCCATGCAGAAAATGACAATGGAGATGGTGATGACAAAAATGGAGACCAGAGCAACTCCTCGTGCTGCATTGGAACTCTCAGGGTATTCAAAGAGAAGCCAGAATTGTCTGTAGAACTCATTGCTTGGCAAAGGCACCTCTGCCTCTTTGATGAAGCCCTCATCCTCCCTGAACTGTTCCATTGCCTCGTTCCCCAGTTCATAGAAGATCATTTCGTCTGCAAAAACATCCAAGGGTACATTTGCAGGTCTGCGCACCTTGCCTCCAGACTGGTAGTAGTATAAAATGCCGTCGAAGCTTGGTCGGTTGCGATCAAAGAAGTATTCATTTCTCATGGGATCAAAGTAGTCCATTCTTTTCATCGGGTCCCCAAGCAGCGTGTCAGGAAATTGGTCTAAAGTTTTAAGCTGTGTCTCGAACCGTAAGCCAGCGATGTTGATGATCACTTTCTGCTCTCCGTCTTCCAAGCCACGTTTGTCCACAAACAGATCCTCACAGCACTCCTTTGCTAACTTGCTGAAAATGGTTTCACTTTGGGTGCCCTCACTGTTCAGGAGCAGCTTCCAGTTGGATATGAGACTAGCGCAGCTGGCTCGGCCCCTTGGGGTACAGTGTGGTGGCATCGTGGGTGAGGCGGGCAGCCCCAGGATCTGCCCATGCAGGCTGGGTTTCCTCTGGGGAGATGATGGCTGGGAGCATAAGTGGTTGCTGCCAACACTGCACTCGGGCATGTCCACTGCCAGAGCCGTCTTCTCATTTGGGTAGTCGGGGTCATCCAGGTCATCCAGGTCCTCCTCCACATTGCAGTCAACATCATCAACGTTCTCAAAGTCAACCAGCGCGACCTCCATGGTACCTGTTGCCTTAATCAGGCCCAGGATCGCAGAGTCATAGGATTTCAGTAGTCCAGAACTGAATTAGAAGCCACTCCACCAGGCCAGAGAGATAGTTCAACAGCATTCAGAAGGCCACCAGTTCAGCTGGGACTGCCCCTCCAGAAGTCTGTAATGAGAGAGGTAGGGAAATGTAAGACTGTGGGTTCTTTGTGTCTATGACTGAGTAAATGATAGTGTTTTTGTAAGTGAGAGAAAGAAAATAAGAATAGGAAAGATTAAGTGTTTAGGAAGACAGATAAGAAATAAGAGAAAGGTTAAAAAAAAGACAGTAAAGGGTGGAATAAATCTGAAATCTTAAAACAAATCCATGAGTAGAAAAGTGAGACAGATGAACAAAGGCAAAAGACAGAAAGAAAGGAGAGAGACAGAGAAAGGGATTTGTGGCACAGGGTGTCATTAGCTGCATGCTGTGGAACATGACGTCTGAAGGCACTTATGAGGCCAATAACTCGTTCCTTGGATACTTGTCTCTCTGGAAACCAGAGGAGGGCAGCTGGGAGAGGGTGAGGAAACATATTTCTGGAGGTGTGAGCCTGACAGCCTTTCCCAAAATGACTTACAAGGCCAAGTGTGTGAAAAGGTTTATGCCTTTCATCAGCATCATGTACATATTTTAAAATAGATTTAAAAAAAAACACACACACACTGTACATATGATATGAAAACATTCAAATGTTTCACTACTGGAAATAAGCTCAGACATGCAATCAAAGTAATATTCATATAAAATGATTTGCAGCTTAGCAAAATTTTACCTTTTCTGTCACCTCACGGAAAAGCATAGCATTGCATTTCAAGACAAATACTGTGGGTACACTTCTTGCCTCTGTCATGCTCTGAAGCTGGAGTCAGTGAAAGTCCATGCTGCCATCACCTTAGACATCTGAGCATGCCATAAACCCCATCCCTCGGCCTACCCCGACACAGCCTTCAGACACAAGAGCGGGCGGACGTGTTGAAAGAGCCTTTAGATCTTCTGCTTCAGAGAGAGAGCCAGCAGGGTTTGGCGATGACTCCTCTGACACTGAACTTCAAACCTCCCCCTTTTTTTGACAGCCACCACTACCACGGCCCTTCACTTGACACCACAGTCCTAGTTTCTCCTTCATCAGGCTCTATGACAGATTCAAAAGCCTCCATTTACTCCTCTTTCACTGGCCTAATGACCCTCCTCTAAACTAACGCCTGAGGACCGAGAGGTTAGTGGAACACTAAGTCTCTAAAGACTCTTGAATACATTATTATGGTACATTATTTAAGTGCTCTGCACACAGATATCCACTTAGGAGAGCTCATGGTTTGAGACCTTTGTGTGTGTGTGTGTGTGTCTAATTAAAAGTTATGATGTTAGGACGATCTACTATCTTTAACTAATGCAACTTCAAAGATTAGAAAATTGTCCCTTAATGAATACTATTTAGTTAGTAAGTATTTTGTTTTCTAAGTGAGGTAAATTGAACAGTTTCAATGAAATTTCCCAGAGACAAATGACCAATCAATTTAAGTCTTAAGGCTTCACTGAAACAGTGACTTGCTTTTCATTACTTCACAGAAAACATGCCATCAATAGATTTCTAATCTAGACATCTTTAATTGAGCAGTCAGGTTGTTTTCAACAGTACACAATCACATGTGTAGCGCAAGTGAAATGCAGTTATCTTTTTATAGCTTAAACATACATCTTTGCCTATAGGGAAACAAACCATAAAGTGATATACGTAGACAGAACATTTCTAATGCATGAAAAAGATAGTGAAACAGTCCAGTAGGACCCATAGAAATATCTATTGCAGAAGGGACCAACTGTACAAGATGACATTTGTTTTAGTAATCTCTACCAAACTGAATGTTATTATCAAGTGAAACAAATCAAGTTTAAAAATCCAATTATAATTAAAGTTTAGCAAAATTACATAAACATATTTCTTTAAATTCATCTTAAATGGACTTAAATGGAATGGTTTTACATCTGATCTCTCCAATTGTTCAAATGTAGCAGAGAGAGGAACCATGACAACATTACCAGTATGGCTAAACACAGCACCCAATCTGACTGTAGAGTAGCGCTAGAGAGAAGAGAAGAGGGCAACAGATGTTTCATTAAAGCCCCCCCAAAATGAGTCATCATCCATGGCACTGATGCTCTGATGCCGGAAGGGAGGATGGTAAGCATGTAGGTCAGACAGAGGGGACGAGATTAGGGGGTAACAGTCGCTGTGTGGGAGACAGAGTAGGAAACACACAATGGAGAGAGAGAGAGAGAGAGAGAGAGAGAGAGAGAGAGAGAGAGAGAGAGAGAGAGAGAGAGAGAGAGAGAACAAGAGGGAACCTGAGAGTGTCTGATGCATGCTTGTTTGGAGAGAAGAAGTCACATGGAGCTCAGGCTGATGTTTTATTCTGATTACCGGGTCACATGATAAACACTTTTACACAAATTTTCAAGAAAGTTTTAATGTGGCTGCCTGGTTAAAGCCCTTCAGTAGAGTTAATAGACAAAGGAGAAGAAGTGAAATACTCAAACAAAATAAATTGTGTTAAACCATAGATACAAAAATACTTAATTTGGAGGAAAGTTTCATTCAAAGGCTATACTAAAAGATGAAATTAAAATATTTAAAGCCATTTCAAGCTCTAAGACCACAATGTCCTAATTTAACGGTTTCATTTATCAGGTAAATAAAGGATAAAGCCTTTGACGTAATACAGGTGATACCTGTGCAACGTAATCCATGAGACTATTCTGGTTGGATGCACTCCAGAGGGTCAGCAGTAAATAGTTCTCAGTTCAAACTTATGAATAATCCCACAATGTTTATCTGCATCAATGCTCCTGCCTGTCAGACTCACCTCGCACTGTCACCCATCTACGGAAAACACATTATCTCCTTGCTGCCTACACACACACACACACACACACACACACACACACACACACACACACACACACACACACACACACACACACACACACACACACACACCACACACATGGAAAAAAATCATATCATCCCCCTCTCTCACACCTGCTCACAATCACATCAGAGGGCTGCCTAAGCACCGTGAACACCAGAGCAGTAAATAAAAGAATGAGAGTGCATTACTTACACTCACATGGTGTAGCCTAACCAGGTGCTGGTCAAAGCCCTAGGCTCAGCCCAAGCACTTCTTCATCTGCGAGGCAACTTGAGTATATTCCGGGGCTTAGGGCGGCTGAACTGACTGGCTCAGGGATGCGCCCTGAAGTGTAAAGGTTTGTCCTGCTCCTGAGTACCATCTCTTTATTTGGGTTCAGTTTGGCTTAATCTACTAAAGCCACCATTGGGTAACCCTACGCTTAGGGGAAACCAGAGCTGAGGAGTTGGCAACACACACACACACACACACACACACACACACACACACACACACACACACACACACACACACACACATACACACACTTGCACTCATTGGCACACAATCATTAGCACATGCACTCACAAACAAGTACATACACACACAAAGACACGCCTGTCTGAGAAACACTCAGAGAAACACTCACACAGTCATCACAATCATGCACATCTGTCGGTGTGGAGAAAGTTGGGTGCTCACCTGGTATACTGGTTGTGCATCTCATTTCAGTGCTCACAATCATTTGACGACTTTCCAAAGTCTACAGTTTTCACAGCTGCACGATAATTCCACACCTGAGGAAACATATCAAAATGCACACATTTAAAAACATGCTTTATTTTCACCTTGAAAAAGGCCTTAAAAAAACTAGGACACAACAACAACAACAACAACAACAGAAAACACACCAGCCATCTCCCCAGTGTGGAGAATCTATATTTTGACCGGGCACAGGGACAGGAGGAGGCACTGGAGCCTAAATAATAGTTTGTGTTTTAATGAGGCTACAGTAAGCAAGTACCTGGGCTAACCCAACACCAAAACCTACCTGATCGGTTACATTGTACACAAAACCTTGCAGACTGGAACCACTTACTTACAGGTAGCCTCACCTGACTTGCTAACGAATTCATTCTAAATTCTTAATGTTTTAACGAGATGATTAAATCAACGGTGATAAGTGGTTTGAGAGTAGTCAAAGAGCAAAGATGACAGCAAGTACTGCGGGCAAATGCTGGTGAACAGCTTTTGCCTTCATGCAAGGAGGGAGATAGAAGTTGTTGCCCTGTAAATAAAAGAACTGAGAAACTCAAGCCTTAGGGATACTATGAGGAGGCCAGTCACTCAATCCAGGCCCGCTGTTTAAAACTGTGCCCTACATTCTCAACACATGTGGCACCGCTATCTCAGACTCTGAGCTTTCATAATATTTTACGTAAAACGAGTTTGTTATTTACAGTGTATGCATATCTCCTCTTCATGTTTACCAAAAAAAAAAAGAAAAGCAAAACAAAACAAAAAAAATGAACAGTAAGCAGAAACAGCTTGCATAATGTTACTGTAATGGCCAACAGCAGGGTTTTGGCTGACCTGCCATAAAAAAGCCACCTCTGTGCTGTGCTCTGCTTAGCTAGGTCTATTTATATCCCCGGGGCGGCGAGTGGGGCAACCTGTAACAATATAAGTAACGTTAATGGAAAAGAGCAGCTGCCATAATGGACTTGCTGCTGCGGTGTCAAAGGGCACGGGTATACGTGTTTCATCAAGTACCACACAAATGGCAGCAACCAAGTACCTGATTTCTGCTAACTCTGCAGATGGAGAGCCACATAAAGTATGCAGCTTTTCTTACAGTATAAGAAACATCACCAGGATTTCATGAACGGATTATGATTATGTCAAATGGTTAGAAATCAGTTTGTGATTGTGAGGATTTCACAAGAATGTGCTTTAATAACTAAACACAGCAGATGGTGATGGCATTCTTTTCCGGACTTAGCAGATCTGCATTGGTTCACCCAGAATGTTTGTCATTGAGCCTGAGTGGTGTTTGTAAACCAGCGTCATTTTTCCCCCAAATGAACTACGGAGATTAAGTAACCCAGCTGTCCCACTTTCATCCACAGTAGGGCATTCCCTAGCCTTACATTTCGTTTTTTTCCGTCCTGGAATTCCAGAACTTTCTATAAGGTCAAAGCAAATACTCTGGAGACCACAGAGACACCAGGGAGAGATACATGTGTATCTCCTCCACACCGTGTGTTCCAGCGCAGGTGTTTTCGGGCCAATGGCGGAATAACCCTATTAAGAAGATTAATCTGCCTCTGGTGGCTCGATGGCATAAGCCGGGAGGATCGCCTCCCACGGATGAACACTAGCTGCTATGGAGCCCTGCATTCAGTCAACCACGCCAGACTCTGTTTTGAAACATCAGCTAACCACACAAGTCTATACCAGAATAACACACACATACACACACACACACACACACACAGAGAGAGCAAGTTTTTTCCTAGAACTGAAGTGAAAAAGTAACATTTCTAGCTGTAGCAGAGAGCCTGTTTCTGAGAGGAAATTACACTGGGTATTACACACAATTCTTTCAAAGAACCATGCGCTGAACATGGAAATAATGATCTCTCTACCTGTCGATGCCATCAGAGACATTGAGCCCAGCGAAAGCCTTGCTGTCATCTCTCCTCTTTTCCAACTATGCACAGTCACAAAAAGTGACACCGTACACGAATTGCCCCATTTCCGTAATACTCCTAGTACCAGGTCATCATGTCCAGGGATGGGGAAATGAGCGGATGGATAGAGAGAGAGAGAGAGAGAATGAGAGAGAGAAAAAGAGAGAGAGAGAGAGTCTGTCACACAGAGGGACATGTAACCCAGACTCTCTCTCTCTCTCTCTCTCTCCTTTTGCTCCATCTCTGGGCCATATTGCACTGAACCCCTCCAGCTCACTGCCTCTGGCCTGTCTGCCCCAGTACTCAATACTCCTCCATATGAACAGGACAGGAGAATGACATCATCCATACTCCCTGAGGGTGGACGAAAGGTCGAATGGCTTCTGGGGACGCGATCGGTCGTCAATTGGATAACAGAAGTGGAAGAGGACAGATATTGATCAAGGACTTGTAATGATTCTGCGAGGACCAGTGGACAGACTGAGAGTGGGGAGTGTGTTAAGTGGAGCCTGGGGGATGACATAGCAACTTGCCCTGCTCTTCAGATAAGCAGTCAATACAATCAATGCAATCAATGAACAATTTAGTAAAGTGCATTACTATTGGATTTAGACTTCCCACAGACAGACAGACTGAGAAAGAGAGAGAGAGAGAGAGAGAGAGAGAGAGAGAGTACTGTTGGAATAGAATAGAATGTGTTTTGGAGGGGGGCACAGGAGTGTTTCTGTGGCGAAGTGAGCAGAACAGACTGTGTGAGGATGACGTGGGAGTGTGGTCTGGTGTGGTGTGGTGTTTGTTTCTGCTGCTGGGCAAAGATGCCCTCGGCTGCCTTCCTGGGAATTTGTGCTGGCTTGAGATAGCTCCTCCTTGGCCGTGGCTCGGAGCTTTACAATGAAGAGGAAAAGGCTTAAGGGCAGAAGGCGCCGGGATGACAAATTAACAGTCTGACCCCGAGGAGTGTTGTTTCACGAATTCACATTCATAAACACACTCACTAGAATACACAGGCGTGTCAGTGCACACACATACACACTCACACACACACACACACACGCACACACACAAACAGGCAGGCATGCTGCTACTGTAGAGGCCAGGAATGCAAGTGCTCAGATGTTTAAACTATTACACAAACACACACAAACAGATACACACATACACATGCGCGCGCGCACACACACACACGCACACACACACACACACACACACACACACACACACACACACACACACACACACACACACACACACAAATCCTCCTGGGGCCCCTGCAGACATCTGGGTGCAACCAGAATCCAAGGTCATGAAGAGAAAATATATATACACAAGCACAGACAACAGAAAAAAAAAACACCTGTGCCAGTATGCCTACACACACACACACACACACACACACACACACACACACACACACACACACACACACAGACCTTTGAAAAGAAGGCAGACAGTCCTGAAAGTATTTCATAAATGTCACAGAGTTTTTCTTGGTAAAGTAGGAAGGAGGTGGCATGATGTCCCAAGATGACACAAGACATGTACACTAAATAATAAGAAAACATTCCCTAAAGTACCCTTTCAGATCAAGTGCAAACTTTTATTTTTCCCAGATGGATAATCGGGCAATTTGTTTCCTTTTTCTTGTTTCAGACCTCATTCAGAACAAGCCTTCACTGATACGAAATCCTCTTTTGAATAATGCAAATGCTGTATATTACTCTAACAGCTCACACTTACACACAGCACACCAAGAAAACGTGCAGTGCATGCATTCAGAAGTGTTTGTCTGACAGTATTGACAGCTAGGGTATCATGTTACTGTAGTACATTATACATTAGATATTACCTTAACACTGTTAACCACAAGCTTTCATTTATCCTGAATTGCAGCAGACTGAACAGTACAGTATGTCTGGGACTGGGTGTCAGGGGTGTCAATCACACTAGAATGTACAGGCAGATGGTCTGACCAGGGCAGGGGGAGAGAGAGGAGAGTGGTAGAGAGAAAGAAATTTGGGAGTTTTGTGCAAAATATCTGCGATCAAATTTTTTACCAATAGCTTTTTTTTTCACATGTATTCTAATAGGTGTTTATTAAAACATCCCAATTTATCCACAGCCTAATAGGTAAATCGAGTGGGGAGTCGATCAAAGTGTGTGAGTGCCTGGGTAAAAATATAATTTTTTTCTCCAACAGCTTTTGAGATGTCTAACTCATTGGCTGTATAAATTAGGTCTAACTAGGGTTTTTTAACGATAAGGAATCCATCTCAGCCATTAGTTTTGAGCAAAAATTACTTCAGTCTTCAAATAACTTCTTCTTAAAATTTCAAAAACTTCCTTTATCAAACAGAAATTTTACAAATCTCCAACTACTTTTTGCAAAAACCTAACCACCCTGCATCTCCCTCACTACTGTTATCTGACTGGTTGATGTTCTGGCAAGAGTTCCTATTACATTTCCCGCCAGCAGAAACACATTTGACTCCTTGCTTTTCACATCACCTAAGGGTGTAACAGCTCCTTGCACTTTTGCAGCTGACAAACTTCAGAAGGCAGTCTGGTGCAATGGGATTGGTTGTAGGGATTTGTGTGTAACCTTCCTCTCATTGTTGAGAATTGTAGCACGAGCCAAGTGCCCATGGGGACCCAGCTTTGATTCTGACCGGCACTCATTTCCAAATCCCCCCTTCCACTTGCCTCCTGTCACTCTCGGCTGTAATGTGTACAGTACAGAAAAGCCCAAAAAATAAACCTTTGACTTTAGGAACACAGATGGGGATTAGGCTTGGCCCCACATCAAGCATTCCTGGGCAGGGTTAAACTCAAACTGCCGATTGAACACTGTGGATGCCCTCTTCCTCATCCTCCTCCAACCCCTCTGTCATCCTCTTCCATCTCTCCTTCATCCTCCTTCCTCTTCCCTTCATCCTCTTTCCATCCCACTCCAAAGCCCAGATGAAGGTCGTTCAGACTGTTGGCTGCCGCTGCTGCTGCTGCTGCTGTTGCGATGGCTCCCTGGCTCTTACAGCTGTGATTAAAAACCCTCCTCAGGCCAGCCGACGGGAAGACCCTCCCGCAGCTTAATCACCAGGCGTCAAGGCAGCCAGCAATTAGTGGAGCGGGAGGTTGTAAAGGGAGATGGAGGGAAGGGGGGCCGGTGGATATGGGGCAAAAGAGCAAAAGCAGCTCTGAACTGAGCTACATGAAGCAACCATTCCCCCAGCTCTTATTTGGCTCCCAGAGAGAAAGAGAGAGAGGGGAGTACAAAAAATCTTTAAAAAAAGGAAAGTCGAGAAACTCATTTGTTTGGGTATTTCTTTTAAAAGGCCAGTCATTGTTGAAAGAGATGAAACGTGTTCAGTGGTGACTGGATATAGACTCCAGACAACACATGAAAAATCTGTGTCATTTGGGGATGTAAAATAATAACAAAAAGTGCCTATGATCAGCTTATCCATAGCTGGTTGGCTTCCATAGCAGAGGTCAGCGACAGTGATTACATCTAAAATTTCATTCTATTAATAGTAGCTAATTAGAAACGGGTGCTCTCCCCTATTACAGAAGACTTAAAACATTTGTATGTTTCAGACTTTGACTATGAATTTGTGGGAGCAAGGTTTTTAAAGCTCTACTTATCATCACCTTTGATTAAAAAAATGTCCATTACAATAACCACGACAGTGCAACTGACACAGGAAAAGCACATGGCACAATAATGTAACATACTGTAAATATTACCACCATAGACGGACCCATACATACATACACACACATATAGACAAACACATACCAACACACACACACACACCAACCCACACACATACATACACACAATATACATAAAAACACAGACATACTGTATACAAACACAGGCACACAACACACATATGCCCACAAACATGTAAACACAGAAATTGCACCAACTCAGGGCATTCCTATGCAGGTAAGCCCCTCTCGGATCACTGCCCAGCTCTGTCCTGACAGGCACTCTGCTGGGTTCAGAAACTCATTTCCTGGGGTTGTTAGTTATGTTGGTGTATGTGGGAGGGTGCAGTGGAGTGGGGAGGAGTTGGACTGGGGTAAAGGGAGTCCTTCCAACTACCACCCCACCACTACCACCACTCACTCCACCATCTCCATCCTCACCCCCACCCTATGTCTAAAAATAGCACAGCCCCCACCTTGTGTCCATCTGTGCAGCCTGCAGCCTGGGCAAGGACAGGGGCAGTGGAGACGGCGGGCATGGGCAAACACACACCGCAGACGCTAGGGAGCAGTGGCCTCTGATGCCCACGCGTAATGCACTGTAATCCCTCGCCACCCAGTGCGCTCCGGGAACAGAGAGTGGGCACTGATCCCATAACCCAGACCCCCCACCCCCCACACCCCCAACACACACACACACACGAACACACACAAACACGCACGCACACGCACACACACACACACACACACACACACACACACACACACACACACCCCTTCCCACTTCCTACATGCAATTCCCAATCCCATAGACCGCATTGCCTCCACTTTTCCCATTTCTCTGTCCAGGCATTATATGAGATTAAGGCCTTCTCTTCTCATTCATAGAAATATGACATTTTCTAGGAGCTTTGTGGTTTATCATTAACAATTTTAAATCAAGAGAGGAAATATGACCATCTGTTTATAGAGCACCAGACTGTATCCCATTTGTGTATAACTGAATTTTGATAATAACAACACTAGGATCTGTTACTAATATGCATGTCTACTGTACACAGTATATGCCCACAACTCTTACAATGGGTCTTGTGTTGGTGTTGCCATTCAAAATATGAGTCACTATTTGAGTCTAAGCAAAAGGACCAAATCACATCGGCCTGTTCAAAGTGAGGGTCTACCTTTCCATTCTACCGAAGAAAAAAATACCTTTTTCAGGAGGGTGATGTCACCAATTACTTCAGACAGTACTGTTCCAAGTTGCATATAGTCCTTACATTATAGCCTTGTTTACAGTACAATACACATCTAAAAATAGAACAGTTGTCAAATGTTTTCAGTAGTTTAAAAGTAATAAAATATCTCACTTAAAGCAACAAAGCAACAAAGATTTTTTTCTATTGTTGTTTTTTGTTTTCCATGCTTTTATTGGTGTTTAATGGCAATCAGTGTCATGCTGTAGCCTATATTTTCTTTCTTGTAGCCTAGATTTTTATCTACCCAGGACTGCACAGTGAATACCCTGGATGGTTGAAGGGCACTGATGTTCATCCATCCTTCATATGACTATTTGCCATCCAAATTAATTTGGAGATGGTACCAAAACAAATTGATAAAAGTGATACATGATACAAATGGTGTTGGCTAAAACGTTGCAAAACGTGACAAAACAGTCAGCCCCTGTACATAATGATAGTGAATTTCATATTCTTGGTGTTTGTCCATCACTCACCCCTAAGCAGCAATGTAAATACTCCAAAGTAGATTGGCTACCATTGTCCCTAATCGGCAGTTTTGGTGTCATGTGTCAATTTTGTGAAAAGATCTGCAGATGCCATTCAAACAATAAAGCAAATACTTTCCTGTATGACTGCATGAGATTACAGATATGACACTCATTAGTTGCAGTTTTTGATGCCCTAGTCGAAGTCCGGAGAGTGCAAAATATTGACATATAAGATTTTCATGGAGTAAACCACCTTTAAAAGTACGCTATCACACATAAAGACCGATTTTGTTTTGATGTTTGTGCATAATTCATTTACATAATTTGTACTTTGGAAACTAAATGCGCATCTCCATCATTAATGTCAGAGACGTATGCTCAGGATGAGCATCTCTTGTCACATAGACATGCCCAAATCTGTGATCGAAAATTTCAAAACTGCCTCATATGGGCGAAATAACAAATCTGCGTCTAAATAAATGATAGAGCGCACTCACTCCGCTACTAACTGTGCAACAGCTGCGAAGGCAACCCACTGTTAGGACTGATGTACCAAAGAAACTGTAGCCTACTCCTAAAAGTGGCAACACAAGACCATGTGCGGTAGAAAAGCAAAGTAGCCAACTACCTCTTTGCCTGGGTGGAATATCCTTGAGAAGTGTCTTGCATTGTCCTTGAAAGTTTTGTTCAGCTCCCCTCCATGGCTGTCTTGGGAGAACGACGAGAGGACGGGGTTGAGGCTATGAGTAAACCAAGGTACAGCGGCGCAGAAGGCTGGGCGAACTGTTTGGGTTATCAACACAGGGGAGGCCAGATGTGGTTGTGACATAACAGTGACAACTCGTTTTGCTTATTTGGCCAATTCTCGGACTGAAGGAATAAACAAACACGGGGAAAAATATATAAATAAATGAATAAATAGGTAGATTAAAGCACAGTCAAAATAGAGGAGATGCATCACGTGGTGTCACTTACTGAAGAGATGTAGCCTACTGGAGAGATGATGTCTTCCTGAAGATGAAGATTAGGGAGCTTTCTTCTTAATTCTTGATATTTAATGATAACAATCTTCGGTTAAACTATTCGTTAAATACCACACACAACACACCATACTGAAAACAGTTCTATGATATGAAATTCAAGCAACAGGGTCATCATGGTCCTTCATTTGTTCCTGTAAAATATCGCCCCCCACTGGCAAATGCTATACTGGTGCGTGAATTCATATTATTTGGGGCAAATAAACTTTGAAAAATAAAAACTTATTTGGCTAATAAGTAAATATCATGGCTAAAATAAAGTAAATGACCTGTTCTGAAACATGTTTCTCTAATTCGGCTATGAAGAGGGTACAATTTTTCAATGGCAATTGTGGTATTTCTTTTTCATTATTATTTTATTTTCATATTCATCTAGGTAAACAATTATTGCTTTGATTGCCCCTCAATAGTTAGGGTGTTCTTGAATTATCAAGAAAAGAAAATGCCCACATGTCCATGAAATGCTTTACTTTTATCTTATGTAGCGATTCTCAGCTGAACAATAAAAACAGACTACTTAAAGAGTGAGCTGTCATTCTTTGTGTATAAAACAGTCCACAAACATCACAGAACAGTTTCACACAAAGTAAAGAAGCTTCCGTTCTCTCCATCAGCACAGCAGCTTGTAATGAATGTAGAAGCTTCCGCAATTCTCGACACAAAAGAAGTCAAGAAAGGGGGGTGGCTATTGAACATACTACATTCTAATGTCATTCCAGCAGACAGGATACTGAGGGCTTAAAATATCCCAGCTGCATTAATATTTCACCAGAGCCTGCTCCATCTTCTAGGATGGCATCTCTTGCTATGCACTGCTATAGTAGCCTACACATTTCTCTCTGAGTATCTTAAAAGAAAAAATCTGGTGTGATCGAATCTGTTGCTTGAAGTCACGGAATGTTGTCTGCAGAAAAAAAAGAATGAGAAAATTTGATACAACATACTGTATATGGAATAGCAACCCGACAGCTAACATTAACTCAATGGGGCATAGGAAAATTGCTGTTTTGTGCCCCATTCACTTAGAGTTAGCTGCTGGTTCACTTTTCAGTCTATGTCATAGTGGAGAGTAGCCTGGGCCTGCCCGTACTTCCTGTCGCTACATGAAATTTCGCGATCAAGTCAGTATGGCCAAGGAGGCAATTTCCTCAAGTCTTGAGGCCCGAAAAATCAGGACCCAATGAGAAAAGAACAGGCTGAAGGAGGCGAGTTTACGATGACTCTGTCCAGCTCTGTCCCGTAACATTGATAGAAGTTTGATAGTATTTGATAAACATTTAGACTAGTCCTGCCAGGAATTCCCAGGCAATGCTATAGCTTTGCCAGACCACAGTTCATTTCTGAACGTGGTCGCGCAAGCCAGGCTAAGTCGAGAGTCTATTTTGTGCTAAATGCACCAGAGTAGATCAAATGTATGTTTTGAAACAAGAACAGAAGAGGGACTTAGCATATCACACTCTCATACACAAACCCACACCACACACACACACACACACACACACACACACACAAGCCTCCTCAACTTGCTCAAATCCAATCTATAACCAGGTGTTTATGTGTGTGTATCATAGGCGAGTGAGGGAGGCATATCGGAAGCAGACAGACCATAATAGACCTACCCACTCACTAGGGCACCAGTCATGGCACAGGTTGTGTGACTAAAAAACAAACATGTTCTTAAATTATGAATTCAAAAGCAGCCCAACAGAGACAGTAAGAGGATGTCATTTGGAAAACAGATGCTTTCATGAACTTTAGATTGCTCTGTGAATGTTTCCCAGAGGACACACACACACACACACACACACACACATTCATTCTCCAGCGGTCTCACCACAGTGACGACATGCAGGCAAAGAAGAATTTGACCAGAGATTTGATGAAGCACATTATTAAACATTTATGAGATTGAAACCAGAGGGGATGCAGCTATAGTACAGTGAATAATGATCCAGAATATCATCCTTCCTTTACCTGGTCAAGTCTATAACAGCTCTAACGTTTTGCACGATAAACCTCTCCAGCAGACCCATGGTATACTTGCATGATTGCATCATGTGCCTTTTGTGAAATTAACTGCATGACACTTTTTTTTTTTTTTTCAAAAAATGTAGGTGTTGACTTTCAGTTTTGCCATTGTCATCTCTGTGTAAACAAATGTATAATTTCCATTTATGCAACTAAGTTAGTCTGGGCCCGCCCATTCTGTACATCTTGTCACTGAATGAAATTTCATGATCATGTCACAACCCAGCAAAAAATACTAAGCTGACTTTCCAATTCAAACAAATATACTGTAATGATATCATTACAACAGTCTTTTGCATACACTACCTTTGATTTCCTCTCTGTAAAGTTTCAATGACAGGTCCCCAATGCATTTGACCAAGCAGCATTAGGGCTGTACAGTATGTGAGCTCCATTAGCACTTGATGGTGATTGCACTTAGAAAACTGAAGTCATCCTCCACACTCCTAATCAGAAGGGAGTGGGCCAGCGGCTCAGGCCACTCACCATTACAAGCAATTACATGGGCTTCCTTGCTGCCTCCTTGTTATGATTGAAGAGCTTTTGATCTTGCCCTACTCAATTACCCATGAAGGTCAAATGTGTGAGTACCACCGAGACTGCTCTGGCATCCCTTCTTTGACACTACTGTACCTTTTGTCACTATCTCCGTGCTAACGGTGGTGTTAAACGTTGAAAACAGGAGAAATGTCATGGATTTTGCTTTCTCTTGACTTTCAAACTTTCAGTTTATGATTTTTTAGAGGCCTGGCGGTCTTTGTTTCTTCTGATAGTCACTCCGTTCACTTTCAGTCCTTTAGAGTGTCCTTGTTGGTTGCCTTACTCTAGCCTGACAAGCCAGACTATACTGTAGCATCAAATGTATCTAATATGTATGTATTGTATGTATATTCACATGTTACTGGTATATGATATATGTATAATATATCAAAATTATTGTAATATCAAAAGTCTGGCTATGACCAATACACCAATAGCCTCATACAAGAGTACATCATAGACCAGGTACCTCATAGAGTACGTTAAGGCGACCCTGTACAGGGTCTGCTACTGTGGCCCTGTTAATTGTTTCTAGACATACCTGCTTAGAAAAACCATTAGGATTTGTCTAGATATCTACACTGTAAAAAACGATTTGTAATGGTTACTTGAAAAATGAGTGGAAACTCGTTGCCTCAAATGAGCTAAGTAACTATAACTTATCTTTTTCAAGTTAAAAGCACAGAACATCTAAAAAGATAAGTTATAGTTACTCAACTCATTTGGGGC
The DNA here is from genome assembly GCA_027497455.2 of Sardinella longiceps. NCBI lineage: Eukaryota > Metazoa > Chordata > Actinopteri > Clupeiformes > Clupeidae > Sardinella > Sardinella longiceps. Next base: position 20,093,548 of record JAODXP020000018.1, on the reverse strand, counting down.
AACGAGTTTCCACTCATTTTTCAAGTAAGCATTACAAATGTTTTTTTACAGTGTAGGCAATCCTTGTCCTTCACTCTGGTAAAAACATTGATAAGAAAAGTGTGGCTGTAGGTAAAGTGAACTAGAAAGTAGAGTCGTCAACTATGGTTTGGGAGAAGTAATGATGAAGAACTAATTGATCTGGTCAGTTGAATAGGTCTTTTAAGTTCAGTGGGGATAAAAGGTACACTGTAAAAAACGATTTGTAATGGTTACTTGAAAAATGCGTGGAAACTCGTTGCCTCAAATGAGTTGAGTAACTATAATTTATCTTTTTCAAGTTAAAAGCATTTTACATCTAAAAAGATAAGTTATAGTTACTCAACTCATTTGAGGCAACGAGTTTCCACACATTTTTCAAGTAACCATTACAAATCGTTTTTTTACAGTGTACATTGTAATTGTAAACTTTGTCTTACACGACATCTGAAATGGCTGAGATGATTGTAACGACATTCAGCTAGTCACATAAACAACTTGCTTGCCCACAGACTACTGCAAAGAGGACTAGAATCATGTACTGACTACTGTAGGTCACTGACTACTATGGTGATTCAGTGCCTTTTCTGCCTTAAGACATTACAGTACGTCAGCCATTAGTTTTGTATCATTATCAAACTTGCTTAATACCTTGTAGTGATACTAAGAGCCTGCTAAATGGCTATCACTGCATAGACAAGAAATTGTGTTTTCAGTTTAGGTCTGTATTATGACCTGTTGGAGCTCCTGGATAAACGCAACAGCCAAGTACGGCCCTCCATAGTGAGCCGATATCTGCTAGTTCACACAGTATATTAATCACTCGGAAAAGGCCAGGCTCCCTGAGGAAGCTCTCAGGGGCTTTTTTGTCCCAGATTTTGAACAAATGCCCAAATGGTTGCACAGTAAGAGGTAAAAATATGGTCTAGGCTGTATGATAAATATACTATGGTGGCCAGTGGGACAGTCGGATTGTTCTAGGTGGTGTTCTGCCTAAGTACGTCATTTTCAGTGTCTTCCGTAATGAAATAAAAGCTTTAAATGAATAATAACAAAGTGATAGAGCCATATCACTTTAGTATATGAGCAGCAAAATCATGAATCAAGCTTATTACAGTGTACATGACAGACAAATTTTGTTTTGATATTCATTCATCATGTATAATTTGTGTATTTAAGTATGAAGTTAGAACCACAGTCTAAGCTTTAGAAGACATTAGCTTTTGTTCCCTTCATTCTCTCTTGAGAAAAACATCCAAATCACTCTTCACTTGAGTCATGAAATAGCAATCTGTGGATCAATATCTTTCAGCTGCTTCAAATTCTGGCAACAGCTAGGTTGTCTCTCCACAATCTGATTTCCAGTGAGTATGCTGAGGCACAGCATCACTTGCCACCAATAGCGCCTTGCAATATTGAAAGTGTGACGACAAGATAAAATATCAGTTTTCTCAATCAGCATCCCATCAGGGCTTTAGAGAACAGAGGAGGAAGAAGCTGTATAAGGCCTGAAACAAACAACAAACACGGAAAACATAAGAAACATAAGTGGATGTCAGCCTCCCCCTTGCCTTGATGGAAAGTTAAAGCTGTTGGCTCTCCCATAGGAGCAAGTACATCCTCCTATCCATAGCATGGCAAGTATAAATAGATCACTTTGCTTTCTCAGTAAACCACTGAGTGCATTTTATTCACTTAGGAGGAATGCAACACAATAGATCTGAGAGGCGATTCTTTTTACTCTCACCATATCTCTACACTCTCTTCTACAGCATAAAGACAATAAGCATAACGGACTCTTTTCAAAGCCGACACGGAAAAAGGATCTAGACAAACCTTAGGCATTAGACAAACCTTAAAAAAAAAATGAATAAAAAATTAAATAATGTACCCCTCCTTAGGATGCCACCTACTGTTGCATGGTGACAAAGGCCAGCTCTCACCCTGTATAGCAACTAAACCCCTAATGTTTGAGCAGCTTGACAGTAAAGAGAAAAGAAAACTGAAAAAGAGTCAGATAAGCACTAATGATTTTGATGCTGATATTACTGTATTGTTGTTTTTGACATCATCATTGTTGATATTATTAGATACATAATTGGATAAATGTTCTAGGAGGGTCTTTTCCATGTGTTTTATGGATTGTCTGGTATTACATCCAGGGTATTTGGGTGTAAGAAGCTCCATTTAAAGTGCATGGTGTGTGTATGTGTTGGATCATTTCCTCAGTCATTTCCTTCTTTAGTGTTCCAGTTTTAGCGTTTCCATGTTTTCCTCCTTGTAAGGAAAATCTGCTTTGAGCAGAAAGTCTGAGGAATCAGTCTGATTCTGGGCTTCAGTCAAACATATAAACCCAAACACATAAGTCCACAGACAAAGAAAACAAAACACAGTAGCTGAAATTACAGAAGCAGAGCAAAGCAGATCCTTGGTTAATTTTTGAATTACTATGAAGGTTCTATGCCTTGCCCAGCTCATGACTAGTGTAGTGAGAATAAATGGAGTTTAAGGGGGATGGAGGCGGGATAGAGAAATGTAGAAGGGATTGAGTGAGACAGGAAGTGAAGGAGAGACAGAGACATTGATTGATATGGAAAGAGCTAGATAGCATGAACAATGGTGCATCAGAGCTCTCTCGATCAATACAATCTTGAATTAGGCTGGCTGATCCACCTCTATCTATCTATCTATCTATCTATCTATCTATCTATCTATCTATCTATCTATCTATCTATCTGTACAGTGCAGTATATCTAGTACTTATGAAACATGCAAGCTTCTTTTTTTCTGTGAAGAGCTTAAAAACAAAGCCTTTATATGTGTAGAATATGCTGACAAATGTACAAATTAGGCAGAACTAATACAAACATTTCATTACTCCTTTATGGTTTTCTTTTTTTTTCAAATATCTCATACACTTGTAATATACAAAAAGTTATAGTATAATACTACAATACTTTAAATTCCTGTTGGAGATTAAAAGTATATATAATGGCAGCAGTGCATATATATCCAGTCGCTGCTATATATGGCAGAAGCTCTTTTAAAGCTAAATATTGCATTTACTGTAAGACAATTAGGAAAGCAGCTGTATTGAAGACAGTCACATGGCTCTGTCTATAACGATAGTGGTTGTACATACATAGGCCTAACGGTATTGTACATCCAAAATTATTTTTTCTCTCTATATATATATTTAAATATCTGTATAGATATACACTTGAAAATATATACGTTGTCTTGTTTTTGGAATGAGGCAACTGTGAAAAGTATGCTGTTAGCAAAAGGGTGCCATTTGTCCATCAGAGCATTTGCTACAATTGCACCCCAATGTTGAGGTCCATCAAGTAAGCTGTTCTGACATCATCCATCTCTTTATGGTCATAGTTGATAACAATGCAAGAAGGATTTCTGACACTGAAACACTTAGTAACCGAGCAATCATGGCATCACCCATATTCTCATAATGGCACTTGCATGCATACAGTACACTCACACTTAGATGACAGCCTAGAGGCTAAAGGACATGATAGAAATATAACATTCATGAAGTGATGAAATGAGATTAGGGTTTGACAGCATAAGGATATGAAAAAGAAAACTGAAAAGATAAACAATAGCTGCAAAAATAAAGTAAAACTTGTCTAGGCCATGACTTCTTCATAAAGACACAAAAAAACAAATAGAAAAAGAAACATTTATTCCAACTAACAAATCATGCATTTGACTTGCCATAAGGAATGTATTCCTACAGGAAGGTTGCAATTTTTCCTCAAAAATGGAGCACTGTTTTATCTGCTATGCATCTCAGTCTGGCCAAATTCATGTCATCTCCAACTTCTATGAGACAGGATTAACATAATGTACATCAAATTGCACATGTACTGTACATCAAATGATCTACAGTACAACCAATTAGACCAATGGTTGCAGAGAAAAGAGAGTGTTGGGGTACAAGCCAGTTTTTGATTGGGTCCCTATATCTCAGGTAAGAGGGGATAGGCACACTGGCCAGACTGACATGCATATCAGCAGATCAGTATGTGTGAGAACCAGGCATTGTATTATATGCCTTAGATCTGTAGATAGAACTTTTCCTCTGAGTACAGCCTTTAATGTTCAGATGATGTTCAGATAGCGTATTACACACCTTAAGTAGGGCAGCATATTTAGGTAGAGTATACAGAGCACCACGTCCCTGAAGGTAAGAAAACATCTTAGAGAGCTCAGCTTTGTTTCAGAGATGGCAGACAATCTAAACTGCCAGACACTCTTGTGTAAGTTGCCTCAGGCAGTTTTTTTCATTGAGACCAACTGGAAGACAGTCCCTTTCATAGAATTGCATAATAAGAGGTGTATGCAATTGGAACAAAATAGTCGGGTCCTTACAGTATGTGGCAGTGGTAATACCGAGCTGTTTATTTTGTGCTTAATGTGCCAGGATATCAGCTGAGAAACTCAAAGTGACTGAGTTTTTCCAAATATGAGGCAATAATTTTTATTTTTTTTAGGACGTTAGGGATATTTGAAAGCATTGTCACATCAAATGCATCAGAAATAGTAAAATACAAAGATTAAAACCATATCTGTAATAAAAAACAGTCTTAATACAAGACTAAGATGTTTCATATCCTTGAACTGTTCAAAAATTATTTAGTATTATGTAGAAAATAGCCTATTAAATATCCCTGTTTTGGTCAGCACTGTCTGATTACTCTTATCTATTGTTCAATGTTCTACATACAGTATGTTTCATAGACTATGAAATAGCAGTAATACTGCTTACATTTCCTATGCAGTCCTATATACCTTCATTCAACTGCTCAACCCTTCTGTGTTGTTCACAGACACAAAGCTATGCATCAACACGGTATTTAACTGATATCGATTTCAGAGTTTGTGTGCTTATCAGAATGTCAGCTTTCACATACAGGAAGAGTTATCAGTCTGATTTGTCAATGGATCTCAGACAAGAAATGTCTTTTGTTGTGACAAAGAAACCGAGAAAGAACTGGCACCTGTTCTTTGAAAAATCTCAACTGATGTAAGTGATGCTTTGTACACTTCCCAACTCCATACTTGCTGTTCTATTGAGATAAGAGGAAAAAAGAGCAACCTTCCTGTTAGTGAGACTGGAGCTATGGGGGAACGTACAGTAATGGCATGGCCAAAGCAATGGGGTTGATTGCAACTGAGTACAGCTTAACAAAACTATGACATTTTGTAATTTATTCAAAACTCAAGATATTATATACAATTCTACACTCTCATATTGCACATACTGTAGCATTAATGTCTCACAGAGAAGATTATTATGAGATATAAACCATTATTACTAGTGTTTTAGGTACCACTCATTCCAAATACATGCAATATATGGAATGTACACATGGCATGCAGCACTAGAGAGTAATTGTATAGATCTTATTTTACAAAAAGCTGTTTTTAGGAAGCATGTTTAGAGCACAGACCAAATTGTCTCCAGCATTATGGAATGAGAAAAAAGATTACTGCTGATAAAATCGGTTACTGAAATAACCTTTCAAAATGCAAGAAAAGTACAGTGGCAGTGATTTTTGTCTTTGGTGACATGTCTAGCAAGCTAACTACAGTATCTGCTTATTAGGCTGCCAATATCACAGTTAAATGTCAGTCCCTACCCACCCCTACTTCTTTCCCAATTGTTTTGTCATTGGAATGCCTACACTGTTATAAAATGACTCTAGTAATATATGCTCTAAAAAACATGGAATGCTATGAAGTTCTTAAGAGAGCGTGTCTGTATGACACAGATGATGCATATGGGGCATGAAGGAGTATGAGAGGACTGAGACAGTGCAATGAAAGCAACTTGTGGCTACCTCTACAGTATAAATCATTTTCACTTCCTGGATTCTTTCACAACTGACATGAATCTTTGTCAAGATCGTTCCATGCCTGAGTGAATGAAAACAAGAGCTTGCAAGCCAACATTGTACATTCAAACAAGAACCTGTGATATATAGACAATATCATATATCACCTAATAAACATTTGTCCAGTGTTGAGAGGCCACACTCACTGGTGACCCTGATATTGACAGATAATAGACAATCCTTTTTTTTCTACATCCATTGCCCCACTAACTATGGAAGCCAAAGAAGTGGTAAAACATTGTGCTACTAATTGATATCTAGATATCTGAAAATACCATCTTGTTTCTGCAACAACTAAACATGCAGAGGTCTCTTCATAAGTGCAAAACATAAAGTGTAATGTGACATTCTTTAGATGCTTACATGGGACATCATGTAGGCGGGGGCGGCAGTGAATTATCTGTTTTTTTTTCTACCCTCCTACATAAATCCTGTAGGTGTTATTCAGAATATGGAGTCTAACACTGCGCTATGAACCCATTTGCATTTGATCTGGGGCAATGAACCAACACTTGCTGTCTTTGATGTACTTGTAAGAGCAAGGAAAGATCTTAATGCGCTGGCAGTGTGTTAAGGGTGATATGTTACACATACAACACCCACGAGTCTCTTATGCTACGTCTATGCAGTATGCTCTCCTTGTTAAGCTATCTGGCTGTTATGGTGAGCAACACAACAAGAGAATAATCACATAGATGAGACTAATTCCATGCAAAGGCCAGACCTCTTGAGCAGGTTAACTTTTATGAAGGCTGGCCTAGAGTAGGGTAAGGGAAAGGACCATGAGGAGAGAGGTTCGGACAGCTCTCTCTTTCTCTTTCTATCAACTGCTTCCTGTCTCTCTGACCCTGACTTTCTCACAGGATACACTTGCTTTAGTCCTCTAAAGCATTTCCCTTAAAAAGGGTGATTAGTGCCTTTCTGACGATGTGCCAAATCCTGATGAGAAATATCCGGTTATACATCCGTGAGCATTTTAGTGATGTTGACATAGTTGGTGTTTGCCAAGGTGCAGTTACCCGTCTTGAGATTTTCTTCCCGGAAGTCTTCATGGCTGTTGCGCACAGCTTCGTGTATTTCCATGTAGTCAGACTTGCTTATCGTGGAGCCACTGCGACTCTTCTTCAGCTCCTCGCTGGAGTCGGCCTTGGGAACACTGGTGACATTCAGGTACTGGGCCTGCTCCTCGCCCTCTGTCTCACGGTGGTAGAAGTAGTTGAAGTTGGAGACGATCACAGGCACTGGCAGGGCGATGGTCAGCACGCCAGCGATGGCGCACAACGATCCAACGATCTTCCCACCAATAGTTGTGGGCACCATGTCCCCATATCCCACTGTCGTCATGGAGACTACCGCCCACCAGAAGGCATCTGGAATGCTGACGAACTGGGAGTCGGCTTCATCAGCCTCAGCGAAGTAAACAGCACTGGAGAAGAGGATGACTCCGATGAAAAGGAAGAAGATGAGAAGTCCAAGCTCCCGCATGCTGGCTTTGAGTGTCTGCCCCAGGATCTGAAGGCCTTTGGAATGTCGAGACAGCTTGAAGATACGGAATACTCGCACCAGACGGATAACTCTCAGGATGGCCAACGACATGGCCTGTTGGCCCTGCTGTCCATCCTCAGGCTTTTCCGCCAGCTCCGTTCCTAAGGTGATGAAGTAAGGTATGATGGCGACAATGTCAATAATGTTCATGATGTTCACAAAGAACCCTGCTTTGCTAGGACAGGCAAAGAATCTGACAAGGAACTCAAACGAGAACCAGATAATACAAAGAGTTTCAAGGATGAAAAAGGGGTCAGTGAAGCTTGTTGACGAATACATCGACGTCCCGTTGTAGTTGGTCGGATAGACTTTGTGCATGTCTTCTTCGTCATTGCGGAATATAGGCAGGGTCTCCAGGCAGAAGCTGACGATTGAGATGAGAATGACCATCACAGATATGATAGCGATGATACGGGCAGGACCTGAGCTCTCTGGGTACTCGAACAGTAGCCACACCTGCCTCTGGAACTCATTCTCAGGCAGTGGTCGTTCCTCTTCCTTAATGAACCCCTCGTCCTCCCGGAATATCTCTATTGCCTCCTCCCCAAGCTCATAGAAGCGGATTTCCTCAGAGAAGATGTCCAAGGTCACATTGACTGGCCGTCGTAACCTTCCGCCCGACTGGTAGTAGTACAGGATGGCATCAAAGCTGGGTCGGTTCCGGTCAAAGAAGTACTCATTCCTCAGTGGGTCGAAATACCGCATACGCTTCTTGGGATCCCCAAGCAGCGTCTCGGGGAACTGTGAAAGGGTTTTAAGCTGCGTCTCGAAGCGCAGGCCAGAAATGTTGATGACCACACGCTCACAACACTCATGGTCCGCCTCTGGATCATACGTATCCTGCCCCTGGCAAGGGAGGGCTGCTGCCTCATCGCCTGGGTCACCTGTAGCCACGGTCATGCTTAGCCAATTCTCTTCTTAGTACACACAGTGTGGTGGGGATGGGGAAGGGGCGGGGTTGAGGGTGAGGGCAAGGACGGCACCGCTACGGAATGCTACCAAGGAGGAGAGAGGCACGTTCACTCGTTCAAACTCCAGGTCAACAGAGGTTATCTTCAAAGTAAAACAGAAACAATCACAATCAGATGTAATCCATATCATAACAATTACATTGTAAAGATCTTCACAGGAAAACAGAAATAATCTAAATCTGGTGTAATCCATATCATAACAATGGCATTTCGATCAATAGAGGTAAAAGATTTCAGCATCTGGAACACTGCATTACACCAACAATCCTCTGAGTAATCCTCTGATCATGACATTTCAAAGGGTGCTTGTATTTATAGTCATAGAGGGCACATGGAAAAGTGTATCTTAATATACTAAACTTACAATTATTTTACAAACTTTAATATACTAAACTAAACTTTACATTTAATCAATTATCAATTATGGCCATTTTGAAGCCATACCTGAGAGGTATATAGGCATTCACATTCACCAATTTTGCAAATGTGCTATTGTGACATGATAGAAATTAATCGTTGAATTAATTTAGAAATTAATCAATTAAAACTCATGGATTCTGCATTCACTTTAACCACCAGAACTATTATTATTATCACGTTCAAGAGTTTACAAAGTCATAATTGTTTTCACAAACAAAAACAAAAGTTTCACTTTTTCCCATTTTTTCCCCCATCAATATAAGATCTTAAATGTAGTCTACCATCACTGAAATCACACCAATAGTGTTTTATATGACTACGATGGACTGACTCCTATAGTAAATTTCACAATGAACACAATTACTGACAGATCTAGCCAGCTGCTTTTAACTATTATCTCTGAGGAGCAAAACTGCACAGCTTCTTGCTTTGCTATTTCAAAACATGCTCACTTACCTATGAATAAGACATTTTTCAATGGTCACGGTTGTGATTACAGGTTGTTGACACATTTACAGGTCTCTGTAGACATCACTTTTTGTCATAACGGTGTCGTTTTCCTTTCCACAAGCATCTCTAGGCGTCCATGGTCAACTGTACTTCTTATAGTTATTCATCGTATAGCACCTCTGCAGCAACCGGACAACACAGCGGTGCGCAGGGAAGTAACCGCACACAGGAAGATGCGGAAGCTTTCTGGTCTTTTGCGTTCCCAGCCCCAAAGAATCTGGTGGCTTGGAGGGAACCTGCTTGAGTAACGTGTTGATCCTGTCAAGCTGTATTTTTATTTCTCCAAGAGCACCCCTAATATCGTCATCTGGATATGCTGCGATCAGCAAAATCTGACGCCCCCGGTGTCACTACTAGAAATGACGTTGTCTGCAACAGCATCTAAGGTAGTCCTGGCAGAATTCCAGCTCTCTGCAAAGACACAACAGCGATATGTTGTAGACAGTACAAGGAATACAGGACAATGCAAAACATTTGCTACCGGAAAGTAAAACGTTCCATACTGTTCTTCCCACCCGTTTTAGCTGACAGCTTACCTGCAACCAGCTAAAACAATCTTATATTGAAGGGTAGACTTGGCTGTTTCTTTAGAAAGTCTTTACCAACAATTTTGATTTAATCTTCTGCTGATAAAGAGTCGTGATCCAGGAATATAGTTCAGCCTGTTGGCAACACCTAGGTCTGGTCTGTCAGACGTTTTATAGCACTGCACAGCAAGTCTTAAAAGTGCCCTGATATGATAGATGTAGGCTACCCCCAAAATACGAATTGTGTAAATTGCTTTTGTTAGAAGGCTTAATTAAAATACATTTCATGATTATGGTTTGAGTCGAGTGAGATTGTTTATCTCTTAGTAATCATGCACCGAAAGTGTCTGTAGTCATATAGGATACATTGGCAATAGTTTCTTATTTTCTGGGTGGATCAAAGCATTCCCATGCCCATGCAAAAGAAAACGCATATTATTTTCACGTGAACTAGTCCAAAACCGTTACATAAACATTACAATATTTTTTTTGATACAATCAAGATGCAAATATTTTTTTACTGTAATGTAAAATAGATAAGGATGCTCCATGCCCTTACTTGTTTCCCACGTTATTATTTTCTTTTTAACAAAGCGGCATCATGTAATAGCGTTATTATTAGCCGCCTCTGGATTTCTCTTGAACTTGCTGATAATTTCACACGTTATGGCTATTACAATCAACGCTGTAGGCTGCAGTTAGGCAATGCCGCGCATACAAAAGGGACTTCAGAGAGACGCGGAGAGTGCCGATCCCACTGCGCCGTACCACTCCTCGCCGATATACAGCGTGGGCAAATTAAAGGGGACGCGTTATGACTTCATCGGTTGCCTAGAGCTCTTGGCACAGTCTGGAAGAGAGATAGAATGGTACACTGATTAATTAAGATAGGCTAGTTGAATATACGTCGAAATAAGGTGTGATATCCATCAAATGTGATTTTTGAATTTAGTTACATATGAAAAATACTGGATCGAGGTCCTGTTCACAGGTAGTAATCCCTTGAGTGAGGTAAGGTGTGGTAGTCTTAAATACCCTTAAAGATGTCTGTGTAAGAGTTATTATGAGCAAGTGTTTAAACATTTGTGAGGCACACACCTAGTTTTTAGCCCCTTAACATGATAGTGATTCATAGCCTGCATGTAATTAACAGCAGTTTCACTTATGCTGTCCTGTCTTATATATGGCTGTACTCCATCAGCCACCAGGCCCTCCCATACCATCACATAAAGAGAGGAGGAGGAGGAGGGGGGTGAGGAGCAGACAACCACGGGGAGGACCTTAAGTGCCTGTAAAAGCCTTGGAGATCTCCACTGTCCAGAGTCGTCCTCTAATCCAATGAACCTCCATCAATGGAACATAATGGAGCCATCATCGGCCGCGCTCTCTGCAAGCCGTGGATGCTCCAGTGAGATGTGGCTGCCAGTAAGCCGTACCCTTCTGTTGTTTACCCCGCACTCAGGGAGCCAGTGCTTTCTGCAGCGGACCTAAATATGTCTCACAAGAATGGCTTGGGACTGGGAGGGACAGATTGCAGCACCCAGAGCCTGGGAGGGGCTCCTCACACAGGGGTAGCCTATCTCTGTGTGCACACTTTGTCCCATTAAAATGAGTGAAGAGTGATGGCTTCCTCGACAAGGATCTTAATGGAACATACAGATGAGGGGGAACATGTGGGTGGGTGTGGGAGTGGGGTGAGGGGTAGAGGTAGAATAAGGAAGGGGTAGAGAAGACGCTGAGCGTTCGTTCTATGTCCTGACCAGAGCATAACCCGACTCGTGTATGGGCTGTGATTTCTGAGCCTGTTTCAGAACTTGATCTGTGGAATTTTAGAATGAAACCGAGTACGGCAGGGTGTGGGCTGAACTGGAGCAGCTTAACTGCACTGTAGGGAGCCCACATGATCCTGATGGAGCTCTTACCCAGCTTGTCTGGGAGACAAATGGCATCATGCAATTAAGAAATGAACAGGGGCACAACTAGCTGCAGTGAAAAACCCTGGTGTGCATGGACATATTTCTCTGTCATTATGAGTCATAGCCAAAGCCTTCATCTTATGGGCCAGGCTTAGACATTGTGTAGAAACACACTCTCTGCTTGTCTCTCTCTCTCTCTCTCTCTCTCTCTCTTTGTGTGTGTGTGTTTTTTTGTGTGTGTGTGTGTGTGTGTGTGTGCGCGCAGAGTGCATCATCTGACCTGAGTGAGGTAAATGATTTAGAACATAGCCTGAAGAATGCTTTGAAATACTTTTTAAAACGACAAAATAAATGGTGAAGTTAAAATATGAACTTGGAATACTATTTGTGTTAACATCTAAGCTCAAGAAAGTTTTCATAAGAGAAAACAGCACATTCTTAGTAGGGACTGTATCAAATCACTTGTTCATCAATGCAGGCCAATGATCTTGGCCTGCATTCTACCTTGTTGTCTGCTCTTGATTTTGTGTGTGCTGAAGAAAAAGAAAGCCAGAGATATACATTCAAATGTGTATCTCTTAACTAGCTTTCTTTTATGAACACAGGAGGTTCCATCAGCTTCGCTCTTGATAGAACACAGAGTTTTCCCACCTTAACCTTGGACTTTCTGCCGAGGTTAGAGAATCCAAAACCATCACTTTGACATTCAGTCCCTCTACAGTACAACCTGACTTTCAGGCTTTCACTTTCAACAACTGTGACTGTAAATCATACAGCCAGGGACTTTATCTGGAGTAAACGTGACAAGAGACAACACAGTCTTCACACCATCCTCTTCTCAAGAGGCCTTAAATTTATAGTCTATAGCTTGTGTGTGTGTGTGTGTGTGTGTGGATATGATATAGTGCACCAGAGAAGTGAAAGGGCTCCTCTTTGACCAGACATTTAGTAGTGGGCTCCAGCCCAGAGGAGGTTCCTGCTTTGTTTACTCTCTACTGATGGATGCTCTCTCTATTGATTTGGGGTGGAGTTTCAGTTCTGTTACTCATGCTGCTGTCTGGAAAAATCCATACGCCCTCTCCTCGCCTCCCCACGTGGATGAGGCACCAGGGCTTGAGTGTGCCAATAATCTTTGGCATGGAGCCATTGAGTACGCTGGGAGTCTGGAGACGTTCCTGGAATTGGCGATATGAGACCTCTTCGATCGAGTAGTCGTGGATCTCTTTGCATCCTAAATGTGCTGCTTTAGCATTACTATTTTGGTTTGGAAGAACACAGAGCATTGTTATGTAATAGCAATCAGCGACTAAAATATCAGTTTTATTACCTAGATGCTATTTTTGTACTTAAAATGACTACCATCACATAGATTTTTTCCAGTTGTCTTATACATTATTTATTATTAAAACAATCCTGAACAATCAAGTATGTCAGTACTGAACAATCCTGTATATTCATCAACAATGCGGAGCTTAGTCGTGATAATGTTAATCCTAATATTCTTTATCATAAGATCTTCATTGTCTCCCAAGCCTCTCTGGATAAGAGCCTCTCTTAAATGACTGAATGCAACTGGAAATGGAGCTTGTTAAGTGAGTCTACCCCTGCTGTCCTCTCTCTCTCTCTCTCTCTCTCACACACACACACCCTTTCTCTTTCTCTCTGTCTGTCTATCTCTCTCACATTCTCTCTCTCTCTCTCTCTTCGCTGACTGCACTGCAGTAATTATGCCCAGAGGAACTGACGCGATGAGGACAGCTCAGACACCAAACGAGCAGCAGGCTTTGTTCCCCCTGGCCGCTCTCTCTCTCTCTCTCTCTCTCTCTCTCTCTCTCTCTCTCTCTCTCTCTCTCTCTCCATGACCAGGGCAATGAGGTGTCTCCAAACAGGTAGGTCTGGAGAATTGCCTGGAAACCTGTACGCTAAGGAGCATCCTGAACTACATCATTCCTTGGGAACACACAACCATCATTTTGGACTGGAATTGACATGCAGACATATCTCAGGGGAACATCATAGCAAGCAGTTCCTGAATATGCTGGGAAAGGTATAAAAAATAAAGTGCAAGCGCAAGCGCGCTTTTGTTCTTGTCTCAGCAGTGACTGGCTGAGTTGGGGTGTGGTGGTTGCAGTTTTGCATGAGGGATCTGTAGGCTGCTGTTTTTGAACTTCATTTTAAATGTCATTATTTTCAAGTCTCAAAATAGATCCATAAAACCTGAGAGAATATTTTTGCACATCATCTTGCACCTCCAATTATTTTACAATGTAATCATCCCATTGAATAAATGTTTTCTTTAAATAAAATATCACATAATGTGGTCTTGCAGCAGTGGTGGTGTCCCTAATAGTTCTCAGATTTGTATGTGTCATCAGAATTGGGTCATGAGTCCATGTATCAAATTTGGTTTTAAAAGATAGAACTGTTCTTACTGTAAGATTTAAGATATTTTTTTTTACAAATGATCACCTACCTTACTGTGATGTGGAACCAAATTCATGTAGTTTGAGGTATGTATATAAGTATACTATACACTATAAGTAAATAAACGTTACAAGTAACTGTTGTGAGGAATGGACTGAAGCCTATTTTCGTGATAATCTTAAACTTCTGAAAACTTTTGACAAAATACAATGTGGTGGAAAATACAATAAGGCTCCAACTAGGCTACAAGGCTACAACTCTAACTTTGGCCCAATGGTGGTTCTAGTACACTTCTCTTGCCTTCATGAAACACATTAGCCAGTAGAATCTGTATGCAAAATGTACTGCAGAAAGTTCTATAAGGCTGCATCCGGGGTGAAAGAAAGCTGAGGCAGTGCATAGTATCGCCAAGAAAAATCAGATCTGCTATGAGGCTGCTGAAAGTGAGAACACTTTGAGACTCCCATACCCAAATGCCAGATTTTTGTCTGAGCTCCTGTCATCCAATACTAACGTCACTCTTGATATGCTGTGCGTAGGCCTACTGCATCTCCACACATCCATCTGAAACTGATCCATTGGAGAGTGGCTTCAGAAGGCAAAAATCCTTGTATATGATTAGATAAACCACTTGTCGGTCATCTTTACTGACATGAAACCAAAATAGAATAGTGGTCCAGGCGTCCATTTCCAAAAAGCATAGTTTTGCTATCTAAGTTAGCAACTAGCCAGCCTATTTTGGTTGTAATGCAATTTCTCATTGCCACCTAAGTAAGGTGCTATCTGGGTAGCAACTATGTTTTTGGTAAAAGGACACCTGATCAGTTATTCCATTTCAGGTTCTTACTGAAATTGCTTCAAACGGTATCAGTTTCAGATGGATGTCTGGAGATGCATGCTGCGTAACCCATCATCTGACATGAGTGAGGTTAGTCCAGTAGTCCTATATGAAAATCATTAGGTTTGTCTGAGCCAAAACGTTGCTGGGTTCTCAACATATTTCATGAAACTAAGCTTTCCAGAGGTGTTAGCCACTAGCTGCTGTAATGAAGTGCAACAGTGCAACAGCTCATCACCTCTTTACACATGAAATGAGAAAGTGAATGTACCTGATTCATTGGTATGAAGCACCCAATTAGCCATTTCTGAGTACCAGTTATCCAATTTAGAAATTTCTGCTGTCTCCAATGCATGACACTACAGCTGTTTTTTTTTTTATGTTAAAGACACATTTAGCTTGTTCTTATAAAGTGAACTGATAGGTAATCTAAATATTACCAACATATTTGATTATTTAGGTGTTACTATTAAAAAGGAACATGATCATGATCAATAAGGCTGTATCCTGGAGTATTGACAGGCAATGAGGGTTCAAAGAAAACATGAAGGATGGTTCAGATAAAGAGATGAGAGTTCTACAACTAGTCTTAACTTATTGTATGATGAAAACCTTTCAGCATGCTACAGCATGTTCACACCTCCAATAATATCAGTAAGAATGTTAAACTACATTCCCCAAGCTGTTAGAGACTTCAATGGAAGAAGAAGAAGAAGAAGAAGAAGAAGAAGAAGAAAATAGAAACCCAATGGTTCAGCTGTTATTCTTACACAGTAATAGAAGAACAAAATATTACACTCCAGTTATTGCTGTTTTTCTCCTGCACAAACCTATCCGTTTTAGCAGTGACTGAGAGAGTTTCGATGGCCTCTCAGCACATGGATGAAGTGGTCATTGTCATAAGTGCTCCCATCCCACACTCAACGTCTGTGCAAACCTGCACTCCAAATCTACACATACAATTAAAAAGCAATTGACCTTCGCACATGGACAATGGTCTCTCTCACTCTCTCTCTGTCACACTCTCTCTATCGAGCTGTGTGTATGAGTAGTACACAGTAGTAGTACAGTCCAAGTGCAATGTTGATTCAGAAAAAAAGTGTGCTAAAATGTTCTACTGTAGGCTATACTGACTTGTCCCCACTTACAAAGGGAACACAACAGTTGACCTCAGCAAGAGGGCAGATGTGACGTCACAAATGATTCAGTAGATTCGGACTGTTTTTTGTGTTGTGAGATGGTATTGTTGTCATGGAGGCCATTGCGTCTGCTTGTTTTTTCAGCAGTTGCCTAACTTCCAAGAATATGGTTACGCCACAGTTATGGCATCAACGAGAGGTGGTGTGTTTACTGTACGCTCAGGTGATCTTGTGATCAGGCAAAACATTGTGTCTGGATGAAGTTTTGGCCCAAGACCACAACAGGGATTTATTTGCTATTTACACTAGATGGTTTACTGTGTGTGTGTGTGTGTGTGTGTGTGTGTGTGTGTGTCTAGCCTATGTGTGTGTGTATGCGCGCTCCTGAAATTGTATGTTTATTTTGTGTAAAAAATTATATGAATGACTGAGATCGGAGTGTTTTGACATCAATTTCCTCTGATGATGGATGAGGAGATTAATGTCATCTGTCACAAGTAATATTTTGCAATCATAATTCAACTACTACTTTCACTATTACTGCTACTGTACTGTTCTAAACAACAAAAGTGAAAAAAGAACATATATGGGCATTTTTACCTCCGCCAAGGATTTGATTTGTTTTCGGTCGCATTTGTCTGTCTGTCTGTCTGTTTGTTTGTTTGTTTGTTTGTCAGCAGGATAACTCGAAAAGTACTGTACGGATTTGGATGAAATTTCGGACAATGTGTATATTGGGTCAAGCAAGAACGAAGATTTGATTTTGGTGGCGATCGGTGATCCAGAACATGATCTGGAATTTACATTGTGTCTGTGACCACATTGCCTTGCCGGAGGTCTGCACTCTCTGAGCGCTTTTCTAGTTGTGCTATTTGAAATTTAAAAAATAAGCTCAAAATTTATCATCAATTTATTCTGTGTACAGTAGTCTAAGAGGAACTGTTGAGTGCTTTCCCAGATTTGGAGAGCAATGGGGTTGGCTGAGAAACATGATTAATTTGGCATGGCAAGCCCCTAACAGTTGGGCAGGGGGATACCCTTGGGTTTCCTGTCTCTCGGTCCACCAGCTCCACACTCACCAACCTGCCTTAGGTTGGAACCAGGAGGGGAATTAAAACCTGTTGTGAGCCAACACGGGAAGCAAAGATGGAAGCCCATCTGTTTGACGTGTAGGCGTCCTGTCGAAAAGTGCCACCGTGGAAAGACTAACAACCAGTAAATGAAAAAACTGAAAAGTGACACTATAGATAATAATTCAAGAAAGAACAGCAGAAAACAGTACAGTTTCTATGCAACTGATTTTTTCTGACAAAAGAACCAAATGAACCTATGTTTTTTTTTTGTCTTTACAAAATGGCACTCACCTTGCAAAAGGACAAAGAAAAATGCATCTTTGCACATGCACTTTTTTCTCCAAGCAGGGGCACTTTGGATGAAATACGCCTGTGTGAGCACACCTCAGCAGTGAACGCTGATGATAAATCAGTGTAATATGAGCAGCCAGTGCATCTCTCTATGCAGACAGAGCTGCTAGGAGCCTGAGACACAGCCATTCGTTTTGCAGACTCCATCTGGCCTCCCGGCAGGAGGGCGTTTCCTGCCGTTTGTATCCCGCATCCGTGCTGATGGTGCTGGACTTCAGTGCATCTGTGACCAGGTCACCGCCGGAGTCATTGCTGGCTGACAAAGAAGCAGTCTCTGGCAGAAAAACAAAACAACTCACCACTTTATTATGATCATTTCTGAGTCGTGATCTCAGCTATAAGGGATGAAAGAGACTTTTGCTTCTCTGCTTTATGCATTCTTTGAGTAGGGGTGTATTTGTGGGGCCTTTTATGTTTGTGTGTGCAAGTATGTGTCTGAATTTCAATGTCATCCCTGTCCTGAGTCCTCACAGACTAAACTAATGCAATGTATGGATAGATTATTTATTGATAGGATTATAGTTCACTGTGAGTGCTCCATGTGAGTGCCTCCACTTCCCTTTCTTTAATATTAAATTGTTTGCAGTTGCTTTATTGACCGTTCGCTTCATCAATATTGTACCTCAACAAAATTGTGGGTAACTCCCATTAGCAAAGTCTGCTCAGAAAAGGGTGCCACGCACACACACAAGCTCTCGCACACTTCAGATTATGACAGTGGGATCCCACTAAATCCTTTATGAATCTAACATGCATTAAAGTCTGAGTTTGTGAGGGCAGACATTGAGACTAGGCGTGTGTGTGTGTGTGTGTGTGTGTAGTCTTAATTGTGTGTGTGTGTCTTAATTGACAGGGTCGCCTAGTGCAGTAGTGTAGAAGTGCTGGTGGTTAGTGCATGCTGCTCTCTGCTTGCAACTCTCTGCTTTCAGCTACCGCCACTGGCTAGCCCCTATAGGGTCAAAAAGGAGCCGAGTGCGTAAGTCTCCTCTGCCAGTACACAGCCTCTCCACCACCAAGACTCCTGCGGTGCCTCCTCGCGGCCACACATGGTAACTGGGTACCTCGCAGTCCCAGGCAAAACTGTAGGGGATCTCGGAGTAGCAGGGGGCCCCAGAAGCGCGGTGCGCAGGCCCACCACTTGTGGACATGCCCTGGCACCCGTCAACCACTGCCCCAGCTATGAGTAAATAGCTCCGATGCCTTGTGGAGTAGCCTATTGAGGCTAAGGCTAAGGGAGCACACCCCTACAGAAAAGCAATGCGCAGGCGGTGCGCAAAGGCAGGCCTGAACAGAGCAAGGACCCGGCAGCCTCCTGCAGCCATGTTGAGAGACTGGTCGTCTTGGGCCTACCCATGCCATCAGGTTTATCTCATCATGGTGAAATTAGTGCAATTGGAGATAGCGCACCTCCTATGGCACTTTAAAATTTCTCTGCACAGGTATCCACCTCTGACCACGGTGAATATTGCCTGGACCTACATCGGTTACCTGCAATAGAACTTGTGGGTCCAGGATTGGTCTATACAGCCACCAGCAATCTCACCACTGAAGGACAGAAGTGGAAGTCATCATCGGACTCGATGGACAACCACAAGCAAGCAAGCGTGTGTGTGTGTGTGTGTGAGTGAGTGTGTGTATGTGTGGCTTAGGTGAACTGGATGTCACTGCAAAATTAAAGTGGTCTCTACAACCACACTGTAAAAACTAAATTCTATGCGTTTTATATAAGAGATGGCAATTTAGTGATTACTTTATTCATCACAGTACATTTTAGTGATGAGTTATTTTACAAGGACTTGGTAAATTTTGTGTGAACATTAGATACACCTATTTAAAATACTTTACTTATTAGAGATATATCCAATGTTATCTGTAACAAGGTTACAGGAGTAAGGTTAGCTGCTATAAAATTTACCTTTGCTGATTGTGTAAGTGGGCACATGCGCATGTGTTTTTAAACATTTGTGTATGTGAGTGTAAATCGTGTTCATGTATGTGTGTGTGTGTGTGTTCATACAGTATATATGAAAATACTCTATCTCTCTCTCTCTCTCTCACACACACACACACACAGAGAGACACCAGCATCCCCTAATACAATGCGATCAAATCACATGATGGGGCTTTTATAGGAAATAAAAAAAAAAACTGTCAACGTGCCAAATCCTGCTGAGGCCTCAAGGACCTTTGAGGAGCGATCCATCCCTAAAGGGCACTCATCCTCCAGCTGGACTTTTCACTGATGGAGTGCCGTCCTCCGCAAGGTCATTGTAATTGGCACAATATATCTGCTGGTCTTGCTCCCCATATAGACTCATATTGGGCCTCAGGACTGCATATTCTCAACAATGCCTGTCGTCATAAATATTTTCTGTATCATGCCATTTTTGGTTTACCTCACTCACGTCAGATGTAGCGCTAACGCGCGAACATCTGATGGTCACCGATAGACGAGTTATTTCAGGAGCCAGAAATCCTTGAATCTAACTGGACAAACGGCTTGTCCATCAATTTAATTGACGTACACTTCAGCCAATCACATCGAAACCAACCGATGACGCTGGTTACGTTTGTTGGATTGGTTGGATTCAAAACAGTTGCTTCTTCGCTACGTCACACCCTCTACAGCAGCCAGCAGCCCTGATTGGTTCGGTTAGAAAATATTGGGCTTGAAATCGCTCTGAAGGGCTTCAACATCAGATCAATGCGCGGAAGTGCCTTACGAAAGTTATGTAGCGCATCATCTGACGTGAGTGAGGTAAATTTTTGGTCGGAATACTGTATATCTAAGTAAAATACATCCAGAGAAATGGTTCTATTTTTATGCAAAATATTTTGATGTAGAGCAGCATGGATACTGTAGTCATCCTTAATATACTGTTAGGTGTGTATTAAAAGCATTTCTATGGAGTGTGACAGAAACAATTATAATATTCAGACCAGAAGGCAACATACTGTTTATCTGTACGCATTTATGCAGTCAGCTCTAAGACATCACATTGTGATAATAACAACATGAAACATGACAGAGATAGCATGGCGACAATCTACCTCCACTGTCACAAGAAGACACAGCATGGCAAAAAGAGAGGGGGTGGGCACAAACATTACTCGAGCACTTTGTCATGTCAATCTGTGTCTCGTACAAAACGGTGCAGTAGATTTGCTGGAAAAACAACACATGTCCAAGTTTTTGTCATCCGAATTTTGTCGTCACACAAAGCAAGGCGAGGGCGATGCTGACGGCATACTGAGCAGAGAAGGCGGCATGTAAAGTAGGTGTAGGTTCTGGGTTTTGCACCAATTACGCCTGTATGGCTACAAGGAGTAGAAGGCTGTCGGCAGGTCTGTGGAAGAAGGCACCTCTTTTTCCCCTCCAGTGCTGAGCCATTGCATTTGGCAGGTGGGCATAGGCCAAGCAGCAGGACTGTAGTCATGACGACTCATCTTTTCATCTGTGATGCTGTGGGATAAAAACATTGGTTCATTACAAGTCTCCATTTTACACACTTACTCATATTCATTTAGCTGACTTTTTAAACCAAAGCATTTTTTTCCCCACGGGAGTGGGCCAAAATAAATGTGAAGTAACCAATAGAATAATTCATTTTATAATTATTAATATTAATATTCTATTTGTAAACAAGCCCAGACTGCCAAGACAACAATTTATAAATGTTTACGGTAGGTTACATAACACGACAGAGGAGTGTTGAAAAAATACCTCACAGGGCTTTAAAGTGGTTATGGTATGGGACTAGTCCACTAAAGTGTGTGTGAGTGTATGTGTGTGTGTGTGTGTGTGGTGAGGGGAATAAAGAGCAGACACATGAAAGTGCGTGCAGGTAGTGGGATCCCGGACCAGCAGGACCTCCGCAGAGAAGATGCATTAGAGAGCCTGGGGTCTTTGTGCCTCTGCCCCAGTGTTAATAGCAGCCTGGTGAAGGAGCAGTCAAGCACACGGAACAACCTACCTACTAATGCTCCCCAGGAAATACGCAATGACCCAGTTTCTGATGAACAACATGAACGCTCTGCCTCTGTTTCTTTTCACTGTGTGTGTGTGTGTGTGTGTGTGGTTAAATGTGTTTGTGTACATCAAGCACTCTCCAAGAAGATGCAAGTGCACAAAGCAAGTTAACAAGCTCTGCATGATACAGACATCCCCAACCCCTTCTACACCCACATAAATATCTGAAATGAGATGAGAGACTTGTTGAAAAGCATCTGCTATACTTTAAATATCTAATTATATATTGAAATATGATACCATAGCAACAGAATTGTAAAGCAGGGAATGGATAGACACTATACTAATGTCAGACAATAGGCTGGGTTCATCAGATATAGTACCATCATTGGACATAGTACCACAGACCTGAACTGAACTTATATTTCTAATATGACAAAAGTTACTTCATCGCTCTGAAGAAACAAATTGTCCTGTCAACCTTCAAACTGTGATGTCTGAAAACTGCCATCTTAAAGACACAGCTTTCCTTACTGTCAAAAAAGACTATCAAAATATTTCACAACAGCTACATACACTGCATAGCACAGACATTCCACATTCAATAACGAATTCCTGATGACTCATTTAGATAACAAAAGCAAGAAATGGTCCACATGCAACAAAATATAACCAAATCCGGCAATGTAATTTGGCACCAAGTACTTTAAGCAAAATGCAATCAAAACATTAGACGAAGAGTCACTACAATATCTGACTGTCAACAAGTTTGTTTGGGATGCTGTTTACTGTCTGCTGTCACCTGTGCCTTGTCTAGTGTATTTAATGACACAAGATGGCAGCACTTACTGATCCCTTTAAACAGGCCATAAATCCAATGTCAGCTCAAGGTGAACAAACTAACTCAGGACAAGCAAAAGAAGAAACACTGTAACTTCACAAAAGCACAGGGATGTGAATGGTAGTGAATTTATATTTTTGTATCTATTAAGGCAGCCTGAACCTGGAGCATACAATTTACTAGACTTTAATGCAAACTCATTGTGCTGATATCATATAGTATTTGTTTCTGCTATTACACTAATAAAATGTAAATGCACTGTATGGTTGATGTACTGTAAAGCTAGTTTCTCAGTTTTCATGTTTGCTTGATAGCCATTTTTGTTTTGCTCTAATGTATACAAGATACATCGTCAGCATCAGCAGGTTTCATCACATTTTTTTTAAATGGCTGAGTAACATGTCAATTTCAACTAAATCGGATCTGAAATTGCAATCAATTCAAAACCATCAATGCTTCTAATTGTATCTCCATCTGGGTTCTTTGTGTAGTAGCCTTAATTTACTTCTAACAACTTTTCTCACATTGCAAACTGTGGAAGAGTTTACAGTTCCAGACAGTGCTTTTTGCTGGAACCATACCTGGCTCGAGTGAAGAGAGCAAAATATATGCCTTAGGGCATCGATGAGGCACACGAACCCCTAATTCTCTCATCTGAAGAAAATGCTGCTTGCGCGTGACGCACGAGCATGTCACAAGCGCACAATGGCTCGAGCGCCGGCATTCGTACTCACCTCTCCTGTTTGATGAGAGAAGAGCATCCCCTTGTGTGTGAGATATGTAACGCAGACGGTCTGGTCCACATTCATATCCTGTTCAAGTCAATTTAAAGTCCAGTTGTTCATAAAATCTGTTAAAGGCCTCCGTGTTTATTTTTCCTCGACGTGTGTTTACTATTTTTTATCTTTATTCCAGAATGTATTATGGAGTGATTTCACATCAGTAAGACAGGGTGCGCTATTTCCATTCACTAGATTCTTTTGCTCCGATGACCAAACCATATGTTGAACAGGTAATCCACTCCTAATCTTGATCCTGTCGATATCGAGATTGCGTCAGCTGTTCCTTTATCTTATTTCACTTTGAGGTTTTTGAACCATGATTTCAAAACCATCTGGAGTGTTACTGTGGAAACAGCAAAAGGATGCCATGGCAACAATAGCGGGCGTTACCCAGGAAACCACGGTCGCTATGGAGACTGCATCACTCCAGGCATGATTAAAGGCATCCAGTGAAACCGTGTTCTGAGATCGCTTTTTTTTCCCTCTTCATTTTTGCGTGTCTTGCACCTCTGATGATAATGTCCAGACATCACTCTTGCTGTGCTTCAGAGGCTTCAAGTACCTGTTCTACAAATTATTATGCTACTAAACTGTTTAACTAACTGCAATTTTCGCATTTAATGCAAATAAATAATGACAGGGTATCGACACAATCTGATAGCAATCCACAAGCACAGATTTCTCCTAGTATAGCTGCTCCTGTTATAATATAAAAAGCTGCCTTGGGTTTATGCTGTCATCAGTTTAATTATACTTATGAGTAACAAACTGTACTTTGAACTTCATAGAATCTTACAAAGCTGTTATTAAATGAATTTGGTAACTTACAGTTTCTATGAATGGACAAGTTACTATTAGTTGCTATAATATACAGTTTGAGCCATATTATAGAAGAATTTGTGATAGCCATAATGTAACCTATAAAGGCCCTCATCTTGTTGATGGTAGAGCTATGAACTACTTTTCTTAATAAACATGACTAACAGTGATGACCCCTGCGTTGTCTGCAGAATTTATGAACACGGATAATTTGAACACTGACTCATAATAACTGCATGAGAGCGATGTGTACAAGCTCTAAGAACAAATGGCTCATAAACTGATGGACTCATGACACATATAGACTACATAATCCACTGCGCGCTCTCCTGACTTGTACAGACAGGTTACGAAAATGACAAACAGACTAGCGGATGCAATGGCCAAACTGTTTGTGGTGTTCCATGTCAAAAGCTTAGACGTCTGTGAAAATCTTTTTGATGTTGACGCAGTTTTGGTTATTCTGAGCAGGAAAGTTGGGTTGCTTAAAAGCGCTGTTTATACCCTCCTCTATCACCATGTACTCTGATTTACTTAAAGACGATGAGCTACGTGTTTTCTTAAGCTCCTCCGATGAAGACAGCGGCTGACAGCTGGCGACGTGCAAATACTGAGCCTGCTCTTCCCCCTCAGTCTCTCTGTGATAGAAATAGTTGAAATTGGAAACAATCACGGGAACTGGCAGAGCGATTGTTAGCACACCAGCAATTGCACACAGGGATCCAACTATTTTGCCCCCAATGGTCACTGGGTGCATGTCTCCGTATCCCACCGTTGTCATGGTGACTACAGCCCACCAGAACGCATCAGGGATGCTGTTAAAGCCAGAGTCCGGGTCGTCTGCCTCGGCAAAGTACACGGCACTTGAAAATAAGATCACTCCAATAAAGAGGAAAAATATTAGCAGACCAAGCTCTCTCATGCTGGCTTTGAGTGTTTGCCCCAAAATTTGGAGTCCCTTAGAGTGTCTGGAGAGCTTGAAAATGCGAAACACTCTCACGAGTCTTATCACTCGAAGAATGGCCAAGGACATCGCCTGTTGTCCATTACCTTGCCTCTCTGCAAGTTCTGTCCCAAGTGTTATGAAGTATGGGATAATTGCCACAATGTCAATAATATTCATGATGTTTTTGGAAAAGGTGGCTTTGCTGGGACAAGCAAAAAATCTTATCAACAGTTCAAATGAGAACCAAATTATACAGAGAGTCTCCACTACAAAGAATGGATCAGAGAAAGGACTTCCAAGGTAAGGAATTGTTCCATTTATAATGGGTGCCACGGTGGTGGGGTCCCTGTCATCTCGAAATTCGGGTAATGTTTCCAAACAGAATATAACAATGGAAATTAAAATCACCAATACTGAAACAATGGCAATTCCCCTCGCTGGGCCTGAGCTCTCTGGATACTCAAATAAAAGCCACACCTGCCTCTGAAATTCATTAGTGGGCAAAGGACGCTCTTCCTCTTTGATAAACCCCTCGTCCTCTCTGAATTTCTCCATGGCCTCCTCCCCTAGTTCATAGAAACGGATCTCCTCTGAGAAAATGTCTATGGGAACGTTTACAGGTCTTCGGATACGCCCCCCTGATTGGTAATAGTATAATATTGCATCGAAGCTAGGACGATTTCTGTCAAAGAAGTATTCATTTCTTAAGGGGTCAAAGTAGCGCATTCGCTTCTTAGGGTCCCCAAGTAAGGTTTCTGGAAACTGAGAAAGGGTTTTAAGTTGCGTCTCAAACCGTAAACCCGAAATGTTGATGACCACTCTTTCACAACACTCATGGTCAGGTTCATAACGTTCTAAAGAGTGGTGCCCGGGCAATGCCGCCGTCTCCTCCAACATGTTGTCACAAGCAACAATTGTCATGATGTCCGTTTCGGTTTCGGTGTATCCGTGGTTCACAAGGTTGTCGCTCCGGTGTTTGGTCGAGGAAGGCGGAGGCGATTGAAGGAGACTGAGGTGGTCGTCCATACAGGTGTTTGGATGGAGGGGCAGGGGAGCCGCGCCTCCTCCACGAGCTCCAGTCAGCCAGCCACAGCCACAGCCGCTGCTGCTGCGCGCGCGTCCTCACTCCTCTCTCTTCTGTCCCGCGTCCTGTACTTTCTCAATCTAGTCCTCCCGCCCACGGCGCGCGCACTGGGGTTTATAAACATGGCTATTCCCGCCCACGGACCGCACATGCACAGTGCACATCCATACCTCGCCCAATCGGAAACCATAAAGACAAAAACACAGACCCTCAGACGCGCGTCACCGAACCTCAAAAGACACGACACCCTTTACGCGCGCTCACCTTGAATGAAAGGGCATCAGAGGGTCTTCCACACCCATGCATGCATCTTCATGTCTCAATATTCTATACATCTATGCAGAAAAAAGTGGTTACAAACTGCTTTCTTTAATGTCAGAATACCTAGATATCTATGTCCTGCATTTTTGTTGAATACATTTGGTATACCATGAAGGGAAATTATTCCAACGAGCTTTGATGTATTTTTTTTTCAATATGCAGATACCTTATGGTGAAAGTAATTAGGCCGATTCACGTGCACATGTGGAATCTAAATGATATTGCCCACGTGTTCATCTACATGGCATGCCAAGAAAAAAAAATGTTGTGCGTGGTGCTGACGTCACAACCAAGTAGCATGAATGGCAAGGAGAGCCAAAACCCTCTCTATCTCAAAGTGAAATTTGTGAGTGTGTGTGTGTGTGTGTGTGAGAGAGAGAGAGAGAGAGAGAGAGAGAGAGAGAGAGAGAGATGATGGTCAGTGAATATAAAATCATATTGGAACTGTCCATTGTGCTGAAGCTAATTCAATTTTTACAAGCATATTTCTATCTGTTTAATAAAAGGATTCTGGAAATCCTGTGTAAACCTCCTCCAGTGCATATATCCTTGATGGCTAATCTTGCAGGAAACTTGTAAATGCATGATTTTTTTCCTATAGTATTAGTATATTTCAATAAGTTAGAAATATGCTGAACATGTGATTGGGGATGCAATAAGTCCCTTTAGGAGTATGGGGGGGGGGGCATTGCTTGAGCATAGGGCCCAGAATTTGGTGTATTGTACTTACTGATAGTACAGATACAGTTAGTTAAATTGTGAATTAGAATCGTGTCTTTGTTTCACTGCTGTAAGCAAAGCATGTACTATATTGTTCATCAGCTGCCAGCTGGTTGGCTTTTAGTTTTACTGCATACCTGTCTATCTAACCCTAGGTTCTAAAACATGTAAGGTCCTAGCATGTCTGTTATGCCAGTAAATACAAAGATAGATTTGTCTGGCTTAGGCGGCTTGTGTCTGGAAGAGTGTGTAGTTGATTATTTTTTAACTTACAAATAAGTGTTTAATTCACCAGCCAATAAAATAGTAAATATATATTTAGTGTCTAAAATCTACAAGAAACCCCCATATTTTATCACCATTTGGTTCCTAATTTCAGCTCATTTTGAGCTGTTTCTTAGGATCGCACCAGAGAAAAATCACACTTATGGAGACATCCTTCACGTCAAGACATGATTTCCCTTTCCCTGGCACGCCATCCCAGAGGACAACCGCCTTGCCACAGTGGTGCAACGTTTGGAGGCCTGGCTCTGTGCATGAATAATTAAAGCTCGCTGAGCCAACACCATCTTGACATTCTGAGATGCGTTGGGGCTGCCAAGACCAGCTGCATGTGGCTAATGTGGTTACCCTCCCCACATTGTTTCCAGACAGTTGCTTCCAACATTACAATTGGTGATGTGATTAGAGTGGAGAGAAATATTTTACAACTAACCATATATATATCAACAAAAATGACTCTATCTGGATTCAGTAGGTATATTTATTTTATTACAGGACTTTTTGCTACAATGTTATCAGAATTGGTGCATCTTCTTGTTGTTCTCACATTAGGTCACTGTGGGTAATGATGGGCAAAAAAGGTTGTGTCCGACCCTACAGTATATGCCATGGTGGTGGCATGTTTCCCCCCCCTCAAACACATTAACACAACCAGTGGTGTTGACAGTTCCAGGAATTTGGCTGGTGTGGCACACTGGGGATAGGGTGATAAAATTAGATGAAAAAAAAAAAAAAAAACATGAACTAAAAGGCAATAAGATCCTGCTGAACTGCTTTTTTCTTCTACATAGTTCTTACAATAGACCTGTAAATTATCCGTTCTGTTTCCTTTTTAATTGGACAGAGATTCAATTAAATTCTGTGCTTACCTTCGTTTTTTTTCTTTCTCATTATTTGCATAATGTCTGACCTATTCCTGATGGCCTCCATCTCCTCTCTAATTAGTGGGAAACAGATGTGATGCATGATGTCTGTCTGTACCAACTGCATCTGCATGGCAATGATCTCAAACTTTAAGAGTTTCATTACTTGCCCCTGCCAAGGGAAGTTTAACTACATCCAGAGTCTATCATGGGTTTTTTTTTCTTCATGAACAGCGGCATCTGCGACAGCAACACTGCTGTGTTTTTTGTGCCTCCCTCTTATCAGATGTCTTTGTCTTTGTGTGTGTGTGTGTGTGCATGTGTGTGTGTGTGTGTGTGTGTGTCCTTGTGAGAGTTCTGGGACTGGATGTCCTCAGGCACCTCTGCTGGCCCACCTCTTGTACCTCACTCACAGTACCATCTCAAGGATCTGAGTGACACATAAAGAAAGAGAGAGAGAGAGAGAGAGAGAGAGAGAGAGAGAGAGAGAGAGAGTGGGAGAGCGGAAGCTCTGGGGCTGGAATAGGAATCGTTTAGCCTTGCCTTTAATTGCGCTGCACTTTGATGGTGTTTGCAGGACATCTGCTTCCCTTTTGATTTGATTTGATTTGCTCACATTGAACACTGGGAATAATCGGAAAAAAGGAGCGGTTGGAGTGCTATTTAATGATCTCTGCTAGATCTGAAGACCTTAAAAAAAGAAAAAGAAACACTTGTGCATTTAAAAGAGATAAAGCAGTTTCTTTGCAACTAAGTAGTTGTGTGGAGCCATATTCATGCATGCATGATCCTTATTCATGAAATATCTCCATAGTTGCATTGTTTATACCTTCCCAAGGGGAGAGACATAAACAGCCTGGCGGTACATGTGAAACATATACAGGGCATTTATTACATGATGAAGCTTTATCATAAGTCATGGAGATGTAAGCAGAACATACCCAAGCCTGTCCTAACATATGCAAAGAGTGGCGAGTGCCACTCTTTAAGTATTTTCTAAATCTGTCTTCCTATCCAGGGCACGTATGAAAAAAAAAAGCAACACATCCTGCTGGGAAAACAGCTAAGGGACAGCCGAAGGGCTTTTAATGTGGCTTCCACTTGTGTGACTATATATAGTGCGGTCCAAAGTCCCTTATTAACCTACAAAATTAGGCTACCTTGTTCGTGGCAATCTGATGGTTTCCTTCCCATTTCGTGTAACTCACAACTGTACTGTTATATTCACAAGAAAGAGTTGTTAGGTGCAGACGTCAGTGAGTGGCATGTACAATGTAGGCATACCGTTACACATGCTAAGATGTTTTTATGTTGTATGTATTGATCTAAATATAGATTCATTGGGAATGCTTATCTATGAATAGCCAATGAATATGCCAAAAGGCATGCGGAGACCTCACATTTGTGCTCTACTGTTTGCAATAATGTTCCTAATGATGATCCTATTTTAACAGACACATAGCAAACACAGTAGACAGCTGGTGTATGGCTTTTGTATAGAGAGCCTTTATCACAGGGCTGAATATTGTGGAGCAGTGTGTATCGAGTTTTTTGTTCGTTTATAGGAAAGATAAGTCCAGAATTATTTGTTCTTATCATACCAAAATAGAGCCGTATCACATGATGAACCTGGGCTGTTGCAATGCTTGTGTGAGTGTGTTTTGTGTGTGTGCTTCTGTTGTATGTGTGTCTTAGATACAAAACCTACCCAAGGCACAGGGGGGAGGCTGGCTATGCGCTTCTGTCTGACATTCCAAAGTCCTTTAACTTGGGGTCAAGGTTTTGATTCAGAGGTGACAGAGGAATAGGGGTTGTCAAGGTGACCTCCTCATATGCAGCCACCCGCACCTTCCTCTGAAAAAAAAGGCAAATGAAGAAAGAAA
Source organism: Sardinella longiceps (assembly GCA_027497455.2). Lineage (NCBI taxonomy): Eukaryota > Metazoa > Chordata > Actinopteri > Clupeiformes > Clupeidae > Sardinella > Sardinella longiceps. The sequence goes on along the minus strand of JAODXP020000018.1, from coordinate 20,063,390 downwards.
AAAAACATAAAAACAAAACAGGCACATACAAGCATACACAGACCATGCACTCCTATAATAGTAACTGGGAGGGATCATGTTTGTCTGCGGGACATCCCCGTGGAATGTCAGACTCCAAGAATGCAACACGTGTCGCTAGTGGTGTGATGGATGCTTCTCTAAGGGCATTCTGATTGGTGGGTTTTCGAAAGCTATGGGAGGGATTGTTCTTTTAGGTCACATCTTACTCTGCATCTACTGTATAGACTATCTCTACAGTATTGGGACTGCAATATTTACCTAATGTGTCACTGATCTATCATGCTGCAAATATAAATTCAGCGTGAAACAGCCTCTCTCTCCCTCCTCCATTTTTTGGTTCAAGATGAAAGTATTTCTGCTCTTTAGTCATTGAAAGAAGGCCTCACATCTCGCATTTAAAACGTAAATTGTTGTTTTATCTCTAAGCAAGATCTCAATGAAAATAAATGACCCATAGATAAAGTATGATAGTTTGTACTGTATGCAGAGTGGTTAAAATGCAATTATAGTAATTGCATTACACAATAATTCAAACATACGAATGATGGGTCAAAACGACACAACCACATTCAAATGACCAGTTAAGCTCCCCTGCACGAGGACAAGACCAGTGCCTTAGCTGGTCCAACTCCCACAAGCATTTAGGTGGATGCGGTATGATTTGTGAGCCCTTGGGCAAGGATGACATGAATTTTCCATGGACAGAGCGAGGGGGAAGCCCATATACAGCTGTCAGTGTTATAAACAACCGGTCGGCGCGGAGGGGAGGGGAGGAGGAGCGGATTCCCCATTCTCCCACAGGCTTCTCTTCTCATAGGCACATGCATGCAAGTGCCAGGCAAATAGATATCTATCTTCCCTTGCAGACAGAGAGAAAGAAGAACATGACTAACTGCACTAGTTTAATAAGATTTGTATCTGTTTTACGTGCTCATCTATCTGCCAGTCTTTCTTTTCTTTTTATCTCTTGTCCATTTTCTTTTGCCAATTTATCACAAAAGTATGCCAGAATGTGTTCATCTAGACTTGCTCCATTAAAAGGGAATAAAAAAAAAGACAAGTTGTTGCGTTTTTCTCTTTCTCAACCTTTCTCTCTTCCTCTTTGTCTGCCCCCATTCTGTTCAGTCACCTTCATTAATTCAGACCCTTCTATTTCCTGCCACACCACCATGGCAACACAGATGATTTTAATCAATTCTTTTACAAGCCCTTCCGCTGCTCTGTTGAATGAGATGATGGAAAGGCTTCCTGTTTTTGCTGGACCACCTGCACACACACACACACACACACACACACACACACACACACACACACACACACACACACACACAACCCTTCAAAAACAGACAGAAAATCATGCATATTTGCATATTCTAGAAGGCAGAGTGAATTAGAGATTTTGTAATGTTGCCATCTGGCCACAGAAAACTGGATGGGTGGGACGACAGGCATGTGGATCTCATTGCTGGTTAGCCCTGAGTAATCCCGGAAAGAACTAAAAATGACAAAAACAACAAGCTAACAAAATGTATATAGTATAACGTATTTTAGGAATATCTGGCTCAGTGTGCTGTACAAGATTTATGAACCTAATTACAGTTGTACAAATAGAGTAATGCAAAATGGCAATTTTTTAAAGCTAATGGACTGTTTTTTAACAAACCAAGACCACACTTCTTCGGCCTACTGAATTATATGGCCACTAAAATGAATGATCCCTTCCATCACCCCATGCTGAGATAATGGGCTCCATTCTCCCTCTGCAAGTACAACACAGGCATGGGTCAAGAATATGTCAGCACGCTCTGTCTGAAGACTCAATCTTGGCAGACAACATTAATAAAAAAAGAGTTATGGAAAGACAACCAGTGGTGTGCACACAACATTAGCGTTAGCCCCAAACCACAGTGCTGCACCTTTCTTCAGAAAACAACTTTGCCAGATGGGTCTGAGGGGGCAGATGTGGACGAGAGACGGTATGCCTCTCTCTCTTGTTCTCTGTCAAATATGTCACACAGTTCATTCCCAAGTCTTTTCTTATCAGTAAGAGAAAGAGTATTGGGGAGGAATGTAATCACAAAAAACAGTTACCAAACGCCTGTGCTTGTTGATGTGATAGTTCTTGCTCATCTGGTCACTGCTAGTGCAAAGTTGGCCTACATCCATAACCCACAACTCCATTCCAAATAAATACCAATGTAGGCTTTCCGGTAAACAATTAACACTGTGGAAATGTAAACACTCTGGAAATGACAGAAGTATTCTAAACACAGAGAATCCATGCGACAAAATAAACACCACCCATTAGATTCCCAAGCGGGGCTTATTACCAGACACAGCTTCAGGAAGTGCGCCGTCATTATCTCCACCGACTCAAACTCTGCAGGGCATGGAAAAAAAAACTGTTGTAGATTGGGCCTTGAAGGTTAAAGAGTTAGAAAACTCTTGGAGTCAAACCAATCTATGGGTCAGCAGGTGATGATTATCTCTGATCCACCCCTCTGAGCTGTGGCTTGGGCCTACGTTAGCTCATTTCGCCGTAGCGCGCTAATAACTCATCTATGTCGGCCAAGCGTGGCTGCATTGCCTGGGTGGCCCCTCTGCCCTTCAGCCTGACTGTCTTAGGGCGTCTGTGTTTAGTAACTAGGTCAGGCTGTCTTTGCCAGCAGCAGCCCTCAGAACAGACCCACTTTGCATCCTGCTGTCCGAAATCCCCCAGCGTGAATTAAAAGGCCTTCAAACGTCCAGTGGCTCTCTGCACACACACACACACACACACACACACACACACACACACAGAAAAGATCATTCGGCAGGTCAGAAGAGAAGTGGACACAAAACAGGGCACAAAGGCACAAATGTTAGACAGAGACAAATTATAATGTCATCCTCGCATTTGTATTATTAATTCTGAGTAGCCACAGACCAAAAGCTTACAAAGTCATTTGTCAGAGTTGTGGGTTTCAAACGGTTTGAGAGTGCTTGAGGAGAGGGAGGGAGAGGAAGGAGAAGATGCGGGGTGGGGGGAGTGCACTGGAGTGAGAGTGAGCGAATGAGAGTGAAGAGAGAGTAACCTGTTAGCCAAGCCATAAAATTAGATTTGACAGTGGAGGATAGACTTGGACAATTATATTTTCTCTTCTGTGCTGGTTTCATTCTTACTACCCCATATTACAATCCTGCCAACATTCATTACATTCTATTAAATAAAGTATGTCCCAGAACACCTTCATGTAGCTGTACTGCTACTTGTATGAACTGGAGCTATGCTTAGTTCAGTTGTATCTGGTTCCCATAAATACATCATCTAAATGGAAAAAGGGGAGTGTGTGTCTATGTTCCCACAGTCCTATATTCCCAAACACTAACCCGAAGAAATGTGGGAATTTAAAGCTGTATTTGGCAAGTCTACGTAATTCCGAGACTTGAGCAAAAAAAATTCAAATTATACAACTCTCTGGTCCCTCCCCCAGTCTCTACTACTCTTCTAACCGGCCTGTTAGACCCCTCCCTCGCTGTTGCACGTTGAGGCTGTGATCAACAGGCAGCTATCCCTCCCTCCGAACCTGATTGGTGGAAGGCTACAGGGAGCTCTGGATTTTTGCAACCACGATTACAGGGTTTAGATGATTTTATTAAATTGAATATTTGCTTGATTGATTTGATTGTTTCAGCACAGAGTCAAAGAGAACGGGCATTTTTTTAGCAGCCAGTACTTCGCGATGGACCATACAATGTGTCCATTTCACAAGTGGAGCTACTTGTTGAACGCGAGCAACTAGGCCACGCTCGCGGCCCGTCATCGCCGGTGCACTATCTGTGCATATGCCAACGCATTGATCCCAAGACAAACCATTTTCACAGATAAAAGTGTCAAGGATATTGAAAGTGGCCTCTCCTGTAGTGAGCGACTGAAGAGATCGGCAAAACAGGACATCCTCCTCAATCGCCTTGTCACGCAGATATCTGACATAGACAAGAAGCTGTGCCTGCCCAGCAATGTTGTCCAACTGCAGCGCGTAATAAGGGCTCTGTTTTATAGATTGAATTAGTTAGTCTCTGCTGTCATTAGACATGTCAGAAATCCTCCTTGCCATGGTATCATTGGACAGTGGAACTGTACTGAGTTTGGCTGCTGCACTGTCCCCTAACATTATTCTGCACGTCTTTCGCGGCCGGCAAAATGAGGGTTTCCGCAATAGTATGTGGTTTGCCAAGCTTTCCCATTCTTTTGGCCACTACATATGATGCCTCCAGACATTTTTTGAACACGGTGGTGTGTGCCGTTACTGTTTTTTGTTGCTGATTGAGGCCATCCCGCTTTCTTTTAAAATATTCTACTGGCTTATCTTTAAGGGCTGCATGTTTCGTTTCCAGGTGTTGTTTAAGTTTGCATGGCTTCATGCTGTCATTCGCAAGCACCTTGTCACAAACAACACACAGAGGTCGGGCATCAGCCGTAACTGTAAAACCAAATTGCAGGTATGCTTCATCATACCTTCGATGTTTTTTTGGTGCGTCGTTTTCCTTTGTAATGAGATATTTCTCCATTTTAATGTGAGTGTGTTATGTGGTTGTGTGTGTGTGGTTGCAACACAGTGAGAGTGAGGGTAGGGTATTTAGCTAGCTAGGGCTGAGAACAGGATAGTTAGTCTTAGACTGGGGTAGCTGCAGTATAAGCGAGCTTGGCAAGACACAGGACTAGAGTGAAATGACGATTTGTACCCATACGATTTTATAGTGGGCTGCCTTGCGTCGTGACACAGGCTCATAATACGACCCCTAGGTGAAATGAAACCGTGCAATTTTTTTTTTCCCCAGGCGGCAACCATAGTGAGGTCAAGCTTGTGGTACCATTTTTCAGACCTGATCTTTGTGTAGAGTGCAATGAGTCCAGAAGGACAACATCTCCACATCATCTTTGTTGTATGTGTTGGCGATGCTTGGGCATTTCTCCCGAACTGTTACCTTCTTTTTTTAACCCGTCTTACCAAAGTGGCTGTTGGATTTTCTGAGGAAAATGTGAAAAACAGAGTGACTGCCCTGTTGTCAAATTACTTCACTGCCCTGAGATGAACGTCATTAAGCACCTCCAAATCTCCTTTTCCTCTAAGGTTCCTCTCTTTCTTCTTCATTTTGACTGGCTTCCACTGTGACTACAAGGTGGATCTTCATTTTCTCATTGTTTGGTAGCTGGATAACCTGTTGTCAAAGTGCAGTTTGAGTGGCATGTTACCTGGAATGATGCTTGACGGGGAAAACAGAATGTTCCCACTTGTTCACATGTCAACAAAGCCATTGCAGGTCCTTTGATAGAGAGGATGAAGATTTAGTATCCCCAGCACTTTGGCTTCTTGGGGTTGCTCCATTGGGTTCTTTCCTTTGAATGGGACTACTTGCTCATCAAAACACTTTTTTCATCCATTGTGATTTTCTTAAACTCATCCAAATGCGATGTTCACAGTGAGCACAAGTTATATAGCTCATCATAAGCTGAGTCTTCAACAGGATATAAGCCTGTCTTGTCAGGCTGCATTTGATGGCCTCCCAGCTGTGCAAGGACATGGTGTTTGCCACACAATCAACACAATCCCCGTTTTCCCCTTGTTGCCGAGTGCCAATACATACGGCTTCCTGGAAAATTGACATTTGCAAGGAATTGTGCACTTTCTCCAGCTGTGACTTGGGTCACACTGAATGGCATAAAGGTTAAACTGCTCCAATTGCTTGTGAGAAAGCCTCTAAAGTATTCAACAGGATTCTTCACATCATTTGCTTCTGGTAGACTTCCTCTCCATTGTGGCACTGGAAAGATGGTAGGCCTACATTTTCTCATATTCATCTTCCTCAGTAGCCTGGTGAATGCCAAACTAAAATCACAAGTGATATTTAGTCTGGGGACCTACCTATTGCATTTCTCGTAGCGGAAGCATCATTTACAATTGTCCATAGCAATTTATTGGGCGCTATGAATGTCTATCATACCGTCTGTACATACCTCGGAGTCAATACCAGAGCCACCACGTGACGTAAAATGCAATCGAGGGCCGTACAAATCCCTTTTTGTTCTGCGATTGGATACCGAAAGCAGGCGAGAAAAACGGCCATGGTCACCATGCTGCTCTGCAGAGTGAAATGAAACTAGATGCACCGCATGGCGGTACAAAATATGACCGCCGCTCAGTTTTGCATATTCTCTGCATATATATGATGCTTGTCAACTTGTTTGTATCTCTCTCATGTTATAAATGTGTGTCTGCATGAGTGAGTTTGCTTTTGTGTACAAGTATAAGAGTGTGTGTGTGTGTGTGTGTGTGTGTGTGTGTGTGTGTGTGTACCCGTGCGCATGTGTGCTTGTGTGTACAGTATGTAGTGTGTGTGTGTGTGTGTGTGTGTGTGTACCCGTGCGCATGTGTGCTTGTGTGTATGTAGTTATATATGAGCACTATGGCAAGCCGTTCAGGAAAAAAACCTTGAATATATTGAATGAAGTCCTGAATATATTGAATGAAACTCCGAATATATTGAATGAAAGAAAACCTTGAATATATTGAATGAAGTCCCGAATATATTGAATGAAACTCCGAATATATTGAATGAAAGAAAACCTTGAATATATGGAATGAAACTCCGAATATATTGAATGAAGTCTCAAATATATTGAGTGAAGTCCCGAATATATTGAATGAAACTCTGAATATATTGAATGAAACCCTGAATATATTGAATGAAGTCCCGAATATATTGAATGAAAATCTGAATATATTGAATGAAGTCCCGAATGTATTGAATGAAGTCCCGAATATATTGAATGAAACTCCGAATATATTGAATGAAGTCCCGAATATATTGAATGAAGTCCCGAATTATTGAATGAAACTTGCCTCATCCGAGGTCAGTGCCGGCGGGCATCTTATGTGTGTCACAAGTATGGAAATGCCTTTGACCAGTCAGTACCGCTTGGGTGGAGTGGTTGGCAATGAATAAATGAAGCAATAATATTAAATAAATTACAGTTTTATTAATAATTTCATTGATTGCAGCTGCAAGGTAAAATAGTTTAGTTAAGTCACAGTCAATTATTTTGGCCGAGTAGTAATTAATCCAGCCGCGTTACCACCACCAGTGAACAGCACAGGAAGCGGCGACGATCCCACTGAAGCTAGCTGCTACGCCAACCTTCAGTGGGATCGTCGCCACTTCTAGCTGCTTCAGTGGGATCGTCGCCGCTAGCTAGCGGCTACGCTAACCTTCAGTGGGATCGTCCCTGCTTCAGTGGGATCGTCGCCGCTAGCTAGCTGCTACGCCAACCTTCAGTGGGATCGTCGCCGCTTCCTGTGCTGTACAGGTGGTAACGCAGCTGGATTACTACTCGGCCAGCTCTGTACTCGGCCAAAATAACTGACTGTGACTTAACTAAACTATTTTACCTTGCAGCTGCAATCAATGAAATTATTAATAAAACTATAATTTATTTAATATTTTTGCCTCATTTACTCATTCACTCCACCCAAGCGGTACTGCCTGGTCATGGGCATTTCCATAGATACAGACGGCAAGTCCGGGCACGCCCATAAAATCAGCACCTCGTGTCCCCCATGTGGGGGAAAACAAACCCTAAATTAGTGAAGGAGTCAATGGCATGCTAAGCTACAAGTTACACTGAGCACAAACTACAAGGAGCCAGACACATTTTTGAGGGCAATGCCTGAAGGTAGTAATGATGGTCCGATGGTCCGATGTGAATTCTGAACTTCACACCCCTCCAAACGCGATACTGATGACAATCTAGATGATGTTTGTTAGCTTCATTAGCTTGCTAACTAGCCAACTTCATTGATCACCACAGTAAATGTAGCTAACTTTAGCTTGCTTAACTGAGCTAATCAGACTTGTGATTGAAAGTTGCTTTACTTTTGACAGGAGCAGAGACGGCTCATGACATTTCTGTTAGTGTAACTGCAATAAACAAATGATGGAAAAATTATTTTAGTCTAAACACAAGTAGGCAAACAGGTCATGATTAGACAAAACATCTAATATGGACTTTGTTCAATTTTACTTAGCAATCTTTTATTGTTAAGCAACTTTCTCTACCTTGTCCATTCACCATAATGTTAAATTGGCCTCTGTTATCCCCCACGCTGACTCCACCCTAGCATTTTGGGGGCGTTAACCGTACTTGCCGTCTGTATCTATACTGGTGACACACATAAGATGGCCGCCGGAACTGACCTCAGATGAGGAAAGTTTCATTCAATATATTCGGTACTTCATTCAATATATTCGGGGTTTTATGCAATATATTCGGGACTTCATTCAATATATTCGGAGTTTCATTCAATATATTCGGGACTTCATTCAATATATTCGGAGTTTCATTCAATATATTCGGGACTTCATTCAATATATTCAAGGTTTTCTTTCATTCAATATATTCGGAGTTTCATTCAATATATTCAAGGTTTTTTTTCCTGAACGGCTTGCCATAGAGCACATATGATGTAGGCTAAAAGATCTTTTGAATTTGGTAACCCAGTGACCATTCACTTAATAGCACCATCTACAGGCCAATCGTTGTACTGTCATTAAATGTACATATAAATTCATTTATTTTATAGCCCCCCATGGATGAAATTCCACAAAACTTGACATATTCCCACAAGATGTCAGGTTCATCATACACATTAAATTTGGTGCAGTTTAGAACATCTGATGTAAAGATAGGGGCAATTAAAGCAGTATAATATTGCATTTTAATTTTTTACCATGGGGGTGCAAATCACAAATGACTGGTTATTAGCTAAGTTGATGTGGGCTCTTGAGACCAACATTCCATAAAAATTTCATCATCCTCAATGTCACGGATCAGGTAGTTTTTTAGGAAAAACTGCATTTTTGGGGTTTCACGGGGGGCCACGCAAAGATGGAGTGGCCCCCGGGGACCAAACGAAATTTTTCCGTAAAAGTCTACAGGGGCTACATGCCCACCAAGTTTCATGTGCCCCGGTGTTACGGTGTCCCGGGAATCGTTGACCAAAAATTCAGGAAGTAGATGACGGGAGAAAAAAAAAAAAAAAAAAAAAAAAAAAAAAAAAACTTTGACAATCATTATATGACCGCTACGCTTGCTACGCAGCGGCGGTCATAATAAGCGTGCAAAGGAGCATGGGAACTCCCAGGCTACTTCCTCAGCATGCTTTTTTTTTTTTTTTTTTTTTGCTATAATTTTATGCACATTTTGTAAAATTATTGAAAATACATCTATACTTACCAATGAAGATTATTCAAATTTTATTTTGACAATTTACTGGCCAAGTCAGTGAAAATTGCACTTTTAACAGGAGGAATTGCAGTGATGTAAGCACATGTGCTAAAAAGAGGATTTAAAATGGACGCCAGAGGGTCATGTGACCAATTGTTTTCATTTTTTTTCATTGGTTAGTGTGGGGGTTACGGTCTCACTTTCTTTATAGAAGATCAAACAAGGCTTGACAAGGGTTAACTTGTTCATACTCAATGCTGTCTTTTTCACTGGTATGCTGTCTCTGTGTTGCTGACATGAGTGTTATATTAGCACTAGAGCTGCTAGCTGAAGCTGGACTTGACATAACAAACAATTTGGTGCATTTCTCACCATCAGTCAACTCTTAGATTCTTTTTTTTATTTCTGCTTCTCCTTTGGGTCACTTGGTTCCTCGATGAATTTCTCTCATTTCTAACTCAGCCTCACTCACCCAACAGCAGCCAGAGTGTCTGGTTCCAACCTCCAACAACAATCTTCTCTTCTCAATCCTGTCTTGATATTCCTATGAGGCATAGCTTCAATTACATTTTTGCGATAATCACCAAATAAAAGCTGGTAGAATACTTACAAATATGGGCTTTTACATGCCCGCATCTGTTACAGTTACCTACCGTTTTACCATTTCAGCCTGGGTCTGGTCATTCTCATAGCTATCTACTAGCCTGGAAGTCAGTGCGCATGCTCCTTTGCACACTCCATTAGCGTGCCGATTAGCTACGAACAGGCTTACCGATGGAGTGGAAGAGCACTGCGATAGTCTGAAAGGACACTGTAACTCACCTCCATATTTCCCACCATTGACGAGGCTTGAAACTTACTCCAATCTTCATTTGGCATATTCCTGTGGGTGCTTACATTTAAAACGAGGCATAGAGAACTTTGATAGTGCACATTTAGGGTAGATATAAGGTTGGATGTACAGGCTGTGGATTAGCAGGTTTACAGACTTCTGCCGCCATCTTTCATCTCAATTTATGACTGAGTAGTGAAATATGTCAATCTCACGTGAATTGCGATGAAAGATGGTGGCGTATCCACTCCATTCATATGCCCCTCAGCCTGGTTTTGGTGCTCGGGTGAATAAAGCGAATGTACCATAAATACTGCTTGTTAATTAATGGTCTCTGTCTTGTATTTATTGAATGGTAAGTCAATAAGTCACATTAAAGTCAAGTGCTGCATCAATTTCTAATCACCTTAAGTGCAAGGGAAATTAAACCACCAGTAATCACAAGTCATCAGCCTTCAGTTGTAAGATGGAATGGCATAGCCTGTTCTCATGACTGGTGATAATCCTGCCCTGATAACCAGGCCAGAGAATTACCTTTACTTAGCATTCACTCAATATGTACTGAGTGTTGATGTAGGATTAAAAATAGATTCAGTTAATCAGTTTACAGTATTTCACTATGTTTCCATTGACACATTAACACGTAGTCACACAAACATACACATTAATGATGTCATATGGATATTTGCTCATAACATGACTGAGTGAGTACTGACATAATGACCTTTAAATTCTTAAAATGGTATTAATATTTAGCGTCAGCTTTCCACCAGTTGTGGAAAAATGTCTTCATGCAATGTATACATTTTACTCAGAAGATCATGATGAACTACTGCATGCTATTTGACAGCCAGGCAGGCTTACAATGAAGAAATGAGATATAATCACACAGAAAATGGATATTATTATTTGCCCTCACACCATCCCCTGTGTGTCTGTGATCTATTTGCACTGATTAAAATGCACATGGGATTCCAGCACTAATACCCTTGGCTATAATAAATACCATGGCTCTTCTGAGATGCCAATACAGGTCGGATAAGGATTGACTGCTCTCTCTCTCTCTCTCTTTCTCTCTCTCTCTCTCAATTCCTCCCTCCTCCACTCTCTCCCTACCTTACTCTCTCTCCTTTTCTCAATGTGTGTGTGTGTGTGTGAGAGAGAGACAGAGAGAGAGAGCATGTGTATTTGTATGCACATGTGTCAGTCTGTCATGAGGGTGTTAGGGTGATGAATAATTCAGAAATGACATTACCCATTGCCCTCAGACTTGCCTGCTTTGTCACACGCCACATGTGGTCTTGGTCACACACTATCACCATCTCCCTCCACCTTCCCTGTCAGGCAAACGTCTTCCTGGAGGTCAAAGGCATGATCTGCCCTTGATTTAAAAAGCTTAGCGAAAAAATAATGGCCTTGGTACTGTACCTCAGCTCTGTTCACACCAAGCATCTAATTTGGTCACAGGTGACATGTCAGGTGAGAGATAATCCTTTAACAAGACTTTAGTATCACATAGTGTTCCCAGCCATTTTTTTATATAGCTTGGATGCACATTTAAATAGAGGCCCAATTTCCAGTTTTAAAAAGACCACGTAAAAGTTGTTACATCTCCTATGTTCAACGCATTTGAAGATTAGGCTACTGTTCGTTAATTAAATTCTGTCTCTGTAATCTCCACACTCTATACACAAAACATTTCAATAGTTTTCAACATTTCTGAGAAGTAACATCCTTATCAGTGGATTACAGCAGAGTTATGAACAGCAGATAAAACCAGACTATGCCTGTGTTAATTAGAAAAATGGATTATTGAAGCCGTTTTATGATTACAGCAATTCTCTCTGTAAATGAATTGGCTCTATTAACTTTCTTTTATGAAAGAAGCGGCGGACAAAAAGCACATCTCTCATTCTCCTCGCCATTTATTTCAAGCATGTTTGTGTGTTATGTGTATTGAGTAATGTGAAGACATAACAGCAACACGTCGCTGTTGCTTTTTTTATGTAAGAGCTTTAAACTCTTTATTGTGGACTCTCCAACAAAGCCCCTTACAATTCAGCTGTTTCTTTTTTATTTAGAGAAGGGGTGAGTCACAGTCTGTGTTTAGCGCACCTCCAGCCTCCCCTGGGGCGGCTCTCGCCTCATCACCCGCCAAACTCCCTTTCAGGTCGGAAATGGAAAATCCAAAAAAAGTTTGAGTGGTTATATCAATGGACACCCGAAGAGCACCGTCTCACGGAAAACCATTCAGTTGTCTGTGGTTGGCCAGGCTGGAATTGACTAAGCAAACATGGCTCCCGTTGAGTTGACCTTTTAGAGCCAAAAAATGTGACTTCTTAATTTATTAACATAGCACTATACTGTAGATAAACACACATTGACTACAGAATGTACGAGTTGAGGACTATGTAATGTAATGTCTGCACACTCCTTGGATACATCCCATCAACACTAGCCTATTTATGCCTTATCTGTCTTGTAACATATACACACACAAAATGTTGATAAAGTCAAATGTAGGCTATAATGTACAGTATAATTTTATATTGTGCAATTTGCTGTTTGCTGGGTTCAGACCATACTCATACTTTATTCAGGTTGAATGGATTGCGGTGCAAGGCTAGTACGGCTAACTCTAACAATAATGGCATACCTGTAAGAGTTTTGTTTTCTCTGCCAACCAAACATTGTGCTGGGAGCCCACTGCCACACATCTATGCACAAGTCAAACACGTGCCATGTCACACTAATGATGCTTAGCAGAGCTTCCTTTTATTTGCGTTCAGTGTGCACATGGATCATGTTGTACAGTATATCACCTGGCTCACACGAATAAGAAGAAAAGTAAATGCATTGATGGTTATCACACAGTGATTTTAGAAGCAACCTCCGTTTATTACTTCCCAATTTCTAAGTATCACTTGCTCACTGGTTATTGACTTGTATGGCAGAGGGGTGGCCACACTTCTCTTCGAGAGAAACACAACAAAAAATCGAAGTAGCCAAATGCCAGTACAAAGAGCTTCTACACTTTTTTACACTTTTACAACCACGTAAGTGAAAGAGCAGCAGTGTTTCTTTCTCTCTATTCTATGTCTTTTCTTGGTCAAATGTATAGCAGAGGTTGGTTAGCACCGCACTGCACACAGGTCTCGAACCCGCCACCTCGTCAACTACAACAAACCCACGGCATGGGAGTTGAATGTTCTAACCACTCAGCTGAAAAGCCCAGGATTCCAACTCAGCCATTCGGCTAGTACAGCTACACGTACTGCTAGCTGGGCTAGTTGGCATCCGTTATAAATGGCCTAGAAATCTAGACATAATCTAGTGGTAGAAATTTGATTTGCTCAGCGAATACATCTAGCCTTCAGCTATATACCATATTGTTTGTTGTTCAAAATCACTGTGACAGTGCTGAAGCCATCATGTGAAATGTACTGTACATGCAGTTTGATATTAGATTTGTGTATCAACTGGCCATATTACGTCTTATTTTTAGACATCATGGCAAGCCACTTGGAAGAGAGCAACGAGCCACAATTGGCCTCCTCCAGTCTAAGGCAAGACAATGTACATTTCCGACTCTCTCTCTCTCTCGCTCTCTCTCTCTCACACACACTCACACTCATTCGCTTATGGACGTGGTGGGACAGATAAGGAAGGGAAGATAAGGGTAGATAAGGACTAATCATAAGAGGAAACAGATGTCACTACTAACCTATGTCTGTTTCTGAAACTCTGATTGATTCTCTGCACTTTGCTTTTCCATGGTAGGTCTGGATCCTCAGAACCCTCCATCCCCCTTCCCTCTCTCTCTCCCTCCCATATTTTGCAATATGTTAAAAACATAAAAACAAATCACCGCCACAGGAAGGAAGGCAGTGTTCAGCTCCCATAATTGTTCCCGGGATTTAATTTTAGACAGAGCAGAGGCTGGCCGTCAGTAATTATGACAATCATTTCTTTGTGTCCTGATTTGAATAATGACACCAGGGGGTGGGAGGGTACAGCAGGGCCTCATCTGCAGGGCACAGAACGACACCAGGGAAGTGGAACAGTGCACACAAGTTTATTGTACGGCACAGGAGTCCACACACACACACACACACACACACACACAAGGGGTATGTGGTGGTCTCCATACATCTTAGTGAAAGAAAACAGATACGCCAGATGGGTTATGTGCTGCATGTCTGTATGAGCTGTAAGTGTATGCATGTAGCGTAATAGTATGTTTGTATGTATGCATGTAATGTATGTATTCATGTTTGCAGGCCTATGCAATATGAGCATCTGTCCACTCACCAATTCATGTTCCCATGCAATGATCTATTGATCCATGCATAAAGTCATGCCTCTGGATTTCAGGATTACCATATTAACAATTCACCTTCAGAGGTCTCAAGGAATGTCATGCCAATGAGAACAGCTCCAGAATAAGAATTTCATTGCAAAAAAATAAATAGATAAATAGATAAATAGAAGCAGCAGATGACACTAGTCAACTACCACTGCTAAAGTTCCTCCTTTTCTGATTTGGATGGTGTTTGGTATGTATTGCTTTGCACTTTTGGGATGCCTCATCACATATGAGTAAGGGTGTCAAATATATCAAGTATTTCCTTTTATGAAAAAACTATAATAGCTGTGACTTTGGATGAGGAAAGATGGTAAATATGACGGAATGACAGATCATTCAAGTATGACGATGATTCATAATTTGGTGAATTTAAACACTATTCCATCAAAAAAAAAAATAAAAAGCATTTGTCCCCACATGAGAACAAAAATTATTTGTGCCTGCAATCTCAAAACCACATGATGTGGGGAAATATCAGAGCGGACATTGGAACCAAGGATAGTACAGTCTATAAGCAGTTTTTAGCCCCAAGGACCCTTCTGTTGAACCCACGTCATCATATTTAGATACCACTATTCACTTGAGTGTGACAAAGCTTTTCATTCAGGTACATTCAGCAGCCAAAATAAAAGTGTCAATCTGCGAACTGCTGTGTGGTCTTTTCTTGTGCACCTGTAACCATGCCTACCGCAGCTGTGAGTGCTGTAAAAGCCTCTTTGTGCTTTCAATAACCCTATGACAAACAGCCCTGAAGACAGACAAATGCTGAACTGTATAACCTCCAAAAAGAGTCTATATATATAGATTCTGACTGTATTACAATATGTGATGGACAATGCATCAGCATAATCTGAAAAATGACCCCCCCCCAACACCCCCTGCTATGACCACTCAATAGTCTTTAATGCACCCTCTGATTTGCATTGAACCCTTTGATATTACAATCAGTGAGGTCAGGACTATGTTGTGATGTGCTTAATGGAGCATTCTTATTCAGATCAGTCTCCCTCTGTACTGTGTTATAACCTTGAGGCTTCTCACTCTGTGGTGTTGGTTAGGGATGGATGACAACCCACTGGTACAACTGTAGAGATTTGCCTTTTGGTTTGGTCACCACTTATTGGTGGCGCCTTCACCCTGCAACAGGGTGACAAAGACTTACGGCTGGGGATTCAATAATGCATGAGGGTGGAGAATAAAAGTGACAATCAAGGGCCTTTATTCCAAAAGCATGACTAAATAATTTAGAGAAGGCTCTGATTAAACCCACATGTCCAGCAAGTGAGAGAGAGAGAGAGAGAGAGAGAGAGAGAGAGAGAGAGAGAGAGAGAGAGAGAGTGAAGGAGATATGAGAACAGGAAGGAGAGGCAAAGAAAAAAGAGATAGAGAGAAAAGAGTGAGAGGTGTTACACTCTACCCTCTCCACACACACACACACACACACACACACCTCACCTTTGGCTCATGTCTTACAAAAGGGAAAGGATGAATGACGTCTGTATTGGTTATGTAAGACAGCACCTGAATGTTGGGAACATGGCGGTGATGGATCCATGGCCTTGTCCTACCATTAGCTAAGGTATTGAACAGTGAATGGAGAGAGAGAGAGAGAGAGAGAGAGGGGTTGTTGGGTTCGGCTCCGCATGCTTTTACGAGGCTCTAGTAAAGGAAGGTTAAGCCATACTGGGGAGGGATGGCAAAAAGGAGAACAGTGTGAATTGGTGAACAAGAGAATGGAAAAGAGGGAGGGAAGAAGGGAGGAAGGAAAGGAGGAGGCTTGTGCGGACAAGAGAGGGTGAAAAAGACATACAAAAAAAAAAGATATGACAGGGTAAATTAGAGTGAGAGCCAGACAGTCAGTCAGAGTGAGTTTAAGTGAATATGAGAGAAGGAAGAGTGAGAGTGAAAGACATACAGTGTGATTTGAAGGAGATATAAATTTTCTTTAATGATTTGGAGAATGAAAGACCTTGAGCAGCAGTTTCAGCATGCTGCTCATCTGATTCATCAGAAAGCCTCTCTCTCTCCCTCTATGCATCTCTTCATCTTCTTCTCTTTCTCTCTCTCTCTCTCACTCACTCTCTCTCTCTTGCTTGTCCTCAGTCCTCTGTTGGTGCTGGTGGTTGAGATGCGTGTGGTGTGCCGATGATTCACTGTGTCGTCAGGCCAGTGGAATCTTAATGCTGCCCCAAGAGCCACCTCAGGACGCCAGGTGCAGACCAGACAGCACAGGGGCCACAGACTGGCTCCTTTTTCACTATACTGCCAGTTATTAAACACACACCAACCAGGCAATTTCCTCATTCACACACACACACACACACACACACACACACACACACACACACACACACACACAGAGAGAGAGACACACACAGAGAGAGAGACACACACACACACACACCCAAAGCAGTTATAGAAAGACACTCACACACATTCAAGTCAATGTCCATGCACTCCCATAGACCAAGATACATAACAATACATAAGCATAAAGCTAGACAGATATGCATAGGTATGCCTGAGCTCAAACACACACACACACACACACACATTCACTTTGGTGTGGTTAGTCACCTGAATGGGGTGTTTAAAGGACGTGAAATGTGTTAATACTCTCTCTCTGGCTTCCTGCTGAAAGTAATGAATTCCAAACATACAGAGGCCATCTGTAGGAAGCAAAACTACTGTTTATACGCTGCTAATCATATATTCCATGAGGCAGCCTTTTCCAAATTAAAAATCAGGATATCCCATTTTTCCCAATTACGTTGATCAGCATGGAGCCATTCTTGCCAAATCTTAAATAATTATGGAAGTAATTACCGATGTTTATATTCTCGTTTTACTGACGAAAATAGAGTTTACGACCACCTCAAGCTCATTAGTATCACAGCCTTTCAAATTCAGGTCAGGAAAGAAAGGAGTAATTGGAAGCCCTTGAGACTTAAAGTTTTGCAGTAGACACATGCAGACGTACTTAACGAGGCATCATAAAATAAAGTTGCTGATGGCTTTTGTTCCATTGGAGAAAGTCATATTTGTGTGTGTATATGTGTGTGTGTGTGTGTGTGTGTGTGTGTATGTGTGTGTGTGCAGGGTGGTAATGTGATGAAATAGAGATATTGTTGAATATGAATGAAAGTGGACGTGACTGCCGGGAAACAAAGCCTCTCTTGACAATGAAACCACTGGCAGTCTCCAAAAGCACAGACTTATTTTAACAAGAGGTCTCGATGCTGGTAACACATTATTACCCGTGAACAGCTAAAATGCTAGATTGCCATATTTCAAGCTTCACAGGCTACAAGCATATTGTCAAAAACCATCTGCTAGCAATGAAAAAATCATTCAACAGTTCTCCGTTGCTGTTCTGCCAAGAAAGGAGAGTCTGTTCAGGAGCAGAAGTGGAACTACAAAGCACATTGCACAGAAGTGGATTACTGTATTTGGATCGAGACTGAGCTGTTGAGGTGCGCAGACAGCTGTCCTAATGGACATGTTCAGAGACGTGAGGAGTGGTGGGCAGCCCTTATGCGAAGTCCCAACAGCTTTCCTAGATTGGGCGTCCGTCGGTCCGTCCGCCCGCCCCACCCTCACCCCAACAACTTCTCCATCCATCACTCGTGTCCAAAAATATCAGCGGTGGCCATGACACTGTTTTGTTTTTGTTTTTTTAGTACCCACATATTTGTTATGTAATGTTTGTCTTCACTGTTGTGTGAATGTGGTTGCGTCAGACTTATATATTTAATTAAATAACCGATTTTAAAAATATTATTTTACGAATATTTCATACATTTTGGATCAAATTGAAGCCAAAAGGACAGACTACACTGAATAATGAAAGCAAGGCTCACTAGGTTGTTTTTTTAATACATAGCTGAAATGCATTCAAAGCACGACCACAATCCAATTTAATCCAGTCAAAACAATGATTGCTTATCCACATTCCACTGTAACGTAGGCTAACTGAACTCAGGATTCAGGGAAGGAAAATGTCCTGCTTCTCTAAACAAACCTAACTCTCTGAGATAATCCGATTTCCTTCACAAATACATTTTCCAAGACTTCTGTAACCCAAAGATAAATTGAATTTGGGAAGGAAAATTTCACAACTTACTCATATATTTTTGTTTCATACACTTTTTCCTGTTTGAGTGAATAAGTCCTCTCAGCACCATCCATTGTCAGACTATGAGGCTGTGATGTGACTCCATGGGCCTCTCATCTCCCTAAGCTATTCTCACATCTCTCTTGAAGCACCTTTGTCTTTCTGCTCACACCTCCAAAATGGGTGAATATAACCCGTCAGTCAAAGTAAAAACCTGTAAAATGGAGGCCAATGGTAAGCTATAGGGGATTGAATCATATCTACGATGCCATCTCTGTAGCAGTTTTCATTGAGTCTGAAGTTGCCCTTTAAAGGGAAAATTACATTTGCTCATCTGAAAGTAGTCAGATAATGGAGAGAATGGTTTAAGTGACAACTAGAGAGTTAATATACACAAAGTTGTGTATATTTCATAGATTCCATTATTTAAAGGTATTATCTGGAGTGATTCATCACAGCCCTGTTTTTTATAGTGCTAAGCGCTATTGATAGCCACCGTCATCCGATCATCCAACGTAGAGTTTGCAAAACGGCAGCTAACATTAACAGAATGAGGCATGTCAAAATGAAACCTAAGCAATTTGGTTTCGTTTTGACATGCCCCATTCTGTTACCGTTAGCTGAAATTCAGTCATTGTATCAGTAGTGCTTGGCACTATAAAACAGCAGGGCTACTTGTTGATTCACTCCGGATCATTTAACTGATATTTTTTGTATGTATGTCAAATGTGACAATATTAAATATATTCTTTATATCTGACCATACATGTTCCATACCAGGGCACGAATGACTAACAAATGAGGAACATCAGACATTTACTGCCCTCTAGTGGCCACACACATTATCAAGGAGGGGGGGAAATACCCTAGAGTTTCTCCTCTCTCCTCTCTTTCCCCCCTTCTCAACACACACACACACACACTCACACACCAAACTACAGAAGATTTCAAAGCTAACACAGACATAATAGGACCAGCATTTTTTTTTCTCGCAAAAAGAGGCAGAAAAAAAGAGGTTTCATTCAGCTTGAGATTAAAAAAGAAATACATTGTCTCCACACACAAAAGGCACGACAAAGGGCCTGCGACATTCAATCCACCTAGCCTCTGACAACGGGGCAGATATGCAGGCACGATGGAACAGAAGCTCCTTTGTTTGGCCAGTATTAATGAGAGCTTAAGTTTCCACACAACCAGTCCATTACTGCACTCGTCAAGAGGATCAGACTGGCAGCCGTCTGGGTTTATTGACCATGCAAGGTGGACAGGAGAGGCAAGGTGGGGGCGGAGAGTACAATGGCGTGCTTGCCCACCTATACTTCCTTCAGGAGCTGCAGGTACAAAGACACTTTTACCGAAGGGACAGAAGTTACATTCTGCTTACCGTGCCTTTTGAGCGACTGGATGGTATTAATGATACCGGCCTTGATACCAACAAAGAAACAGAAAAGGGGGTAAAAAATGACCTCTTTGTAGAGATTGTGAGTAGCCTATAAAGATGTAGTTTGTTTTCAGGGACACTGATGCAAAGCCTGAAAAGCAATGCAAACTCTCTGTAGTCATTTATTTCTCGCAGAGATGATCCTATTTTCTGTGTTATAATGTGGTATCACCAGACGGGGGCAGCAGATATATGAGGTGCATGCCCAACAATGGCAACAAAGAGAAAGGCACTGAAAAAAAAAAAAAAAATCTGTCCTTGAAGGAAAGCTACAAAAAAATGAACTAGTATAGTTTTGCTGAATACCATATCTGTCATGGATCTATACTTCCTTTAATCTTCTTTTGTTCAAAATATAGTAACATTCCCATATTGTATCATGCAAGAGTCATCATCAAAAGCAATATGAACATTTCTGTAACCCTTATCTGCCTTAATTCATAGAGGAAAAGAGGATTAAAAACCAAGGAGGAGTTTGAACTAAAAACACTGTTACTGATCCAGAATTCAGATATGCTCAAATTATCATCTGGATTCCAGATTCATGAATGGGCTTGTCAAGGACCAACTGTCTGACGAGCTCAGGTCCAACAAATGAAAGGTGATGATATGTGAATGGACATCACACGCTCTGACGCACACACCCACACATGTAAATACACAAACATCCCATTGAATACATTATGTTTGACAAATATACACAAAAAGAGAGTATGACAGAAAGACAGACAAAGAGAGAGAGAGAGAGAGAGAGAGAGCCTGGAAAATAAAAAAGTATGAAAGAGGGCCATGGGGCAATGGACTGATGCCATGTTCTGGAGGCCCAGGGGTTGCCATCATGTTCCGTAACATCTCCACCTCACTTACAGTAAAGCATCATTCCTATTACTGGTACTGGTGTCCAGAATAAATGTTTCACTGAATATTTTCCACATGGCCCCTGAGTGCAAACCAGGCCTGTTTTAACCACATACACGTAATTACAGCCTCAAAGGAATATAATTATTTGACGTTCTCTATGATTCTGTTATTAAGGGTCATTGAAGAGAATGTGTTTTATTGCCAAGGTTTGTATTACCCAATTTCTGTCTCATGCCACAGCCACTTGCTTTGAATGAAGTCCATTATAGAAATACAGTCATTAGAAGCCACAAGTTACTGACAGCACTTGAGTCTGACATCTAAAGAAAGCTATAATTACCGCAAACCACTGTTATTATAGTGCAAGCCGAGGAAAAGGTGATCAAAGGCGCTACCTGTTTCTGTTTCGATTCTTTGTTGAGTAAACTTTCTCAATGTCCTCAGGTTTATTCAATATAGATAGCTCAATCTTGTCTTTGACTCATTAGTGAACTCCTTGTCTACCACCAAGAGATTTATTTTGTGGTTCAATTTCCACCCGTCTTTCTTTGTCTCTGCTTGCCGCAGATGAGGTCAAGACAGGCCCTCTTGTTGTTTAGCAACTCTGGCAATTTGTCACTCAGTGGGCTCCAAAGGGAGAGAGTTTTTGGAATGTGAACACAGGTAATGTGATAACTTGCCTGTAATTCACACAAGTATACACAATCGTGGTCTCTGAGAGGGCATTCGGCTTGTTATTACAGGGGAGTTTTCTGTAGCAAACCTATGCTTCTCTAGGCCTGGCTTCACTCTGTAAGTGTGCACTCCAGCACCAAAGTTACTATAATTGACACACATTAAAAAAAAGAGTTAGGTTCACAGAGGACACGCTGGAATGGCTGTCCAATGACTTCTGTTCGTACGGGAAAAAGGCACAAGCAAACCACAAATCATTGTTGCATTGTTTTTCCAAACTGATGGCCGGTATATGCAAGATGTCATAAACAATTTGTCTAAAAATTTTACCTCATTCACAGGCCTATTACAAAGGAATGGTACAAAAGGAAATAGGATTACAACATCAATGGCTTTCATTTTGGCATAAATGTTGGACACCCTTAGGCAGCCAAATCAGTTGCAAAGAATCTGAAGAAAGCCCTGTCCTCCAACGACCTGGGAATGAAACTGTGTTTTATCGCATACAGTACACCTAGGCTGGATCAAACATGAAGCAATTCTGAGTCTATAACAATGTCCAGTATTTCCCTCGTGTTACTCACTTGTCTGACATTGTTCTTCGCCACATGTTCTAATCCAGATATACTGTCAGGGATTCTTCTGCAGCTGGCTTAAGATAAATTATGGACATGCCACATCAACAGCTGGAACTTCTTGTCCTTTCAAATTTGTACATGAACATTGAACAACTTTTTTTTCTGTATCTTAGCTATAAAAGAATTTTGGCTCTGCTTTTGAAGCAATGGCAACTTTTAAAGGCATCTTTTTTTAAAACTTGTCCAAGCAAAACAATAGCGACATTTCTACATTTCAGTCTGCAATAACTCAGTCATGTTTTTCTTCATCCAAATTCCCTGCACAGTGGCTCTCACACAGCTTGGCCTCAATCCGAGTCAGCGCAGGGCTCATTAGGGGACACAGGACCAGTGGAACTGTCTTCCTAAGTGGCTGGGGCCTGTTTGATGTCATCCCGGATTTCAAAGCGAGACACTCGATCTGCACTGGAGCTCCCTGCTAGAGAGAGGGGAGGGGGAGAAAGGGGGGGGGCAGCGGGGGACAGCAAGGTGTCTCAGTCAGTCCCATAGACTGAGAGGGGAGGGAATGTTATGGTGGGCAGAGAAAGGGGGTGGAGGAAGGATGGGGGTGGGTGGGGGACTTCTGGCACAAATACCTGCCTGGCCTCTCCTTTGCTTGGGTTAACATGCTATGTAATACCTGTATTGTGTTTCAGGAACCAGGTAGAGTCGGAGAGGTGTGGTAAAAGCAGGGGGCCATTGAGGTTACTGGGATGAGGCGTTTAAAAGGGAAAAGTGGGCTTTCTTTAGTATAAGCCGAGGTTATCTACTGGCCATCTTCGGGGATTGGCTGCCTTTGATCTTCCTGATCCTCTTGATGTCAAGTCTGATTCTGATACTTGAAATTAATTGTTTCATCACTCTGATCACAAGACTACATGTGAGGGAGGCAGGAGAAGTTTCTAAAGTCTAGAAGTCTAAAGCATAGTGTTACTAATCCACTTGTCAACTTCTTCAACTTCATGTTCACCAGAGTTTGAGAGGACACAACATCATCTCTGCAGAATATAAAGAGTAACTTCAAGAGACTAAACAGAGTTAATGATACACAGTGAGGTCAGCTTGATAAATAAAATTCATGAGTTAAGGTTCGCAGGAACTGTTTGTTTGGTCCTCATCCTGTATGCTGTATCCTTTAAATACAAACCATTTGGCAGACTGTTGTAGCAAGGGGGAATTAAAAAACCAGTAGCAAACACTTCACCTTATTTCAACATGGCTACACAAACACACACAACACTTTTTGGTGAGTGTAAATTGTACAGATTTCAGATGCCAAAAAGGCAAGCAGAAAAACAAGAGTCATTGTTTAAGTAGTTCCAGGGAATTTCTCTTTGGCGGTTTTATTTACCCCCAGTAAGTGTGTTGATCCAGTAAATCCGCTGTTAGTAAGCAAAGCAGACCTGTAATGTAAGCAAAGGTTGTCCACTCACTGTTACCAGATTCTATTAAATGGGCCATAAGACACGCTTCCATGTAAATATGATCATGCTTTTGTTCAGGGATTTATATTAACACCTAAGATTTGATGGGATGTTTTGCTCATATATACATAGTTGAAATTGATTCAGTAGTATCCTCTAGTAGCCTATAAAACATGGCAGAAACCTATACACCCAGAAAGGTCCAGGCATGGTAGAGTTGTCCCTCTGCTGATTTCATGAAGTATAAGTGGTCAAGGTGTAAAATAAAATAAAAATATGGCTGTTTAAGAACGGGGATGATTTGATATTTTTTATTTCAGAAGGGGGATGCCATCCCCCCACATCCCTCTTCAACTTGAGTACTGATTACACACCATAGTTTCACTATTTCAAAAAATCATGCACATCCATCTTTGTCCTTTCCTAAGCCCACTCTGATGATTCAGTCTCAACTCTCATACCCATAAGAGGCAATACCAACAATTCCTTTGAGATTCCCCCGTCAAAGACAACTCCCAAACAAGCGACAGCTGTTTTAAACCAACAACCATTGGTTCAAGGTCATAAATTCTATGATTCCTGAGCGGTTGTGAAACAGCAGCATTTGGCTGATCCTGTAGCCTGTCATTCGTCTCGTCTCTACGCCAAAAAAGCGAGTGGAAAAAGTGCGTGGATGGCAAGTGTTTTTCGTGTTGAGTGTCGAAGGAGCACACAACGGATATTTGATGGCTGCCAGGAAGGTATAGGATTTGGCACTCGGCGCCACAGTAAGTTCCATCCATGCAGTTACACTTCCATACAGTGCTGTTGTGTCTGGAAATGCATTCCAGTCCCTGCTGAAAAAATGTTCGTGCCATTCTGTCTGTCTGCGCTGTCTACTAACAAGCGTTATGGACAGTGATTCAGACAGGCAGGAAGGCAGGCAAGCATGGTGACATAAAGTATTTCACAAAGGATAAAGCATATCCATGAACTGAGCAGAGAGGGGAAGGAGGTGAGAGAACATCAACCGCCAGCACTGAGTGACAGCTGAAGAATGATCAGGGAACTTCCACCGCTGCATATATGCAAAGCATCACGCCTACCTGTCATGCTCTTGCTGAGAAAACCATGTGCTATCAACACACTAGGCCTTAAAAATACCATAACATAACATAACATAACAGATGACTACATGCAACTGAAAAGTCACATACTCTGTCTATATGCATTAACATTTGACTGACTTATTGCTTGATTGGCCAGGCCACCTCCTGACTGTCATGCACACATATAGACAGTAGACACAATACTGAGACTGTGTTTGCAAAAACTGACTTGGATTTGATTTGATTGATTTGACATTTTCTTGTGCAAGACTTATTATGAATGATTATGAAAAAAACAAGGTATTGTTTTTATACTCTATGTAGTAAATGAAAAGCAGCAACAACAACAACAGCAACAAACAAAAACTAATAATTTCTTAATCAAATTCTGCTGTCCACAAGCAAATGACATAGTCAAACCAAGAGCAAATGAAGCCTGTCTTTCAAAAGTTGCATGAGATACTGTGCGGTGGTGTATTAGGAAAACGTTGCATGCTATTTTAAGGAGGTCAAGGACTGTTTACTGTAAGTGGCTAGTGTTTGATAAAGTCCTGGTGAGTTTGTTGTGGATTTAATATCTTGGATACTAATGGTTCATTGTTTTTGTTCATGTAAACTTCAAGCTGTTTTCTGCATTTATTTATGGATGTCAAGACAAACTGTAAAACTGAGCCCAGTTTACCCAATCTACAACATTCAGTCCCTGCCCTGCCTCTAAATCCATCCAATCCAAAAGAGGAAAGTTTAAGCATTTGCTTGACAATTCAATTTTGTGGAATACACATTGTCACGCAACACTAGGCTATGTTAGGGATAATGGTTGCCAAGGAGTCCCGATATAGGGAAATAATGGTGGAAAAGATGGAAGTGAGAAAGCGCAAAGCATACTCTTATCATGGGCGTCCTGAAAAGATTGATCTAGCCCTGTGATTTTTGAAAAAAATAATATTTAATTAAAAAAAAACAATAATATTTATTTGGTAATGTATTTGCTTTGCTTTATTGTTAACTGATAGACTGCTAAACCAGGATGTAAAATGTTTGTTTACAAGTAGATTCAATACACAAAACTATTGAATTTCCAAGACTGTGTGTGCTTAAGATCTGATTCTGAATTGGGAACCATTTTTGGGTTAATGAGATCATAAAATGCCCACTATCTAAAGTACTTTGAAACTTTCTCTACTCCATTGTATTTATCATGTGTAAAGGAGTTTATGTCTTTTGTCTTGTTTGTGGCTGGGAGAGTGGGTAGTGGTGGTGCTTGTTTATAATATTTTTTGTCTTTGTTTTGTTAAGTGGTAGTAATTTTATCTGATGCTATGTATGGCGCAGAACAAATTTCCGTAAGCACAAATAAATAAATTTCTATCTAACTTGATCCAGAGATTGAGCAGTCTTATATGGGCCTAAGCTCATTTAAGATAGACCCAGACGACGTGGAAAACTATCTGTGGTTACCCAAGTGAAAGTTTGTCATTCTTTTGGAAACCATGGAGTCTTGCATCTTCCAGGCAACAGGGGAGACAAATCACCCTACAGTACTTGTTTTAGCGGTTCAATAGGCAGCATCTACGATGGTTTGGGGTTGCAGTAGTTTCTCGTTATGGTCTGCTTACTCACATGGAGAGTTCAAATTAATGCTGGTTTTGAAAAGTGTTAGATGCCACCCTGACGTTACATTTTGAGAGGAAGCCTTGAATATCAACAATGGCAAACTGCATTCTATACAAAGCTGCAGAGCTGCGGCAACCAGATCCTAAAATGGCCAGCTTACAGTCCATATCTGACACTTTTTATGCATATTGAAAAAACAAACATGATGACGATACCTGCCAGTTGATCCATTGAAATCATGGACAAGACAGAACACTTATTCAAAATCATCGTAGCATTAATGAACTGTGAAGTGTCCTCCTTTGTTTTGTCTTAAGTCTTGTTCAACTTTTCCTGCCTTTTATTGACTTTTTTGAAACACTTTGCTGCCTTCAAATTCATTACCATTTCAACAACTGATATGATGTCCTTAAAACTATTCTCAAACTTATTATTGTGTTTTATTTATTTCTATTTGACAATGTCTAAACGGGGGAATGGGGTTGCAATTTTATCGTTGTTATTACTGACAAATGGAGACTGATGATTGATGACAAATGATTTTATGTGATCTATTCTCATTTGGAATCTCTTAATTCCATGTGGCATCTGTTTTGCTCTGAGGGTTATACACTGGCAACATTTAAGATTCCACAGGAATATCTTGATCACTTTCTGATCTGGGATTGTAAGACTTCAAGGACCATCCTAAAAAGGATTATGTGAATGTTTATGAATATTTATCGACATCCTCAGATTGTTATGGTTGCCAGGTGCATGGTTTCCTGAGGAAGAGGCCCAGGTCAAATGCCATATGTCCCTAAACCACTAAGGGTGTGAAGTTTATGAACCTTCACTCCCCACAGAACAATCAGTGGACTTTAATGGTTAACGGCTGTGAAGCCATAGTCGACATACATACACACTTTAGTTGCTTACTTCAATTCAAAAGATCATGTTTAAGACTGAATGTTTCAAACAAAACAAAAAAGTAAAATACATTGAGGATGATGACATTTTTAGATATTACAAAACAATTGCACACAGGATGACCAAAATCTTCAGCTTCAAACAATTGTTGTCTATTTGTCAGGTCTGAGATGATAGGTCTCCAGTCCTGAGAGGGCTTTAAAGTACTGTCTTGTCAACCTTGATTTCCTTGTTCTTCTTGCTGTGAATATATAACTGATTATCTGCCAATCAAGACCATTGGTTACGGAAGTTATATAACCTCTGCATTGACTGAAATTTTTTTTATTTATTTTTATTTTTTTATTTTTTTTATTTTTTTGCTTTTTCCAACCAAAATACTATACAGTGTATGATATCTGCATTAGCATAGTTGGTCATTGACAACATTTTTATACATTATAATGGTTTGGCCATCATTCAACACATAGAGTAGCTTTCAAACTGTAATAGGAAAAGAAGGTGCTCAGGGCTGCGCCTTGTGCCTAACAACACCCATGTAAAATACAGCATTACCATTGGCCTCTCAGGATTTATTGCTTGCATGACTTTATTGAAAGAATGATATAGAGTATTCCTTATATTTTCACTGCAGATTGCACTGATGTGAAATTCAAAGCATTTTATATGTTAGCTGGATCAATCTCAACTTTGAGAAGCTGCATTAATGAATTTACCAATTTATCTGGAATGGTGGAAAGCAGTCTTGTAAATAAGATGATCACTGAGTTTATTAAATCAACATTTCGAAGTGTTGTCCCAAGTAAAATGAATACATGTATACACAAGATCCATACTTGCCTTTAGGGATGTAAAAAACATCAATCTTTCAATACGACTGTCTGAAGTTTAATTTCAAGAGAAATTCTTTCAAAAAATTTTGCATACAGTACATGCAAAAGCTGTGATGAGTCATCTCACCTCAGAACAAGCCCACCCACGAGTTTCTGACTGTGAAACGGAGGCCCGGTTGTAATGGAAGGTGAGTGAGGTCAAACCATTTAGAGCCATGCTGATGTTTTGACCCTCATTACAGCAACAATTACTTGAGAAATGGGATAGCTAACAAGGCTGTGAACATAAGACCTCCTTTGGCCAACTCCAGTGAGGCATTAATTACTTATGACTGTGTAGTGGCACAGATCCCGCATGCGTGTGCAAGAGAGATGGGGGTTTGGTTACCACACCGAGAGCCACAGGCACAGTGGGGAGCCTCGAAAAATACACCTCACATATTAGTGTCGTCATTTTGCTGAGAAAGCAATGTCTACCTCCCCCTGTCCACCCAACCCCTGTGAAAAACCTCCCTGCAATTAAGGCTTATACCACACAATCTTGTGCAACTTTCATAATTGTGATTAAACACACACACACACACACACACACACGGAGAGAGAGAGAGAGAGAGAGAGAGAGAGAGAGAGAGAGAGAGAGAGAGAGAGAGAGACTCACACGACTGGGTATATAATGGGAAACTTTCTCCTCAGGTGGGCCTTTGCCAAGGAATGAGTTTTACGAGCTTTTGACTGCCTTTGCCCCCTTTTTCACATATGATGTTTCTTGTAAGCAGTTTATCCTATTAGCAACAGACTAGCCACACACAGCAGGGCAATGTGCATAGGGGTACTATTCAGCTTTAGACAAACGCATAATTTGTCACCAAACTCTGTTTGTTTTCCATGCTGTTGCCCAAGCACGCGCAATGGCGGCCTGTTTATTATTTTCCCCTTTGTGCAAGGCGAGCAGCTGGCGAATGCACTCTGCTCGGGAGCTGAGACAAATTTGAAACAGGCTGCGTTTTGTTGACGGCGTTTAAACAGTGAAGCGGCGCTGAACACAGCAACATTTTGGCACTGATGGGGATATTATCTACTACTCTCTGCCTGATTTGTGTTTATGCTTCTGTCAAAGGGAAAATGATTAAACGAGTATGCCACTCTTCTCTCTCCTTTCACACATATGCGCTGCATGGTCTTTACAAACAGGAATGTTTCATTTATTATGGCTAAATATAACTGTCAAACATATATCTCTGGCAGGCAGAGGAGATACAATGCAGATGCCGGGTGGGATTGTTTTGTTGCAATGATCCCGACATTATTTATTTAAGTGACAGAAGAGTAATTATATCCTATGTAAGTCAATATATCCATCTTCTTGCATGGTATGGCTAGACCTGCCAAACAAAACTAGGCCATGTAGTATTTCAGTACACACTAATGACAGAGAGAGGAGTTAAGGGTAACATCCTTTCAAGATCCATCACAAGCTAATAACAAAGAAAGTCAACTAATAGCAAACTAATAAGTAAGGGATGCTTCACTTCAGCCTGAGCTGAATTCTGTTGAGAGATACTCCACGATAATGACCACCTCGCAGAACATTTACGTTATTACACAGCAACCTATTGAAGATGTCAATAACATGGCAATGAAGCATTGTTTATCATTGCTTTCATGGTAATTGCAATGATTAAGATAGATAATAGCTTCTGTTAAAAAGAAGTAGTCCATTAACCTGCAGATCAGGATTGGTTATGGAAACGTTTAACTTTACTTGACTTCGGTTTGTTATACTTAGCCACGGTCCATTACCGTAGAATTGGGAGGTCCAATTGAAGTGAAAGGAGCATTCTACAGCGCCATAAAGAGCTGCGTAATAACAGATTGTATTGTATGTAACGATATGTATTTCGTTACCATACTTGTTTTGGAACATCAACGGACATCACTCAGTGAGTTGAACATGCTTTAAAATGAAGGTTTAAGGTTGTTTTAAGGACATTATCAGACATGCACAAAGCAAGCCATTCTGAAGCAGAAGGGGGAAACCTATAAATGGAAATCTAAATAGCCGAGACAGGACCAATCATCAAAACTTTGGTGCTGATCATTCTATTTCATCCTAGACACTGCAGAAAAGGGCTAAAAGTGCTAAAAACTAATCCTTTCCTTTAAAACTTCTTTGATGACCACATTAATCTGGTATGATGTTATTAAAGGGAGACAAAACGAGACAAGTAGTGAATTATTTATATAGCACGAATGGGATTGAGGTTGATAACGTACAGTATATCTCCATCCTCTGAATTATATTGGTTTTATACATCAGTTCCATTATGGCAAAGCAGACAGGCAAATTGTGTTTTCTACCACTTACTTTACTACATACTCTACCTCTCCGCCAAGACATCTTCTCTGAAAGAGAACTGATAAATGCTAAGTTATAAAATTTGAAAAACGTTCATGTTGGGTCAACTTGGGGGTATCACCACCCCAAGGAATGCATAGAATGCATCTCTTCAGAAATGAATTCATAAATTGATTTTACAACAGCATGGAACACGATTCAATCACAATAATGATGAAACAAGGATATTTGGCCTACTGTAGGATCTTGGCAGTAGCCTAAATTAGGAGTAGTAGCCTATAAATACATTCTGTAAATTTTTGTAGTATAAATTTGTGTTGCGCAAATTTGAGTACAAGTCTGTTTCTTAATGGTCTGAAAGTGTGTCCCATAAAGCAAGATATTATATGCATGGGTATATGGACATCTACTGTAAATTACACCAGTACTTTTTGGCCCGCATGAAGGCAGGGACTACAGAGTTACTTGTTTTGAAAAGAGTTTTTGAGTCAACAGACTCAAACACACAAGCATGCAGGTAAGATATAGTGTGCCTTACACATAGGACTCAATAAACACATAAATGTGCAGAAAATATTTTAGTTAGAGGTTTTTGTTTTGGACTTAAATTACGCTGATACACTACTATACAGTATATGAGCATGCGGGCAGGATATTCTTCCTACAGTACGTCCATGTGTATACTCCAGGTGTTTGTTTTGAACTCTGTTGGAGGTGATATGGAGTAGTATGTGTGCATGCTGGTAGGGTTTGGCTTTGAGCTGAGTTTCAGTTGACATTGGGCATGTGGCCGTGCAGGGCCCAGGCCAGGGACCAAGTTGCACGGCAGGACTCAGGCTGAAATGCAGCCCCACAGTCCCGCAGCCCTCTGGTCCCCCAGTCCCATCTGGAGCCACACTCCCAGGGCCAGGGGTTAAAATCATTCTGTGGTTTCTTACTCTACTGGGGCCAGTTTCCACAGCTGGGCAATGCTGCGCTGTAAGCTGGCAAACATGAGACGGGTGGTTGTGTATGTGATATTAAGTCCCAGACCAGAGTCCAGTCCTGCTGTACTGCACAGCGCTAACTGGTAGCTCATCTGGATGAGGCAACTCATGACTACAGCGCCAAACAAATTGTGTTGTTTTTTTCCTGTGTGAATGTACAGTCCTCACTTCTAAAATGGTACAGATACAGTACGCTAAAATGTGTCCCATACCTAGCCTCTATAAAACAGACTATAACTTTGCTTCTTGAGATTGCTCTAGTTGACTTTGTTTTGCTGTCTGTTTAGGCTCAAAAACATTTATTTTCAGCCACCACTGTTTTATGTCAGTCATAATAAGATGTTATCACATTGTAGTACACAGGGAGCATTTCTTTTTTAAGTTAAAAGGCTTAAAGAAAGTAAGGTTATTTCTACTACTAACACAGTGTCAATGTCAAGTTCGTCTGTTTTTCACTGGAGCCATGGGATCAGTTTGAGTGGTGGAATTTAGATCGAACATTCAGGTTTCCTGTGTGTTGGTCGGCAAAGGCAATCCATCACAGCTGCCAAAGCTCAGCACTTCACAATGTTTTGTCTGACCCTTATGAAACATCAGTGTGTCTGACAAGGTTTTTGTTTAGCTCCACTGAAGGAGAACATAAGCTGATTCTGAGGAAAGAGAGTGTTTTGCACAGCCTTATCTTCCTCTAAGTCAACAGATCATTTACATGAGAAGAAAGGATTATTTGTTGTATGTAAATACACATGGAGAAATAATATACTAAAATAAAAACGCATGCCTGAAGCCATTCTCAACCTCAAAAGAAATGCTACTTATGAAGTTGTATAGGCCTATTGTATTAAAATTAATGTTTAAAGTGAGATGACATTTTCATTTGTCCATGTGGTACTGTAATAGTAATGGCATCCATAATAGACTGGGTCATGATTTTTCGTTTTCAATCTTCTTTTTTAAAATTATTGTTCAGACCATCCTGATCAAGGCTATTAGACACACCTGTGGCAAACAGTTTCACTTTTGTTTACTAATCTTGTTCTTCTTGCCTTGCCTATCTTTCTGCTCTCACATTTCACTATATTGTCTTACGGAAGTATTTCTATGTATGTGACAAATAAACACCTGAACTGAAAAAAATAGGCCTGGTGCCCAAACTGCATTGCAGAGTGAAATCAAATAACTCAAAAATCAGTGTGGGTGAAGGCCAACTCTTCCATGGAAATACATAAGAACACATCAACAAGCATCTGCTAAGCATTTATCTTTCATTTAAGTGTTTTTTTCCTGAATGAAAAATAGGAAATAGATACTCTCCAACACTTAATCCTTTTTTTAAATAATTGCCATGTCACATTTCATTTCAGCCAGAAATTTGAAAAAACAAACTGCAGAATGGTTCACCGGAGGCCATGAGGCTCCTGATGTTTCACCTCTCACAGCTTGCCATGACTTGTGACATGGATATTTTATGCAAGGAGTGAATGAATGTGCTCATACATGCCAATTGCTGTAGTTTACAAAATAAAAAAAGATTTTCTTTGAGGGGTGATGATAGTATTGAGAGGTGCGTAGGTGGGTGAGAGCTATACAGGGATTCCCCTGGCAAGTAAATCAGTGACATTTGAAACAGTCTGATGTCCCTCCATTGTCTTCTTGAGCTGCATCAATAGAAGAATAAATCTGAGTAATAAGTCTCATTATGAAGACAGATTGCAATAATATGCTGACACACTGCACACCCTCTATGTAATTAGTTTAGATTGTGTAAATGTGTTATGTTTGTACTAATCAAAATGTAAAAGGCTTGAAAGATCTAGTTATAATGATGACATCTGTGCTCTAGCTGTGATTTATTCCCTGTGTATAAGTGAATTGACACACAGCGAACATTATAGATTCTCACGACAACCCTTTGCGGCTTTCTCTGGATTCTCTGATACTGTATTACAGCCAGGGAGGCTACACCAGCTACACCAGACACGGCATTTCAGACAACATTCTAAAAAAAAAAAATAATCACCATTCATTTCAATTTACTTTTGACAGAACTTGACTTAACACTTAGCTTACTGCATGCAGTGTAGCCCTAGGGTTATAGGGTTAGCTGCTATGTAAGGCTACTTAAACACCATAAGAACAACTACCACTGTTTGAGATGTAGGCCACACATGTGACCAGTTAAGGTCAAGGCTTACCACTACTATTACCACCACTATGCTTATTTCCTCTTTCCCAAGGCTACACACTCAACTGTCTGTGTGTTTATCCTGCCTGTGAAAATATTGCACTAGGCCTGGGGCGTTTGTCTGCCACATACAGACTCCTGTAGGCCTGCGTTCACCTTATAAGTGCCTGCCACACAAGACTCACACTCCAGACTCCAGGCATAAGCAATTAGACTAAACCAGACTAAGCTTAGGGCTATGACTACAGTCAGCATCATGGCCTGACATGTTACTTCATTCTTACTTTCTCAAAATCTGTAAGTTAGATGACAGGGTTTTTTTCTGTCCTGAAATGAGAGAAACTTATTTAGAAAGTCTGTTCTGACAAAAGAAGTTTTAAAGGACTATACCGGAGTAAGTTTAAGCATAGTCCTAGCCTGATTGCCATCGACTTTCAAAGCTCTGCGAGATTTTGGTCTGACCAAGAGCCTATAGCCTGTAATAGGCATGGTTGACCCGCCTTCCTCTAATGCCTCGGTTTGCTACTGGTCGATGTTAGAAAATGTTAGAAAATGCTTTCTGAGTTCCCCATTTTTAGGGAACTCAGAAATCCGTTCAGATCAGCAGTTGGCCAGACCAGCGACAGCAACGCAGAAGGTGTTACGTCACTGAGAGGGCGTGCCAGGCTAGCATAGTCCTGCTGCACAAGCCTTCTAACAGCAATATATTTTGCATGAAATGAAAGAATTTCGAACAGCATAGACCTAACGCGAACGCGAAACACTTAACATTGAGTCAATGTAACCTCAGATCTTACTTTCGGTTTCCAACAGTCAGGTCCCATTGATTCAGTGTAAAATGCCTGTTCGCTTCTGTGTTCATGTTCGGTCTGTGCTGTACCAAATTATTTTGTTCCACTCGCTAGCTAGCGCATTTAGCAAGCTCTTTTATCAGGGCTATGCTTGAATTCACTCTGGTATATTCCTTTAAGTCTACCAGACATGTTTGATGAACTAGAACTCTTCATTGTAGTTGGGTGGTCAGCTCTCTGTGTGCAGGCAGAAGAGGGAACGAGAGAGCGATAGAGAGATTTCCAAAGAAGAACAAATCAAGGCAATTTGTGTTTAAAGCTCAAGTCTGCCATAGAATCCACAAAGATGCTTACATAGTAACTCTGAGTAACACAGTAAGCAGAATTTATCTTGATTGCTCAGAGACAATAATATTGGTGCAAAGTGAAGTGATTTTCCAATTCAGAAAAAAGAGATCTCTTGGATTCCTCAAGTTCTGAGTCATACAAAGTCATGCAGAAATCAAACCATCTAGGAACAACTATTAGTCATGAATCAGGTCTGTGGACGTGGAGAAGCACAGACAGAAAATCTGGATTGGATTTGCCGTTTCCTCCATCGTCACCACCGGTTGCTCACGGGAGCTTTGGCCGCAAGCAAGTTCTCTCAAATGTACCATTATGACGGTTTGATGGTTTCCCTTTCACTCCTCAAATAGTCAAGAACTTCCTTTGGAAAAACACAACTTGGCATGATGGTGTAAAATTATGAGCTGCTATGCAACATGCTGGAAAACTCCAGCTCACGTGTCCCAAAGGATATGGCTTAGACCGGGTCAGACCTGTGAATGTTGACCTTTACGGCTACCGGTACTCTATCAGATGCACTGTGTACTCAGCACTTGTAGAGTTATCAACCATTTTTGCCTTGGACACGGAGCCACTCATTCGTCAAGACACACAAGTGAATTTCATATGCATCAAACTAGACAAGACCATTTCTACCCACCAAATGCCTGATGCAGGCATTGCCCCATGATACCTCATATCTCGTGTCATGACAAACACAGAGAAAGAGGAGTCATAAAAGAAAAATCTCATTCATCAATGTGATTAATCAAATCCG
The DNA here is from genome assembly GCA_027497455.2 of Sardinella longiceps. NCBI lineage: Eukaryota > Metazoa > Chordata > Actinopteri > Clupeiformes > Clupeidae > Sardinella > Sardinella longiceps. The sequence continues at coordinate 20,027,904 of JAODXP020000018.1, read as the reverse complement.
TAGACGTGCATCACACACATTACACCCACATCACACACACATTAGAGGGATGAAAAGGAAAAAGATTGTCATCACCTCCTGAATCGGCAACGAGTCATCTCCGTTCATTGGGTTTATCCGTTTGGGGTTAGGTTGGGACTGGAGACAGAAAGGTGGGGTTTGGAGGCCCTTGACTGTGTGCCCAGTGATGGTGTAAAACAATCAAGGGCCAATTATTTTTCCAGACTGGTAAGCAATCACAGAGCAAGAGCCCTTCTCCTTAGAGTTGGCATGTTTCTCTTCTTTACTCCAGATCAGATGTCCAAAAGTACTCTGCGTCAGCAAAGAGGTAGAACGTTTTGCCAAGTCAAGCACTGTACTGAGTTCTGATGGTAAAATGCATGAAGTCACACTTCATTCCTTTTCCGATAAAAATGTCAATAGATTTGCCATGGAGATAGCCAGCACTAATATAATGAATTGGTATACTGTAAGGCTGTAGTGTACAGACTCAGACACTGATACATTGAGAAACCATTGCCGTCTTCAAATTTAATTTGAAACAGACAATGATTTCTCATTGGTGTTTATCTTAAAGCAGAACAGTGTGTGTACACAGCACACATGCATGGATGAAAGCACATTTTGCCTGCCAACAGAGCACGTGCATTCATGGGACAACTGAGCAGAAATGTAGCCAGGTTAGCGCCACATAGAACCTCCACTCCATACTGCATTTCATTAATAACTATGTATGGTAAACATGGTAACTAAATTTCCTAGCATTCAATCGGTGAGTATTGAAGGCAGAATAAAAAGTGTCCATCCACCACTAAGTAAGATAATGCCTGTCACAAGTGTACACAAGTGAAATGAGTCTGGTCCAACACGGTAGGAAAATGGGAGTATTGCAAAATCACATCATCTACTTTCCAACAGTAGACAGATCCTAAATCTATTAACTCTTTTCAATCACCCTTGATTTGTGGGCACTGCAAATCATTTTGGGGAGAATGGTGAGCAATGTTTATTGTTTATAGTGAGCTTAGTAAATTCCCCATAATCTCAGTCATTCCCCCAGTCTCTCAGTGGTCATAATATGGTCATTAAAAAGAGAAACATTTGCTTTGTTTCAACCCCTAAGAAAAATAAAGAGCGATCTCCTTTCTGTCTTTTGTGATCCAAGTGTCTGTCTGAGAAAAGATATGCCTAGCATAACATTGTTCTAAAATATCAACCCGCAATGGGTTCTTGATAGACTCACAAAATTACATAAGACACTTTACCTCTCAAAGTTCACTTTTTTTTCTTTGGGAACATTGTCTTACAGTTCCCAGGTCCTCATAGATACCAGATGTAAAGGTTCCTTCATGCCAAATGTGCGTTTAGAAAACTGAAACTGTCCAACAGCACACCACTGTGATGAGCCTCCAAGAATTCTTGCCTGGACTGTGTGGCCTTCAGTGAGAGGTTCGCTCTGGATACAGAGAGAGGTCACAATTATCCCGTTAGCAACTGTGCCAATAATGACAAATACATTTGTGCCAGAGACTAAGTCAAAATTCTGTGAGGCTTTAGAGGTGAATATTAAATATGCTACCAATTTGACACTGAGATTATCCATTTCGATTGGTCCCATGGGACACCTGAGGGTCAAATGAGGGGCTAACTTTGAGTGTGAAATGATTTCCTCGCTTTACTTTTGTTTCTAATCAGCAGCTGGAAGGACAAGAGGATGTGTCTGGACAGAAAACTGTCTGAGTGTTCCTTGGCCTCCAGGGTACTTTTGCAGAGAAAACACTATCATTTGCAGCTGGAAAACAAATGCAAATGTGAGAGAGTACCAGACTGTGCTGTGTCTCTTGGTTTAATGAACTGAGCCACTTGAAGATTAGAATCTATTTTCTGTTTGAATGGGCAAATTATCCCACAGACGTCAAAATTACTAAAAAATATTTATACGGTGTTCATAACAATTAGTATTTGCATACGAAGCACTTCTAGAATGGGTTTAGACAAAATTGCCTCTTCAAGGTGAACTGTAATAGCTTCAAGAGGACCATTGAAATTTCAGCATTTCTAACCACTGCTGAGACACTGGACTCTTAACTCATGTCAAGGAAGCCACAGCAGTAGGAGGTGACAAATGGGACAAATGAACTCCTTGATGTGTTGGAGCTCTGCAGCTGAGTTGACAAGTGTGTTACACCTCAAACGGTCTCTCAAATGTGGCAGAGAAGTGCCAGGGCTCATTTTCCAGAGGCAGCCTGAGGAATCGCACCCGCCATCGCAGGCCAATTCCATGACGCCACCCAGAACCAAACAAAAGACATCTGCCCTCTCCCTCCAACTCCACTCACCAGCAGAGTTTCTTTTGAAGTGTGAAGGAGATGGTTTACTGCTTTGCGTGTGTGTGTGTGTGTGTGTGTGTGTGTGTGGGTACGTGCATAATGCACATGTCTGTGTGTGTGCGTGCACGTGTGTTTATGTTTGTGTGCATATGTGAGCATGTTTTATGTGTTTCATGTGTGTGCATGTGTATGTGTGTGTCTGAGTGAGTGTGTTTGTGTGTATGTGCATTTGTTTGTATATAAGTATATATATACTGTTTTGATCCTGTGAGGAAAATCTGGTCTCTGCGTTTATCTCAATCGTAAATTAGTGAAATGCACACAGGACACAGTGAACACACAATGAGGTAAAGCACACACTAACTCAGATCACTGGGCTGTCTGCTACAGATGTGCCTGGGGAGGAGTGAGAGGTGCCTTGCTTAAGGGCACTTCAGCCGTGGCCTTTTTGTGTGTGTGTGTGTGTGTGTGTGTGTGAGTGAGAGAGAGAGAGAGAGAGAGAGAGAGAGTATGTGTGTGTGTGTATGCGTGTTACAGTGAATATGCATGAGATTGAGAATAATAGAAACTCACTGAGACATTAAGAAGGAAGGGAATGAAAAGAGGACACTTTTTTTTTATAACGGTGATATCCTAGAAGAGGGTTAAAAAAAAAAAGACGAAGCAACAAACCAGCCCCTCTTTCCTCTCTGTTCTCTCCATTCCTGTCGTCTACCCACTTCTCCACCCCTCCTCCCCCTCTCCCTAGGCCCAACTCTACTCTTCTTCCTCCGCTGTTTTATTTGAAGTCAACTCCTGAGGAGGCCTGATAGCTAAACCATATGCTATGCTGTGGTTGTGTACCTCATATTTTAGGGAGTTTGCAGCAGTGCACCGCATGGCTTGCTCCCATTACTGTCTGTCAGAATCAATATGCTGTGTCCAATGAGGGAGTGTCTTTAAACTGCGTACAGGTCTAGCGGGGATATCCGGGATAGTGTTTAAAGATTTTCTGAGTATCAGCACTTGGACACAGTCAGTGGTAAGGATGGTATGAATGAAATGAAGAGGCAATAAAGATGTTTTTGGAGATGGCTGACTTACTGTGTGTGACATGATGGATAAGATTCCCTACAGATATACCTGCTGTCTGCCATTTATCTCTCTTCTTTTGGGAATGCTCCTTGGTGGTTTTTTATACCTTTGAATGTTGCATGTTATAACCTCAGTAAATTTATTTATCGACAACAGCTCTAAAAAAAGCAAATTAACCTCAAGTGCTTGTTCCAAATCAATGTTTATTCGCACTTTACAATAACTGTCAAAGAGTTAACACTAGGTCTGAGTTCTATTTTCGCTTTGCATGTGTTTTATCTGAGCTTGTAAACAAACACACGTGTGACTGTTTATATGTCTTGGCTGATGTAGGTTGGTGTGCATTAGACCTGTTCAAAAAAACTTTTTTTGTTATTTTAAAGCCAATTGCTGTGATTCCCATTCTCCAAGCTATGGAATGACCAGATATAAAATTATTTTGATTTTGGACTCATGGGAAGGCCTGCCTCATGAGCCATGAAGTTTTAATGCTGATTTTTGTTAAAAACGCCTGAGATTTTGGCCCATTTTGCCTCATAACTTCCATATCATTAGTCATAGAGCATCATGAAAGGTACCATATGAAAGCTGGGGACATGATACTTTCAGGTGATACCCAATATGTTAGTGATCTAGACAGTCATTGTTGTTTTAAAAGCTAAAATGTGCTACATTTTAGGCGATTTTGGAGGTTTCAGATCAGACATCACACATTGTACCTGTTACATGTACTAAATCAACAAATATAATGCCAAATTGAACTTTGCAATGATATATATTTACAGTAATAGCATTGGAACATTGAAAATAACATTTTCTGCACATTAGGAACACAAAACCAGGTGTATTAGGTTGAACATGAAAGTAATGACATATTATGCATAGGAACTGGAGAGTCAGTTATTTCAATAACATTATCATTTGTTCAGTATGGCTTTCTTGAAGCTGTCAAATTTCCTCCTAATGTACTCCACAACCTAAAGCAGACAACTTCTCTGTTCTAGATTTGTTGTTATCTCAGTGGCAAAATCAGACAGTCTGTTTCCCCATCATCAATCAATCGACAACACTTACTGATTTGGTAGGGCCAGAATCACACTTATTTGATGCACTTGGAGTTGAGACTGATTGGATAACTCAACCAGTGGAAACCTGGAAAGAGTATAATCAGGGTTCCCACTCTTTCTTCAACATCAAATGTAAGGACATTTCCAGGCTTTTTTCCGCAAATTCAAGGACAGGGAACACCAACTATCAAAGCTACGATACACCAACATGCGGTGCAAAACCTCTAAGATGGTCTCTGAGCGAAGGGACTTGCAATAAAAGGACTTTGGTGCAACTAGCTAGAATGAACATCTGGTCAAACTAAACTATCAAAAATTATGGAAAAACATTATTGAACAGCTCTTTGTTCAACACTTTATTTTGTACAAAGCCTCTGCCCATTCACTAGTGAGAAACAATTAACTAGTAGGCCTACTCTAGGGAGATGATAATCAAGTGGATGAGCATAGGAAGGTACTGCCAGGTTGGTGTAACTTTGTTATTTTGGTTAATTATTTTTCAGCCTTGATGGTATTAACTGGTTGGGACATTGCTAGAACAGTCAAATTATGCTGGTGTGGAAGCTATATTTTCTGCAGAAAGGACATCATACTTTCCATTACAGTACTAATATTGTTTCTACATCATTGATATTTAAAGTAAGAGGGTTCAAGAAGGCTATTTTTACCATGCTTTGCATCATACATTTTGAAAACACAATCAAGATACATTTGACATCTCCATACAGTTTGAAAATACTGTACAAGGCCTATAAGAGTCTGAATGAGGGATTAAATGCAATTACAATTTTCCTGGACAATACAGATTTTTTTCCAGGGCAATACAGATTTTAGGTCATTTCCAGGTGTTTTCCATAACTGGAAAAGCCACCTCTAAGATTTCAGGTTTTCCAGGATGCATGGGAACCCTGAAATGGGTACCGATCTGCTGAAAAGTTTGTGAAGTCTATCAAGGTGACTAATGATGTTTCTGAGCGAGGGGTGAAAATGATGACATTTTGCCACTGAGATACTGTAACAACAAATCTAGAACAGAGAAGTTGTCTGCTTTAGGTTGTGGAGTACATTAGGAGGAAATTTGACAGCTTTAAGAAAGCCATACTGAACAAATGATAATGTTATTGAAATAACTGACTCTCCAGTTCCTATGCATAATATGTCATTTCTTTCATGTTCAACCTAATACACCTGGTTTTGTGTTCCTAATGTGCAGATGCATCATATCAATTCCCCCCTCAATGCAGAACCTTTGATTTTCAACAGTGACTGCAATGAAATTGTTTTTTCTTTTTCATCATTGAGTTTTGAGAAGAAAAGCATGCCCATCTGTTAGACTTGATTTGCTTTGTTAATGCATCAGACAAATTGTCATTTTGTGCCCTTAAATGCATTCCAAAACTGCTGTAGCCTTAAAGTCTTCTTGTGAAACGCCTGTTATGGTTCCTACCAAACAGTCTTCCAAATAATTTCAAATGTAAATAGACCTTCAGCATGGGTGGCACAAGATTTGCACAGGGGGAGAATAGGACTCAGCACGTCTCTGGTGGTGAACATGCTTTCTTCTGTAGACAATGTATAAATCAATTTGCCAATAAATCTTTACAAGGAATCTCAACCTCAACTATACAGCATGTTTTAGTGTAGTCTGGTTTGGTCATGTGATGCCCCTTTGCCTGGCACTGTTTATACTGAGGCAGGATTGTTAACGGTGCCAGAATTTCAGGCCCGATACTCAGGAAAACACCACACTCAATAGCCTAGTTTTTCGATGCGATTGGGGAAATGATAAAAAAAAACAAGGCCAAATAAAGAGGTGCTTCTAACACTATATAACTTTTCTGCAGTATTTGACATACTCTTTCTATACAAGATTTTGTTTTGGTCCATCCAAATGAACCATTTGGTCCATCCAAAATTCAACGTGACCTGGAAAAATCTGTGCCTGTAAACTTGCCCGCTGTAATCTCCACTTGACCACTGCTAACTGGTGGAGTACAGTACAATGTCTCGTAAAAGCTGTCTTGCCTCCACTGGGGCCTCTTTGACTGTGATGTTAATCAAGAGCAAGTTTTTTCATTGTTCACAGTGACTCACATCTTTCCCAGAGAATGCGGATAGGGGAAGGTTTAATACACCCTTTGGATTCCTGAACCTTGACTATTCAACCACTTTACAGTATGCCATCATCAGGGTTTGGTGTGTGCAACAACCTATTCTCTCATTTAAGGTGCCTACAGACCAAAGATCCGCGACGAGACAGGCTGCGACATTCTAAAAAAATGGACGTTCTAAAACTCAGAAACTGCGATTTGACATGTTAAATCTTTTGCGACGGCTTGCAACTGCCTGCAACAACCTGTGACGATTGATTCACACCGCCGCAACTACTCTCTAAAACCGTTTCATCTCGTCGTGGATCTTCAGTCTGAATTGGCCTTTAGACACCAAATTGTGCAAAAACAGCAATGTGCACTAATCCATCATGATAGTGGACTCGCCATACCTGGGTGCATCTACACAAGTAAATACAATAAACGTACAGATACTTATCATATGCCTGAAGTACAACACAACACACTCCTGTTGACCTTGTCTGTGACAGCTCATGCCTGTCTTCAAAGACAGACATTTTTCCTTCACAGAAAACCATGTACACCTATCACTATAGTAACATCAAATCTAAGTGTAAATCTCAAGAGTGCTTGAGTGTGAATTCATCTCGTTTCATCTGTAGCATATCGTTCTCTCTGCACCGTTTCTTCTCGGAAAATTAAACAACAATGTTTTTCACAAAGCTCAAAGGTCCTGACATGACCATGCACGTAATATGAGCATATGTTTATACCAAAACACACATTGACACACATCAAGATTCAAATTCAAAGCAAATTCTGTTTTCTCATAGAAAATCATTAAAATCGCAGTTAAAGGTTTTGGACTTGACTTTTATGAAGAGCTAAAGACAACAAAAGATACAGTATTCTAAGGGCAAAAGTTTAATTATGGGGAAACTAAATAATACTATGAAGAACAATTTATCAAATGTTGAAAATGTATCCAAATGCAGAAACTGCATCCAACCTACTGCCATCTAAAGGCTTACCCCTAGACTAGCCGCTAAGACAAGCTACACAGGACACTCATAAACAGGGCCATGATTCATTGGTAGTAGCCTAGGTTGCTAATTTAGGTGTTTGGTAGATACAGAACATCTATATCACAACAGATGTATTTTCTGGTTACAAAAGTCTTGTTTTAACAAAATACAAATAAAAAAAGTTCGTTGCAACCAGGATTTAATGCTCCCACAATTTATTTTACCGTAACGTTTCGGGTAAGGGTGCATACCCGAAACGTTACGGTAAAATAAAAAATTGTGGGAGCATTAAATCCTGGTTGCAGCGGACTTTTTTTATTCTTATAGACTTATTTGATTGTCCTGCTCCCAGGGCAAGTTCGGATGTGCGGGCTTAACTACTTTTTTTTAACAAAATACAAAGCCATAGATCCTGAACTTTTTAGTTTAACACAGAAATAGAAATAATTTCATTTGCTCCGTTGCATTGCGCTTAATGTTTGTATAGAATAAACCTTACTTCTATTCTGGGCTCATGTACTTGGAGAATTCGCTAGTCACTGTCAAGCGCTCAATGTCATTAAAAATGAACAGTAAACTATCACTTTCTTGACCCTGTCCCAAGTAGCTAACATGACTGAGGGGTTAATCAAGTTCATCTTGTGCACAATTACAGTAGAGTAACTACATTTTGTATTACAAATTACATAATCTTAGAATATAATTTAGGCTTTTAAGACAATTTCACACAGATTAACTCCAGTCCTGAATAATTCTCCTATGGTTCTCCTCCCTTATCCCTTGATGAAGCTGGGGTATATGACAGGGCTGAAATGTTGACTCACAATTCTGGTAACTTTCCCTTTGGCTTCCAAACTAAACACGGGGTTTGTCTTAGTCACCTCCAATTACCTGACTGACTGACTGACTGACATTAAAAGAGAAAGTCATATTGACCTTTCTGTTTTTTTTTTAATCTTTAATTTCCCATACAAAGGTTAGAAAAACAGTCCTTCAGTGTGTGGAATGAGAGAGATCCATTCGTCTACAAACTCAGACGTCACCGGTCTGGTGCAATTCGGATTTTCCGTCCTGTCACAAAAAGAGGCACCCACTGAAACAGACCTCACGTCACCACTCCAGATCACTATGCCTAGCACGACTACTGAGAGTGGTTAACTGTCTGCCAATTTTCAATCCCACAGTATGTGATGACAGACTTAAACTTATTCTCCGCTTGGCACCAGATCAAACCCTCAAATTTGCTTAAGACGAACGGCAGGATGGAATTGTTCTTTTTCCCAGGCTCCCTCCCTATCTCTCTCGCGTTCTCACAGAGGGAAGACGATTTTGAAGTATGTGGGAAGCTTGAATAAATATGGGAACATCAGGATGGCCAATTAAGATAGAATTAAGAATGTTTGTAGCTGGAAGGTTTCTCCATTGATGATGCGGGCTGTGTCATTTCTCAGCGCAGACACACATTCCACTCATACTTAGTCATCATCTTTCACGTCAAGACAATTAGAATAAGTAAAAGCAAAATCTGAAACTTAGTTGACATGGAGTTAAACATCCCTCCCCCAACACACACACACACAAAACCTATCACAGACAGGACACTTTCTCTTTCACAAACAATGATAACTTGCAGGGGCTTAGCAGTTTGTTGTTTCAATTATAACAAAGAAAGGCTGAGCATGAGCCAAAAGATTAAGCCATTTCCTTTCATATCTGAACTATTAGTCAAACAAACAAGCATGTATAATCATCCACTCTCAGGTCCTTTCAAGTTTGTGCAACAAATGTGTAAATTTTGAGACTTTTTATGTGTGTGTGTTTATGGATACAAATTGGTCCAGTTCCGTGTTTATGCTTTCATTTACAATTTCCTCTACAGGCAGGCTGAATGGGCAGGGATAGGCAGGACCACACACAATCTATGGACATCATGTCTCATGCCTATTTGTAAACAGATACACTATGTGGTAAGCCAGTGTACAAATGGACTTTCATGTATGAGTACTGTACTGAACAGTTGTACTGAAGGATATTTAGAATGTTTTCTCCGCTGTCATAGATGCGAGCATACAATGATTTTTCTCCCCCTTAATTACACTGCACATTTGTAATATGTTCAGTTGACAGTGCACAGTTCCAAATTACCATAGCTCACTGGGCAGCCATCTTTATAAAACTCTTCAGCGGTCAATACCCACTTGTCCCTCTAAACAAAAATGATAAACTCTGTCAACAGAGATAGCAATGAAGTGTTGTGTGAGGGCATTGTCCCTCTTCTCTGTGGCCTGGAGGAGTAAGTCCAATGGTCCTTTGAGAATGCAGAACTGTGTGGAGGAGATCCAGACTGTTGGACTGTGTGGGTTATGTAATGACAGATGGTGACCAGTAATGTGCTGATGGGACTAGACTAGTTAAGTTTGGGACATACTGGTTTTTTTTTTATTTAACAGCTGTAGTCTGTGCCCTTAGAGGAGTTAAAGATCGCTTGGCATTGTACTACGAAACATACTTAATATTAGGTGAAACTATTTTATATAAGTACTAGTTACTAGTTGAGAAGTCTCAAAACCCAATTGAATTACTTTAGGTAACATGAAGTCCTTCTGAACAAAGATCAATCTTAATGAAAGCCACTGCATTTGTGAAATTGGTCTTGTGACAGAACAAAGCAAACACACAGACCTGTCATTCGTATCAACATCATCACTTCTGTCAGACAATGATAGGTCTGCCTGTCTTCTCATCTTCTTCCTGTTGTCTTTCTTTTGTCCTGTTTTTTTTCTCCCTCTTCTGCTCTGCCCTCTCTCTCTCTCTATGTTTACTCTGTGCAGTCTGTTCCTAGAGAGGGCCCTGTGTTCTGAAGCAGCACACACTGGATAGCTTGGATGTTTGCTTGGCATAGGCGGCCTTGGCAGGACAATGGGCCGGATTCTCGTTGGCCGCTCATTTGCCCGTCCGCCGTGGGAGGCACGAACAAGAGGAGACGACGAGTGAGGAGTGAAGAGGCTGCTGGGATATGTCATCTCTTCAGCTTCATGGAGCAGGAGAGAAAGCGTGTCCGTGTGTGGGCGGCTTGACGTGTTGCCGCCTGAACAATAACCACCATCACCACGAGAAGCTGGGTCTGTCCTTCACTGAGATGGACTGGACTGCTGGGCAAATACTGCTGGCTGAGGGGTGGAGGAGTTGAAATGGAAAGCAGCTTCTGTGCAGTGACTCACTGAAGTTAATGAGGATACACACACACACACACACACACACACACACATGCATATATGGTGTTGACTGTTGAATGGACTTGTGTTGCCATGATATTACTGTAGCTCTGAGCTGTAGGTCGTGGGCTTCTTGCCCAGGATGTGTCAGCCTAGTGATTGACTCTCAGTAAATCCAAGTTATAGAGATAATGAGGAAAACATGGCTTCCTTGAAATGTCAATGGGAATTTCTAATGAGAGTGTTTACATTTCGTCCATACAGTAACATGAAGACTTTCAGCCAGTAGCTTCTGTGATGGTGTAAGATTTCAATAAAAAATAAAGATTTTTAAACCATCACCATTACCAACAAGGGATTACTAGCAACAACAATATTCAACCATACGTCACTGGGCAAACAAGAAAAAAAGAAAAAAATTCACACAAATACATGTGGCACAACTTAACATTTATGAAGAGTCAAACAGCCAGTCCTCCTTTGAATACTCTCCCTGTCTTGCCCTGTGGCGTTCTGGGCAGCATGCCAAATGCACAGGAGCTCAGAACACACCTGAGCAGAGCTCAATGATACGGAGCACACAGCTCAAAAAATTCAACCAGAACAACCCAAAGCTTCAAGGCACAGAGTGGGGCCCGCCACACCCAGTTGCTACTAGCAACCAATGTTTTCTGTCGAGTGCATGTATGTGGTGGAGACCAATCAAAACAAACAAGTGTCTGACTGTCAAGTTGGACATTTCTTAACTTGTATGTGAAAGGAAAGAAAATATTCCAAGGCTAAGGGCCATGGGAAAATAAATAACCACAAAACACAATATTACTATGCAACATGTCAACATCTTATACTTTGCATCCTATTCACCAAATAACTACAACAAAAACATGCAAATTCACACAAAATCAGTCTCCCATGTATTCTACCTGATAAATACATTTTCACTCAATTCACTTGTCATAGCTTCATGGCCACTTCACAGACCCTCTGAAAATAAAACAGATGGCCATTGGCCATGACCTGATCCTCATTTGGAGATTTATTTTAGTGTTATTTTCAGTGGTCAAATGTCCTCACATAACACGCTCACAGCCGGAACACATCACAGTCAAACAACAAGCATTGTGTCAGTCTATTCAAACCATCACGCACAAAACGGCTCTGTTGTATGGAACGGACCTCAGCGCCTGTGAGGTAAGCGTGAGATGTGGCCCTCATAACAAATTTTGTCATGGTGCTCTGTCCAAGATCTACACAGTTTGCCAAGCTTCCCTTTTACTCAAATGCGGCCTCAGAGAGCCTGTATCACATGTGACTTTGATCTAAATGCAGTTTTTGACTCACACATTTGAGCTCCATAAGGCAAAAGCAACAAACTCACATTAGTGGTATTTGCCAAGCAAGTATCACATAGACTGACCGATTTTTGCAGACTTCGATGAAATCTATATCCCGTACCTTTGTCATTATTATTACCTTTATGCTCAGAAGACTACATTTCCATTCATGAATTTAATGGACACATTTATTTATTTATTTATTTAAGAAACTTGCAAAAGAGAATGATCAATCAAGCTAAAAAGAGGAAATGGACAGATAGAAATAGCTTATTTTATGCCAAATGAAATTAAGTAAAAACTAGAAAAGCGCTTAGAGAGCGCAGACCTCCGCCAAGGCTCCGCCAATATACTCATTGTCCAAAAATTTCTTCCAAATTCGTGCAGTACTTTTCGAGTTATCCTGCTGACAGACAGACAGACAGACAAACCAACGCGACCAAAAACATAACCTCCTTGGCGGAGGTAATAATAATAATCTATCCTCTGTTGATCCCATGAGGGAGATTTGGTCTCTGCTTTTAACCCAGTCATGAATTAGTGACACTCCACATACAGTGAACACACAGTGAGGTGAGACACACACTATCATAGTGCAACTGCTTCAGCGACGCCTGGGAAGCAGTGAGGGATTAGGTGCCTTGCTCAAGGACACTTCAGACGTTACCGTAATTTCCCGACTATTAGCCGCGGCTTATACATTGATTTGGCTAAATTTTCTCCACTATGAGGTTAAAATAGGGGGGCAGATAATATGGTGTTAATATGGTTTTGTTTTGTTTTTTTTACTTGCATAAAACACTGTCCTGCAGCTTATACACAATACGGCTTACATGCGGGAAATTGCTGTAGTCCACTGGTCAGGAATCATGCTAGCAACCCTTTGGTGCTCCAAGACAGAAGCCCTAACCAGCAGGCTGTGGCTGCCCCAAATCTCTAAAGGTGGCTAAAGAACAATAAAAAAAAAAGATCTGCAATGAAATGAGCTGCGATGTTCTAAAAACCAGGGACGCTCTAAAACTCAGAAACTGCGATGACTTTGACATTTTGAATCTTTGATTCACAACACCGCGACTCCTCTTTTAAACCGTCTCGTCTCATCTCGGATCCTCAGTCTGGATTGACCTTAAGAGAATCCCACTAGTTGGGAGCAGGGGTCATACAGAAGGTGAGAGTGCAGGAGTGGGGTCAAGTGCAGAAGAAGATACTGTAGGGCAGCAGAGGGGGGAGGGGCAGGGTGGAGGGAAGTACAGGGAAAGTGCTAGAACAAACATCCAATCTTTTGTTTTTAAAAACACACCATTGAAAATATTATTTGCTGAGCCATATTATGATCAAACCACAATTCATTAAATTACCAATGAAATAGACTGGTTATTGATCAAATTCATCCATGATCAATGCCACGTTTACAGAGAGTTTCACAAATGAGATACACAGATAAAAAGAAAGTTTCCTCTTCAGTATTTCTCTGCACTGCCTTAAGCAGGCCCAGGGGCCCCGAAACGGATATTCTTTAGGTGGGAGTGAAACAGTCAAATCTGTGAAGTGAAAAATGGACTCAGGGACCCTTGTGTTGTGATATGAGAGCAGAACGTCCCAGTTCAATGCTGGGTGTGGCACAGTTCACAAAGTATGTATGGCTATTATGGTTCGAGACATATTAGACTACACTGTGCCCTCAGCATTCTTCAGGTAGGCTATTCTGGGGTTATAAGAAATTAAATTACCCCCTCAAAGACCACAGACTGATGTTATACAGCGAATATTTGGCAAAGGCAGGTGTTAAATGTCAAACAATGCGGGTGCTGAACGCAATCTTAAAATTAAAGACGTATTGGGAGCGCTGCATCTCATTGGTCATGGGGAAAATGTAAGTTAGCGGGGGTGTTTATGGGAATTTCCTGTCCACCATTATTAAAACCAGGTTTTTGTTCATCTGTGAGAAAGTCACGGAAACTTTGCCTGCTTTTTACCTTTTTTGACACACTTCACAACTTTTGAATATTCATTATCATGTTAAATTTAACTGGGCCTTTTAGCATCTGTCTGCTAAGACAACTTGTTAAATCAAGTATGTTTGTGCTGCGCTCTAATCAATACTGAATTCACTGAGATGGCATTATATTTTTACCGTTTTGCTGTTATACTGATTACAGGTATTTATGACCTGCTACATTTCCTGCTTATGACATTTCCAAAGTGCTTCCAAAAGTGAATTAAAATTTCATGAATGAAATTACATCTGTCAGTAGACACACACACACACACAGGCCTACACAAAAAAAAAAACATGGCGATAGTAGTAGTAGGTGGTGGATATGGTTTGTCTTGTGTAGTCCTGTTGTCAAGTCAAAGTAAAGCGGCCATGACTAAGGTTAGCTCTCTCCACAGGAAATGTCAGAGGAGTAGGGCTGTTAACGCAGGTCAGGCCGACCACTCATGAATCACTGACACAGGAGGAACCTCACAAAGCCGCAGATATGTGCAGCAACCCCCTCCCCAACACACTCTCTTTCACACACACACACACATACAGGCATGCACAAAAATATGCATTCACAAACACACACACGCACACAGGCATGCACACAAACATAATGTAACACCCTGACATACGCACAGATACTCATTTTGTTCCAGAAGCACACTCAGATAGAGAGAGAGAGAGAGAGAGAGAGAGAGAGAGAGAGAGATGTACTAAAACGACTGGAGCTTCCACTAATGTTTTGTCTCAGTGACAGAGAGAAAGACAGAGAGAGAGAGAGAGAGAGAGAGAGAGAGAGAGAGAGAGAGAGAGAGAGAGAGGCGCAGTCAGGGAGGGGTGGGCACTAGGACCTGTTGGGAGTTCCTCAGAGGAGGTGGAGGACTGGGTGCTAGGACTCCTCTCCTCTAACTTTCAGAACAATCAATCTCCCAGCAGAGAGAGGGAGCAGAGAGCAGAGCTGAAGTAAATGACACTCACCCTGGATGGTCATCTGTACAAGCAGAGCCAGTAGCAGGAATTTGGGCTTTTGAGTTTGTGTGGATACATTCCCTTCAGGACTAGTGGAAGGTGGAATATATTGCCAAAACTTTAAGCCTGGCGGGACTTGACTTTGACTTACCCGAGAGTTGAAAATAGACCTGAGGTAAGAGTGACTGATGATATCTCACTCCTGGAATACTTTTGCTTGTGGTGGAGTGTGTGTGTGTGTATGTGTGTGTGTGTGTGTGTGTGTGTGTGTGTGAGGGGGGGTTAGTTGTGCTGGAGAGAGTTTTATGTACCTGTCAGTGGAGCGCATGGTGTTTTTCAGTTCCAATTTGAGCTTTCAGGTCTGCGGTTTTGTAGACCTGTTGCTTTGTGCTGAATAATGGCTCTTGTAACACAGAATAACAAGGGTACTACTTAAGGGTGGGTGAAGATGTTGGCTAATGATGGTTTGTGTAAACAAGCTTCTGAGACACTGAACAGGACTTTAAAAAATTAGTTGCAGAACAATATGTCACTTTCTATTTTGGCTGAGGGAACTAGAGAGTGAAAGGTAGCGGGGGCAAACAGTAATGTGCTTTACAGACTTTCTCCTTAATTGTGCGACAGAGGCCACTAGACTTTGCTCTGGAGAGAGGAGGGTGGAGGTGTTGGTAGCTGTTTGGGACGTGGGGGGGGCTGTAGAGTTCAATAGACAACCATCCACACCCCCACCCGCCTTCCCATTCTTCCCAAGGGATAGACCTCTGGGACATCAGGTTACTTTTCCTCTTCTCTCTCTTTATCGCTCTCTCTCTCTCTCTCTTTCTCTCTCTGTACATCTTACCGTCAGCCTCCTCATGTTACACAACCAGCCACACACTCTCTCTCTCTCTTTCAGTCTCTCTCTCTCTCTCTCTCTCTCTCTCTCTCAGTCTGTCTCTCCCTCTCTAAGCCACAGTCTTGCTCCAAGCACAGACATGGAACATGTTTCAGTCTTTATCATTTTCATCTGGGCGGAGACAGTTGTTAGCGTGTCAGGCGGCTTCATGCTGGTATTCACACCAGGGAATACAGCACATGCATTGAGACAAGGAGGGGAAACATCAGCTCCAGAGAGTTAAAGAGCATTTCATGAGGAGAGGAAAAAACAACTAAATCCATTTCAGATTACCACAAACAACAGTGCTTAAGTTTAATGGAATCGGCTCCTCTGGGGAGCCAGACATCAAACTTTCTTTTTGGCATTCTAAACCCTGTTTCGCAAAGTCCAAAAAATGTTTTGAACTTTCTCTCCAAATTGTGTTACTGCATCTTACCTACGGCTACACTTTTTGTTTATTGTTCTAGCACCAAAAGCCTTTTTTAAAAAAATACCAATATTAAAATAAAATAGTGAAAAATGATA
Source organism: Sardinella longiceps (assembly GCA_027497455.2). NCBI lineage: Eukaryota > Metazoa > Chordata > Actinopteri > Clupeiformes > Clupeidae > Sardinella > Sardinella longiceps. Next base: position 20,011,429 of record JAODXP020000018.1, on the reverse strand, counting down.
ACAATTATAAAACTACACACTTTCTGCATGTGAAAATCATTCTGAATAATATTCCTATTAAGCAATTGAGTGCAGCTCTTTGCAAAGCCAGGACATGTTGAAGTCATCAGGGCCAAGATGAGCTCAAATGCACCCTTCATCTGCAGCAGATGGGCAGTGGCCCTTTCCCCCTTCATACAATGATCTCTGCAATTATTATTTATGAGCCAGCTTTGGTTTCCCATTGAGCCTGAATTAAAGCTTTCCCTTTGTAGTGCTGCAGTCTCATCCCGCATTGCCTGCTGTCCAACCCGTGTCCACCCACGTCTGGCCCTTACCTGGCCCTAAGGTGCCATCTTAGTGCCAGAGCCAAGCCGGGTGGGTTGCTCTGTCAGCAGCTATCTAAGCATGCCGGATGCAATAGATGTGGTAATGAGTGTTAATGAGGTCTTTACTGGCACATGTGGACTAAAGCCAAGCCCAGCTCAGCCAAAACCACCCGGGCGCAGCAGCGCTGGCTTCGGCGTTGCAATAGACATAACGACACAGATATCAGATGTCCCTTTCCATCCACACAACTGTACAAGCAGTGATCGTACAGAAAGAGAGAGCGGGAGAGGGAAACAACGACAAATGGATGGGAAACAGAGGGAAATGATTTTTCATGTCAAGCTCACTTTTGGGAAAAAAGACTCCCTTTTGGGAAGAGCTTCCTTTGTGTTTGTCAAGAGGGGTGACCTGACACAGAGGTCAAGGCTGTGAGAATGCATTGAGCCTTTGGGGCTGTCAACAGGGAGGCAAAGCCTTAGAGCACTCTCTGGGATGATCACTGGACCACTGTCTGGGAAAAACAAATGAAAGACTGCCAAACATGTTACTTTTCTTTGGGAGGATTCTCTTTTTCATTCCAGTTTGTCAACTGGAAAGAAAAAAATGTGGGTGACAGAAGAGTTCAAAACACACTTTGAAACTTAGTATTTATTATACCATACTATACTATACTATATTATACTATACTATACTATATTTTTATTATACTATACTATACTATACTACATTTTTATTATACTATACTATATGTATTATATCATACTATATATTATATAGAATATCATTCAAATGTGGTATCTAATATAATTATTTTCCGCAAAGGAGAAGGATCAACATAGTGAACAAATATTCTTCAGAAGATGCTTATCATCAGAGCATAAGTGCAATACACATTAAGTCAGGTGAAACATAACAAATCTTAGTTGTAATTCACTGTTGGCTTAAGCAAGGCACTTAAGCATAGCTGTCATGGTTTGTAAAGACCTGCAGAAATGTTTTGCTCTTTTTCAAAACATGTCTCATCCAGAGAGTCAACAGCTACAAGCACCTGCACATTGACTATTACTTCTCAAGTCTGAGCATTCAGACCACTGTTTACATGGTTAGTCAGCTTTAAATGATGTTTTGCTTCATTCTTTTTTATCTTTTTTCGTTTTTTTTTGTCATCAAAAACCTGCTCTAATAATGCTGGTGACATTCCCGACTTGTAAGTCGAATATGTGAACACTTTCATCTTCCCTCAATACGTAATCCCTGTGAAAATACAAATGCACCTCACCATACTTTCTTAATCCCAGATTTCATTCATCCTTTTGTACAAGCCAGTTTGGATGCCTTCCACATCACTCAGCTTGTGAACAGTATGTCTCATCACCGTTAGATCTGTTTCAACAGCCCAGGGGTGTCCTCTTTCTGTGTCCCATCACCAGCAGCTGATTAATGATAAATCATTTGGTCTGTTTCGACTGCTATCATAACAATCCTCAGATTAATGACTGTTGACTCAAGCGGCATTTTTGTTTGTGTGTGTGTGTGTGTGTGTGTGTCTTTGTGTCTGTCTTGCTGTGTATGGGTGTAAGATTCCATGATGACCAGAGAGAGCTAGTGGTGGTCTGCACGGGCCATCTGCCTTGCCACTGTCTCATCATGACATTTTATGCACTGCATGCCTGTACATGCAGCGCACAGTGCACTCAAACCAGCACACACAAACTCACACGCATACTCTTCTATACACACACACACACACACACACACACACACACACACACACACACACACACACACACACACACAATAACAGACAACATTATGCACACTCAAACCATATATAGAGCGCACCCAAAGCCAAATAGAAACACTCACATGCACACACGCACACGCACACACACAAACAAACAAATGCACCCACACGTGAACCATGTCTTTGAGTGTGCCGCTCCTGCTCTGTTGGTTGGCTTAAAGGGCCTATGTACAGACTTGTCATTTCAGGGAAAGCAAAACTGTGGTGAGGTGAGTCACAGTCGGAAGAATCAGAACTCTCTCATTCTATCTCTCACTCACTCACTCACTCACTCACTATCTCTCTGTGCATACTGTACATAGCCGATCGATCATGGGACACAATATGAAGTAAACCACCCCCCCCCACCCCACCCCGCCCCTCAAAAACGATAAAAACACGGTTTTCAATATACATCGCGATAAAGTAGCTCAGCAGGAACAATCCACCGTTAGTCTTTCTGTGTTTATGCAAGACGTTATTTTGTGATTAATACAGTATACATTTGTTATGTCTGTAAATGTTTACACAGTCTGGTTGCACGCACCACAAAGCCAGAGCATTTTCAGAGCCAAATGTATTACTGAACCGAGGCTAGACCACTTGAGAACCAGATTGTGTTTGGACTTTTGAAAATCTGGTCCCAGGCTTGGACCCAGGATGCATCAACAAAACAGTATTCTTCTCCAGCCGATATTTAAGCAATATGGTACGGTTGACCCGAGAGACCTGCAGAGCCAATTGTGTACCCCAAAGACCCGACAACTGAAGATGTTCATGCTATTTCCATCAGCATATCTTCATATCCAGCACACATGTATGACTCTCAATCCCTGAACACAAACATATGGCAAGGGTCTTTACTTTTCTTTGCAGTAGGAAAAACGTGTTGCTGCTCGTGTGGCGAAACATTCTTTTTTTTCTCCTCTTTTTTTCTTTTTCTTTTTTTTTAAGCTTGCAGCCAACCACACACCACAAATTCCATCCACCCAAGTCTGATTAGGTATTATGATGGGGTCATAAAACAGTAGGTCTCGCTCCATCTCCTCTTTGAGGGTAACTCACACGACCAGAGCTTTGCTGACTCAACTTCAGCCCTGCACTGACTAAGCATCTCCATGCATTTAACCCACTTTGTAGTGATGACGTACCGGTAGTCGTCCTAATTACAATCTTTTCTTTTCTTTTCTTTTCTTTCTTTCATTCCCAGGGAATGAAAGTAACCACAGTGCTGTAACCACAGTGCTTACTGAATAGAATGACACATGAGTTAATCATCTATTTCAATACTATATAAGGGCAAAGACTTGAAAATAAAATCCACTCAATTAACAAAAATGCACTGGTATATTATTAGATATAATTAGATATTATATTAGATATAAATTCACTGTATGAATTAAAGTACATGAATTAAAGAGGATTTTTATATTGTACTGCTGTAGTGTTGGTGAAGTTGGGCAGATTTTGTTAAAGTGAGGCTAAAGCTACAGTGCTTGGCCACTGGTTTGAATTAACTCGGTTGCGAAAGGCCAACTCCAGGAGAGTGGCTGACAAAATGGCCCGAGGCAAAGGCTCAATAGTAGGAGAAGTTGGATCCATCTGAGTGAGGCTGAGGGGGGTCTGGGACTGGAGGACTCTCTCTCTCTCTCTCCCTCCCTGTCTCTTACACCGTGTTGCACAGTGAGAATTCCTGTCTGCATGTCGCTCTCCTAATTCCTCTGTGAAAGATTAAATTCTCACCAGCCACAGGAAATTATGGCAGAGTTACTGCCAAAAAACCCTACATGCTTGTCATGAGAACTTGTTCAATGTCAAGGTCATGAAAAGGCAGTAGTCTGGAAAAGATGTTCGCCAGGCTCTCAAGGTCTCACCACCCACAACGGAGGGGTTTAGTAAGAGAACCTCTGAAAGAGCACGATTCAGTCATTCCAAAGCAGCCCCCTGGTATCCTTTGAGTAACGTATCAGGGTTTGTAATGTGCTCTGGGAGAGTTTGTTAGAGAGCATTAAACACGGTCACACTTCTGAAATTCACAGTCTATTGCAGAGCAATGTCTCAGCAGGGATAAGGGAACCAGTGAAGGATCTTTCTTCTGAGTGAAAGTTTTTTTTTGTTTGGTTGGTTTTTTTTTTTTTTGAGATTTTTACTTTCGTTGTTTTTTGTTGATACTTTTTTTTTTAGAATTTTTATTTTATTACTTTTTATTTTTTATTTCCACTTTTTCTTGTTTGTTTGTTTTTTTCTTGTGAATTAACTGTTTCAAGCAATGAAGTACTTACAGTTTATATCTGTTAAAAACATTTTTTTTTTTTAAAAAAAAATCGCAAAACATTCTCTAACATCCTAAATATGCAGGTTTTTTTTTCTTATGAATACAGCATAGCATAAAGCACTTTAATAAGCAATGCCATGCTGAGAAGGACACACTATCAGTATATCATATTTGCGTAGTCAAAATGTTATCTTTGAATAGTAGGCGTCTATCTTTAATAATCTTTTTGTTAGCAAAATATCCTGTTGAAAAGGGAGTGAACTTCTTAATCGGGAAGCTTATTTGCTGGTAGCAAACTAAATATAACAAGACGATTAATTTGATGCTGGCCCTCAAGTTAAGCAGTGAATTGTTATTATTAAACAAGATCAATGTAGTCAATTCGAATCAAATTATTAAAAACATCAATGAAAAAATTATCTGATAAGAAATCATCAACATACTATGGAAATGAATCCAATGGTTTGGATGTTTTGTTAAATCCATCATGTGTTGTTACATATCCCCTCCAAAACAAAGGTTTTATCTATAAAAGTTATCTAATGCAAATTCTAATTACATTTTCTGTCAGTAAAGATGTTTCATTAGGCCTACGTGAACATTAAAAACTATTGTAAAATATGTATTGTGGGCTTACAAACACACTAAAATAAGCTGCTAGTTTAATATCAATCAAATAGTTGGACAATGAGCTGCCATAAAGTCTACAGTTGCATTTCCCATAAACCTGTTTTCCACACAAATGCCATTGCACAACCACCCACAGCTGTGCCTACAGTCTAGCAAGGCTTCTGATTTTTACTGTCAGCCTATCTTTTTCAAGCCACTGACATGATTTGTGTTCTTTCCCACAAACCTCTACTTTTCCTGTCATATGCTCTACTAGCATTCAAATGTTATTGTTTGTTTGAAAACTGATACGTTCAGGGAGGCTGTATTTTGGATAAGGCATGACTCATTGGCTTCTTCTCCTACAATACCAGGCCAGAAAAGCGTGGTAATAGTTTTCCTCAGGAGATGTGTAAAAGAAAGGTTTCCTATATCACAACTGGGAAACAACAGCAAGAATCCTTACAAGGACTTAGCGTGTTTGGTTTTTGAGCTTGTATGTGTGTGTGTGTGTGTGTGTGTGTGTGTGTGTGTGTGTGTGTGTGTGTGCGTGTGTGAGATAGAGAGAGAGAAAGATAAAAGGGTATTCTGCAACTTTGTCTGCTGTTATGCCTACTACAGTCAGATAATCACGACCCTGATTATAGTTTATGCCTTGATCATAACATCAAACAAAGAGAAAAACAGGTTGTGAAATGAAATAATAAACTGTATTATTATTTAGAATTGCAGAATTGATTTGATAAGGGGCTACTCATGCAACGTCCACTATAGAATCAGGAACCTTGGCTGAGATTAATTATCCTCAGTGGACCAAGGAGGAACACCTGGCCAGGACGGGGGATGGACAGTCTGCTGTCCTCCATCTGTTATCATTGTTAGGCAAACTTCTCAATGATATTAACAGTCGACTCATCCAGGAAGCTCTTCTTTTGGCTTTCTAAAGATGCTCGACCGGTTAGGAGTGAGGAAAATATTCTTGAGCAATATACTGACAGTAGAGCTTGGAACTGTGATAAAATGATTTATGGCCAGTAAAAACGTTCCGGAAACATTTCCTGACGACTGACATCTCTGTGATCGGTAAAGCGTTTAATTTGGACTGCTTTGAATAGTTCTATATTGTTTTAACAAAATCAACCTCTCTGCTTCAGTGGCTGTGGGAAAGAAGTCACTACACTACATTAAATGGCTTCAGTAAGACATGACAACTTGATTATGTGTAATTTGTGTTAAGGCTGAGAGTGCAAATGTGCAAATTATGACATAACAAGAGTTTCTTTCTATTTGTCTGAACATTATGAGTTCATTGCTACTTTATACCCTTGTGATGTATCATAGTTTCCGATCTTGTCATTGCTTAAAATGAAAATTGGCACAGCACTTTTGTGGAAGTAGTTAACTTGGAGAGGAGACCCACGGTGCAATTACCAAAATCTTTCACTGGCTGGGCAGAGTTGCTTTGGCATGCTATTGTATTCTGAGGGGGACCTAGAGTTCCCAGTGTTGTTGGTATTTGAATTCGAAAAACTGAGGTCTGGTAATGATTTAACAATGGCAACAGCAGCCTGCGATAAGGATAACACTTCTGTGATTGAGAGAAATATTTGATTCTTTTCATTTAGACCATCCAAGAAGTGTTTCATCGATCCGTTAACTTCCGAATAGACATGATTAAGGTTTGAACCCACATCAGAGAGAATTTGCCTTGGAAAGTGAAAACATATTGCCCGTGAAAAAGTCCTTTGTATTGCATCAGATTTTATAATTAACATGAGCTAACAAGCGTCCAGAGACAGCTTATTCAGCATGGGCTTCTGGAAACGATCAGTTATTTCCTGCAATTTCTTACTATGAGCACTGGAATCACTATAGGCTACATGCAGGAGTGCAGGATGCATTTTTGTACTTTTAACTTTTAGCCACTATTTATTGTATTCTTTTTGCATTCTTTTTGCATTCAATTCATTTTTCTGCTATCTGCAAATTCATTTGGATATATGATGGGTGAATAAAGAGTAGCCACCACCAGGCATCTTGGATGTTAGCACAGTGCAGTTTTCAATGGACGGTAGGAACCACCAAATTAAATAAAATCTTGTTGCAACATGACTGCAAACTGTACGGTCACCAAACACCAATACACATCCTCTAGCAGTGCCAATAATACTCTGGGTGCCTAGGTAACTGGTTCAGAAGTTCTACAACAAAATCAGTTGCTTTCAAAGAGATATAAACAAAGGAATTAATGCTGACAAATATATAGTTATAAGACTTGCATTATGTTTATAATACTTACATAATGTCTTATCAAAGTACTTTTAGTTTACTTCAATTTCTTTATGTTATTGAGTTGTCAATAAAATAACAGATTTCACTAAATAAACATAGCCTAGAACATAATCAAGTATGTTGGCCCATATCGCCATGAAAAACAATGAGTTCAGTGCAATGAGATTAAACTGCATGCATCATTTACGCTGACAGAAATACAAATATTCAGCAATTAAGGTCTGGATCACTGCTTATTTTAATTGCCGAAATCATGCTCAACCATAGAGAATTGCTATAAAAATCTGTATCAGAGTGTTACTGATAGCATCTGTGCAACACCATAATACTACTATTACTACTAATAAGAGATATTATCAATTCATCTGCAGGATCTTTGGGACATTAAGTCCCAGGCACAGCCCCAGAGTAATCACAACTTTTTCTAAAACCTACAGAAACTCCACAACAGCATTGTACTTCCTTACTGATATCAGGCAAATTCAAACTGATGTACTGGGCGGTTCTGAAATGTAATAATCTAGAAAGCACACACATTATTTAATGTAAGTAAATGAGTTAAGTCAACAAAAAATGATTAGAGGACTCTTGAGAAGTGAACTTGTGCATGTTTGCACATGACCTCATTTAGAAGAACTCACTCATCGCAAATCATTAATCATTTGTGTGCATTGCACTCATTTAGGCCGTTATGTGCAATGCAGGAAATTGAAATGTCAGTGGGTGCTACGGTGATTCCATTTCATATGGAGAAGTCTGAAGAACTGCCAGCCTCAGCCCTCTCAAATGTCAAATGTAAACTGCATATGCTGGATAACTCATTCGATTCATTGTCGACGAGCCTCCAGACATACACGCCACTGTTAGGGACATTTGCGGGTGCCTGGTCTTTGACTTGGCAAGCGGGGAGTTCGGGAGGAACCCCTTTGATCAGGGGCCCGTGCAGAACAACTTCTGGCGTGGCGAATCACGAAGCGATGCTTGAGACGTTGTGTCATGCGTGACACGTCCACAAATGTCGACCGAGGCGTTCATAACTGTCCTCGCTCAGGACAGGGGATTCAAGTGCACCCCCATTCCCCTCCCTGACCGCCCCAAAAACACAATGGGAAACTTTATCTTATTGCGCTGTTAGATGAGAGTGGCTATTGTCCAGGGGGGTACAGTAGTTTTACAGCTCCACAGAGCAGCACTGTTGAGTGAGAGAGAGTCCCTGTGGCCGACACGGTCAAGTAATTACTCCTGATGAGAGGGGAGAAGAAAACAGCAGTGTGCTCAGGGCTTCACCCCCTGCCCCCGGGGCTTTCCCTCAGGCAGAGAAAGAGAGAGAGAGAGAGAGAGAGAGAGAGAGAGAGAGATGTGATCTATCTATCCCTTTATCCTTTTTTATTCTTTCATTCCCCATCTCTTTCTCTCTCTCTCTCTCTCTCTCTCTCTCTGCTTTACTGTCATGCTTTTGGTGTCTGTCTGTCTATCTAACTCTCCTTTTGCATCCACTTCTCCAACTTTGTTTCTCTGTCTTTTTTCTCTATCCATCTCTTTGTTCCTGTATATTGTAATTCTCGGAATGCTGTATTGATAATCTATAAAGAATAACAATATAAAGATGATACAGCATGAATGTCCATACTGTCTCATACCTATCAGGTTTGGCCTGTCTCTATTTGCTGTTCCTCTGTCTTAAAGGGATCTTTCAAAGTCAATCAATCCCTTGGTTTGCTTTATAGAGTGCTGTCGGCTGGAATAAGAACAAGTATGTTTGCCACAACACAGAACCGACAACAATAACTTAAAATGGCACAAGACAATGAAACTTACTGTAACTTCAGAGTTTCTTCATCCTCACCTGTTAGCGTTGGCTACTGTTTTGTTATTTGTTCTAATTTGTGCCAAATGTTCTCGTTCTTATACCCAATGACAAGACAAACAGAGCTATGGGCTGGGTACCAGTAAGGTGTTTAAATATTGACATTGGTATCAGCCATAACATAATTTAAAAGGCCTCATCAATCAGGGATCCTTTTAAGGCCTGTCCACAAGACGGATGATGTCTAGCTAGAAGAAATGAATGTCCAACCTTATTCTTATTGTGGTGGTTGTTATAGTGTAGCCAGGTGAACACCGCCTAGAGTTCTGCTCAATTCTCCTTTCTGTCCACCAACTAGTCAGGAAGAGCATAATACCATTTTTACCAGGGTTGCCATCCTCAGTATTGCCAGTATTGCCCCGGCAATACTACTTTTTAGTGCAACATCAAGTTTCAAATCTCACATGAAGTGCTAAAGTAATAGGATAATTAAAAAAATATATAGTAACCTGTTAAAATGCACCAGAATGCAGGAAAAAACATCTAACTATTCCAAAATTTCCTGGGGGAGTACCCCCACACACCCCGGTAGTCTACTCTAGTCTACTCTACTTATAAAATAATATAACATCTTTGGTTCACAACTGGTAGGTAGGCCTAGACCTATTCTGTGACATTAGAAATATGATGTCCATGAAAAGCTCAATTCCACCTCCATTTATAATAAACCCACGTCTAACACATTTTAGGCTAATTGCTGAGAAAATTTGGCAATACTACTTTAAAACATGTGATGGCACCTATGCACGTTACTGAGCTATGCGGGTCAGTCAGTGCACAGAGGGGGAACGGAAGCCATGACTTAGAACCCGGACATTGCAGACCTCGAGTTCAAAACGTTACAACATGTTTTATAAGTCACCCATAGGGATGAATGGGAATCATAGGGAAATGTTTCAAAACATTGTGACCGCTGAACTTGGCCCACGTGAGCATTGGCGCATAATATGTCATGATCAAGCAGATTGTGATTGGCTGAAGAAGAAAGTGTAGCACCCTCTACTCTAGAGAGATTCCCAATGGAGATGTTCCAGAAGCTTTGCATGAAGTGAGAAGATCTGAAAGAAGATAGTCAAATCAGGCTAGTTTTAGTGTATGTTTTGAGCAAAAGTCATTCTCATAAACTGCCATATTAGATTTTCTGCCATTAGTGACGAGATTGCAATGTGGAAGGGGTGTAACTCTATGGATCTCAATCTAGCTTTCTGTCTGTAATTCTCTCTCTCTCTCTCTCTCTCTCTCTCTGTCTCTCCATCACCTGGCTGGTGATAAGGAAGTAGTCATCCACATTATACAAGGCTTCATAATCTCCCTCCCTCTGTCAACACCAGTGAAGAGGTGTGTACTTTTGTAGAACGCACCGTTGACATATGCAACCGAATCTTTTAACAGGCTGTTGTTTCCATTATAAAATACATCACGGTAGCCGTGCAGGAGACACTGCCAGGTGACTCTGACTGTTTCCTTTAGGAAGTAGGATATGATTTATCTGGGCCATATTGTATGCATAGTGTGGACTCCACAGAGTACCATTGCAAACACATATGCATGGCACACACAAAGTAAACACTTATGAACAATTTTCCATGTGTCTCCAGATTCATTAAAACAGCACTTCACATATTTACACTGCTATTCTCATCCAACTTTTGAACTTTGCAAGTTCCTAATTTTTTTTCAAGTGAAATCACTGTGACCACAGATTTTCAGCATACTGTAAATAAAGGGAATAAACATGGACCATATGGCTCAGTTGATTGTCATTTTCTTCAGAAGAATGCATGATTTTAAAACCATGGAGGGCAGTTCCATGGTTTTAAACATCTGCAAACATCTCAAATTAAACTCTCATTTAGAGTGAGAGGCCCCAACACAGTTGCAAGATTCCATACTGCATAGCGCTAAGCAGGCTAATTTACACAATACATTCCCCATTCCCATCTGACTACAAAACCATTTTTTCTGTACTGCATTATTTTTCTTTTCAGACATTCACATAAAAACAAAAAACAAATTAACACTTGATTGGAGATACACATCTGATTTTACTTTGTTTTTAAGGAAATTGTATTTCCATTCACTTCTGACAGGCATTTCTGTGTAATGGAAGCCCCTGTCAACACTTATTACAGACTACAAAATGCTTGTGTTTAACTTTGATGTCAGATGAGCTATATTTCTCAATATATCAGATCCGTTACCAACCAGCATCCATTGTTGGTGTATTTCTATTTGGTGTATTTCCATTTGACAGTGTTTCAATTTGACACACTTGGCAGGACATTTCCAGTGCAACATGAAAGCTATCTATCTTGAAAACACTCAATGCTTTCTACAGCATTTAATATTGAGCTGTGATAAGTCAATTAGTTAATACATTAAACCTTTAGATGCTCAGTCTGCATGCTACGGGGAAGTGATTTGAAACATGGGAAGTAGGAGAACTCAAAGAGGGTGGTCTTGATGACAGGAAGCGTAAACACTGATGAAACATGATAAGAGTTGGCCACAACACTGTCTGCTCACCGCACATACATATGTTTTCCTTAACACTTAAACAGGGGAAACATTGTGAAACTTAAGTCTTAAGAAATTGAAACCAAGGTGTGTGTTTGTGCGTATTTGTGTGTGTGTGTGTGTGAGGTGGGGCGGTGGTTACATTCACTTGTTTTAATCTTCTCACGTTTTAAGACCACTAAAAACATAAAACATACGCCTCCAGGCTCCATCCATCCCCCACCCATGATTTCCAGGCAGCGAGACCGGCAGATAGCAAGCAAGCACCAGAGTAACACTTTAAGTCAAAACCTGCTCTGCTCAACCCTTCTGACCTTAAGTGTTCACTTTGGGCAGTGTTTACACAGGCGACCCATTGGAGCGCATAGACCACATATTTTTAGCATTAAAATACAAAGCGCACTCCAGGCAATGTAAATAGCGAGTCCCCTTCGTCATCCTGTATCAATCAAGTGAGTGTGTGTTTATATCTGGTGCACATGTGGAACTACGGCACTATGGCACTGGGTGGAGACTCCACCGCATAACATCAGACAACGGGGTGGGTTCAGGTCCTTACCTAAGTGGGCAACAGGCAGGCGGAGAGGCTCAAAGTCCCGCTTCCCTTTCAGACCAGAACTGTGGCTCTGGCTGATTGCTGAGGCGTTAGATTGCACCGCATACCTGCTGATCCTGCAGCATTTGCTGTAAGCCTTAATCAAATCAGCATGGGCCCCTTCCTTGTTTTGTGAAGGTCAATGAGAAAGTCTCTGGCAGAAAAGAAAAGAAAAGAAAAAAGAAGTGAAAATCTGGAGGAGTGATTCCAATATGGCTTTACCTCACCTTCAGCACTAGCAAGATCTGTGGGGACAACACCTGTAAAGTACAAAGTGCTTTCTCTTTGCTAATACATTAAAAATGACTTACAAAAAAACCCCTATGTGTTACTGTAGATGACAGTAAAAGCGGCCAGATTTAGTTTTTTTCTTTAAACAATGTGAAACGCTTGAGGTTATGTCTGAAAGGAAAGCACTTTTCCTTCCTCTGCGAATTAGGAGTGATACACAGCTCGCTCAGCTCAAGTGTTACTCAGACTTTGGGATGATTTAAACTGTGACCGTGAGCATTCCCAGCTTTTGAGACTGCACACTCTTGAGGGAGGGGCCAGCCTTTTTTTCAGCCCAGAGGGATTCTCTGTCATCTCCAATTCATCTCTGTATTTTCCAACTCTCAGTGAGAAACACGAACTAAGATCATGACTGCAATAAAACACTGTTGCTACAGGACAGGATAACTCTAAAAGAAGAAAAAGACACCAGATTCAGCTTACGAGAGTGGATTGTAGAATTAAAACTCTTAACTGGCAATGAGTATTTAAATACCAAATAACTGGCAGTGATGATTCATCTTTGCATTCCTTGAAACTTGCCAAAAGTACTTGTCTAAATAAAATGTACCAACAAGTAAAAAAAAAAACTATTGCTTTAAGACTGTGTATTCATTTTCAGGCTTCCTAATATCCATACAATGTTTTGTGAAGAATAAATACATTATTCATTTATAGTATCTGCTGTTAACAGCAGCTTTCGTGCAATAACGCTGTACCAGCACATGTGCTATATAGAAAGTCTTTTTGAGACTAACACATATGGTTGCATACAAGGATGATCTTTACTGTACTATACTTGAAATGCATTCTAATTATCATATGGTAGATATTTAGTGCACTCTCAGAATACGTCTGTTGAGCCTATCCAGCCAGTCTGACATCTGTGTTAGATCATCCCAAATAAATCTCAGAGAAAATGAAGGGCATAACATTAACTGCATATGTTCAAAATAAACAAATTGTATTAGCTTTCCTTTACTGTCTCATGGAAGACAGGCCAGAACTGGAATTAATATCTGTCCTCTGAGATCCTGCAAAACAGAAGTCACTATAAATCTACCACTGCTATTCACCACTGCTATATTGAGGATATGCTTTCCACACAAAAGAGGATGAAATTTTACTGAACCATTTCAAGAGCACTGTATTGCCTTGATTTTATTGCACGTTTGAATAGCGATGAACTTTACAACTCAAGCTGAGGTATGCAAGGAATTCAGGTCGATATTGCCCTCTATTGGCAGCGGTGCTTCAGTTTATTTTACCCTCCTGGGTGCAATAAAGTCTCTACACGTGAAATTATCTATCAGCAGAACACCCATACATGCACACAGAGAAACATCCACACCCTGTACATCTCAGCACTCATCATCTCACGCAGGAGTAGAAATTTTGAATTCTTAGCATTTTTAGGGAACTGCATACATTTAGGGAAGGGTTCGTGTTGTATGCACAGTATGCAAGACAGATAGAATGATAGATCGACAGACAGATCGATATATTTCTTTTTTTAATTCAGAAGGAAATTAAAGATACACACAGACATATGAGCACACATAGTCTACATACTACAAAAATGCCATTAGAGTAAGTTAGGTTGTGACATGTTAAGAGAGTGGTGTGGATCAAATGCAGAAAGGTGCAAGCAGGCTCAGCTCACTACAGATACCTTGAGGCATATCAGACTGCTGGGGATTTCCCTGCTGCATTGAAGCCACAGTTCTCTATGCAGCAGCACGTAGTGTACTGCTTGCACAGTTGTATAGTGCGCTGCTTTCATCTCCCTAAAGGCAGGTAGCCATGAATAGGGCCTGGCTTTCGGGGAGGAGGTGAGCGGCGTGCACTTTGACATTTAAAACCCGCCGGTGGCCCACCGATAAGGGTGACCCTCGGGCCCGAGGCTCTTCAAAGGGGGGTGGGGGTGTGGGTGGGTGGAGGGTGGATAGGAGGACATGGCTTAGGTTACTCGCAGCGTTGCGATTGTGTGTGAAGTTTACCATATGAATACGTTGCAGGTCTTTCGGGGAGCCGTTTGGGGAACCAGCGCACAGCGTCTTTGTGTCACTTGGGGTTGGCTGTCAGTCTTGGCAGATGGCATCCAGCAAACTGGGTCCATTAGAACTAATGAGGTCAGGGTCACTGGCTGTGGGTGGCCAGGATTGTGCTACTGGCAATATTTCAAGCCAGGATCCCCATATTTCTTTTCTTTTCTTTTTTTTTTCCTTTTTTACTGCGTGTGTGAAAAACTATGGCAATGTCTATGAATTTTAAAAGTCTCAGAAGGCAAGGAAGACCTTCTTTATCTAGAGGAAGCCTCTGGTCACCCATAACTGTGTCCAAGGGTTCTAGATGACAAATGGAAGAAGCTGCAATGTGTTCTCTCAGGCAATGTAAGGAATGACAGAAAGAGGGCTACACATTTGTAGAATACAGAAACGACCATACATTTTTGGTTAACTTGTGAGAGAATAAAATCATGATCTAACATAGAAGTCTCAGCTGGGTGGGTGATGTATTGCCATGCGAGCTTAACATGCATGTCTCTGGCCCCCGTGGAGCCCACTCTTTTAAAAAAATATATTACGCTAAAAAAATTCAAACTCTTTAAGATGTCTTGGACTTGTTCCCAGGCATTATATGGGAGGTTCAAAAGACTGAGGGCCACAGGTCACAATGCAGGCCTTTTTAGTATTTTAAAGTCCAATTTTATTCATCCATTTTCCTATGTGTTTATACTTAAGTGCCACAATCAGTTAAGGTCACCAAGTCTAAATCTGAAGCTAATCTACTACTTAATATAGACTGTTTTAGCCTTCAGTGGCTGTAGCCATTGAGCCCATACAGATTTAAACATTTGTCTGTCTATGACTATCAGCTGAAGAGAAGGTTATGCTGTGTAGTGATTTTGATCAGGAAGGACAATGGAGCATTTGGAGCATACAATAGCATGCTGTCATACAAGGAACAATATACTGCAAGTGTCAGGTAATATTTCGGTTTGTATAAAAGCTGTATTCGGCAAGTCTACGTAATTCCAAAATATTTTTAAGTCATATAACTCGTAGGTCCCTCCCCCTGTCTCTACTACGCTTCTCAACGGCCTCTCAAATCCGTCCCTCGCTACAGCACCTTGTTAGCGGCTTGCTCACAGCTGTGATCGACATGCAGTTAAACCTAATTGGTGGAAAGCTACAGGGAGCGCTGGATTTGCAACGGTTGCAATGACGATAGCAACGACGATTAAGATGGTTTTAGATGGAGCTAGAGAATTTGTTTTTTTTTTTCCGAAATACCCTTTTTCATGAACTACTTCCAGAATAACGTGACAATTCCGTGAAATTTGACTTTAAAAGAGTTGGCAAATACAGCTTTAAGACAGACTGGGCCCCATAGTAATAAGGAATTAACAATAGAATATCGTAAAAGAGGCCAAAGTCAGACATTTACTTTATTTGTAAAAAAAATCCTGTTGTGAGCTGATGCTGGTCTATAATCTAGTAATACCCCTATCCATTGAGATTTTATTGTACACTGTGACTTCTGCTATTTCAATTTTGTATATTTGAACACAGCAGATCAGTATTGTTATGCAGTGCATTTTGAAATGACACACTCACACAGTCGGCGTGGGCTGTGTACCAAACATTTACAGATTGAACTTCAGCGTGTACATTGGATATCTGGTCTCCTATTGGCCTGATGCCTTATGGGTAATGCAGTTCCCTAAAATCAGCATATAACAACACAAGTGTATAACATATATGGTTCTATTTGCATTATGGCGTGATTTGATCCGTCAATTCTCCAGTGCGCTAAGTTACAGTTACAGTCAAAGTTCAGTCAATTCACAGTTCCTTGCAGCTCACCCTGATTCATAGATATCATTGATAGAGGAAGTCAGTGTCAGTGGGAGTCAGTGTAGAGCTGCTAGATCCTGATTTACAATAACAAGCAATGGCCTTTATGCACTGAAGTAGTTAAGCTACTCACAAGTGGTTACTGTGAAATACTATACATGTCATTTCTGAGAGCAACATTTTCCTTATGTACATGAAAAAGATCTGAGCCTGCCAAGGCTAAGTGACTGATCAATGATGTCAAAAAAAGTATTCACCATTTCCAGCTGAGTTTAGTTTCTTCCCAGCACTGGGAAGGTAAAAGACCTATGAGGGCATCGGTTTCCAGTTGGGTTTTCAGTTAGTAATTTGGCCAAAGATGTTTTAGAGTTCAAATATTATCATAATAACACTAGATTAAAGCAATGTTGTTCTACTCACATACAGTAATTCTATGAGACTGCTCTTGCAAATGGATTTCCTCTGTTTTTAATCAGAATCTGGCTTTTGTTGCTTGTTCCAGTCACTGGAAACATACAGATGGTATTGTTCTGTTCAAAGTGTTTTATATTTGTAGTTGGCTAGGTGAGCTAGCTTACCGGAATTCTATTTGCCACTGTTAAAATTAGGTTATGATGTGCTAAATATCACACATTCTCTCTCTCTCTCTGTGTGTGTGTGTGTGTGTGTGTGTGTGTGTGTGTGTGTCTTACAAAGGTGCGGGGTAGGAGTGGAGGAGAAGGGGCAGTCCTGATGGCTGGTGCTTGGGGATCCGCCTGTTCTGGACACTGGCTCTAGGAGCCCTCTGGGTCCCTCTTCACCTGAAGACATTCCACAGGTACTCCAACTACATAGCCGACATCTGCTGAAACCACAAAACCACACTCTGATTCTCTGATACTATAAGACAGCACGTCTTAAATTTGAATACGTCCTGATACTTTACTTAGGTTAAGACAATCACAAGATGCAGTTTACATGGCAGTATCCAATTCCAGGTTATTGTGCTAGTCGGACAAATATTCCCATTCAATAGTCACTCATTTACCTTTGGACCATTGGGCCTTGCAAACATTCATGGTTAAAGCACTTAAATAATATAAACAAAATTAAATAAACCAAAACTCTGTTTTTCGTCAGAATCCTCTAACCATACTGTAATCTTTGAATTCCAAATTCCAGGACGTGCGCCCATGAGGTCGTCGACGCTGGTCTTGCTCTTCCTGATCAGCGTCCAGGCTGCACTGAACATGGGAGAGGACGCCCCGACGCCGCCAACGCATCACCCACAGCACACATGCCACCATCATCACCACCAACACCAACACGAGCAGCAGCAGCAGCAGAACCAACGGCGAAAAACAGCCCAGCAGTCACACTCACAGTCGCAGACTCAGTCACACACACATTCAAAGCACGTTGGTGGTCGGCACCATTCCCGGGACACACAGCATTCTGAGCTCATCCCCACCGTGGACCCAAAACTGTTCAACAAGCGGCGCTACCGCTCACACCGCGTGCTCTTCAGCGACGTGGTGCCCCCGGACACTAAGCCAGTGGGGCTGGCCGCCTCAGACAGGGAGCTGGGGGGCCTCGGGCAGAGGATGGACCGGGGCCCCCGGGTGAGACGGCAGACCCACCAGATCATGCACCGTGGTGAGTACTCGGTGTGTGACAGTGTCAACCATTGGGTAAGCAATATGACCAGCGCGATGGACATTAGGGGCAAAGAGGTGACGGTGCTTCCGGAAGTGGAAATCAACAAGACGGTGAAGAAGCAGCTCTTTTACGAGACCACATGTCGCTTTGCTAGCACCCAGCCCAGCGGCAGGAGTGCGGGAGGGGGAGGAGGCCGGGGCAAAGGGGGCAACAGCAGCCGAGGTGGGTACAGGTCAGGCCCCTCATCCTCTGGATGCCGGGGAATTGATAGCCGCTACTGGACTTCCTACTGCACCAATACACACACATACGTGCGGGCGCTGACCACCTGGAAGAACCAGATAGCCTGGCGGCTAATACGCATAAATGCTGCCTGTGAGTGTGTGATCAGCCGCAAGTCTTGGAGGGGTTGAGATCAGGACAGTGGACCTCAGCTGCACTCCAGCCCTCCCCAGATCCAGAACCAGATCCACCCACCACCACTCACTCACCTACCCATCACCACAGCTTTACAGCCATTTATCTGGCAATGACCTATCCCATCAAGTCACATAATTATGCCTGTCCACCAAGGCCCTCCAACCCCACACCCTACCTCACGCTGTAAATTATTGGTTGTTTTAAGTTATGAGGACGTGCATGTCATATTTATATAGTTTATACGGTCAAAATATAAATATAATTATAAATATATAAATATATGTGTATATACACTATGCTTAAAAAAAATCCCGCATTTGTGTTGTGTTGTTGTTGTTGATGTTGCTATTTATTAAACACCTCAGTATGTGTATAGGAAATCTCAATTTGTCTGTTTTGTAAAACAGCCTTACCTTTCTAAAGTAGCTGTAACTTGAAGTGTCCAATGAAGGTTATCCACGGAGGAGCTGAAGTCCATTAGTGTGACTCATAAGGAACAGAAACAGTCCATTTAGGCATTCTTCTTCACTCAGTCATCCCTTTATATGGGTCTTTGTGACTGTGGAATTACACAAAGAGCCATTTTGAGCACTAAACCCAGGATCCCTTGTCTCTGACAGGGCCACTCAAGTCCATCTGCCAAGATATAAAAGGTGAAAACGAGACCATTAAGTGAAGCTTTTGTCTTTATGTTCCCTTTTTTTTAAAATGTACTGTAATGTTATGGCACGTCATACAATTGTCTTCTGTAGAGGAGACTGGGCTACATAATGGTGATATTATCCTGCCTGTGCTCCCAGTCTCCTGAAAGCAATCATTTCTGAGGCCTGGATTTACATGTAAAAAAGAGAGAGAGAGATGAGTATACTTTTTCAAGTGCATGCTGCTTTCAAAAACCACAAAAGTACCAAGGTGGAATATATTTAAGGGGCGAGCCTATAAAGGGACTTGCTGCAATACCATCAAGTCATTCATCTTCAAACCACATTCCAAGAATCATAACAAACCTTGATGTGTGTGTATGTGGGTGTGGTGTGTACGTCAGTGTGTGTGTGTGTGTGTGTGTGTGTGTGTGTGTGTGTGTGTTATTCAAGTTATTCATATTTTTTTAGCCAGAAAGCTTAGCCAATGAGCCAGAACGCACATAGTAAAAACCCTCAGCTGGTTGCTTGCAAGAACAGAGGGCCTGACAGGGACAGTCTTCCAGTTGGAGCGCCTCTCCGGCTGTGCAGGGGTCAGGCGGGTCGCCCAGGGAAAATATACAATAGGAAGGATACAGATTATCACCCGCCGACGGATCCTCAGAGCACCCGTCTCCATGGAGCTGATGTGTAAACTAAAGCCGCAGCCGTGCCAATGGGGTCAGGTGCACATGAGAGGAATGGGGTTGCAGAGAACATCTGGAAAACCGAAGATGCCGTTTGAGGATGGGAAGGGGGTCTGGAGTTGATGAGGTGGGGTGTGGTAGGGCACTGTTTTCTTTGAGGGTCTGTGAAGGGTGTCTGACAAGCTATGTTCCACAGCAAGACTGCATCGACAAAAATGTTTACAGAGTGGGACAGCGTGGTCAACAAAGGGACTTAAGTGCTAGGCACAACTGAGTGATGTTTTGAGAGAGGAGGCAGACATCTGTCAAGATCAAGGTGCATGGAGAGGGAGAGATCTTTTACAAGCGATTTTAGCAAATTCTAGAATTGGTGTCAATGGAAAAAGTGCTGAATGAATGATAATAAAATTATCTGGATTTTGTTGTTTTACGAATTTCTGTAATTGATTTGTAACCCTCTGATCGATCATTTTTCTTATTAAAATGATGATGCTATACTGTCTATACTGCCAGCGCTTAAAAGCTATGGAATAATCTAGCCTACATCAGTACATCCACAGTTACATGGACCGTTACAGTTACAACCCACAGTTACATGGACCAAATTGTCCTTGGACCATAGTGTTTCTAACTTGCATCACAAGCAAGCACATTTGCATTTTAATTAATATCTTGGTTTTAGCATCTTGAAAGGAGAGAGAGATAGAGAGGCTTGCATTTTTAGGGTCATCGTGTGACATCCACACAGCTGTTTGTGAAGCATCGCTTTCAACCTGCTACCACCAGCCATGCTGGAACTTGTTTGACACCTCAATGCATCTCAAAGGTTCCACTTCCAAAGTATTTCATGGCAAGATTCCAAAAGAATACCTCACACACTCACAGAGATAGAGAGAGAGAGAGAGAGACTTCTGAAAATTAAAAGCTTTGGTATTGGTGTGATGTCAATGTTAATTCAAGAAACCTGACTGAGGTCAGATTTGGTAACACTACACTGATAAAAAAAAATGTGTGTAGGCTTACCACATGTATCTTTACCCTACAGGCCTACTGTCATGGTGTCTGGATGCACATCAAAGAGTCAACGATTTTTTGTTAGCCTAACGTTAAAAACTCGACTTTTTTGTTAGCCTAACGTTAAAAACGTTTGTTTGTCGTTAGTTTTCTAGAAAACTCAATACCTGGAATCTTACCTGCTAATTTTGGCATCAGGGAACTTGACCGATTCTGGACAGCCACTGAGTGACAGGATTTGTAGCTTATGACTTGCACATTTTGAGGTTTGAGGTTTTGAAAGTGGCTATACAAACGTGTGGAAACATTTTGGGTGATAGTTGGACACATTTTTCGTTGGGACTCTAAAAGACGACGGATTGCGCGGCTCCGTTTCAAAGGGATAACTCTCCCGCTATGATTACGCTGATGGCAGAAGCACTAGAAGTTTCCAAAGACTTAATGAGCCAAGAGCGGCCTTACACAAATCTGTGATCAGCTAGCACGTCTGAGGTTCCTGCATTGACAACAGTCCCAGCATTCAACAGTGTCTTTGTCTGTAGTCCATCAAAGCCAGGATCCGTTATTCAGATATTAATCATCAACCATTTCTTGTTTTTGTATAGCCTATTTTAAAATCACATAAAACGTTGCTGGGGCGCTCTATGTCTGAATGGATAGACCTGTTTTTTTCTGCCTTGCCTTTTAGTCAGCTTCTTTTAGGAAACGGTCTGAATGCCTCTGACAATGTGTTTTCAATTTCGGAATTTCAAAATATCTTAACTGAATTTAGCATGCCATAAATTGACAATGCAACATACAGTAGGCCTACAATATTGCCCAAAAAAAGATATGATGTCTCTTCAATCATATTTCGTTTATAAACTGGCTGTATTGAGTTAACTTTATGCTTTAAGGAAATATATGAAATGTTTCATAGGACAGTCAGTCTCTCTTATTCTAATATTATACAAGCTCACTGGGCTCAATGTTATCAGTCACAGATGTTTAGCAGATTGGGATCACTTCACATGTAATTTGATCTGCAGGAGATGCAACACTGCTACCTTGTGGCCTCAGAGCCATTCAACAATATTTCACACAGAACAAGTCATTCATACACAACTGCAATCAGCACTTGTCTGACAGAATTATGTTCACTGCTTTGAAAGATAAATATCTTACGGGATGTCAAACCATGGCTGTATGGCTTGTTTGATCTACTGTTTAATGCATTGTGATCACCAGAAATTGAGTGCAGTTTTGTTTCTAAGGATATGAAAATGTTGTAGGCTAGCCCTATAAAATTCAATGTGATAAAGGCAACACATCATAGATAATACACATTTGCAGGGTCTAAGTACAAACAATGCGTGCCAAAGCCAAAGTAATACCATACAGGAAACTCTCTCAGGAAGCAACAGAAAGGATCCTTACTAAGTTTGCTTTTATTAATCGACATGTAGCATATGTCAATGACATGCCTTGACATGTCACTGACATTTGGAAGTGGCATGACAATGATCAGTGGCATGCCGAAGAGGGTTAATCAACATGTGTTTCGTGACCGCTCGTGCCCATGCTTGTGCCAGTGGCATGTCGACAAAAAGTGGCATCTGCTGCAATCCACCAAATGGCTCAGAATTTTAATGTTGACCAGTGTTGTCATTCAATGACATTCAATTTGTCATTCAATTGCACCTGTGTTGTAAGTTCAAATATATGACAAGTTCCTGACATCTAGGTAGGCCTAAGGAAAATAGTTTTTTTTTTTATGATTTTCCCATTACATTGTGGAAGTCACACTGATTACACAAACTTACACCAAATGTAATTCACCTCACATTTTGAACACATGTCCTACACAAAGACACACCTTGGCTCGCAAAATCACTTTAATGGCCCTGGAGATTCAGATCACACCTGTTTTGCATCCAGGCATTGATTCCAGACATTCCCTTTTTTTTCTCAACAACATAACTATGCATAGGCTTGCATTATTGACAAGTGACTGGGCGAGGTTCTTATTCTTTGTGTTTTTCCCGGCAAAACACACTGGGAATGAGGTCAGCTGGCTCTAAAACCAGCACATCTGCTTCTTCTCAACTCTGGGCAGGTTTACTGATGCATTGTATGAATATATTGTAAGCTTTATCAGAGCCTAAATATCACACACTACAGCCAGATGTTATCATGATTATGAACTTCCAAAGATGAAAGAAAAATGCAAAACATGCTGTTAGATCCCATATTCTTTATGATACAGAGCATTGGTTCTCAAACTGGGGACCCCCAGGGGTCCGTGACACATTGCAAGGGAGTCCGTGAAAAAGTTTGCAACAAAAACTAAATGTGTCTTAGATAGAAATAAAACTATTTCCTTGAGCATTTGTAAAACAATAGGCCTACAGAAAAACACTTCTGCACAATCAGATTTTGCCAAATGTAATTACATGACTTTTTAAAACTCCCCAGCCCAATAAAGTTTGAGAACAGATAGGCCTAAACCATCACTTTTCTTTGCCAAGGTAATCTTGGGGTGTTGCTATGTAATGACTTTTCTCTGTTGATTGGCAACAAGTTTGACATGAGAGAAAATCAAGGGTACTCTGGAAAAGATGATATACAGCATGGCAAAGTTTAACAGAGACTATGAGGATGCTGTACAAATGTGTTGTCCCAGTATGCTGCTAACAATACTATTTTAAAAAGACATTGTTCTAATAAATGAATATGTTAGGTTAGGCCTACTGGTAAAATCACTAGAATGCAATCATTTATATCTCCTAAATGGACACAGATGCACTGTTGTCTATGATCTGTCTTGTGATAAAGTACAGTAGGGGCCAAGGCCAAGCACATTTTGCTATTTGCTTAAAATTCCCTTCAAATCCTGCAAAATCCTTCAATCACTTGTGGAATGAACAGGATGGGAAAATTAATGATATGTCTACCAATCTAGACTTTCATTTGACCCACTATTCCATAAACAGCACTCACATTGTACTTTGGAAGTGTTTTTCAAGTATCTTGAATCCTACCTTTCAGTATCTTGCCTTACATGCCAAACCATACATTGAGTAAAAAAATAAGGTACTAGGCATGACCACCAGGGGTTGCTCTCCTACATTGTGTTGTGTTGTGTCCTGTCCCCTCACTGTGAATAAGGATGTTTTTTTTTTTTTTTTGTTAGTTTACAGAAACTAGATAGATGACTAAACTGATAGATAAACAGGTAGTTGTTAGTAAAATGCTGCAATGATAATGACCTGACATCCCCAAATAAGGGCAAAGAGCAAACTATCTTAACTGTAAGATGCTATATTCACCACTAGATGGCGATAAATACAAGACAAATGTGCTCTGTTAACATGAGTGCTGTGTGAAAGGAGATGAGGGCATTTAATCAGTTTCAGTTATGAGTCAGTGTAAAAGAGAACACTGAAGTCTTTTGAATACAGTAAATGGTATAAATAGTCAGTGAAATGATATTTATTCTTCCTCCTTTTGTACTCAAGCAGTTGTGTATTATGTTATATTATTATAGTATGTAGCACACACCACATAAAACTTCGTCTCAGCCTAAACATTTCAAACAAGTGCTGTCCTCCTGAGCTGTTAAGAAGGCTACCTCTCAGATGCTGTTTTCCCCATGCATCTCCTCAATTCTCCCCCAAGACCATCTGTTTGTTCGCTACATCGACCTGACAGAAACACAATTATGTGGTTTATATTTAAGAGATAATGTAGAGCAAACTTTCTTGTGAGCGACCATAGGTCTGGTTAAGATACTGCTGACAGACAAAACGACCACACTACTTAATTTGATATATAGTTCTGTTATGAAAATATCATATATTCTAGGAAAGATTTCTCTTTTTGCAATTTGTGTTGTTCTCAGGCTTAGATTGAAGAGGTAAATTGGTCGATACACTGATAATGATCCAATAGGCTACATTGTAGCGGAGTGAACAGAGAAACCCACACAATGATTTAGAGTGAATGTGTAAACTATCTAAGAATAGAGTTGTATGCAGCTTTAAACAGTTTGATGATGTTTGGGTTTTGGGATAACTCTACAGCAGGTCTCCAGTATGTATTACATTAAGTCAAACTGACGCACCTTAACCATTATACACACTGTTGACATCCAATGGAGAAACACACTCTAAAGCAACATTTTGTACAATATATTAAACATAAACATTTACATAATAAATTAAACAATGTGCACAAGAAAAAAACTACTGTAATGCCATTTTTTTTAAAGTTATCTGAATATACAGTACATTTTCACCTACAATGAACCAATATAAATTGTCACTTTATTTAGGAATACTGCAGAAATCATGCAGTGATAACATACGTTCATTAAGACAAACACTATTCTTTTTCATAGTTCATTTCCCTCATGAAAATAACGCACCCAGACTTCTTCAATGTTGGGCCATTTGTGGCTGAGGGCAAGTTATATACTGCTGACAATATAACTCTAGGCTGTTAAGGAAAAGTAGTTTAGCTCTCCAGAACAGCTCAGACTGACAGTAAGTTAAGAGCAGTGGCTTTTTGTTGGAGGTATAGGCCTCTATTTTAAACACAACATCTAGTAGGCGCTGTGATTTTTATAGTAAGTGCCCATGGCATCCTCTGCCGCAGTATACCTGTACATTCAGGTCTAAGTGCCCACAGGAACCTGGGTTTGAATCCCAATCACTGTAATTTTCACATTCACATTTTCACATCACATCCCTGACACTTTTCACGGTCCTGTTTTTGATGTTTCGACAATAACATGTAATAACATTAGAAAAAATAAAACTAGACATCTAAAGCTTTTAATTTCTAATTTTCATGCATATATTTTAGGACTTGTCATTTTTTAGCTTTGACCTTTCAATTCCTTAGCTTAGCTAAAGGTTTTACATCACCATGTAAATTGTCCACTGTGATTAACTAAATAACTGGCCCCCTTTAGAAGACATCTGGCAGCACAGTAGGTGACTAGAACCAAGTTGCCCTTTGCCAGACGTTACTTTTTACACTACCCTCAGCTGACATTAGGAGAGAAAAAAATTATTCTCCATGGATATACTGAAAATATTGTTGGGCGAAATCCTTCCAAATTGTATTACTCTCTCATTCAGAAGTTAAGGGGATCAGGCATTATGTACAAATTGTGACCTGTTAGTCCGATCAATTCGCAGGGGATAAAAAAAGAGAAGTGAATATCTAGGAATGCTGCCATAGCTAAATGCTGTGTGTGTGTGTGTGTGTGTGTGTGTGTGTGTGTGTGTGTGTGTGTGTGTGTGTGTGTGTGTGTGTGTGACAGCACATCCATTTCTGCATTTGCAGGTTTCTGGACAGTGTCTTGTTTAGCTGTTCCTGCACTATTTCTTTCCTGGAAAGAGATCTTGGAGGAAACCTTTCAGGTTTTCTAAGGTCACGACCCCAAGTGCAACTATTATAACTGATGTTTTTTGCCCTAATTTCACATTAATGACCTGTCCAGTTTTACTTCCTGTTCCTCTCTGATTTAACCAAGCTTATTCTTTGTTATTTTATCACCAGAATTGACCCCACTTACTCTTGTCTTTTATTATCACTGTGTGGCCTGTTGACCAGCAATGTGTTCTCTACATACAGTAAAACCTGGTTTCCTAAAGTTACTGGAAGTACTGTAGCAAGCAAACATTTTGTGGGGAAAAAAATGATGAGTCCAGTTTGTTTAGGTGCAAAAGAGTCAAAACACTAACACTAAAAAATAAGTTGCCTAAATACTAATCTCTATCAAATTGAAATGTAAATATTATTGCCAAGTAAAAGAGAGATGGACTAATAATCAAGTTTATTGAAATTGTGTAAATATATTTCTGTAGTTCAAATGGAGGTTTTGCTCTGAACTCTTCAATTCAAAGTTTGTGGCAAGTACACAACTGCAGGAAGTCTGCATGACACACATACTGTATTATAATTTGTTTGTGGCAAAATCAATCCAGCTGGCTCAATTCAACATTATCGCAGGTTTGCTGCAAGATTTCTGGACACAGCAATATCAAAGTTACACAAAGTTGCATATTTGCACTGCAGCAATATCAAAGTTGCCAGATGTTTTGTAATGTTCATGGAAATTTGATGTCCTGTGAAATCTTCTACTCCTACCAACCTGTCTCACAATGACTCCAACCTGTTCTTAATAATTCTCAATAACTCTGTTATTTGCCCTTAGTAGGCATGCATCATGACTGTCCTTTAACTTTAGTTCTACCACTATCCACAATCTCACATGGGAAGGCCAGTTATTCCCATCCTATCTAATATTGCCTGAGGATATGCCAGCGCATTTAATCACATTCACATCCCTGATGTGCTTAAAGGGATTTTCAACGAACCAAGTTATTTAACCCATAACCCTGTTGTTGTTAGAGGTCATTTACTTCTATCTGTTAGAAAATAAATAATAGTAGGCTGTGTAGTCTACTCATAACGACAAAAATCAGGGCTAAGGGATATAATGCTCTGAAAAAAATGGATTTAATCGACTGCATGGAATGCAAATGTTATTTTGCTTAGGTATCACTAAAGCGAAATGAAAAATCTGTCCAATAGAGGCTCGCTGTGCGGGAAGGCGAGAGCAAATCGACGCATTGTATTTCACAAACCCCCCTTATTTCACCCCGACCATCATTTAAATGGGCGGTACAGAGGGACTGAAAATCATCCGGTGTTGTTTAGCGCTGAAATTGACAGTCCTCGTGTCTCGCATTTCCATTCAGCACACTAACTATCCAAAACTAGTATTACAATAGCAGGTAGTAGCCTGGCTTCAGGACTTTTGAACAAGTAGCCTCGTGCAGCAAACATGGGAAAAGTTGAAGGAGGAATGAAATGCGTAAAATACCTTCTTTTTATATTCAACTTCATATTTTGGGTGAGTCTTTGTTGTCAAACTATTCAACTGCATAGCTGTAACTTCTGATTTTTTTCCTGTAGGCTATTTAATTAAATAGTGCAAAGAAGCATTTTTTAACGCCTGTTTTATAATAAACGTCTGAGCAAGTGCATGTCTATGTATGGACAGGACGGCGCATTGCTTTGGCGACTAGCGATGAAGCTCAAGTGAAGGTGCAGCTTTGCAGGAAGCCCTTTTTTTGTAGCATTCATGTTTATTCCGTGAAACATCGGCGACATATCTGAGTCTATTTTAATTAAAAGTGTGTGAATTATGCTGATTCTGGAAAGGATGGCAGCAGGAGGAGGGGGAGGGAGGTTGAGTCCGGGCTCGTCGAGCTCAAATCAGATTTTCCATTGAGGAAAATCCGCCCCTTTTTCCTACATGAAGCGTGTTTTGAAAAGGAAAGACAGGCTAGGCTACGGGCAGCATGGAAAACCAACTAAGCACTTGGCTCAGTGCTTTATGGGTGTTTTACCCTCAAAGACCTGATTGAGAAATAGGGCAAGTGTCGACAAGGACATTATAAATAGGAAAAGAAATTGCTTTGTAACTGAATATGAGTCTTGCAGCAGTTGATGATGCAGCATAACGTTATCAAGCTTTTGTGAAAATTCTTGTAGGTATTTGTGGTAGGTATTATTAAGCCTACAAATTAGTTTTATAGACCTAGGTGATGTAGACTACAGTTATTCTTCATGGCATGCAAAAAGCTATGTCACCAATGATTGAACAACGGCATGATTTCACAACTTGTGTTCTCTGTTTCTTTTCTCAACCAAGCGTGCTCATACTTCCTAGCGTGCCCTTATTTCGCCAAGCAAGTTGCGTACCTAAAGCTTCTATTGACTGAGTGAACAAAGATTGCCACAGTACAGCTATAACCACTTGATATGTGTACAAACCTTTGTGATTGACGAGCCTACTGTGAACATTCAGATATTGGCAGTCGAGTATGGCACTACATGAGTGACGTGTGTAGAACTATACCCCACTGGGAGTTGAATTTGTTCTATTCTGTCTGACTGCAGCGAACCAGCGGAAATCCACGTTACGCGCTCAGCGGAAAATCAGCGCGGAATACGCTCCCTGCCACTAAGAAACAACAGAAAAATCCGCCTTAGCTGAAAATTCCGCCCCGGTATAGATCGCTGCCTTACCCTTGCTGTTGAGTATTTCTGTAAGCATTGGTTCTGTATTGTGGTGGTAAAGGTGGTGGATAAATGTAAGATGGAAGACACATACACACACACACACACACACACACACACACACACACACACACACACACACACACACACACACACACACACACACACACACACACACACGCATTTCTTTGCCCTAATACCCTACTAACCTTTTGCCACAGCAGCATAGGCCTACATCTTCATCTTCTTCATCTTGACCACTTCTGCCTCAGTTACAGTTTCACAGCTCTGTGTTGAGATCAGAGTTAAGCTTTGGTATTGCTCTTTACATTTCTGCATATTTACAGTGTACTCTGTGGTATGTGCTGTTCCCAGCAACCTTATCGATATGGAAAAACAGCATATCCCCTTCCTCTTTTTATGTGGTGTTACCTACACAATGTGCTATAAAAGGAAGTTTCTGCGTTGTTTTTGTCTTGTTTATTTTTACTTTCCATTAGCATCTGTGTTCTGAATTAAGTGTGGGGGAAAGCCATTGTACAGCCAAGACAAAAGACTTGCTTTGATTTCACATTGCTAGCATGGACTAGAGCAATATAGTAGCCAGACCCTAGCACTTCCAAGCTGATGCTGCCACAGTAAGAGCCTGTTATAATATTGCAAGCATGCAAGCACATTTTTAGTGTCTTCAGCAGCCTGTGGCTTCACAGGGGGTGTGTGAAAGCAACAACTGACACACTTCGTCATCCATGGCATGTGGATAGGACAGCGAGCGAGCATGTGTGTGTGTGTGTGTGTGTGTGTGTGTGTGTTTGTGCATGCGTACACGTGTGTATCAGTGGGAGTGTAAGAGAGTGTGAAATCTATAGGTTACGGATGTAACCCCGGTTCTCTGAGGGAGATGAGTGAGACATCTCACTATGGGACACGCCCCTTGCGTGGTAATTCGCTGAAGCCCAATCTAATCACGCCTTTAGGCCTAATTGGTCAGTGCAGCCAGGAGCCCCGCCCCTCCTGTCATATTCTCCTGCACAGAACCCAATCTCTCATTCAAGGAAAACCAGCTCTTCCTCGCGGGGCAAGAGGGGCAATCTGGTGAGATGTCTCACTCATCTCCCTCAGAGAACCGGGGTTACATCCGTAACCTATAGTTCTCTTTCGGTCGATTCGTTCGACATCTCACTATGGGACATAGAAAGCGCCCCGATTGCCAGACTAGCTTCCTGAACGGGCCCTAAGACAAGTATTAGCCGCTCGCCCCCAGAACCGCATGTTCCAGAGGGGGTGCGGTCACATCCAGACGGTAAAATCTGACAAAAGTGTCCGGAGTCGCCCAACTAGCGGCGCGACACACATCAGACACGGACACACCCCTGAAAAGTGCCCAAGACGCCGCCATTGCACGAGTGGAATGCGCTTTGACACAAACGGGAGGCTGTAGCCCCTTACTCTCATATGCCATAGCAATAGCCTCTACAAGCCAATGAGAGAGTCTTTGTTTGGAGAGAGCTTTCCCACGAACTGGGTTAGCAAAACACACAAACAACTGATCACTCCTCCTGAGCACCCTAGTCCTGTCCATATATACGCGTAGCGCACGGACGGGGCACAGAGAATTAAGCCGGCGATGCTCGGAAGAGGAGAACGGCGGGGGGTGAAAAGCATGAAGCTGAACTGGCATGCAGCTAAAATCATTTGACACCTTAGGGACAAATGCTGGGTTTGAGCGCAGGGTAACCATAGCGTCCCCGTCTGCAAACTGAGTGCACGCAGGGTGCACAGACAAAGCATGCAGCTCCCCCACCCGCTTGGTAGTAGCCAAAGCGAGCAGCAGCGCTGTCTTATAAGACAGCAGCTTTAAATCTACCTCATGCAGAGGCTCAAAGGGGGCCGCACACATTGCGTCCAGCACCAGAGACAAATTCCACGGCGGCATAACGGGTTTAGCCACTGGCCGAAGCCGTCTAGCACCCTTCATGAAACGACACACCAATGGGTGGGATCCAATCGCCATCGTGCCAATGCCTATATGACATGCAGAAATAGCTGCCAGATAGACTTTAACAGTAGAAAAGGCTTTTCCTTTGTCTAAGAGCTCTTGTAGAAAAGTGAGCAAAACAGGAACAGCGCACTGGAAAGGCAGCTCCCGGCGCTCCTCACACCATTGCTCAAACACCCTCCATTTCATGTCATACAATGACCTAGTGGAGGGCGCTCTAGCACTCTGAATAGTAGCAATCACATTCAAAGGCAGACCAGACCCACTCAGATTAAGCCTCTCACGGGCCAGGCCCAAAGAGCCCACCTGTCCGGGTGCGGATGGAAAATTTCTCCCCTCGCCTGGGTCAGCAGGTCCCTGCGCAGGGGGAGACGCCATGGCGCGGCAAAAAGCAGCTGAGCTATCTCGGCCAACCACGGACGTCCCGGCCAGCGAGGCGCTATCAGAATTAGCGATAGGCCTTCCATCCTCACTCTGTGTAGTGTGGGTAGAATGAGGCTCACTGGGGGAAAGGCATACAGCAGGACGTTTGGCCAAGGGTGGGCCAGAGCGTCCACGCCGAGCGGCGCTTCGCGTGCCGTCAGAGCAAAATAAAGAGGGCAATGCGCGCTTTCTGGCGATGCGAAGAGATCGACGGCAGCCCTGCCGTAACGCAACCAGACCGTCTCTACCACCTCTGGGTGAAGCCTCCATTCCCCTGGGAGTGGATGGCCCCTCGACAACATGTCCGCCCCCGAGTTCAACAGACCCGGTACATGCGTCGCGTGTAAGGAGAGAAAGAGAGCACTGCCCCACAGCAACAGCCTGCGGGCAAGGCGATGCAACTGGAGTGAGCGCATGCCGCCCTGGCGGTTCACATAGGCGATTACTGTGGTGTTGTCCGTTCTCACTAGCACGTGATGGCCCTGGAGGAACGGGAGAAAATGCCTGAGTGCAAGGAGCACTGCTAGGAGTTCCAGGTAATTGATGTGGGCTCCCTGAAGATGAGGAGGCCAAAGACCTCTCACTCCTCTGCCCTCCATCAGAGCCCCCCAGCCTGACAGGGAGGCATCCGTAGTCACCACCCTGCGTGTAGCGATCCCGCCCAAAAACACGCCCTGCGTGAAGGCCCGCGGGTCTCGCCATTGCCTGAGTGCATGAACGCATTCCACCGTTACCACTACCCGACGGCTCAGGTGTCGTGATGGGTTTAGGCAGAGGGTGTTTACCCACCGTTGAAAATCTCTCATAAATAGCAGGCCCAACGGCACTACACTTATGACCGACGCCATCAGACCCAGCATTCGCAAGCAAAGGCGATATGGCACCCTCTGATTCAGTCGGAAGAGAGCCAGACACTGCCGGAATGAAAGTACGCGTTGGGGGGACAACGTCGCACGGCGTGCTACTGAGTCGAGACTCACACCCAAAAACACAATCTGCTGTGATGGGACGAGAGAGCTCTTTTCGTTGTTTATTCTGAAACCCAGGCTGCGGAGGTGGGACAGAAGCAGGTCCGTGTGGAACAATGCCTGTTGCCTCGACGTAGCACAGGCTAGCAGGTCGTCCAAATAGGCTAACACCCGTATTCCTTTCTCCCGCAACGGGGAAAGCGCCGCCTCTACGCATTTTGAGAAAATTCGTGGACTGAGCGCTAACCCAAACGGAAGCACAAGAAATTCGTAGGCCACGCCCTCGAAGGCGAACCTCAGAAATTTCCTGTGGGGTGGAAAGACCTGGATTTGAAAGTAAGCGTCCTTCAGATCCACTGAGGTAAACCAGTCGTTCTGATGAACAGAATGCAACAGGATTTTTTGTGTCATCATTCTGAACGTGTACAGTCTGAGATAAGAATTCAGCGCCCTCAAGTCCAATATAGGGCGAATGCCGCCCCCTTTCTTTGGAACTAGGAAGTAACGGCTGTAAAACCCTGTTTGACACTCGTGGCTCTGAACCACACGAATTGCTCCTTTGTTTAGTAAGGACGCAATTTCCTCCCTCAGAACCAGGGCTAGATCTCCCTGGGCTGACGACTGGAGAATACCCGCAAAACATGGTGGTCTGCGAGCAAACTGCAGCCGATAGCCCTCTCTGACAGTCCTCAGAACCCACTGAGATGTTGTGCATGTCTGCCACTGAGAAAAGTGGTCTGCTAGTGTAGCTAGAGGCGCTTTGGCGCCCCCTGGTGGGGACTGAAAAACCTGGTGCGGTGAATTCACTATCTGAGATATAGGGAGATGAGAATGCATGCCTGTGAACTGGGGCTCTAATAGGGTTTGCTGTATTAGAAGCCTTGGGAAAGCATGACTGGGGGTGGAGGCCACAGGGTGTGTGTGTGTGAGCACTCCATTGAACTTTATTTTGTTTAACACAGGGGAAACGTGTGTGATTAAACACTTTATTTTGTTTGACACAGGGGAAATGTGTGTATGCAAACATTTTATTCTGTTTAACAGCGTGCTTTTTACTCGTGCTCTCCGGGGGTGTTGCGGAGGCAAGTGTAAAGTGCTTTGGTGTGACTGGAGTGGATAAACGGGGAACCCATGGTGCCGATAACCATCCAGCTGCGCCACACTCGGCGCTCGCGCTAGGCCTGTCTCTTCTTTCTCCTGCCCTGCGTGACTGTAGCTGCGGTAGCAGCGGCAGCAGGCACAGAGCTGGGAGCGAAAGGCTTCCTAGCCCAAGGATTAACCCTCTGATTCACAGGCCTCTGGCTAGGGGCCTGGGGAGAGGGGGCAGGCGGCTGTCTCCTGCCTGTGGAAGCTGTCCACCTTGGACCGTCGGACCTAGCCGCAGTAGCCTGAGCAAACCCGGCTTTACTCTGCTGCTGCGCCGAAAACGAAGAATTTTTCCTCGGGAGAAAAGACTTGAAAGCCTCCTGTTCTTTTTTCTTCGTCTCAAATCTCTCTTGCATGGTGGCGACCGCTGAGCCGAAAAGCCCGGCAGGAGAGAGAGGCTGATCCAGGAAAAGTGTCTTGTCTTTGTCAGACATTGTGGACATATTTAGCCAAAGGCTCCTCTGCCCGACGACCGCGAGACCGAGGGTTCTGCCCGTGGACTGCGCTGTACAACGCGAAACACGGAGGATAAGATCCGTAATCGTACGAATCTCCGTCCATATTTCCCCCACGTCGTTGCTATTTTCAATAGCCGCGGCCATGTCTTCTTCCAATTCAGCCAGATAAGCGAGGAGAAGAGTCGAAGCATTAGTCGCGCGCCCCGTCTGCGCCGAAGATTTGTAAATCTTTTCGAAGATCGAGGCAGTAAAGCGGTCCGCTTTGTACGGAAGCTTCGGTGCGGAGGCAGAGATGCCGACGCCACTTCTGGGATCAAGATGGTTAGCCAGGGAGGACTCCACTAGCGGCATGTGTGACCAACCGTTGTCGGACATTCCGCTCAAATCCACTGAAGTGAAACCATAAACAGGGGTGCGTGCTGAATACGGTTTATCCCAGAATTTGGTTAGATCCTCCATGCAATCGGGGAAAGCCGGTAAGGTCTGCCGAACCGACTGAGCAGTTGGTGGCAAAAACTTCCCGTCAAGTCTGGAACGCTTAGCCGCCGGGGGAGCGGCTGGCCAAGCCACGCCAAGCCTGTCAGCAGCGCGTTTACACGCTTCGTGCAGGCTAACGGTGCTAGTTGAAGGCGAAGCATCACCATCGCTGGCTAGTTCGGGTCGAACCCGCACTGCGGGAATGGGAGCCTCTTCTTCGTCATCATCCGACATGTCTCCCGAAGCTGCAAGTGACACCGAGTCCTCGTCCTGGACAGGCAAAGGGTCCTCTGACTGAAGAGAACAGTCACCAATGTCAGTGACAAGCTCAGACGAAGGAGTTAGCTGGTCAGCCCACGCTCCGCTAGTTAGCTCGTCGCCCTCTTCGTGGTCAGAAAGAGCCTGCAGCATCGGATCTTTGCCGAAATATTGATCCAAGAAGGTCGCTCTTCGTCGGAGACAGCCTGGAGAAAGCTTCCGACAATGCTCGCACGAGCCTGGTGAGGTAAGTGCTTCTTTAGCATGCGAAAATCCGAGGCACACAGGACACACGGGGTGTGTATCCTTAGCCGCGATATTGAACCCGCAGCCGCTGGGACACGGACGTGCTGGGTCTTTAGCCTTCTTGTAGTTCCTCTGGCGAGCTAACATGCTGATAAGCTAGGTCAGACGCCAAAGTAAAAGCTGGTAAGCTAAGCAAGCTGGTAAGCTAGCAAGCTAGGTGAACAACCAAGGTTGTACACAAGAAAAAGGAGAGCTAGCTAGCTGGGGAGCCAACTTAGCCCAAGCGCTGGTAAGCACTGGAGAAGCGTGGGAACGCAAGAAGAATGTTGCAGGTCAAGCACACCTGTCGACGTCCGGCGAACGAGTGATAGCTCGCTCTAAAGACAGTTAAATCGACGCTATGCAGAGACCTAGCAAGCAAACTTAGCAAATTAGCAAAAGTCAGGGCTTAGTATGAACACCGCGAGTGAAGAGGTGAAGAATGAGAGATTGGGTTCTGTGCAGGAGAATATGACAGGAGGGGCGGGGCTCCTGGCTGCACTGACCAATTAGGCCTAAAGGCGTGATTAGATTGGGCTTCAGCGAATTACCACGCAAGGGGCGTGTCCCATAGTGAGATGTCGAACGAATCGACCGAAAGAGAACCAGCAGGCTTCCTCACAAATAAAAGCAGGGATAAACAAGGCTTTGTGAAAGATTGACATGGGTGCCATGGTGTGTGTGTGTGTGTGTGTGTGTGTGTGTGTGTGTGTGTGTGTGTGTGTGTGTGTGTGTGTGTGTGTGCTGTAAGCTAGGGAGAGAAACAGTTGGCATGATCCTGACCTAAATAGATGGGTTAGCGGGAAAGAAAGAGAGCTGTTAGTAGAGACTCTGCACAATTGCGCACATCGGCAACGACTGCCAGGGTCACTCTCTTAACCCAACCCACAAAACCATACATGCATTTCTAATACATTTCCTGTGTACTGTACTGTTTCAATGGCACCGTTTTTGTTGTTGTTGTGGTTGTTGTTGTTCTAGTAGCATAGATTTTCCCAGGTCATCCGCGTAGTCCGTTAGTAGAGGAAATCATTTTTTTTTTGCCATGGCTTAAGTAATCTCTCATCTGAATTGCTTAAGACACGATACTGTCTACTCCTTCATTTGTTCACTCTCATAGACAGAGGCAGAGTGTGGAGTGGGGGAGGGGTGGTCCTCGGGGTGCTGTTGCCCTCAATCAGATATAGTAGCAGCCCATTCTTATGTGAGCTTTGCCCTCAAAAGGGTTGATTGGTTCTATAGCCTTTGAATGCAAAAGAACAGACTGATCGATGGCTGTACTGTATGTTCCATCCTAAGAATTGATACATTGTTGTGGTCCATCTTATCTTTGCCTTAGATTTTAGGACTCCGAAGTGTCATGTTTCTCTGTGTTTGTGTGTGTGTCTGTGTGTGTGTGCCTGTGACTTGTGTATGTGTGCGTGAGTGTGTGTTTGTGTTTGATTGATTGCCATATTTGATTAAAGTACACTTATCAGCACACTAGTTTACATATCAAACAATGTAATGGGAACCTGCAATATGGGAGAGTACAGTTCTTGATAACAACACTTTTTTTGCATATCATTATGGATTTTCTCTTTACAAAATAAACAGACTACAAAGCAGTAAACTAATACCTTGCCGTATTGAGGGCCTGCAATATTTCCGTACAGAGACCTAAGCAAAATGTCCTTAAACTAACCCCTTACCCTATCCACCCCCAAAATAATAAGTACTATGTGTTGTGGAGCTTCAGTTCATACAACTCTTTGCCTTGACACGTGGAGAGCCCATGAAAATGTCAATGGTTTGGTGTCCATGTGTGACTGGAAAACCAGACAGTCAGTCTACACATGAAATGGCCTGAGCTTTTTCGGGAAAACATGGGTTGGTTCCATGGTGTGAAGACCTTCTGTCTGTTTCACTGCCTGAGGCGCAACTGTCGCCACTCCATCATTCCATAGACCCCGCAGCTGGATGTGCACAGTGCAGACGCCATTGCTTATTCACCTGCTTGCCATGCACATATTTTTTCATGCTGGTCCATTAGAGAAGCAAGCGTAGAGCCCCATAAATCTTTAATGATATTGTCAGGCGCTGTCAGTAGACCAGTGGAAGGAACAATAGACAGGAAACCATTAACTCTGGGACCCTTCGCTGGAAGTCTCTGGCCTGTGTCAAGACTTCGGGAGCAGGACAAGGAGGAGGAGGAGGCGGTGGTGGTGCGGGAAGCAGGATCGGCTGCCAGGGAGACGGCCACTGAGCCAGAAAATACCCCAGCTCATGCTGGGTTCGTCTCAGCCACTGGCCTAGCCACAAAATATCTCCAATATTAACTATCTGACGTCTAGCATTGGCGGACCAGGAGCTGGACTGTCTGGGTTTGTGGATATGTGCTTCGCTCACGTTTCAGACAGTTGAAAATGAAGAAAACAGAACACTGTTAAAACAGTCCTCACATTTTAAGCATGTCTAGACGATTGTGTGCACGGTGTTAATTATTTATAAATCACTGAATATCAGGCATTTGTCAGTTTGCCATTTTCTTAAATTCCTCTGCCTTAGTTTTTTTTTTTTTTTTAATCTCGTTTCATGCAACATCTGCAGGAGTGCAGATGTTAAACAGGAGGCCTGAACAGGAGGTCCTCGCTGTATTGTTTTGCATGTAGGGAGTGCTTATAGATCTGATGAGATGGAGAAGGTGGGTGGGTTAGGGGGGGGTGCTTCCCATGGAAGGAGCATTAGGCAGGGAACAGTCTGTGACTGAGCATGTTTGTGTCCCCACAACCCCCTCTTTCTCGCCCGGCTTACAATAAGAATGAAAGCCCCCCTCCACACACACACACACACACACACACACACACACACACACACCACTACCATCTATTTTCCTGCCCTTTGAACTGTCCCACAGACTCCCCCTCTCCCCCCCTCTCTCCATCTCTCTCTCTCTCTCTCTCTCTCTCTCTCTCTCTCTCTCTCTCTCTTTCTCAGTACCTCTATATCTTTCCACTCACACATACAATAAAAACAAAGGCAATCAAAGGAACTAATCCACCATGCTCCAGAATACCAGGGAATGTGGAACAATGTGGAAGAGCACAAAAGAAAAATGCTTTGGAACAAAGAGGAACTGTGGGCTGCACTGATCCAAGTATTAGTCACGGAACGAAACCCGTTCATTATGTGGAGCATTTTTCATTGCTACTGACATACCCAGTCCAATCCATTTATCTCTTTTCTTTTTTCTGTTTTTTTTTTCTCCCCTGGAGATATTTCTTTTCTGTGTTTGAAGTCATAAGCACAGTTCTCCTTCTATCAACATCTATCATAACTGATTTGAATTACTTGTAGATTAATTGCCCCCCAAAAAATCTGAATGATTTTTTTTATTATTATTATACTGTATATTGTTATGTAAATGTGAGTTGTTTCCCCATGTGGTTATTCATTTCAACAGACTCATTCTGAGGCCATTGTATGAGTACCTGAGTTGACAGGTGGCGCTGACAGCTGTTGATGTTTTCTCCTAGACCTCCTCTTCAGCTGTCAGACGCTATTTATCCTGCGCTTACAGAACCGCCAGCCAGTACTGATAGATAGTTTCCTTTGCTCTCTCTTTCTGTTATACAAAACCCTGCTCCAGGCTGTACGAAACCCAAAGTCAACTGTACTTGTTCATTTAGTGGCCCACTACTAGGCAGACTTTTCTCTATTTCGCAGGTGTCTAAATAAACTGTAGGATTTATATTAAGGGAGACCCACACCAGCCTTTGAATCGTTTGTTCTTCTTCTAGTCGTCGGGAAAAATGAGTTGTCGGCGTGAGAGTGTGACATCATTAGTTTTAACTGAGGTTACTCATAATGTTGTTTGCTGTGCCCACACATATAAAACTAATGCAGGCCCCCACCTCCATGTCTACCAAATTAGTGCCATGAAATTTACGTGGAAATTCCCTCAGTAACCCAATCCGTTTAAATGTGCTATGAAACCTTGTCAATAAAGTTAAAAGGGCACAAGTATTTCCATACATGTAAGGAAAGAATTCTGAAAACCACACCAAGGTCTTCTTTGTCCAGAGCGAACCTAGCTGCTGCCTTGGTGCTCTGTAACTCCCATCATGTTTTAATGGGGAAGCTTGAAGTGTGCAGTGTTTTGGACTTTACGAGCAATGTTTATTGTTTAATTTTTAAAGTTAAGTGCTTGACTTGTTGGAAGACAGACTTTGCGAAATGGCAGAATAACATTTGGTGTCCTGCATGTGTTTGTGTGTCAGTGTGTGCGTGCATGCATGCCTGTATGTGTTGTTGTTGTTGTTTTTGTTGAAGATGGAGTGCTGGCAACTGTTGGCAACATGAATGTATGTATCATGGTCGATACCCCCTACTTTAGCATATACAGTATGATATGTATACACTCAAACACACCACACACACACACACACACACACACTCAGAGATATGCCAGTCATATATTCCCACTCATTGTCTCATTGTCAGACAGTGGCTCTTTTGTCTGCGCTCTGAGGTACAGACTGGGTCATTGTTTTCCTGTGGTGAGGAGGAGGGAACCCACTGGGGAGAGGGAGTGGAGGAGAAGGGAAGGGAAGGGTCTTGGGTTGGGGTGGGGCGGGAGGGGAGGGGCAGGGTTAGAACACAGGAGTGGGATGAGAGTGGAAGGGGTCGGGGTTAAGGATGCTGGAAGATGAGACAGGCGGATAGGAACTGGGAGTCACCAGTGTAAATAAAGCGCAGTAGACTGGGTACTCTGGAAAAAAAAATATGATACAGATGTGTCAAAATATACCCTGGCATCTGTCAAATCTGTTTGTTTTATTTTATTGATGGTTTTGTGTGGTTTTATTTTATTGATGGTTTTGAGTGAATACAGTGACCATCCACTTTCCTTGTGCTGCATTAAAACATTAAGAGAAGGTTTTTGGGAAATACAATGTTAGTTTTGAAGCTTGTTGGGTCAAAAGTTTGACCTACAGTATTGCTACAGTCCCATCTCTGACCTCCATTCTTACTTTGGAGGTTACTAATACTATATGTGCTGACTCACCAAATTCTTGGCCCTATGCACAAACAGTGACAATGGGCCCCCCTCACTGCCTAGAATACTCCTCAAGGGCCCTCTCTCCTCTTGGGGCCCTGGTAACTCAGTACCCCATTTTCCCCCATTACGACCCCCCTGCTCGCATGCTGTATCCCTACATAAAACATTCAATTTTCTTAAAAAAACAAAACAAAACAAAACAAAAAAACACTAAAACACATTGTATGGATAAAACATATGTATAGCATAATAGAGGCATTAAAACGTGAACATGGATAATAAAAGAAATTACAATACATTTCTTGGTTTATGCCAAGTACATCCTAATTATTGCCTCTGCCATTTAAGCTTTTAAGTGGAATAAAAATGCCTTGTAAAAACCTTAATTGAGGAAGGGCTGAAATAGTCTATCAAAATTACATTGTGCTAAACCAGATGCTTTTTTTATTTTGCTTGAGCAAATTAATGTATGATATATAAAATAATGTAGCCTTGTTTAAATAGCATCAGGGTACATATTTGCTCTGTCCAATTCAGGATTCACATGATGTATTTTTTTTCTAAATCAGGGAGACCTTCCTAGTTGGTGTACAGTACTTATCTCTCCATTCATTTGAACTTGGGTCTGATCTTGCTTATCCAAAATAACTGCCTGGGGGTATCACAAAGATGTCTGCCTAGTGAAGGGACTTGCTTTACAGGACTTTGTCTAATTTCCTCTCTGATGGCAGTTTCTGGCTGTCAAATTGTTACCATCTGACACTTCATGTACTCAGAGTTTACTTCTCCGGTAGAATTTTCAAGACAGTAATTGTATAATAGTAGTAGTGTAGCTGCAGTAGTGATAGTTCTAGTTTGTTAAATTACTTGGAATGCACTGATCAAATACTTCTTAACTCTTGCACTTGCTCTCCTATTAACAAATGGCACTCCTAGTAGGCACTTACTTGTATTGTGTTGCAGCTTGATTGTTATCCCTCTTTTGTAAGTCGCTTTGGATAAAAGCGTCTGCTAAATGCATAAATGTAAATGTAAAATGTGATAGCATTAGTAACGGCTGTAGTTGTAGAATAGCTCTTAATGATACTGTAGAAGTCAATAGGTCACTTGTGAATGACTTGTGAATTTGAATCATTTAACAGTAACTCATAGGTTTAGATCCAGATACTTAGATACCTGTAGCATGCTCGGTTGTGAACAAGTCCACTCTTGTTGGGCCTGACTGTGAGTGATGTGAACTGACTGGTAACCTACTGTAGTGAAGCAGGTAATTGCTCAACAGAGAAGTGTGCTTTTTCCATTGCTGTATGCTAAATTTATACAGTTCTCAGCAAAAAGATATCAGGTCTGTGTGAGCAGAAAGTTTGCCCTTGTATGTTTAGATATGGCTTATCATCACAAAATGTGGAATTTTAAGCATTTTTAGCAGCCCTTAAATCTTTATTATTAGTGTGAACCCTTCCCCACCCCACCACCAAAAAAAAAAAAAAAAAAAAACAATCCTGGCCGTCAACACTTCATTTCCAGTTTAAAAAATGGCTTAGACACAAAGACGTTCTAAAATATATGGCTCTCAAGCTGAGTAGAGGAGGCCTATTTAAATGTTTTAAATTCTTTCCTGAAGCCTTTTCTTGTAGTTCTGCATTGAGCTCTGCAACCAAAGCAACCAAAGTGAAGGCTATTCATTCCTGCAACTGACTGAGTGGCAAGCCTCCAGCCTTGAACGGTTCAGTCAATGGAAAAATCAGATCCTCAACATGAATTACAGGGCCAGACCCATATTTAATTTCATAACAAATTTGCACAACAAAATAGGAACCATTTCAAATATCATGAATGATTCTGCCCATTGAAATGCATTTTATCCTAGTAAAACTCTTCAGACTTTTCAAGACTGTTTTTAGTCATTAGATTAGATTTCTTTCTCTCTCAAAAGCAACCCAATATTAACCATGGACTAAATGACAAACTGAGCATATCAAAATAGCTAAACAGTGGTGAAAAGTATGATATACAGTATATTTGTAAGATTGTGTGTGTGGCACATACTGTGTGGTAACAACAAGCAGGGGTTAAAGTATGTGTGTGTGTGTGTCATTTATCCTCAGATATATATCCTCAAATATCATCCTATTCTCCTATACATTTGTCTTTGTTTGTGCAGACACAAAATCCCACTTTAACCACTGACAACAAGTGTGCTGTATGTTTGTGTTCCCCTTGCAGTTGATGGGCTCTCTGGTCCTGGCTGTGGGCCTGTGGCTGAGGCTGGACCCAGAGGTGATCTCACTGCTCAGTGAGGATGGAGCTCCAGACACCTTCTTCATTGGTGAGTAGAGTAGCTGAACAGAGCAGCCGTGCTGGGCCTCTCAAATCTCTGGGCTTTCGTGGGTGTACTGGACTTCATCCACCAACTGCCCTTATGAAATTAACCCCACTCACACAGTTTCCAAGATTTCTCATTTGCCTACAGTATGGTTTTTGTTATCGGGTACTTTATCATAGGTAATAACAAAATCTCAAACATGTCACTAACTTTTGAGCAGTGACTTGGGTGTTAATGTATATTTTTGTTGCATTGCCGTCAGCAGCTGTGTGATATTGCAGAACTTATATCAGTCTTTTAAATGGGACATTAAGAACAATTTAAAGAAAATTCATAGGCAGATATTGGTGATGGCTGTTTTCATCATATTTGTTGGTAATATGTTAACATATTGGTTATCAGTTTTTAATTGACAATGCATGTGAAAAATGTTGTGAAAAATGAAGTGCATTGTTCCATCTCCGAATAGCATCAATAAATATGTTCCCTTGCAAAAAAAAAAATAAATAAATAAATAAATCCTTCTCATTCAGTCACACCTAAATTTCCATGACCCTACAGGCCACATGTCTCTCATTAAGCTGCATGAAAATAGCTGTTTCTCTGCAAAAGAGAAGTGGAGGAGGTTAAGGGGAAAAAAATATCAAGCAACAAGCAATCCTCAGAACGACATGCAGAGTTTTTTATTTTTTTATTTTTTTAATTTTGAGGGCCTGGATGGCGCAGTGGAAACCTTCCCACCCAGCGGCTCCGAGGCGTTCTGTGTGGGTTCCGTTCCATCCTCTCGGGTTGCCGACAGGCATGGGGGTTGCCGTGGTGAAGCACACCACAGACGTGGCCCCGGCTTGCCTCCGGCGTCTGTGTGGCGTTTAGAAAAACAGGAAGCTGGGGGGTCCGTGGATATAAATACATGTAGAGTGTGTCAGTGTGTGCATGTGTGTGTGTGTGTGTGTGTGTGTGTGTGTGTTTGGGTGAGTGTATGTTTGGGTGAGGAGTGGGGAGGGGGGGGGATGCTGGGGTTACCACAGGGCTATTGCCTGTGGCACAGCGATGAGGCCGAACTGAAAAGGCGACCTGTGTGGCTCTTTGCCTGCCCCTAGATCCACTATCCAAGCCCTGCCCAACCCTGCCCAACCCCAGAGACAGATGGTACTTCAGGGAGTAGCTGACTTAGAGCACAGACGGTGCAAAAAAAAAAAAAAAAAAGCTGTACTACGACTGCAGCAATATTGTGGAAAACAGACTAGAAGTGAACAGGTAGACTGTTTGCCTTTTTGTTTCTACCCATCTTCTTTAGCAAGTATCAGTGTCAGATTCTTTTTTTTAAATCACCCGATGCTTTTAGGTTGATGACACATAGAGTTGGGAGTTGATGTCATCCTACCTAGACTGAGGGTGGAAAGTGCTGGGGGCTAAAGAAAGCAAGCTGTGAACACACTTTGATCCCCTCAAAGGCATACCAGGGAGACTTGTTGCTTTCACCCCTCAGCAGCTGTGTTGTAGTGTTTGTACCCCAGAGTAGAGATTACAGCAGTAGGAGTTAAGTGAATGCTGTGGCATGTATTTAAAACACAGTTATGATGATGGAAGCCCTTGATACATTCCCAAAGTCAAGTTTAGGTCCACAATGTTTTCAAAATAACCTTTTCAAGTTCAGAGTTTATCTTATGGACTTATGGACTAAAATGTATGTTTCACCGACCTCAGGATGCAGTTCATGTCAGGCATTCACCACTACTGTTCCTGGGCATTCACACCAGGTCATGACACTAACTGACCTGAACTCATCGCTTGGTAGAATCCGTTTTTCAGCCGAATGTGGAAGTGTAAAGTGTCTACTCTACACGGTCGTTCTCTCTGGTGTCTCTGCTCATCTCAGCAGGATGCAGCGGCTCGTAGCTCTTGTCTGCGCACCCTCTGCATATCTCACACTTCCTCCGTGCCTGTCAACACCGAGGCCTACAACATGGCACTGCATGCCAGGGGGCCTTGCGTCACCCTTCCGCTCCAGAGGGTGAGGTGCTGATGCATCAGCTTGAGAATGGCCTACTATGTGCAAGATATGCCATTAACCCTTAGCTGAGCCATTTGGTTGCTTGGATTGAATATCTAAACAGTTATATTTTTGTTGAGTTGCTTAGTTTGGAATCATGCTGGCTTACACTTTTGCAATGTTCAAGGAAATCTCAGTTAGCAGCCATTGTTATCCGTTGCTCCAAATGCTTGGCTGTACTCTTCAAACAAACAGAGGGCGAGAGAGAGAGAGAGCATGAGAGAGAGTTTGTGTATGTAAGTCTGTGTTTTAGTATGTGTGTATGGACTGGAGAGGGACTGGAGAGACATTTACTTCACCTACACATGACAGCAGCACACTCACAGACAAAACAACAGAGTCAGAGATCAACGGCAGAGTACCCTCTCCACGATCACCATGGCGACCATGTAAATATTGTCTGTCTGTGGCTGGCAGGGTTACTGGTGCGGGGATGA
Organism: Sardinella longiceps; assembly: GCA_027497455.2. Taxonomy (NCBI): domain Eukaryota; kingdom Metazoa; phylum Chordata; class Actinopteri; order Clupeiformes; family Clupeidae; genus Sardinella; species Sardinella longiceps. The sequence continues at coordinate 19,966,703 of JAODXP020000018.1, read as the reverse complement.
CACAAGATGGCCTTGCAACCCCTTGCTTGTTTTGGTTTCTCTAGAGGTTTAGTCATCCAAGTAAAATATCAGGGCTTCTTTATGAAATCAGTCTGTAGACTGTTGGCAACAACGGTTCCTTAAGTGCATTGAATGGATGCCTTGCAGGCTATAACCATACTTCTGTCAACTTAACACTAAACCACAGCCTTAAAGGGCAATGTGTATTTCAAATGGCTGTGATTGCGGAGCAAGACAAAAGGAAGATCCTCTTATTTCTAACACTGGATTTTACTGTTGTATAATGACTGTGACGCAAAGGTCTTTTTTTTTAAGGGTGACCAAAAGTTTGAGAAACCTTGTTGCCCTCAGGGTAAGTGTAATCAGAGAAAAAGTCTTGATTTCACAGAATGGGAATATCCCTCTTTTTCTCAGAAAGTTCAAATTCTTCTCCTCTAAACCAACTCCAGATCCTTTAAAAAACATTTCTTTAAGACCACAAGCATGGAGAGGCCAATTTCTGTGCTTGAACTGTCAAGGAAATTGAGGTTCAAATTGAAGTCTTTAAAGTTTACAGTATTAGACAGTTGTGGTTCTTAGAATACCATATTTTCTCTGTAATATCATGCTCAGTCTGTTTAATAATTCAAATCATCAGCCTTTCTTTGGGTAGCGTTCTCTGATTGCACTGCTTAGAGACTGGATTAAATCCAGATATGGAACACTCTCAAGTTCTTTCGACAATATTGAGGTATAGCGAGATCATAGAACCATTCAATGTAGTCGGATAATGGAAGAAAACAGACAAGCCTCTGTGGACCCACAACCATCCACCCCACCCCCAATACACACCCACCCCTCTCATCCCCTCCCAGCCCGACCGACGCTGAGATTGCCCCACGAGCCCTGGCTCTGTTTCCATCCTCTGCAGAACAACAGCACCAGCCTGACAGACCCCCTGGTGACTTCATTACACCTGGGTAACAAGAGATGCTGCAACAACCAGCCCCCAACCCTGTCAGCTCCTCTCATACACACACACACACACACACACACACACACACACACACACACACACACACACACACACACACACACACACACACACACGCATACAAAAACACACACAGACTCCCAGAGACAGACACACACACAGCATCACCAAAAAGTCTGCACACTGCAATAGCCAATTGGATTGCCTGAATCATTTCAGGTTGCCTGTGGTTGCCATGTGCTTGTTGCTATGTTCTGGCGGTCTATGTACACCCCCACCGCCCCACCCAACTCTCCCAGAGGTAATGAAGAGGATAATGAGGAAATTTGGGACCAGGCTTTTTGACATCATCCCTTACACCGGTGTGACCTTGCTGCTCCCTGGCAGATGTTTCCATGTCCTATCACATTTTCATCTTTTGTTCCAGTCCCATAGGCTAGAGAAAAAAACAGAGGGAGCATGCTGCCTCCTGCTGGAGTATTGAAGTACTGCAGTGTGTGAAGTTTTTACAGTTAAAGTTCATAAAGTATCAGGGATTGCTGATGGGCTTTATTGTTTTTTTTCCAGGTGTGTACATCCTGATTGCTGCTGGAGGCCTGGTGATGCTTGTGGGCTTTTTTGGGTGCTGCGGAGCCGTTAGGGAATCCCAGTGTCTTCTGGGTCTGGTAAGTCAAAGCCACAGAATGGGAGCTTTGTTGCATTAATATTATAGTAAGCCGTAACTCAAACTAAGTAATTTATATAAGTCGTTTATAAGTATCAATTGTGGCTGATCAACTCATTTGGCTTATTTTGTCATTCCAGTTTTTTGCCTCTCTCCTTATCATCTTTGGAGCAGAGGTTGCTGCTGGAGTGTTTGGATTCTTGAACAAGGAAAAGGTAAATGTGCAGCCTCTTTAGAGAAATACCAGTACTCTAATACAATGAGTTTAGTCTTGCTAAAGTTTTTTTTTTACTTTCAGTCTTTGCTACTAAAATCATGTGTGTCAAATTTGACCTGTTGAACCTGTTGAGATTTTGTACTGGTAGTGTATCAGATTTGCAACCGTTTAGTTACCTCCGCCAAGGAGGTTATGTTTTGCTCGGTCTGTGTGTGTCTGTGTGTGTGTGTGTGTGTGTGTGTGTGTGTGTGTGTGTGTGTGTGTGTGTCTGTGAGCAACATAACTCGAAAAGTACTGCACGGATTTGGATTAAATTCTCGGACAATGTGTGTATTGGGACAAGTAAGATTTTGGTGGCGATAGGTGATCCAGAACGCCATCTGTGACCACATTGTCTTGTCGGAGGTCTGCGCTCTCTGAGCATTTTAATCTGTTCCTCCCTCCTTCTTTAAGCCCAACAATTGCATTCATGCTGTCCCATGTGGTGACCAGGTTTTTTATCCTGAGCTGTGATTCTGTTAGGTCTTCTGTTTACCTGCCCTGATTACCCTTTTAAAGTTCTGAAGCTTGTGCAGCACCTGCAGATTACTCTCCTTAAAAGTCGTTTTTATGCAATAAATTCTTAAGGGATTTTGAAACACATGGTTTGCTGCATGGTTTTCTCAATATTAAACCCAACTACTTTTCTCTTGTTGTTGTAGATCATTGAGGACATTCAGAATTACTACAGCACCTCCATCAAGGAAAGCAACAACAGCACAATGATCCAAAGCTACAGGAAAGTTGTGAGTAATTCATCCTTCTGTCCATTTGTTTTATGTTTACAGTATGTAGGCCTAAAGTATGTACACACTTTCTCAAGATTCTTGCATGAATGAGTTTCAGTTTAGGTGCCAACAAACAAGTTGTAAGGTTGGGTGGTAATTTTTTTATGGTTACCAAAAGTTTGACCTTAGACCAAGTCAGACAACGGATAGCAGATTCAGGAACATAATTAATTTACTTTGTTAATTTACTTTGATATAAATGGAGAGGACAGTATGGCATCAGCTTAAATCAGTGGTTCTCAAAGTGTGGTCCGGGGACCACTAGTGGTCCGCGAGCAAGCAGGCGAAAGGATTTCCAAAATTAGTTTAAAGCCAATGAGGACTGGTTCAATGAATACTATGAAGCAGGCCTGTAATTTACATTAAAAACTTCAAGCTATCTGAATTTAAAGTGCGCATAAATAGCAATTTAGAAATGGCTATTGATTTGGTCAAAGGATAAGGGGTAGCCACATGCGACTTGGTGAGGGGGTGCGAGGGTAGGTGGTCCCTGAAATATATTTTTTGGGCAAAATAGTCTGAAGTCTTGGTCTGAAAAAGTTTAAGAAACACTGGTTTAAACGGTAAGGTAGGATGGTAATGGTGGCTCTTTACCTGCAGGGGGTGCTCAAAGATCAGAAACACACCATTATTGTTACTGGTTGCCCTAATATTTTACTTTTGTAGAATATGTTGAGGAGACACTCCTCAAAATCAATAGGGAGCCCCGGTAGTTTCAGGTGTGGAACTCCAGGGCCACACCTATGATTCCCCGAAAACAGCAGGCCACTGCTAAACAGTCAAACTGAGAACCTGCCAACTAACACAGGCAGCTGCTCAACACCACTCACTTTTACATTTATCTGCTGGCAGTCTGAAGTTGTCTAATGCCCCCTAGTGGTCGATAGTGTTGATGAGACTGAAAATCAAGCTGCCATGCTCTGTGTTCTATTGCTCATGTTTAAGGTTTTGGTTGAGTCAGTGTTTGTATGGAGATATATTGGGTCCGTGTACTTTTTCGTTCATTCATTATTCTATTTTGGAATGAAAGATGAAATTGGAAAAAGGGTGCAACTTCTTGTCTTGTTTAAAGCCATACACGCAGAAATGGCTGTATTTGGTTTTCTGCATGTGTTGTCTCATACCATAATAGTACCATAATAGAAATTACAACACTTTTGATCGTTTTTCAATGTATTTGTTTATTCATTTATTGAAATTCATTTGACTGACCCTTCCGTTTACCCGGCAGGAAAGTTTGCAGAGTCGCACCAGAAAAGGTCTAAGTTAGCTGGCGACCATACGAGGCATACGCAAAGACGCTCCAGCGCGCGCACTTGCTCTTCATACCACTGTTTTACGCACGTTTAATACACATTTCTCTTTGATATATTTGGGGCATTATCGTTGGGAAGCCATGTGTACATGTAGACTACACTACACTACACAGGTAAAGGCTGGAGATGAGCTGGGAAGCTGATGGAAGATGCTGATAATCAGAGCTGTCAAAATCCTTTCTCAATCACAGTTGGTCTACCCTTCCCGTCCTCTGTCCTACTCAATATTGTGGTGGCGCTTGCATGCACTTGCTTGTGGCGCTTGCTTGCTATATGCAACCATCTCGAGGTTGTGAGCATCACAAAATTTTATTCGCACACTCATCACAGATCAACCACATCTTTTGAAGTGTAGCAACGTTCCGGAATAGTGTTGCAACCTGTGGTTGCAACCTGTGGTTGCAACAATGCTTGCAAAGTCGGTATTTGCCTCCAAATAAACCAAAAAACCTAACCACCTACTTCCAGAATTACTTCCAAGTCATCCGAATTCTGGGTGCTTAACAAACCAAAGACGCAATTCAGATGGATGTTTTTCTTTATTGCTCTTCTCTTTTTTCTAGGATTCAGCGTTTCATTTTCAGTTCCTAAAATATATCAAAACATGGCGCTTGTTTCCATTTCATAAGTGATAGGCCTATTCAAGCGTAAAACACCATAAACGAGTCCTTATTCATTTCTCGTGCGACTTCCAAAATAGAATAATGAATGAACGAAAAAGTACACGGACCATATTGGCATGGAACCTATCAAAGACATATTTTTGGTATTGAGTAAAAATGAAAGTATAGGACTACCAAATCAGTTCAATGAAATATTTGATTCAGTGTGTTCATACTAAGACAGGGTAAAATATTTCCTTGATAACAGATGAGCTATATCTAATTATTTGATTTTGAATTCATTGTGAGTTATGAGTTTATTTGTTGATGTAAATGATCTGTCTGTTCCTTTCATAGCTGGACTGCTGTGGTACACAGACCTCCCCGTGCGCAGACAGCACTGATGACACAAAGGTAAAAACATTGTGCTGTTTGGCAGACACTCTGTAGGATAGTTTTCATATCCTAATCATTTATGGAGACGGTTCTAAACTGATCATGTTACAGAACATTTAATATACCTAATGCATCATGAGGTCACAACAGTGCTTCTTGTTGTTTTCTCTTCTTATGTTTTTGTTTGTTTGTTTGTTTTTTACTTCAGACCTGTGACACAGCCATCAGTGAGTTTTTTAACAGCAAACTCTTCATTGTGGGCTACGTTGGAGTAGGAATCGCTGGTGTTATGGTAAGCACCTATTACCATCTTCCTAGATAGCATCTAAACACTTAACATTTGAGAAGTTATTAAAGTGGTTCTAAAAGTAAGCCTGAAACCAGACTCAAAAAAGAGTTTGTTTATCCTCTTTACAACATCTAGTCAAATCCCTTTAAGTTTTACATACTGTATAGTGTATACTGTATGTAGATCAAGCCTGAATTACATGTACTGTCCGCTAACGGTTGAACCCAATGACCCTGACAGATTATCGGCATGATCTTCAGTATGGTGCTGTGCTGTGCGATACGGAACAGCAGAGAGGTGATCTAAACCACCAGCACTATCACACACACCACACCACTCCGCCCCAACTCACCCCTATCCCAAACCCTCTGACTCTGCCCTGGTTTCTTGTCGGATGACAACAAGAGTTTTGGAGCAGAGCCCACCAGCATGATCCCCACTGGCCATCAGAGGAACATACTGTATGCCGTCCTTTTTCTAAAAAGCGTAAGAATAAGACTAGTGCTTGCTTTAGATGGCTCGAAGCCACCAGCACCTTTTATAAAATATTTTGGACTGGATTAGAGCTTGGGACTCTTATTTTCTTTCGGTTTTATTTGTTTTTTTGTTTCATATATTATTATTATTATTATTATTATTATTATTATTATTATTATATTGATGTTGTGTGTATGGACAGTTGTTATTTTGCATTGATTTCTTACCACAGGCTCATTTTATTCTCCAAAAACAGCCACATACACACACACATTACTACAGGGTTCCTTGAGAGAACTGTGATCACGTTTTCTTCCCGTCTTTAACCAACTATTTACGGCATTACTGTGTGCCAGTGAACCGCAATAGACATTAATTCTCCACTATTCCTGGAGCCTTTTACTTGGCCTCAGATGTCAGTTCGAAAATATTTTGTAATGTGAAACCATGAAGTATCTTAGGTCCCCAGAAGCGAAATGATTGGTTGAGAGAGTGGTGGTTCCTCAGAGCAGAGACACATACACAAATTTACTGTGCACATGTAAAGATTTAGACGCATGCTGTACAGCTGCCCCATACCAACAGCACACATGTTGTTTATGTACATAGCCATTAGATCAGATCCTTCACCCTAAAGACACTGTGTGTACCCCCACCCCATCCATCCATCCCTGACCCATCTTATAGTCAAGCCATGTAGGCTGTGAATGTGGAGAGTGACCATTACTCCAGGTCACTGTGAACAAATTACAGCATAGATCTTACTTCCGTGAATTTATCATCAAGCCCAATGTTGTGTAACCACGCCTGGCAAGCATAATGTATGGTTGCGTAAGGGTGGATCATTTCAGCCCCCTCTATGTTATATATATAGGCTGTGCTAACGTATATCAGACCCTGATACTGCAGCCTGCATGTCTTATTTTACACATGAATGGAAGTACAGTAATGATATATCCAGACTGTATGCCTCTGTGGCTATACAATATCAAGCTGATTTAGCTGTAACCATCTTACTTAAATGGCACATCTGTCTGTCCCTTAGCAACAGCCCCTATGTCTTCAAACCATCTTTACAAAAAAAGAAAAGACATGTTTGTATAGAACTGTTTGTACATTTCATTTTTTTTTTGTGATTGTTGCTCTTTTTGTTGCTTGTTTGTGAAGCTAGTAGATTATGTAATGTGCTGTGTGAAACAGTAGTTGCAGCTTATAAGGCCAGTGTAAAGTAAATAGTATTTGATAGGCTAATTTAGTCAAGGACAATGTCCGTTTTAAAAATGTGCCTTTAAAACAAAAAAAAAGTGATTACTTCTTGTTGAATTACTCCACTTTGATCATTCTCATTTCATACTGGTTGGTGAGATCATTTGGGACTGGGGAAACATGAAGTAAGATGGGATCAAGGTGAATAGTGAGTGAGATTAAGCCAGAAGGTGTGGCTACAGTAACTGTATATTGTATCCCACCTACAGTAGATGCTAGTTTGCATTAGGGGGAAAAAAAAGCTGATGATATGTTTGCTCTCTCGTCTCTCTGATAGGACTGTTTAGAGTCTGTAGGATAAGTAGTACTGAAGTAGCAATCATACCTCCAGTCAAACGTAGTGGGAACAAGTTTGAATATGAAGTAATTGCCATGATGATTTGTGGACATGATGTTTTTGCTACAGAATTCCTAATGTAGGTGTTTTTGCTGTAATGCTTTCATACACTTTGTTAACTGGGGATTTTACTTAGCATGCCGAAGCTGCCAAGGCTGAGAAAGTAGCATATCTTTAAACAAAGGCTTGCGGTCATGAACCAGCACATTTCCTGCCTGTTTTGTTGAAATCTTTACACTGTGCTTGCAAGAACATAAATGAAGAGATTTGTTTTGTACTGTAAACCTAAAGCTGTTTTTTTTTTGTTACATCTTTTTTTCTACGTGTTAATTTATTTGATGAGTTCAAATGGAAATTTCACTTCTCAGGAAGATCAGTGTACAAGAACCAATACATTTCTTTGGAAGTTTTGAGTGTTGTGTGGTTGAATTCTTACAGTAAAGTACTCATTGAATCTACGAACTACTAACTAATTAAGCTATTCAGACAAACTATCTGGCAATGCTCCTGGGTTGTATTGTCATATTTTTGGAGAACTTGAATTATGTACACGCAACTTATCAAGGTCAACCAATCAGAGCACAAGGAACCTATAGCCATGGAGTTGCCCAACAGCATTGCTCAAGATTGCCTCAAGAGGATTCTCCTTTGCATGTACTGACATCTCAAAGGATAGCACAGTTGTTACATAACTACAATTTTAAACAAAATTCTTTTACTTCAGTGGCATCATATCAAATATTTGTCTTTGGGACATGCTTGTCATTCAAGACCATGGGTATCTGACAAGCTCATGGGAACTGACACTATGAGACATGGCTACTGTGTGATACTTGAGCAGCAAACCCCCAAGGCCGTTCTTTAACCTTATGTATCAAATCGTTTCACTTTTTCGTAAAATGCCTGAAACCTTTGGTGTAAGTTTGCTTCCAGTTGGGCAGATCCTTCAACCAATCACTTCTGTTTGGTCATGAGGTAGGCTACTGTATGCGCCATTCTGAATTCAACGTCATTGCTTTCAGTTGATGGCCTGGCTGCCCATTCTAAACTCTAGATGTAGGACAGAACTGCAAAAGGACATTGTAAGGCCCAACATGATAAAGAACAGAAGCAAACACTATTCTTCAAACATAATTATGGGCTGGAACTATTTGATTTAGAATGAATGGCTTTTATCAGCTGGAGGTGTCTTAAAACCTACTTCTACTGTGGTATTTGTTGGGTGTCACATCATTTTTATCGTTAAATCACTATGAGGAATGAGCAATTCCTTAAAAAAAAGTACATTACATTTCTGTAAGTACTATGTGTGTGACACCCCATGCATACTGTAGTTGTGTTTAAATAGAAACTGGCATCAGTACCTGTGAGAGTCTAATGTCGTGCATGACAGACCAAATGGTGCTCGACACTGGTCTCAAACCTCAAACTGGAAGTGTCCACTTTCTTGAAAGAGACGCCAGGCAACTGCATCACTGATATGCTAGTCTAATTTTAACCTCCCACTCTAATGTATCAGGAGAATCTTTAAGTCACGATACTGGGTCTAAGGTCAGGTACCATAGCACACTGATATTCCCATATATTTTCATAATAGTAATAATTCAAAAGTTTAAAGAGAATTGATTCTGATAAGGTTTAGTCATTCTGGGAAGTATAGTATATTCATTCTCTGGGTTTTGGGGTGCACTGTATGCCAAAAGGAGTGAGATGGTAGCATACTTGGGGATCACCCCCTCAGCTCATGGATGCCATGTGGAGCTCATCTTTCCCTGCGGGGGAAGTGTGGGGGGTTAGCTGAAAGAGCTGGCGAGGCAGAGGGGGCCCATTAGTGGGGAAGATGCCAAGGTTTTATCTTTCAGGCCCACTGCATCGTGGGCACTTTTCTCAACCACACACCCACCATCCGCCCATCACGCTTCAAACATTTTTAAAGGCCTACACACCAGACCAGCAATATACTGTAGCCACGTATACCAGTAGTAGGAAAATGCATTTTCTTTCTCTTTCTCCCTTCTGTCATCTTGTTTTCATCACACATAAGTCAGGTCAGTGGAAGTGGGGCATGTAGCCAAGGCATGTGATGGATGCGAAGAAAATATTCAGATACCAACAAAACCTTATTACAATTATTACAATAGTCTGTCCAACATTTATTATACAATATCCATGAATGTGGATTTGTTTTTACCTCCACCAAGGAGGTTATGTTTTCGGTGGAGTTGGTTTGTCTGTCTGTTTGTCAGCAGGATAACTCGAAAAGCACTGCACGGATTTAAATAAAATTTTTGGACAATGTGTATATTGGCACAAGCAAGAGCTGATTCAATTTTGGTGGCAATCGGTGATCCAGAACATGAACTGGAATGTATATTGTGTCTGTGACCACATTGCTTTGGCGGAGGTCTGCGCTCTCTGAGCGCTTTTCTAGTTTTTTGGGTTTGTGTGTGTGTGTGTGTATGTGTGTGTGTGTGTGTGTGTTACACATATACAAACATATAAAACCAAGAAACAGAGAGCTTTTTTTTTATTCTCTCCACATATGAAATTCATGTACAATCGGCGAAAGGTGAACATATTCCTCTAGTTTTATCCAAATCTTACTGGACAAAACAGGTTGCTTGATGACATATCTGGTGCCGTTACACAACTGAAGGTAAAATCACTCTTTACATATAGGCGGTGGGCCGAGGCTTCGTATCTGCTTGTTTTTTATAAGTCAGCGGGGGAGAACTCAGAATATTTTATGTAGTATGGTTGATTCATTTTAAGCAATATTCCACTTGTTGCCACTCACACTTCTGTTGCCGAACCTTAAAATAATTGTTTTATTCACCCCGTGTGGTACAGGAAATTCAACGGTTGTGTAGCCAATAGCACAACAGGATTTTGACACGTGAGCATTCGCAAACCTATCAGATTTCGCTGTTCGAATCAGCTGGTAAAGTTGTCTTCCTAACACTCCTTGCCAACGTCAAGTCATCGGTTTTGTGCACGTAAGTAGCTATTTAATATAACATTCTGACTGTTTGACAATTTTTGCAAATTTACACAGCTATGTCCTTGCCGTTTTGTAAGTGTTCTGGTACTTTTAGCCTATCGATGATGTTTGCATTTGTCTTGAACGAACCTTGCTGCTTTCTATCAGAGATAGCTAACGTTAGCTGACGTTAGCAAAACTATCTTTAGGTACGCAATAAAACTACCATTAAGTCGATGTTAACACGCTAATGTTGCAATTAGTTTACTTCGATCTAAAGTTAGTTGCAGGGCTGTAGGGTATTGTAAGGTAAAGCCACTATGTTTGAACAATAAAGTGAGAAACCTGCCAAGTTAGCCTATGGTGGTGGCTTTCTGTTTTTAGGTTTAGCTTGTGTGAGACTGCTGTTTTCAGTTTTAACTCACCCACACCCGCACATATTTTGTACTTGTTTGTACTTTGTAAACTGGCAATATGTGCTGAAATTAATATTCACCATGCATCTCCAATCTTGTGCCTAATAGCCTAGGCTTTCCATTTCAATGTCATATCAGATGTGTTAAATGTAGGAGTTTGGGCGTTGATATCCAGTTCTGACTTGCTTTTTTAATGAGCAAAATGAATAGGAGTATGTACATTACAATATGTTTTTATTGTCATGTAGGGAATCTTGTCCTTCAGCTGGAAAGTGATGGGTATGGAAGCAAACTACCAAGAGGGCAAGCACCTGTCAGTTGGAGGATCTGGACCCATAAGATGCAGTCTTCTGAGGACTTGTATTCTCTAATGATCACGAATTAAATGTTCACACACCTTGAGCCATGTCAATGTCATACCCCCTCTCCTTCATTCAGTCAACCAATTTCAGATGCACCTTTCATTACATCAAAAAGCAGTATAGCGAAATTAGGCCCACATGGCCTATCTATACAAAGACAAATGCATTTCATGATATTATTTATTGGTAGAAGTAGTGCATTAAACAAGACATTGATTGGTGACTTCTGGAATGACAGTAGGTTGGTCTGTGGTTCAAGGACCACTGGTGATCGAGTACCTTGCATTAGTCCATATGAGGAGGTGATAGCATAGTGGTTAAGAAACCTGACTAGTGTGCTAGTAGTCTGGACGTTGTGGGTTTGTGGGCCACCGTTGTGCCTTGCCCATGGCACTCTAGGAGAGACTACCCTGAACTAACAGATAGTTGACAAATGTAAGTTGTTTTGGATCAAAGTGTCTCCTACATGTAAATGCATAAATGTAAATATTAGAAGTTAATGTGTCAAAGAAGCCTCTTTTAAAGTATGTTCTTGTATTTGTGAAATTAAAATGAATTTAATTGGTCTGAAAAGGTTTAAGGAACACTGCTGTAGATAGCCCCAGTCCAAACATCATCATCAGCAATAGTCTTCTGGTGTAATTCCTCCTTCAGAAGCAGCCCCTGAAAATAAGACAAGATGGTTCTTTATTAATCCTGTAGCATCCATAACACCACATACACATAATCAGATTCACTTCAAGCACTGTCCTGTCAAGGTTGCCAAGTAATGGCACACCGCAAATATAACCAGTGTGCAGTGTATGTAAAAAATGCATGTGCAGTGTATGTAAAAAATGAGTAGATCGGCCACACTGCTTGTTGTTTTGGGTGGGGGTGGGGGCTAATATAGCCATTAGAGAATTACAGTTCATCTACTCTGTGTGTGTGTCTGGGGGGATGAAGGTAGATGAGTGTAGTAGACTCAAGCACGCAGATCTATATTTCTAAGTACCATTGAATGCCTCTTGGTACAAAATATATTTCAGTCTGAGTAAAGTATGATTTCTGTTGTGGTACAGATATGAAATGTTGCGCATCTGGGTCATTACCTGAAAGAGCAGTTGTAGTACAACCAGAGAGGGTTGAAGCGAAGCTTGGTACAACTGTTGTGTGTAGCGCTGGGTCATTTCTAGGCTCTGATCAACTCAGATCTGCAGTATTTTGAAGGTATGTAGACTAGAGAAACATCAGCTGCAGTTGACGTCACTGGACCCCTAGCACAGCATGCTTTGTGGCTAAGTGGAACCCAGGTTTCCTATCAGCATACAAGTCCTCAGAAGACTGCATCTTATGGGTCCAGATCCTCCAACTGACAGGTGCTTGCCCTCTTGGTAGTTTGCTTCCATACCCATCACTTTCCAGCTGAAGGACAAGATTCCCTACATGACAATAAAAACATATTGTAATGTACATACTCCTATTCATTTTGCTCATTAAAAAAGCAAGTCAGAACTGGATATCAACGCCCAAACTCCTACATTTAACACATCTGATATGACATTGAAATTAAAAGCCTAGGCTATTAGGCACAAGATTGGAGATGCATGGTGAATATTAATTTCAGCACATCTTGCCAGTTTACAAAGTACAAAATATGTGCGGGTGTGGGTGAGTTAAAATTGAAAACAGCAGTCTCACACAAGCTAAACCTAAAAACAGAAAGCCACCACCATAGGCTAACTTGGCAGGTTTCTCACTTTATTGTTCAAACATAGTGGCTTTACCTTACAATACCCTACAGCCCTGCAACTAACTTTAGATCGAAGTAAACTAATTGCAACATTAGCGTGTTAACATCGACTTAATGGTAGTTTTATTGCGTACCTAAAGATAGTTTTGCTAACGTCAGCTAACGTTAGCTATCTCTGATCAGAAAGCAGCAAGGTTCGTTCAAGACAAATGCAAACATCATCGATAGGCTAAAAGTACCAGAACACTTACAAAACGGCAAGGACATAGCTGTGTAAATTTGCAAAAATTGTCAAACAGTCAGAATGTTATATTAAATAGCTACTTACGTGCACAAAACCGATGACTTGACGTTGGCAAGGAGTGTTAGGAAGACAACTTTTCCAGCTGATTCGAACAGCGAAATCTGATAGGTTTGCGAAAGCTCACGTGTCAAAATCCTGTTGTGCTATTGGCTACACAACCGTTGAATTTCCTGTACCACACGGGGTGAATAAAACAATTATTTTAAGGTTCGGCAACAGAAGTGTGAGTGGCAACAAGTGGAATATTGCTTAAAATGAATCAACCATACTACATAAAATATTCTGAGTTCTCCCCCGCTGACTTATAAAAAACAAGCAGATACGAAGCCTCGGCCCACCGCCTAATAAGAGTACAGATCTATACAGTCACAGTGGCGTAACAAGTCTGTCACGGGCCCAGGTGCGACTGTGCATTGCGGGCCCCCCTTAGCCCAAGAAATTATGGAGACATATCCCTAAATGGACTCTGGTGTTAGCCTAACTCTAGCTTACATGTAGGCTATTACTCATCATCTGCATCAAACGTCAAAACGGACTCAATGTACACATAAATGACAAATGTAGCCAACTATGCATAAGATCACCCTCTTGCACTTCACCCTTGCTTTGGATAAAAAGCCTCTGCTAAATGCACAAATGTTAACGTTAGTGCTGAGTCTCTCTTGCCCCGTGCTGCTCAAGCAAGATTATCAAGGTGGTCCCCCTAAGCACAATGTCCACGAATGCCAGAGAAGATGATGAAACACAAGTAACGTTAACGGCCTATCCCAGGCTAATCATAACGTTAACGTTACCACACCAAAGACACAAATTGATGACAGCGAGCGCACCATTCATTCATTAGCCTAAATAAAGAGGAGAAACATTGGTGACGGCGCACCATGCACAAAACTCTTAACTTACTTTTGAGCAGTCCTCGTCTGATTTTAAGTAAAATTGTCTCTATCTCGATTCTTCTTTTCCACGTATGAAAACTCTCCACTCATCCATATTTGAAAAAAAAAAACCTTCACTAACGTTACCGTCTAACTGCTGCAAATAGTAAACTTTTCAAAAGTAGCCCAGGCATTTTTTGTGACTGAAACTGGCCTTCATTTAAACGAGAGATGTCACCTCAAATAATATTCTACGTTACAGATATCCTGCTATACATGTTGGGATCAGATTTTTTATGAAAACCCCTTCTGTTTATATTTCGACTCATAGCTATCAACTCTGCACGTAGCCTAATGCGCAGGTTCATTAGGCTACCGCAGGCTATCCCACAATCCCTAGTAGCCTAAAGCAAATTAGACTACCAAAATACACGTTGTTGTTCACTTCGCTGATTATTATCTCTATATGTTGATAATAATTTATACACATTTGCCTATAGTTTACATTGCCCTATTAAGTTGGACAATATTTCAGGTGTCACCATGAAGTGAGATTCAGGGTAAATTACGCCTATATAATCCTAGCGGTCATTCATGTCCTTCAACCTAAACGTCCGCATGTCTCTCTTCGACTTTGTTTAGATGCAAGTAATTTATGTTCAGGCGAACGCTGTTACATAGAGGGGCTCCCTACTTCTTCAAGGGGCCCGTACGTATCTGAAGTGTTCAGATAGAAACGTTACTGATCTCTTCAGAGGTGGCGACGGACGGGCCCTGCAAGGCCACGGGCCCCGGTGCGGCCGCACCCGCTGAACCTGCGGTAGTTACGCGCCTGTACAGTCAGCTGAGTGTTCTATTTATAAATGTACTGTGTGTATAAAATGTTACGCTCCACCTTAACATGTTGTACTGTACATCTTGCACAAGATGAACTATGAAATATCCATATGTCCATTCATAAGACTGAATTCTTATGAACTCAATTATAAACACTGAATAAAAATATTCATTTGATATATATACAACATACTTACGATAGTAAATATACCACATAGCCACAGAATTGCTTGAAAAGAAAGACTTGGTCTTGTCACCAGGAAGACTAAGACTACCTTGCCCAACTTCACTCCACTCCCTGGTTAGTTTCCAGCATATTAAAACTGATCCCGATTTGATCTAAGAATCTCGGTCCCTGGAATGATATCACTTGAACTTGCTTGTTGGCAACTTGCAAGATGGACAGGGACCAGCTGAAACTTCCCCGTACTGTACCACACACGGTCTATGAGAGTATCTCAAAGTCGAGGAAGCAAGCTTGGAAGGCTGCTTTTCAGAGTATTCCACATCATTGTCTGTCGGCAAGCTGTTTCAATGTCAAGGATACTTCTAAATTCTATCAAGGACAGAGTCCTTTATTCATAGATTTTTGAAGGATTTACTGATGGAACCTCGTCTCTGTAGTGTACGTTCAAGGCAAGTGTTCTGTAGTGTACTTCCAAGGCAAGTGTTCTACCTAGTCCACCTCGACTTTGAGAAACCGTGATAGACTTTGCTTTAATGATACACATCCAATTTGGCATCATGGTCGTAAAAACCCTGGTCATAACCAACCCTTTGAAGGTCTGGGATTCTGGCTACTGAGAGACGGTTGCTTGCTGACGATGTTTAAATTACAAAAGATTGGATCAGCCCTTTACTGATAACCTTTCGTATTATCGCACTGCATTTTGTTGATTGGCCAGGATGGGATGCATCCTGAGCGAACGCGGCCAATGGATATCCGCAGACAGTGCACTGAAGGTAGAGCATAATTGCATAGGAAGGCGATGACCAGGCTACAAAAACTATAATAGAAGCAGCATATAGATATAGAAAGCAGTTTCATAAGTTATGCATACAATACTAACTCATGGTTTGATTCTGGTATCAAAATGTTCAATCTGGTTGAAAAGGTCACTATTGGGAAGTTATTGTAGAGATGTGGGTATGTACAAAGGTATGTACAAAGGCCTCACCTCGCTTTTGTGATAGAGACAGAAATCCTCACTGAGGAAACATTCTGGTGCACTTACCACATCTAACGTAATAGTGGACAAGCACTGAGGCAACAGCCCATTACTCAATATATTTGTTATTATTATTTACAAAAACATTTACAAGAATAAAACAAGTCAGAGTTTCTTAATACATTGCTGTCTCCAAGCTCACTTGGTTTTGAAACTGTCCCAGTTACAGGAGTGGGCTGAAGGCCTCTTCCTTTGGGCCCAGTACAGAGTGGATGGAGATGGAGCCAGGGGAAGATGAGGGAGCCATTGACTAAAAATTGCGACAGCTCTCCCAAAATTGTTGTTTGCACCCTAGCTCTCACATCCAGACTGTTTTTCTTTTTTTTTTTTAGTTTTGTTTTGTTTTTTTTAAGTTACTCAATACACTTGCCTTATAGCTGCCTTGGTCAGTTAATATTCCATAAACAATATGTTTCATGAGGTTGTCTACGAAGAGTAGAGGTTAAAAGGACTTTGGCCCAAGACGAATTCTCCGACACCAAGGAAGTACACCACTTGTACAATGCCGAAGAGTGGCGCGATGATTAGCGCCCTGCAACTAGCGCCCTTCAGAAAGGCGGCTGGACCCTCCTTCCGCATGATTTGACTGCAGAACAAAAGTATGAAACAGTTTTGGTATGTCAAAGGGACAAATGTGCATTCCACTCTAAATCTACAACTGAATAGCTTTTTTGGGGGGCATTTTTGACCTGCAAAAGAAATCATGGCTTACCTCACGCAATCCACCACTCCACTGTAGGTTTCCTCAGATGAACTCTTCTTCAGAGATTGCAGTCTGGTCTTAATGACTAAAAAAATAAATTCAATCCATTAAGTATTCCTCTACTTTTGTTTTATATTCTATTTGTCTTCAGAGATTAATCATAACAATCACTCACCATCACATGGATTTACAGCCACAGCTGCAGTACAACCTGCTGCACAGCCAGAGAGGAAGGACCAGTAAAACGGAGCGTTCTCCATCTCTGAGGGCTGTCCAAGTCGATTCAGGTGGGCAAAGAGGGGAAAGTAGACCACAGAGAAGGGGATGTCTCTGCAAAGTAGAAGGCCAGAAAACTTTAGATCCTCTTCTTGTGCACTTGTGCATCGTTGTAAGTTTAGAGTAAAAGTGTTTGGTCTCGGTTTGACTACTCACAACTACAACAAACATGGGAATTGAACGCTCTAACCACTGGTTAGAGGCATTCTTAAGGCTAGGGTTGTCAGGATTTACCATAATACTGCCACCAGCTAGCCCAGACTAGTTAGCATCCTCACCTCATGAGTGTAGCTCCCAGGCCTGTGTAAAGGCCCTGAATCCCCTCGTGCGGAGCAGCTCCTGGGTGATCTGTGTAGCAGAGACCCTGAGCATGGGTGCTGGGCCTCCACTGTAGGAGCAGCTGAGTACAGCATTACCAGCACCAAGCTTCATCGCAGGAAGTACCGTCACCTTCCTCTGCTGTGCAGCTGAAAACAAAATGGAGCATTTCAATATGAAACAATATCAGGTAGCCTACTGTATACTTAGGCTGTTATACACGCACAATTTTGTGTTTTACTTAGTGCTGTCAAGCGATTAAAATATTTAATCGCGATTAATCACATTTTTGCCGTAGTTAACTCATAATTAATCGCGATTAATCGCAAATTTCTTTCTATTCTATATGTCCCTCGATTTCTTTTTGTCCCATTTTTATTTATTCATTTTCATTTTAATGCTGTTATCAGCATTCATTGGTGGGGGTGAATACCAATTTAAAATAAAAGAAAACACAGTTACAGCATCAGAAATTATTAACATGTTCAAGTACTGCCAGAGAGATGTTGATGTCTTTTATGTTGCTAGTTCACAAGTTTACAAAAAAAAAAAAAACTGGATGGTGGCCCTTTAAATTATACTAACCTATATTTTAAAGAGGCTCAATGAAAATATGGCATTATGGTCTACATGAGTAAACCTACATTGCATGAGCATACCTTTAAAATGCATTTTGCCATATTGGCAATTGCCCTGCAGCTCTCATTTTAGTGACAAAGTAATATGTTCAGAATCAGGTAGGCTATATGCGTCTCCTTTGCACAAACTCTCTCTCTCAGTTGCGCTCCAACCTCTCACTCAACCTTTCACCTCTCACTCGCGCTGCAATTTTGAAACTGATATTACCCTATTTGCGGGGTATTCAGTTCAAGAGAAGGGATTTCTAAGTGACAACATTAATCCTCTAGCTAGTTAACAACCTAAATATGCGAACATGCGAGTGAGCGTCAACGATTGTGTCGGTAAAATATTTGTTTTCACTGACATCAAATGACGCTCACAAACATTCTCTCTCTCAGTTGCGCTCCGACCTGTTTCACCTCTCTCACTCGCGCTGCAATTTTGAAACTGATATTAGCCCATTTGCGGGGAATTCAGTTCAAGAGAAGGGATTTCTAAGTGACAACATCAAACCTCTAGCTAATTAGCAACCTAAATATGCGAACATGCGAGTGAACGTCAACGATTGTGTTGGTAAAATAGGCCTATTTGTTTTCACTTACATCGGAGCAGCAGAGCAGAGTGCAGACACATCTAGGCTACACCCGTGTGTGCAGTGCGTGTGTAGGCTACTGTAGGCATGAGTAGCCTAGGTCCTAGGCTAAGCAGTAGGCCTACTTCAAGCCTAATACAAACAGAGGACATACTGAAACGTCGGGAGGTGTTGAAATGTCGGAGATATATATATTTTCACATTCCATTGATAATGGCGGGTCAAATGCGTTAATCGCGCGTTAAAAAAATTGACGGCGTTAAAATGGGTTTGCGTTAACGCCGTTATTAACGCGTTAAACTGACAGCACTGGTTTTACTGTATATTAAGATGTTTTAGATGTCTGAGTATCCACATCAAAATATTCAATAGTTTAGAGAGTAGCAGATAAAGTTCCAAAATATAACAGGTTAAAGTGAAAAATACCAACTTCCACGATGGTCCTTGGTTTACAGTACATTGCCTATTTAAAGACTCATTGTAGTTATTTATTTATTTATTTATTTATTTATTTATTTATTTGCTCACCAAGTCTGCCTGCATCCTGAAGCTGAATCTTCAGCATCTCCATGGGAGTCGTAATGACTACTTGACACATCCCTGCACCACACCCAGCCAACATCTCCTTGAATACAGTAAGCTTGGACCTGCAACATGAAAGTGGCCTTTTAACATTTCTAGAGGAGGCAACGGGTGGTGTTTATACAACACTGTGAATTTGACTATTTGCAAAGACTTGGTTGGAAAGAAAACCAAGAGAAAATGCCTTCATAATGTAGTTTTATGGGAATCTGCGTGATCAGAACCAATCTCTACTGTGTTGTTTTTAAAGACTAAAGCCATCTTGAGTGCTGTAGCTCCACCAGAGCAAAGGAGAATTCTTACCCATCCTGACTAAGCTTGTGGCGGAAGAAGTCATTAGCTGCAAGTTTGATTGCTTTCTCGGGTGTGACCAAGGTGAGGTTGACTGCTGCGCCTAAAAGTCAAAAAATGTGTTTTTCAGGTTTTGCACCCCAGCTTAGTGAGTCACTGATATTTATGGCCAATCATAAAAACATCTCAGAGTGGTTATTGCAGTAACGTATGTGCTTGACAGCCAAACTTTAATGCTTAAAATGCATTCCCATAACAGAGCATAAAATATATGAAAAACAACATTAAGACTGTGGTCAAAGTACCTCTGTACATTCCAAAGTATCCCTCGGATCTGACTGTCTTGATGAGACAATCCATCCTGGTGAATAAGAACATGCACAGCACATGTAAATTGGAATTATACAAGTTCTAGAAAGACCAAAGCTACAAATATTGTCAATATTTGACTGTAAAGTAGTTGGTATGTTTCATATACTGTACATTAAGATATATAACAATGAAGAAGAGAAGAGGAGGGAGGTTAAAGTTCTGTGAAGCCATATGGCTTGTCAACATGGTCACAGAGTCCCTGTGTATTGCATCAGCCACACAGCTCTACTCTACAGTATGGGAAGTGTACGGTGAAGCGAGAAAGAAGTCTGTTCTCACATGTTCTTGTAGACCTGCTGGCCACTCCTTTGGTTCTGAAGCCTGGTCTTGGCCAGGTCAATAGGAAACACACAGGTCACTCCAACCATGCCAGCAACGCCGCCATTGATGAGCTTGGCGGGCAGGCTATTAAAATAATAACGATAAATTCAGACCCACTATTGTCATAGGTGAGGGTAAATGCAACTGGCACATCATGGAAAAAAAGTCTGACTAATGCATGTAGTCACAGGTTAGACATTAGGCATTAGACAGACAGTAACGAAAGAAAAGTTGAAGGAGGGAAGAAAAGTTAGTGCTGTAGTGTGATTAGATGCATTTGTTTTGCGTACACACCATCATAATTATGACAAGCAACAGTGTACAGAACAGGCACAAATTAAATTGCATCATTGCATCATTTTGGGAATGAGGAAAACCACATGTGCAACACATATGCTAACGCTTGCTAATTCATGCACTTCGGACATACCTGATCTGCTGTTGAGACATTTTAAAGTTCCTTATGTAAACTACAGCCGAGCTGCTGGCTTTGGTCAGTGAACCTGAGGTAGCAGGAGGGATAGGAAGGAAGCACAGGGCGTCACTGAGCCCAGCGCCTCAGCAGGTTTTTATAGAGTTGAAGATGACACTGCCATGCCTGTCTGCACCCTGACTCCACCCACTTGCCCTCTGGCCTCACTGACATACTCAGAAACTCATGCACCAGCAGGTCTAACACACCAGCGGATCAGTTTACAGAGACTTCACACATGCATACACACACACACACACACACACACACACACATACATAGAGAGAGAGAGAGAGAGAGAGAGAGAGAGAGAGAGAGAGAGAGAGAGAGATGCTGTGTTCCCACACAAACCTACACATAGATATTGTGTGGTACACACACACACACACACACACACACACACACACACACACACACACACACACACACACACACACACACCATTTTTAGTTCAAATTATGAATAGCATAAAATGTAATGTGTTCTACTGAAATTTGCTGCTACAGCCATTATATTATGGAGTTTTTGTTTTGTTTAGCAAACAGGGGTGTCGTAGTGGGGGGGAAAGGGGGGTTGAGTTACCAGGGCCCCAAGATCAGGGAGGGCCCTTGAGGAGTCTAGAATTGTATCCCAGGTGTTGAGGGGAGCCCATGACCATTGCTTGTGCACAGGGCCCAGAATTTGGTGCTAATCCCCTGTTTGCAAGTACCCTCCAGCTGAGGGCTGTGCTCAACTAGGCACAAGGTTTCTGACGAGGGCTGTTCTCAGTGTTGAGCCCTGTCCCATAATGAATCTGCAAGTCCACATCTAATGGCTTCTCAATATCCTTATGTGTAGATGAGTAGAACACGGCTTATCCAATCAAAAATAAATAGCTAAATAATTTGATCAGACCTAATTGTTGTATAATTAGATTTGGACCAAATCTTTATCTACCACTGAACAAGAATCTGTCAGTTGAGTCTTTATAAGAAAATAAATAAGTAAATAAATAAATAAATAAATAAATAGAAATACTGTATATATTATTATACTGGAACTAATTGAATGCTGACTGACAATGCTGATTAATTAAACTTCAGATGCAAATAATATTGGTTAAAATGTCCCCCTTTGTCCCAAAGAGTTTTTACAACATCACAGACATGAAGCACAGAGAACATGAAATTATTTTCATTTTATTCTATTTCTATCATTATAACATAATATAAAATAATAATTAGTGCTGTCAAGCGATTAAAATATTTAATCGCGATTACTCACATTTTTGCCGTAGTTAACTCATAATTAATCGCGATTAATCGCAAGTTTCTTTCTATTCTAAATGTCCCTCGATTTCTTTTTGTCCCATTTTTATTTATTTATTTTCATTTTAATGCTGTCATCAGCATTCATTGGTGGTGAATACCAATTTAAAAGAAAAGAAAACCCAGTTACAGCATCAGAAATTATCAAAATGTTCAAGTACTGCCAGAGAGATGTTGATGTCTTTTATGTTGCTAGTTCACAAGTTTACAAAAAAAAAAAAAAAAAAAACCTGGACGGTGGCCCCTTAAATTATACTAACCTATAGCCTATTTTAAAGAGGCTCAATGAAAATATGGCATTATGGTCTACATGAGTAAACCTACATTGCATGAGCATCTCTTTAAAATGCATTTTGCCATATTGGCAATTGCCCTGCCCTCATTTTAGTGACAAGGTCATACGTTCAGAATCAGGTAGGCTATATTCGTCTCGTTTGCACAAATTCTCTCTCAGTTGCGCTCCAACCCGTTTCACCTCTCTCACTCGCGCTGCAATTTTGAAACTGATATTAGCCTATTTGCGGGGTAGGCCTATTCAGTTCAAGAGAAGGGATTTCTAAGTGACAACATTAATCCTCTAGCTAGTTAACAACCTAAATATGCTAACATGCGAGTGAGCGTCAACGATTGTGTCGGTAAAATATTTGTTTTCACTGACTTCTGCACTTCTAATCTCTTGCACTTGCGCTCTTATTAGCAAATGGCACTCCTAGTAGGCATTTATTTGTATCGTGTTGCAGTTTGATTGTTATCCCTCTTTTGTAAGTCGCTTTGGATAAAAGCGTCTGCCAAATGCATAAATGTAAATGTAAATGTAACATCAAATGACGCTCACAAACATTCTCTCTCTCAGTTGCGCTCCGACCTGTTTCACCTCTCTCACTCGCGCTGCAATTTTGAAACTGATATTAGCCTATTTGCGGGGTATTCAGTTCAAGAGAAGGGATTTCTAAGTGACAACATTAATCCTCTAGCTACTTAACAACCTAAATATGCGAACATGCGAGTGAGCGTCAACGATTGTGTCGGTAAAATATTTGTTTTCACTGACATCAAATGACGCTCACAAACATTCTCTCTCAGTTGCGCTCCGACCTGTTTCACCTCTCGCGCTGCAATTTTGAAACTGACATTAGCCTATTTGCGGGGTATTCAGTTCTAGAGAAGGGATTTCTAAGTGACAACATCAATCCTCTAGCTAATTAACAACCTAAATATGCGAACATGCGAGTGAACGTCAACGATTGTGTCGGTAAAATATTTGTTTTCACTGACATCGGAGCAGCAGAGCAGAGTGCAGACACCCGTGCCGTGTGTACAGTGCGTGTGTAGGCTACTGTAGGCATGAGTAGTCTAGGTCCTAGGCTAAGCAGTAGGCCTATTTCAAGCCTAATACAAACACAGGACATACTGAAACGTCGGGAGGTGTTGGAGTGTCGGAGATCTTTTTTTTCACATTCCATTGATAATGGCGGGTCAAATGCGTTAATCGCGCGTTAAAAAAATTGACGGCGTTAAAATGGGTTTGCGTTAACGCCGTTATTAACGCGTTAAACTGACAGCACTAATAATAATATAATATTATAATATAATTTCTTGATAATAATAATGAAATGATAATAATATAATTTCAACAATGTACTGTACTGTCAATAACATTAACAGCCAAATCAAAATAAATTGGCTGGATCATACATTATACAAGTAGTTTCAAACTACACAGACATTTATTTTAACATACTGTAAGGACAAACCCAACACAAAGAGAACACATGCCATGTGACATACACTGAAATTAATACATTGGGGGATTAAGCAGGACCTTTTTACTGATGCCGCCATGGTTGTGCTTGGGTCACACGGAGTGCAAGTGCTTCAAGCAGCGGTTAGAGTGTCTCTTGGCCACGTGGACACACTCCATTCTGTTGGTGTTGCATGTGGAACAGTGGCATTGCTGGGCCGCTGGGTAGAAGAACAGGGGGTTAGTACCCGCAGGGCAGCCGGGCATCTTTGCCACAAGGTACTCCACGGAGCGGTGTACACAGCCTCGCTGAATCAGGAAATGCTTGCCCACAGAACCCCTCAGGTTGGTGTCCTTTATTAAAAACATGACAAGTCCAGATGAATCTCTGGAGTTACTAGTATTATAGGCCTATATCAAATATATTTGACATACACATACTATTATATATTAGAAATGCACATATAAATACTGTAAGTGTAAGCCATCAAAAAAATGAAACTCTTAAGTATCATATTAACTGCAAAGCACAACGCATATTTTAAATGAGTGACACTGTACATGAGGTGCTTTTGTTTTATGAAGCCATTTTCGCCAAATGAGAGATGATTACTGACTGGAGGTGTTTAAATTGAAGCCCACAAATTGGGAAGTCTCAACTAAAAGTGGTTTTACATTTTTGTGCATGAATATTCTAAAAGCTTGTATCTATTCGGGACTTCTAAATTTGTAGGCTTCCCATGTGCATTACTTGAAAGAAAGTGAATTTAGACCTGTTTCTAATGTTATTACCCAGGTAATACTGTATACCAGGTCAGAAAAAGAGATAAATTCGGGGGCACTGTGGCTCAGTGGGACAGAGTGTTACATCATTACTCTGGGGATCCAGGTTCAAGTCTGACCCGAGGTCATTTCCCCATCCCACCACATTTCTCTCTCCCACTTGTTTCCTGTCTACCTCTACACTGTCCAATTAAAGGCAAAAAAGCCCCAAAAATATCTTTAAAGGAATGCACCGGAGTGAATTCAAGCATAGCCCTGCTGCACGAGCCTTCCAACAGCAATATATTTCGCATGAAATGAAAGCATTTCGAACAGCATAGACCTAACGCGAACGCGAAACACTTTACATTGAGTCAATGTAACCTTAGATCTTACTTTCGGTTTCCAATAGTCAGGTCCCATTGATTCAGTGTAAAGTGCCTGTTCGCTTCTACGTTCGCGTTCGGTCAATGCTGTACCAAATTATTTTGTTCCACTTGCTAACTAGCGCATTTAGCAAGCTCTTTCAACAGGGCTATCCTTGAATTCACTCATTCACACATTCCTTTAAGAAAAAGGGATAAATTCAATGCATTTCAATAGAATAATGTAACTTAAACCTACCTGAGTGTGACAGAGACCACTGCAAATGGTGGTGTTGACAGCCATGCAATGCCCACATTCGCGCATGTTCATATACAGGGTGATGTTTGTCAGAAAACACCCACACCCTACAATCACTCCAAATTGTAGAAGAAAGAATGTACTTGTTGGCAGCGACAAACCCATCTTCTGCAGCTTGGGTCAAAATGCAGATGCTAGACCAAACAGACAATGCATGGGCTGATGAGACATGAGATCAACCTTCTTATGTATTGCAATATCATTTGAACAAAAATCATACTGATGCCTATAGCTTTTTTTACACACACCAACTCTTGTTTTGAAAAATCAAATGAAACAAAATAAATAAAACAAAACAAAACAAAACAAAACAAAAACAGCATACCTCCAGCGTCTCCCGAAGTGAATTTGTCCTCTGCTTACTCCTGGCCTATTGGTGATGCTAAGAGCACACACTCTTCTTATACCCTCACTAATCCTTCTCTGAGCCACCACCTTTGCTTATCTCGCTCTCAGAGTGGGGACAGATCCTCCGAGTTCAACGGAACAGGCCAGGAGAACAGATAAAACTCTCCAGATTTAATAACACAACAATTGACAAAAGGGGACAATGATTAGTCCTAGAGGAATGAATTTCCAGGAATATTATACTGTCTAGGTGTTGACCTAAAAACCCCAATCAATCACTTTCATCTCTATACTGTCTGACATCTGTAACGACAAGAAGAAAAACACATGAGAGGTCTTTGTAAATCTAGCCCTCAACAATAGTTTCACGCTGCACTGGACTGTGCCCTATTCAGTGACAGAATGATCTGGTCAGGTAAGGGGGAGTCAGAGTATCCTCCCTAGTCCCTACACTTGCAATCCTCTGTATAGCCTATAATAGCCCAAGATAAATAAAACACAATTACCTGATTCCACTGTAAAGGCAAAGTCGTCTGTGTATCGCTAAATACATTTTGGCGTACTCAATGCTTCCAAGTCAAATATGACCAGTGCATTTTGCGACATTTGCAACTTGCATTGTACATAATATTGCACTGGAAATAGACTTTTGTATCAATTTATGCTCTACTGAATAATAAGTTCTAAGCTTCCACATTTACTGTATGGACTGCAGTCCTAACTGAAGCAAGATCATGTTATTCTACACTCATGTTTGTAGGGGAAATATTATATTGTGAAAAGGCTCTTGTGGAGGCAAAGAGAGCATGTTTATGTTTGTGTGAGTGAACACAAACATACTGTACATACACACCATCCATCTCACCTGCCTGTAATGAATACATGCCAAATTCTCCAAGGTAAGTTAAAAAAACAAACAAAAAAAAACATACAACTACATGCAAACACATTTTGACGATGACTTGCTCTTGTAGGCATCATTAGTTCACTCAGAGCAACCCTGCATTTATCATGTAAAGCTCCTTTAAGTGTATTTTCCCAATGACTTGTGAATTTTCTTTTACTAACTTCAGTAGTGTTGCATTCGGTTGAGTGCCACAATGAACAAGGCGTAATGCATTGAAAATCAACAGTATAACCAATTTCAAGTTGAAAATTCTAATTTCATTTGTTGTTGACAAAAAAAATATTCCTGTATCACCTTCCCATTTTCATACTGTTATTAGAATAAATAGATTACCAAATTAGCATTAAATGTATAAAACTTCTGTTACAGAAATGTTACCTAACAGCCTAAGTATACCAGTTTGTGTATGCCAGGAAGCCTTTGTCTGCCACTACAACATTATTGTATGCATAATTTTAGCCAGGGCGTCATAATATTCTCTGTACACCACATTTGACTGTACAGTGTCCCACCATTTCTCTGGCTCCATTATACAATCCTGGTCTTCTCCGGTAGCCCATGCAGCCTTCCCTCTTCAGTCCACACCATAGTTACTCCAAACACTGGCATAAAATAAATTAAAAAATAAAAAATCAGCTCTCACCAAGGCTGTAACTTCCTCATCAACCTTAGTAGACCATGGCAGCCTATTCATGCCCCTATACTTGAGTCCACACCATTGCTACTACTGAGCCAGCAACAGTCGCCTCGCCATCATAATTCTCCTGTAATCAATAACTGCAATTATTTTTTAAGGTCCAGGAAATGACTTATAAACAACAAATGCTTTTTATTTAATTTTGATCATGACAATAGTTGTCATCGTCAATCAGGCATTGTATCATCAGCAAATTTACTTTTTGACAGCTTGCATGCTGTGGATGGTAGACTGCAGTATAAATAGTAGAAGACAAAACTGTTATAAAACTGTGATAAAAATGTTATTTGAAGTGAACCTGTATATTTGCAATGATCTTGAGTGATTTCACTCTTCAGTTGAACTTGACAAATTGGTAGTGGAAAATCCTTTTCATATTATTTTCTTGTGTGGGTCTAACGGAGCTAACAATGAATTTTTTTTTTCTTTTCTTGTGGAGGACATTAGGACAAGTAGCATATGTATGTATGTGTGTGTGTGTGTGTGTGTGTGTGTGTGTGTGTGTACGCTTGCATGTGTGCACTGGACGTAATGCTGTTTCACGTGTTCTTGGTCCACCTGGATGGTAGTAGATGGGAAATCTAATCCATTTAATTCCCCCAACCACAGCACCCCTGCCCCCTTGCCACTCCAGTTTAAAGGTATATGTGCCCACAGGTGCTTGTTTAAGCCTGCAATCAGTCAGTAATGCCAAAGCAGCTGGCTTTCGTCGGCTTTGGAGCTCATCAGGGAGAGCATTTTGTTAATCTGGCAAAATTGGGAGTTTTAACAAACTGATGGACGAGTAGTGCTACTAGCATGTGACACATTTAGCCCCTTACGAAACAGCTTACATGATCAGTGTGTGTTCACATTTTCCCATTACATTATGTGTACTGTGTCCGATTTCCTTCCGGTCCCACTTTGCCTATGTTATGATCTCATTTTATAAATCCAGCATTTCTCACTGAAAACTATTTTTAGTAACTGAAATGGTACCTTTCTTGCTTGAACTTAGAATTGAAAATCTATATGTGTTATCCAAATTTTAATGTACAAAAAAATGCCAGACTGCTGTAAATAAATTTGTGATACATTTTCATAGACTAAAAATTATGGACAGCATTTCAATTTGTTAGGTTTCATAGCCCTTAATTTAATGTCACTCTCTGCTCTAAGCAAACACACCTGGACTGATTACAACAATTTCGGAGAGCAATTAATACAGGGCAAGTTACCATATTTGGTCATTTCCCCACACATCCAAAAATGTCCCCCCATGCCTCCCTATGAGGTGGTAGAAACAAATGGATTTGTCTCAGCTAATCACTACAGCTCTGGCTATGTCACAGGTGGGGTCATAATTGCATTTGGTGAATTTTCTTTCACCTGGAGCATTTCAAACCTCAGCGTACTTCTAAAATCTGAAAAAGTCGAAAAAGTGCAACGCCCTAATCCAACACTTTTGGTCATAACATCAAAACTATTAAAGGGGATTACCGGAGTGAATTTAAACATAGCCCTGTTGAAAGAGCTTGCTAAATGTGCTAGTTAGCGAGTGGAACAAAATAATTCGGTACAGCACAGGCTGAACGCGAACGCAGAAGCGAACAGGCACTTTACACTGATTCAATGGGACCTGACTGTTGGAAACCGAAAGTAAGATCTGAGGTTACATTGACTCAATGTAAAGTGTTTCGCGTTCGCGTTAGGTTTGTGCTGTTCGAAAATCTTTCATTTCATGCGAAATATATTGCTGTTAGAAGGCTCGTGCAGCAGGGCTATGCTTAAACTTACTCCGGTATATTGCTTTAATGGTAAATTGATGAAACTCACATATTATATGGTTGACTAGTTATACGGTTACTCTTTATTTGAAGGTACTGTCATAAGACTAACATGACACTGTCATTAACTATGACATGACAGAATCATGAATCTGTCATAAAATGTATACGCCTGTCATGACTTCTGTCATTAAGTGTCACCTGTTTTTGGCATGGTTAGGGTATGTCAGAAGTCATGACAGGTTTATACATTTTATGACAGATTCTTGACAACGTCAGGTCATAGTTAACGACATTGTCATGTTAGTCTTATGAAGGTACCTTCAAATAAAGTACTATCAGTTATACTTGCAAGTAGGGTGTCACTTTGCGCTGGTTTGAGCCTGGTTTGGTGCTTCCAGTCTAGGACCGTATATCCACAATAGCTGGCTGGGCTACTGATTGACTCTGAGGAAGACGCATTGCGTCGAAACGTTAGTCGATGTTACTGCACCTTAATAAAGAAAAGTTTTAAAAAATCTTTGAGTGCTCCGGTCATCCCTGGGTCTAGTCTGCAAAGAAGTAGCCCAGCCAGCTTTTGTGCTATCAGTTATACTAAGGTTTGACATAAAAGTTGTTCAGTCACAGAATTCAGGGAGCGTTAGGCCTGAAAAATGAAGGAACCATATTTGATCATACACCCTGTTTCCATAACAACTTTTAACGGTATTTTTACACACATGACATGATAAACAAGGGTAAAACACAAGGGTGCACTGATTATTATATAAAATTATGCTGTGATAATATTCAGACTTTTAATTCCATTTAAATCAATTAGACAATGATTACAGAGCAAAATGTGTGGTTTTAGTCATTTCTTCACCTTGTAACCAGTCTAAACCATTAGGTCAAAACTCAATGGTTCTGAAACACTGTCATGATAACTTCTGAATAACTGTCACCAGGATGATAGTTACCCATCTACTGCCCTGTCATTACCTACGGCACAGGCCAGTCTATAAGTAATATGATGAGCAGTAGCCCGTGAAAAACTAGGTCACTAAGAAACATGAGTTGGCCTTTGCTTGGGATTTCACTCAAGGTCATGACCTCTGGTCAAATATTTCTCAGGACCTTATGTTTTGTCTAGAAGGCCTGTGGCAAGCTCAAACCTGAACGGATTTCAGAAATATCTGTCCATGACTATGACAGAACTAGATCTTCAAACAGGATATCACAACTTACAGTAACTTACAATATTGAATGACATCTCAGATCAGTCTACAAAATTTGGCATTGAACAAAATGACCATTTCTGTATTTTGAAAGCAGTAAAATAAGCTCAATTTATTGAGCAGTTAAACACATTGTATTGATACAGTCAATGTTAACCTGAAAAACAGTAATGTACTGCAATTTTAGTATCCAGGGTTTCCCCCAGTTCTTTAGTAAAGGCAACCACCTTGACAACAAGTATTTTGTATTGTGAATGGTAATTTCAAAAGTTGCTTTACAAAATAATGCATATGCTATTTGTTTTTTGGTGCTTCCTATCATTTACAATGTGCCACTGCACAATATAACCTTTCCAATTAGAATCTACAAGTCACTTGTCTCTGATACCGATTCACATCTCCCAACCCCCCACCTTGACTAACTAATTTTCTGCAGGAAACACTGGTATCTGTTAGTACAGAGACAAACCTGCAATCAGTATTGTTACATAGCTCCATGTTAGGCTGCAATGACTCCATCTAGTGGTCATTGTCAGCTTCTGAAGTTGACACATATCAATGTCTCACCCAAACCCTGATGTAATTTATCTTAACCCAGTCGTTTTGCTTTTCTGTGACTTGTATTTTTAAACAGGCCACAGGTGCCTTCACAGTCTGTTCCAAATCCTTCATTTTAAACTGACCTGCGTTGAAAGACCCCAAGCTCTGGATGTCAGAACAGGAAGATGGTGTGTGTGACTTTCCTATGACATGTCCAACTTCTACAACTGCATTTAAAAGGATGTCATTCTTCTCAGTCCCGGTATTAATAGAGATTTCTGAGAGAAGCACAGGCTTTTCAAACACCAGCATAAAATAATCCCCCTGGTTAGGGGACAATCCCCAAAAGAAGTCTGAGTCTTGGCTGTAGGCCTTCATGGGGCTGTTGTCCTTGTAAGACTCGATATTGGTCAGGACCTCAGCTGGTGGGTTATCAGCAAGCTCCTCTACAAAGTCCTCATCCTTGAGGCGATTGTAGGTCCCCTGGAAGGACGAGAACTTGCCCATGTGCTGAAACAAGGACGGGCGCATACGGATCACCTTGTCCTGCATAAGCAATGTGCGAAAATGAGAGAGCAGGAAGTCGCATGGCATCTCCTGGTAAAAAAGTAAGAGGAAGTGAGCAAGCAGTGGCAGGTCTTGGGAGTGGTAGAGTTTCCCGATGTAGCCTAGCTTGGAGAACTCCAGCGTCGTCCACCGAGTACTGCCCATCTTGAGCACATGTTGACGGATCGCTGAGAAGAAACCCTTGGCGCAGATCACATCATCCTCCACCATGATGAAATACTGTGAGAGGTTGCCACTGAAGTGGACCAGGAAGGAATAGTCCACGTTCTGCTTTGAGCGGAAGGAGACTCGATTTGGAGCGTCATTGAAATTCCTTTTCAATCCTGTCAAGGGAGGGTACACATCCTGAGGTGCGTGGATGACTAAGAGCTCGCTCTGCTCCAGATGGGTATGGAACTTGGTGCTGATCTGTTGCACAGTCTCCTCAATCCAAGCCAGGTCAAAGTCAGCAAGGAGAACCACCACCACCATCTCAGATAGCTCTTCTTTGGATGAGCGGGAAAAGATGGAATGAAGAGTGTCCATTAGGTAGCTTTCTTTCTTTCTCTTGACTGAGGAGAGACCAACTGTGAGATACCCTGCAAGAAAGAAAAAAAAACTTGTAAATGGTCAAGCCTCATCTGTAAAAAATGATCAAATAGACAAAATAAATGAAAAAAATGGCACAATGGCATTCTTCTTCTTTTTTTTTTTCGCAAACCCCAATTAAAATGACAAAATATACCTGCACACTATCACTGCTGCTGCTCCCAGCAATCTAGAATGCAATTCTGCAATTCTGACATTCTTCTATATAAATGCTACATTGATTATATCGCTCTTAGGCAATGCAATCAGTATTTGAATTTGGCAAATGAAGATTCGAATTTTACCCTTGAATTTAGTCTGACAGAAATTAGTTTCCTGGATGTCAAGATGATCAAACAAGATTTTACTTTATGGACTGATAACAGTAGCCTGACATAGCCCGACCATAATACTGCTGTTCATCCGTATTCATGGTCTGGAGGTTCTTTAACCTGACGTGATTATAGGGCGGGAGGGAGGGTATTCAGTTCTGGTTTGAAATGATTGGACAGCTAGTCTAATCAGCTTCGCTTATTGGCCGGTAGACTCTCTACCGATGTAAACACGCCCCAGAAGACCGTCCCCAGACCATGGATACGGATGAACATTCGTATTATGGACGGGCTATGTCAGGCTATGATAACAGACTTGTGTGTTCAGAAAATTAATGCTGGGTGAGTCAGTGTGTGGATCACAGAATTATATAGTACAAACATAAAAAAATGTTATACTATATAATTCCATGGTGTGGATAATGTGAGATTATGAGAGTGTAGTTGTTTGTTCTACATATTCTATTCAGAGTCAAATTCAAAGTGTATTACTGGTATGACATTCTATTTGTTCTTATACTGAATGACTATGTGTTTGACTGCACCTTAATCTCATTATAGGCTACATGAATGTGCAATGATAATAAACATCTTAAATACTAAATATCTCTTCAAGTCATAAGTACTTTAAGTGGGGCGCCGAAGGACCCTCTCATTTCAAGTTGATGCAAAAGTTTTGTTTTCACTTCCGAACAAATTTGGTTTGAGTGTCAAGCAAGCCGATGAAGTATTTGGCCCTAATGTAAAGCAGGTGTTTTTTTTTTTAAGGCAAGATACTACAGATGAGTAAGGTAAAATTTTTCACTTGCAGATATTACCATAAAACTTCACCAGTTGATTACTCACACAAATAGGAGAAAAAAAGTGTATTGCAAGTTTTCTGTAATTTCATGTTTAGATATGCTAATTAGGTAAAAATCCAATTAAATAATGTGCAAATTTGCATACAATCTGGACATTGGAAAAAGTCAGGTTCAACTTTTTTCTCTTCATTATGTTAAGACATTAAATTAGAAAATATATACAGAGGGGATTGTCGATATCTTACTTTATCAGAAAACAGCCTTACAAAATGGATTTCCGTCCTATTTTTAAGGCCAAAATGTCATAATTCAGAATTAGAAATATAAATATAAATAAACAAATCCCTCTGATAAAGTCTTCAAAATGTGCATGACACTGGAAAGTGTGGTGTATGCAGGTGATACAGAAGTGGAGATTCAGAAAGCAAGTGAGTGACTCAACTCTATACTGTATGGGCCTGGTGATGCATCTTTGTGGTGGAAAGGGGGACATCTGTATGACCTACATATAGTGGGACGCTGAAGGACCCTGTCATTTCAAGTTGATGCAAAAGTTTTGTTTTGACTTCCAAATTAAACAAAAGGGTCTATAGAACAATTTTGGTTTGATTGTCAAGCAAGCCGATGAAATATTTGCCCCTTATGTGAAACAGGTGTTTTTTTTTTTTTTTTTTAAGGCGAGATACTAAGGGTGAGTAAGGTAAAATTCTTAACTTGCAGGTATTACCATAAAACTTCACCAGTTGATTACTCACACAAATAAGAGGAAAAAAGTGTATTGCAAGTTTTCTGTAAAGGTATGTTTAGGTATGCTAATTAGGTAAAATCCAATTAAATAATGCGAAAATTTGCATACAATCTGGACATTGGAAAAAGTCAGGTTCAACTTTTTTCTCTTCATATAGTTAAGACATTAAATTAGAAAATATATACAGAGGGGATTGTCGATATCTTACTTAGTAATCAGAAAAAACTGCCAACAGCCTTAAAAAATGGATTCCCGCCCTATTTTCTAAATTCAGGACTAGAAATAATTATAAATAAACAAATCACTCTGATAAAGTCTTTAAAATATATAGGTATGACACTGGAAAGTGTGATGCATGTAGGTGATACAGAAGTGGAGATTCAGAAAGCAAGCGAGTGACTCAACTCTATACTGTATGGGCCTGGTGGTCTTTGTGGGGGGAAGGGGGACATCTGTATGACCTACATATACCACCTTTTGTTCTTGTTGACGCCTGACGAAGACTTATTCTGGTCGAAACGCTGTGTATGGTAATAGAATCACTGGGAGCAGCATAGTGTGCGGGTATTTCATTTTCATTTAAAAAAATAAAATAATATTTAACCTTTATTTTATCAAGAAATAATCCCAGTGGTATGTTAAGTGATCACATAAGCATGCTTGCTGACTATAACCAGAGAAACATGCAATACAAGTCATTTATCTGCCAGGACTTACTTTCCATTGGTGGAAGGGTACCAGCAAGAAGCTGTAAGGTCACATTAAAAGGTATGATGCTATTCGGGACAACTGAAGACCACTTTTGACCTCCTGACCACAAACTCCACCAGTGCTTTTCCTGATGTTTAATAGCCTAGACATTGGCAATAAAAAAAAATGTTAACTGATGCACCACACACTATGACTCCATATAAATTTTATAATTTCTAAATAAAACGCCAAGCTGACGAAGAGACAAACTTTCATCATATCAAACTGTAGCTAATGCATCATACAGTATACATATTCCATATATCATATACATCACAGATGGGTTCTAAAGACTGATTTTAATGCTGAAAAACTTCAACTGGACTTACGGTTTTAGGCCTTTTCTGTGGAATCTGACCAACAGAAAAATACAGGCTGGTGATGACGACAACTGCAATGCATAATTTGATGGTAGAGCCACAGTACCATCTCATCTCTGCAAGATCACCCTGGGCCTGAGGTAAAGCAGCACCTGATATTCAGCACACAGAATAAAGTAATACACTGTAAAACTGTAATATCAGATTTATTGATTTTATAAATAATGGAAGATTTACAGTATAGTGATGGGATCATTTACAGACTTGTTTATAATGGACATATCTTGAATTGTTATTCTTGACATTGTAATACCTTATGTTAGAACACTGGAGTACAGTATATTACAGGTAGGTGGAAGGATGTGTGTAAGTGATCTGGAATTGTAAAAGGGGTGTACCCAGGGGTGAAAATTGTTTAAATTTCTTACCGGTTCTACAACTCTATCTACATTCTTTCAGGGAAAAAAAAGTGGGCCTATGTGTTATGTAGGCCCTACAGTATGTGCAGTATGTATGAAGCATGGTTAGCAGCAGACTCCCCAGACTTCCCAACCTGCCTCAACCCATTTCAGGGAGGGAGGATCCCTGCAACATTGGCATTAGATGAGCAGACAATTGCTCATTTCCAATGCCAAATTGTTGGTAGATGAAATTTTACTTGTGCACGTGATTTAAAGAGTGCATGTGACTTATTGTTTTTTTGGCCATCAGAAACTCTCTTTTCTCTTCACTACTACATACCACCTGTCAATCTTATACCTATACTTAGTATAGGCTTACTTTCATCCCTGGGTGTACCCCCATGCATTCCATACAATATAAGAAAATAACACTAGACCTGCAGTATCACAGGTGTATGTTACTTCCCCTGGGCTGATTTGTTGTTCTTACAAGAGAAATATAAGTAACAAGCCAAACTTGCACGGACGAGGTCTAAAATTTGCCATACAGAAGTAACTTTTACTGCTCAGACTTTCACTTTAGACACTTGTGGTTTCCTGCAGGATGAAAAAGTACTTAAGTATCTTAGTAATGAAGTGTTGACTTTATGTGTTGTCTATGGGGTGTAGCCTATTTTTAATGCTAATTACACAAATTGAATATTTGATGATGAACCATACCTAAATGTTGGCTAAATGTTTTCCTCATTTTATATTGTTTGTGGCTTGAATAGTTTTACAATAAAAAAGAAAAACAGATCTGAGCTGTCAGTTTACTTTATTTAATTATGTTAATATGTACTGTACTGTTTTAGATTAGAAATCATGTTTTACTGTATATTCTGCACATAAATGTGGATATTTTGCAAGTAAGCATAGCCTACATTAAGTACCCTATATTTGACACCTGTTGTTGACACCTGTGCAAGCTGATCAGCGCATGATATTAGGATCTTGCCTAAAATGCCATCAGGGCCTGGAGCTTTTCTGCTGTTGACTCCCTTAAAAACTCTCCTCACATCATGTTCTGCAACAAGCAGTGGAAGAGACTGAAGGCCTTTGTCAATAATACTGTAATTTACATTTACAGCTGCGTTTATGTGGATGTATTCATTACTGACCTCCAAGTGCCCATGAAAGGGGTTGAGATCATTGATTAATGTTTGATCCACATTTGCCATGGTAAAATAATGGCTTACTATGTGTAAGCATAAATGAGGCAAAAAAGAAACATCATTTTGGAGAAAGGGTCTTCCTGTAGGCCTTTAAAAAGTAAGCATTCTAGAAATTAGTTCATTGACTGCATTTCGTGTGAAAACAGAAAGAAACGTTTGAACTGTATTGCAACAAAAGAACCATGAGGTTAATTGTAGGCCTATTTAGAGTTTTGAAAATGTTGTCAAAGAATGGACACAAGCTTGTTAGGAAAAACTGTACATAGTAGAAAATAACAGAATTCTTAGTCATATTTGAGCAAGATGCTAATGGTCTGCCTGATCTAAGGCTGGAGCTAAAATTGCTATCAAAAGACTCAGAGAACGGCTTGATGAAATGGAGATAGGTTGTTTAACTTTAAATGGTGTATCGAAGGGCATGCTCAACTTCTAAAGTAAAATAAATAAACGACTTTGGGTGCGCAAAAAAAACTTAACTTGAAATGGTGGCATGTCCCTTTCAAGCGAGGTCTCTTGAGAAATATGGTATGTCCCTTAACATTCTACTGAAATTTTATCGTTGCACTATTGAGAGAACATTGACAGCCATCATTGTAGTGTGGTTTGGAAGGGCTAGGCTTACTTCACAGGATCTTGACCTTCTAGCAGGGGTGGTTAAAACCTGTGTACATTATCTGGGGTTAAAACTGCCTCCAGAATTATTGGTGCTCAACTTGAACCCCTCCAAAACATACTGGAAACGCAATACTACGGAGGCACAAAGCATAATGCAATATTAGCCATCCTGCACACAATATTCTCTTACCTCCCATTAGGGAGGCGCAGCCGCGCAGAGTTTCAGGGATAGTTTATACCCCCAGGTAGTTAGGCTAACGTATGGGAATTCACCTGGATGGAGGACTGTCACAAGATACAGTATACAGTAGGTTATTATACTTGAATACTGTTTCAATTTATGTTTTTTTTTTATACTATTATTTATAGAACAGTATGAAGAGAGTGACAAGGCATACTGCATTGCATTGCTATGGTAATATGTACAGTATGACCCATAAATCTGAACTGAACTAAACATATAATAGCAAATGTGCTCATGAGATATATGAAGTGGCCTACATGACAATCAGTTCACTTCAAATGTGGCTAATTTCCCTACGATACCCTCATCATACAACCTAAATGAGTTATGATGGCTATTACAGTAGTATCATGGGTAGATTTCTGACATGACCTCGGAATTGCTGCCTGACTCATCTGTGATGTTCTATTGACTGAAAGAAATGCATAATTGTATAATTGGGCAAATTACTAAAATTACATTATTTGTTACTCAAAAGCTACAATGTTAGCAAAATAGCAGAATAGGCCAACAAAAAAATCCACAATGACCTAATGGAAGTAGGCCTAGGCCCTACACCATAACTTGCAATCAAAATCACTTTACATCAAAACTGATCACTTAACACCAAGTTGTTTTTCCACTTACTAAAAAGCATTGTGTGCCTTTTACTTTTAGTCAATTGTATATGAGTTTGTTAAATTAGCCTCATTTCTATCCTAACCGTTTTAAAACAGGTGTGTTTTGGTGCCCTCTCCAATACATAGCCCAACAACAACACACTCTCCCCTTCTCACAAAAGTTCATGGAGGAATAGAACGCAGGCTATTCTTTTTTTCTCTCTCTATTTTTCAGTGTGTATTTTTGCGGGTCGGGAGGTTAGGGTGACCACCGGCCAGACAGACTAAGAAAAGGAGGGCAATTAATTGTGACAAAAAGTGAGGACAAAGAGTCAAAAGTGAGAACAACTAATTTTGCGCAAGGAATACAATACGAATTGTTTTCAGTAAAGCTTCTCAAAAATAATTGTTTAATTCTGCGTAAAGTAAGACAGTCTGAAATCTGGATAAACGCCTAATAGCCTAAATGAGGACACTATTTTTTGGTCCGGACAGAAGGTTGGAAAACGACTGTCCGCCAACTGGCTGCCATGAGTCAGATTGGAGACGTTGTTATCAGAGAAATTTTAATAAAAGGGCTCTGTTGTTATCCTTGACCCGCGCACAAAGAATAGGCCTACACTTTTCA
The DNA here is from genome assembly GCA_027497455.2 of Sardinella longiceps. Classification (NCBI taxonomy): domain Eukaryota; kingdom Metazoa; phylum Chordata; class Actinopteri; order Clupeiformes; family Clupeidae; genus Sardinella; species Sardinella longiceps. Next base: position 19,928,299 of record JAODXP020000018.1, on the reverse strand, counting down.
AAATTATCTCCACTTAGGGAGGAGAACCACAGAAAAAATATCTTTTAAAATAATAATATTTTTTAAAAATCTAGATATGTGTTAAACAATATAATACAATATTAATATAACGTTTGCCTCTCATCAGTGCCCCGAGTCACTGAGGCAGGCAGCAATTCTGATTTCAGATATAATTTTATCCAGAGCTATATTGTCAAAATAGATGCTGTGGAAATGGCTAGGTTAGCCTATTGACACTTTTGTCCAATTAGGCTACACATAGTCGCATTCAGTAGGTAATTACTTCAAATAGAAATAAGACAAGATAGCTTTGTATAAACTTTCTTAACTTACTGTAGTTGGGTTAGGCTATCATTTGGCAATTGCGAGACTTGTTCCGTGCGCCACCATGGAGCTACGTGCGTGCTGCGGTACTTCTGTAGACGAAAGGCTGCTATACAGTGGAAGGAAGTTTTTTGTGGCGATCTGTACTTGACAGCACCCCGCCCCTAATTCCGCAGGTGTGACAGTGCCTTGTGCTCACGTGAGACATTATTTCCAGCGTCTGACAAAATGCCATAAACCAACATAAACCAAAATATTTGAATGCAAAAGGGACACATTCTCAAAAAATGGCTGTAATTTGAAAATGCGGTGTAGCAGGATCTGAGAGAGGTTCCATTGAAACCACGCACAAACTAGCCTACAAGCATATTATGACGTGGACAATAGCCTGTCTAGACCTAGTGACAGAGCCGGTTTGAACATACTTCCTTGAAAAAAAAAAAAAAAAAAAAAGTACAAACTGCTGCATTGTAACCTTATTTCTTCCTTTATTTGCTCAATGGACAATGGAACAGGGCAGAGCAGTGGTGCACTGCTAGTTCACCTAGCTTCACAATCTGTGCACCTCTCTCTCACTGGAACATGTACACACCTGTAATCTACTTTGCACACATTTTTTTTTACTGCACTTTACATCAACTGCTATTGTGTATAAAGTGCTTTAATTGACATTGACAAATGTTCCTATTGCACTTGCCAAGCAGTCAAAACAACCCTGGTGGAATGAGTGGCCAGACTTGCACAAACAGGTAAGTTTAGTTTAGTTTGTTTATTTTTCAACAGTTAATACCCCCATAAATACTCTCAGATGGCACAGTTTGCATAGTCATTTGAATTTTTGCAAATCAGAAATTGTCCCAGTGGATATTTCTGAACTTCAGGCAGCATGTGATAGATCCTGGCTACGACTCTGCGTGTCACTCTTTGAATCTTCACAACCTGGTGAAGATCCATCTTTAGTTAGGGTCTGTAACACTGTCCTCAGGACGGAGACAAATTCCTGAATGACTGTCTCATTTTCTGGCAACTGTTTTAAAGACACCCTAAAACCAGCAGCACTGTCTTCCCCGCTCTCTGCCTCATCATGTAGCAGCTCTGCTAGGATTAAAGTTCCTGAGCCATGTGTGTACAGGTAGGCTTTCCATGGCTTGGTGTTTTCCCTGCTGAAGGCCAGAGTCTGGATCTTGACCAGCTGGAGGGCAGCCTGAAGCATCTCTGGAGAGGAGGGTTGCCCGTGGAGACCCAGAGCCTCACTGTGGGCGATGTCAAGCTCCAGCCAGTGTCTCTCGAAAGCCTCATGTGACAGTGGTGGCCCCAGGGATAGACCCAGGGGTTGGGCTCTCTCCTCTGGGATAGGCAAATGTTCATCTACGGCATCTGTTGTAAATACATAAATAAACAAACAAACAAACAAACACACAAATACTGTAAATATAAGATATTTAGGAAAAAAAAGTGTTTTCACCAGAGAACAAATTTGTAATTCTATTTTTATTATTATGTACCATTTACTAAAAATGTTAGATAGTCAGTCTTTCACCATATACAGTACATCAGTGACAGCTGGGCCGGTAACGCTTTAATTTACAGCCCGTGAAGTACTGGGTAAGTATTAGGTAAGAATGGTGTAACAAAAATGTATCAAGGGATAAATTACTGAGTACTTACAGCGTAAGATTGCTGGAATAACACACGCTCAAGCTTTATTTTACAGCCTGTGAAGTACTGGCCAAGTACAAGTAAGAACAACGTAACAAAACAGAACTTAATGTGTTATATTGCCATAATTACAATATAAATATTGCATTACTGCATTCAGGTTACCCCATATTTATACTGTAATTATGGCAATATTACACATAAAGTTCTATTTTGTTACGTTGTTCTAACCTGTACTTACCCAGTACTTCACGGGCTGTAAAATAAAGCGTGAACGTGTGTTATTCCAGCAAACTTATGCTGTAAGTACTCAGTAATTTATCCCTTGATACTTTTTTGTTACACCATTCTTACCTAATACTTACCCAGTACTTCACAGGCTTTAAATTAAAGCGTTACCGCGGGGCCTTGAGCCTTCATTGTACTGACTTTTTAAATAATTATATAGCAGCAGTAACACATATCTCTCAACTCTCTCTCTCTCTCTCTCAATCCATCAAGTTTTGGGATTGACACACTCACCGGTCAAGACGTTCCTCTCGGAGCTCTGGCCCTGCTCACCAGTGGTTTGAGTGTCACACAACATCACATCGACATCACCAGTGCACAAAGCGCCGAGCGTGTTGAATTTTGAGGCCCAGCTGTTGATGGGCTCTTGTGGGCGGCCCGTAAGGACACCCAAACAAGGGTCTGATTTAGGACCCTGGAACACCCGTTGTGTCTCCTCCACCCCACACTCCAACAGGCGGTAGCAGAAAAGTGCACGGTCACGGACATTCATGTCACTCTCCTCCTCTGTGGAAAAGATAGAAATAATAAATAAAGACGTGTATAGTTGGGAACTGTGACACAGACATGAAAACATATAGGTTATGCTGTTTAAAATGACTTATGTAGCGTATGTATTCTTTGTTCATTTATGATTTCACAGATCTTCAATACAGGCTGGACAGGTGATACATTAGTTTTACAATACTCTTAAAGGAAAAACAGTAAATAAGCAGGCAATATACATTTGAATTAAATTCACATTCAAAATATCTGCTTACTCATGCACAAGATAAAGAAATCCTTTTTTATTGTCATAAATTCTTATAAAAATAAAGGAACAGGGAACATTTTCTTTTTATTTAAATATCATAATGCTGTTGTAAATGCATATTTGTGTGGTTTGTATTCAAAGCTGGTAAGTTGACTCCGTAATGCAAGTAAGGCCAGTATTGTTGGCTACATAATGCAAGCACTCTACTACTGTCTACTGTTAATCTGTAAACTCTTTCTGGGATCACTCTCTGCCATTTCACTTTCCGTCAGAATACATGCTTGATCTTCTGAGTCACAGCAGCCTTCAATAGGAGAGGGTGTGGTGCAGGCATTGTAAAATATCAGAAAAGCATGAAGAGCACGGACTTCACGTTTCAGTTACCAAAATAAACAAAACTAAACAAAAAACTTCCTGTAGAAGAACAAAAAACATTTAAAAAATTAAAAATTATAACACACACCAATTGAACGCATCATTATTATCATTTATTATAAAAGACGTGTGTCTTTCTCTTGTCATATCAAATCAATAATAAAGAGAGTAGAAAATATCCAGTTTTTCCAGTTAGACCAGATCCTGTGTTTTACTGAGAGGAAAAACAACAGGTAGGGCCATTCCAAAAATTGGGGAAAAAGGCCACCAGGTGTGCCTATGTTACCCAGGAGACGCTCTGTACATTTTTTTTACGCAAGATCAACAATTCACATTTAACAGACAGTTTTACAGGAAGAGAATAGTGTGCTCAGCCTCTTGTTTTGATCAAAGTCCACAAGCCCATAGCTCAATAACTAAACCATCTAGGAGGCTAAAATGTTGCGTGTACAAGTATATACAAGTTTATAGACATGTTACTTGATTTTTCATGATCACTGAAAACAATAAATCATAAATAGCCTAGTTTCTGTTTCATTTCAAGGTACAGTGAAAGATTCTAGAAAAACGGTTGCGCAAGCTAAATTTGAAAATACGTTTCTTCAGATTTACCCCCAAAGAATGAGCTGTGTCTATGATGCTGATTGTATTTGTATTTATTTTAGGGTTACCAAAAGTTTTAGCAGAAACCGGACAGACGATGGAGAGTTTATTTACAAAATAGGAGAGACAGCATGCTATGCGCACAAATCCATCAGCTGCTAATTAGTCCATGTTGACGGAAGATGGCAATGGCCATCTCAGTAGACGTGGGCTGCAGAGAGTCAGACCATGGTGCCAGCGTGGTAATCTAGAGCAGATAGCCACTGACGCAAGAGGACAAGCGTAGACAGAACATGCACAAAAACAACATTACCGGTAATAACATAATATTCCGCCTCATCTGTAATGCTGGGAGCAGCAGGAACAGAATGAATTAAAAACCTATCACAGTCACAGTCAGGGGAAGTCAGTCGAGTCAGGCCTTGTTCAAGGCTATGCAAACAATACATTCTGATTCCAAATCCTGCACAGTGAGGAGGAGGGAGGGCCAAATGGCAGTTGTTTGACAGACATATTATCATTCAATCAATGCAATGCAATGCAATGCAATTATATCAATGCAATGCAATGTAATTAAATCAATGCAATGATGTACTCATGGCATTGCAACAAATATCCTCTCTAAATGGCCTAATGGTGGAAAGGAGTGGAAACACATTTGAAACATGAAACACATCTGGATGTCTGATTATGCGTCACACAATCATATTTCGCATCATACATGCACGTACCCTGCATTGCCTCCAATATGACACTGGTCTAAAATGATGACACAGCTCATGCAGCATGAGTGTGATCACGAGATGGTAGTATCTCAGCTGCTTGGAGGTTAGCAGTACTGAGTTTCACAGCAACAACTCTGACCAAAGTGCGTGTGCGTGACCAAAGGTGTGAAATCACTGAAATACAATGGATATCCCCACCCTTCAGGATATCCCAACCCAACCCCGAAATGTGCCCTTGACATGAAAAATGATTTTTCATGTGTTTCAGTATTAGGTCTGCTTTTCAGGCCTCGAGGGAATGTCTTTTCTGTTCATTGCTTTTTGAGTGTTTTTACCGTTTTCCTGAATAAGGAAAAAAATAAAGAGATTATAAAGGATGCAGATTTGGCTTCTGAACACCTCAACCGAACCCAGCAAAAAGCTCCAATAAATTTGGATCAATTCTGAGGGGCTGCTATGGCCACGCAGGAATATTCCGACCAAATGTGATAATTTTGCTACAAACTGTGCTACTCCTATTTATAAGCCTGATGACTTTTTTTATTTGGGGGGGGGGGGGGGGGCAGTAGAAAACGTTGTAGTGAAGTATTAAAATTATAAGTTAAGTATAAAAAGTATTTAAAGTGTAAAATAATTTTACACAGTGTGACATTGTCAGATTCTTTTTTCCCAGAATTCCACATCCACAGAGAGGCTACCATACCTATACAGTAGTGCAGTAAACGTCCAAGCATGTCCTGCATCTCCGCTGGCCGCAGGAGAAACAAACGCACAGTGGCAGTCAGGAGTTCTAGCTTGACCATGGGCGAAGATTCGATCTTCAGTCCGTCAATGTGGCTCTCAAGCACATATGGAGCACTGCTGATCTGGTCTCCATGCATCCCCAGGAGCCAGAGCAAAGCCTGCTTCCCCTGCAAACACCAAAAACAGGACCACAGCCATAATAATCATTATCCCAAAAAAACATAACTCTCCTCAGTAATGAAACTGCAATACAGTGAGGTAGAGTGAAACATGCATACTGCTTTGGTTATAAGGGTGCACGCTCAATGAGCTGTACAGTACTGTTACAAAGAACTTATACAGAGGCTCCACAACCAAGCACGCACCTCGCTATCTTGTAGACTCTCTTCACAATGCTCAATGGCCAGGCACACAGCAGCCGTGCTTTGGGGGCAAAGCCACACCAGGTCCCTGAAGGTCTGCACCACCGCTGGAGAGTGGGGCACCCAGGAAACCAAAAAAGGAGTCACTCAGTCATTATGTTTTGCACCATTCAATAAAAGTTAAAAGTTAAAAAGTCATCTGTGTTGCACCGACGCTCTCTCCTCCATATTAATTCGTCCTGCTCTGGTTGCAGCAGATCTGACTACCAGAACATTTCTCGTTGTTAAGAGTATATTGCCTTTCCGAGAATGTTAATTAGTGAAGAAAAAAGGATTATCTGAAGTGAATCAACCTGCTGCTCTGTAACATTGCCATGTCCTTTCAGTAGGTATGAGAACAACAGCATTTGGTGCAACATAGACCAAATAGTGAAACGACAGCCAACGCTAAGGTTTCCTCATGCCAGCATCTGTGAGTGCTAACTGCCAGTTTGCACATTCGAAATAGCTCACAGCACAACATGACAATAAAAGTCATTAAGTCATAAAACCTTGGCGACCATTCTTACCAGATGTGATATGCTCTTGTTTCAGCCCCATAAGTCCTGTGAGGATGTCCAGACACTTCTCACTGTAGGTTCGTCCAATGTGGCCTTCAGATAACAAAGTGGAAGTGTGGTTAGCAGGAATGGAAACTAGCACCAGCTAAATGTAGTCAAATGCAGGTAAAATACCAGTGGCTGGTGTATTTCAGATCGGTCAGAATTGATGGGATTCTAATATCTATATCAAAGCCTTTTTCTTTGCCTCCTGCTTATTGGTTCAACTTTTTATCAATTCTCTCAACAATTCCATGCTGTTTTTGCAGTATTGTGGCACATGAGCCTGTAATATAGCCTTTTCTACAAAGGTGACCATAGAGACTTTTTTGAATGAGGGAACCAATTTTGTATTTGTTGTGGGTCTGACATTGATGATCTCAGACAGAAACAATTACAGTGACTTATAAGTATTCGATTCTCGGTTTTACTTGTTATAATATATTTTATTAATATAAATAATAATATTTACACATTATTTTTACAGTTATTTTTCATGTCATTTTCAATGATTCACTGAATGGCCATTAAACAGACTGGAACCAACTGAAACACTAACGTCTGCTTAGCCCTAGTCCCTAGTTTACAAAATAGCTTCTTTACCACGACAGCTGGTTGGATTTCTGCATTACAACCTGACCAAACCTTGCCTTGCTTAATCAGAAAGGCTGATAGGACATACAACAAAGAACTGATATGGCTGAAGAGATGCATGCCCTGAATAAAGTGAGCAAGGTCGTTCACACAGACGCAATATACTTGCCGTGTGGGCATAATAGCATGTCTGGCAACAAAAGAGATCAGATAAGGGTGTTATTACGGCAGCCTTATCATTCATAACGCCACTGGTGCCACAGGTTATACAATTCAATGATATCAACAGTAATGGTGCCAGGGAGTGGTTATGTCTCACGTGACAGACTCTTGTGCATCACCTCCTCTTTGGTGTGCGATCCCTATTAAAGCTATATTCTGGTATTTAGCACTTCCCCTTCTCTGGGGTATTAAAGGGCAACTTCAGTCAAATTTCAACAAGAGCTGTATTGCTCAAGCTACTCGATTCTGTTCCTGCAGTTCCCATCATTACAGCTGAGGCGGAATATTATGTTTTTGCTTTTATTTTTGTGCTTGCTCTGTCTACGTTTGTCCAATGCGTCAATGGCTACAGTATATGCAGTGCAGTGTAATTAAAGTGTTTTTTATGATTAGCCTACCCTGGCACCCTGGCCATGATGATCCCATTAAAAAGCAAACAAGGGCAAAGTGCGGAAGATCTGAAAAGAGTCCGGGATGAATGTCAAACTTGTTGCCCTGGATGAATGGGTTAGGATTAGGGTTAGGATTAAGGTACATTGATCCAGGGCAAACGTTTGACGTTGATCCTGGACTCTTAAATACTTGGTGATATCAGATCTTGCGGCAAAGTGCACAACTGTAAGCTGATGCCAGTGGTCAAAGTTGGCGTTAGAAAATGTGATAGCATTGCATTCAGCATAGCTTTTTGTATTTTTCTGTGATGCGCATGTGTATTCACACCAGAGAGGGTCTCCTACACAGAACGGCTGCTCACGCTCTCGTTTAAAGCGGATGAAAACCGAGTCATACCATGTGCACAACACATGGAAAAATACAACTCTTTTCCATTTCAAGCAGACAAAGCAAGAACTGCCCTGTGTAAACACTAAACAGCAGCGATAACGCATGAATATATTAGCACCAGTGATAGAAACTGCACAGCAAAATGATGAAAGTCGTGTTAAGTTCAGTGTGTGATGTGAAGAAATGTTCTTGTGAATCCCCTTGGAAAACAAGGAGCTTCAGTGACATTTACATTTAAGAGCTTTTTTTAAGCAGAGGGATTGCTATAGTTCTCATTGGCAGCGCAGATCTCACCTATGGCAGCGATGGCGGCCTGGGCAAGCTCGGGAGAAACATCAGTGCAGTAGCCTTTCAGTTCCTCCAACACCTGCCCCACATTCTCATCATTGACAAGCTCCACTAGGATCTCCATCTTACGAAACTTGATGTAAGCGGGTTCTGAGTAGCCACAGAAGAAGCGCTTATAGTGTGTGCCAAACTGGGCAGGCTGGCTTCTCAGCACCTGTGGACAAAAAACTGACCCCTTAGTAAAAAGCATTAATTATTTTTCTTTGATAAAGTAATTTCAAATGTTGCCAAAGGTATTGAAATAAAGGATACTTCTGTAAAAGTGTACTTATAGACCCCACTTCCTTTTCATTTAAAGTATAGTAAAGGCTCAGATATGTCAGTTTATGTAAAAACAAAAAATTACTACAGTTTGAGCAGACAATCTAAACTGTTTAACAGCTCATTAACGGCTACAGTATTTCACTGGTTTTCTGTCATCTACTGGAAGAGGCACTGAACAAATTTATTTGTTTGTTTGTTTATTTATCATTGAGTTTTTGAACCTCATGCATACATTGCAAAGGCTGGCCAAATATTATTGCCCCATCCATTTATATTGGAATTGGGGGACTTGGGAGCTACCAGTAGCTCATCACCTGCTTAAGAGTAGCTCCCCAAAGAGTCAAAGGAAATGTAGCCTAAATGAATTTCATAACACGTAGTCACAAAGGGTATTGACCCTTATAGAAGCTCTATGAACTCCTGCCCTTTGTGGTACATAGTATTACTGGTCTTGAATTGGAAATTTATGTTGGTAGTGCACAAACAATAAAGGTGCCACAAATTTAGATATGACTTCAGATAAGTGTTTGCATTTCGCTACAATAATATATATTTCCAGGCCTATTAGTAAAACATATCATTGATCATTGACTAGTTGCTCATTGATTTTATTGAAGTAGTTCTCCGAGGGAAAAATTTGGAGGCCTCTGGCCTGGATGTCAACAAGGCACGTCATTGTAATGAAATGCAAATCTCAACTAATGACCCACAACCTTGTCCTAACAAGCTGAAACAACCTGCCAAACCTGTTGGATGTGGCAAAGACCAGCAAAGCGCAGCTCCCGTGACTGTGAACCACATGTGGCCAGCAGGGGACCTCGTGCTTGTTCCAGGGCATCGGCTTGTACAGCAGAGTGGGCAACGGCCAGCTGCAGAAAGAGGCGGAGTGTGGCAGCCATGACATGGGCGTGGCTACTGTGCAGCAGCCCATCCAGCAGGCTGAGGATGTCGAAGAGCTCATCCTCACTCCGAGGCTTGTAACGGAGAAGGAAGGACAGCACCTCGCTCTGAGCCCAACTGTCCAACCCTTTTAGTCTGAAATTGAATTCAATTAATTTAAAGAAATAGTCCACCTCTTTATGAAAATTGATTATTCACCCCCTTACCTGGAGTTACATATGTGGGTAAGAGCATTTTGGTCTAAGTGCATGCGTTGTTTGGTAACGCCAATTTTACCTTTAGCTTAGCATAGGCACTGGAAAGTAAAGTTGGCAAGGAGTTGCTATCTGGCAACTTTGCATTCCAGCGCCTATGCTAAGCTAAAGCTAAAAAATGGGGAAAATTGGTGATGCTATACAAGGAAAACACAAGCAAAAGTAAGGTTGTGAGGACGTGAATGACCAATTTTCATAAAGAGGTGGACTATTCCTTTAAAGGCACAACAGGCAACATTTTATGCTGTTTTTGGTTGATTTACCAGCTTCATAGTTAAATGGTTCATTACAAAGTGAATGAAGACTTTCTGCAGACCTGGTGCTGCTGAGTGCAGTTACAAACACTTGCAGTGTAAAAACTAGAGTCAGTGAAAACAAAACTAAAACTGAATGAAACTGCAGTTGCGTTTACTATAATCTTGTCAACAAAACTCTTTCAAAATGGCCAGCGCTGGTTTCTATTCTAGTTTGCAAATAAATAAATAGAAAAATAGATAATGATTTATAATTTAAATGACCATAGTATTTTTGAACAAATAAGTTCACTGGCATCTAAAAACGTAAGCTAGTCACAGTTGCTCAGAAAGAGACTTTAAGGTTGTTGTTGTTGTTGTTGTTGTTGTAAGGTGCACTGTGAGTTACTGCATGATCTCAGTGTGATTTCACTCTTGTCTCAAATCATAGTCACCTCTCCTTGGTCCACTAGCCGCCTGAATACAGGTATTGAGAAATATCACACAGGCTCCACGGACTACCACCTCTCCCCCAACCATCTTCTGATATCACACTGAAACCATGTAGGAATTCATAGTGTTTCTTACACAGCTGAGATATGAAGAAGCTTCTAAAGCAAACCTGTTGAGAAGGTGATGGGCAATGGGTTTGTTGATGACTACACCGCCTTCATGCTTCAAAATTTCCTCAAGTGCCCGAAGGCAGTTCACCATCACCACTGGGTCAGGATCCCTCAACAGGCCATAGAGTTCATTCACCATAGCGGCGTCTGCAGGGCAAAAACATGGCAGGTGAAATCATCATAAATTTGTATCTAGCCATTAGACAACACGTCTCTACACTGCCCATGACTTGGGTCTGCGTGAAAATACATGTATACATGTATAATGTGTACTGTCTTTGTCCATAATACACCATCAGGGGCGGAGCTATAGGGGGGCGGGCACGGCCACCGCCCCTGGGCCCAGGGCCCTCCCACTATGGAGGAGGGGCCCCTTCATCAACCTTCAACTGCATCACGAAAATTTCCTTGACCACACTTTAGTTGCATTGCAGCAGACAAGTCTGAAAACAGTGAAAGTCCTCAGTTGTGCATTACATTATATACCCCTTGTCTTTGCTTATCATTCTTATCATGGTTACTTATATAAAAAAAAAAATAATAATCTTTTAAATTCCTTAAAGACACTTAAAATAAACTAAATTACAAGGTTTTCGAGCAAAACTAAGCTGTTATGTATTTAGAATGGTTGTTTTTACATTTTGCAATTTGCAAAAAGTGCAATGCATGATGGGTAGTTTAGTATGAAAGCCATCGTCCTGCTGCGTCAGCTGTCAGTGGACTAGGGAAGAGGTGCGCATGGCTTCTCTGTTGGTTGTGTACGAGAATATGTACGGATGAAGCATGTTTAAAAGTAAAAGCGGGACACAATAGAGGATGGACAGAATAATAAAGAGAAGGCAATCTTTAGACCTCTTTGAGTTTTTAATTCACCGTCTGCTTCTACTAGTTGTGAACATGACTCAGTTCCCTGTCCCTGTGCTAACACTGGCTGTAGCTCTGGCCAATGTAGAGAAGGGTTAGGAATGTGGAGAGGGAGATTGAGAATCAGGAAATTGTTTGTCAGTCATTATTTTGTAACCAGCTCTCTCATTGGCATGTTAGAAATTGTGCATTGTTTGAAATGAAAGAAATCTCTGTTTTTTATTTGATTGTTTTTAAATAATGTTTTAAAAAAGCAATGCCTTCTGGGAGCATCAAGGCAGAGTAGCAAAACAACTCTTCATTTGGAAACTGAAAGTCATCTAGCCACAGTTAGGAGAGGTTGAGCTGGCCAGGCTAAAAAAATTAACAGGGGTTCCAAGCAACACAAGGGGGAGGGAGCGGAGCAAAAACGAGACAAATTGAAGAGAGCACTGTTTACTGATAGCGAAACATGCACGAAATTGTCAACTCAATTGCAGCTTTAGCTAGCTGCACTAGTAGTAGGCTAGTAATGACACTGCTATCCATAGACAAGGTTGTGGAGAAGAGCAAGCTGTCTCGTATTTCGTTAACTGCATGAAGGTAAGACTCAGGTTTTTATTTGAGCGGCTGGCTCTATGTTTTATATGCATTGGTGTGTCATTGTTTTGGTGCAGTAGTTTAAAGCATGGATTATTAGCATGGGCTACTAAATGAGCTCTTGAACTAGCCGTTTCCGTGTGTCAAAAAAATATCTGTGAACTGTGAATTGCGTGCGCGTGTCCCTGTTAGCCACTTATTGGAAATATGGAAGTGCAAATACCAGGGCTGTTTTTTGTAATGTGGTTGGTTGTATTATTATGCCTTAAAGTAGGCTACATGCCGAATGGACACATTACTGAGCGATATACATTGTTCTGTCTGAATTGTTGTAGAGATTATTTCAGCGCCGGCACCTATGTGCGCTTGGGGGTGCGTGCGTGCGTTTTGGGAGTGGGTGGGGGGCCCGTTTGGCGTTTTGCCCCGGGGCCTTAGGTTCAGTTGTTCCGCCACTGTACACCATACTACATAACTGTACTAAGCATAATAGAAATTTGATCAATTGTTTGAAGGTAGGGTCCATGATGTTTTCCTGAAGCACTTTTTACTGTATTGCTGAAAATCCTCCTCACACCCTGACTGCAAACAATTAAGATTGCAAAGAAATAATTGGATGCATTTACACAAAAATAAAAAGTGCTGGTCAACTGAGAAATGAAACAAAATGAGAAAAACCCCATCCAATCATTTTAAGCATCCAAATGGAAATGATTGAATGACTATATGTCTATCAAACTCAACTGTCATTGTGCCCTCCCTCCTCCCCTTGAGACATACTGTGCGTTCAGACCGAGACCGATTCAGGCGACATGGGCGACGGAAGTAATTGACTTTGTATTGGGACCGGCGATTTGGGCGACAAAAGCGGCAGGCGACTTGGGCGATGAAACTTGGCCGACTTGGGCGATAAAATCAAGTTAAACTTCGGTTAACTTTATGTAATGAACTATGATGCGGTTGGGTGATTACCAATCAGAATGTCGATTTACTGGTGAGATGCCAATAGAGAAGCAGGATTAACGTTTGGATGCTAACATCATGGGCAAATTTGCCGCTTTGGTTGCTGTGCTCAAGCGATGTTTCTTGGGAGTCTTCGGCGACTCTTGGCAATTTATTGGTCTCGGTCTGTACGCACAGATAGAAGGAAAAACTGAAAAGAGTATGCTTGACACCACTGGTCTAGGATCTTCATCCCTACCTTTAAATCAATGACCAGCTGTTTAAATACAGTACTACAATCCTCTGTGATCATAAGCCAGTTTCATGCCAGAACAACCTCATTGGTCAGTTTATAATTTTGGTGTGTGAGGGTAAAGGGACAAATAATTTCCACTGCAGCAGCACAACACTTTGCATACAGGAGCGAGAAAGATAAAAACAGAATACAAGTCAAAGTCAGTGGGTACCAATTTCCGTGTTGGGTTGTAGACTCTGCATTTTAGCACAGCCAAGCACAGCCACTCTCCTCACATATGAAGCTTTGTCCTTGAGTCCAGTCAGGATAGGCTGGTGTATGTATTCAGTTATCCCCGGCATTCTGAAAAATAAATAACTTCATGTCACACATTCACTTTCTCCAGAGATCATTTGAAGGACAAATGACCTTCAACCCAAAACAGAAAGATTTTTGAAAAAAATAAAAGAGATCAGGTGTGCAGTAAAAAGTTTTTTCTTAATTTATTTCCCCTTGCCAGGATCTCAGAGGGCGTGCATTCAATTTACAAAAGTACAGGTATTTTTTGTGAAATTATCTGCTACAAGTTAACCTATGGGTTATTTTTTAACATCTATGTTTTGGAGATCCCTGTTCTGACTGACCTTAAGTTGCACATGTTCCTCAGGGCAAGGCCCCGCACCATGGGGTTGGGGTCAGCACAGTCCTTTCGCAGCGTATTGATGGCCAACAGTGCCAAGTCAGGTTTGAGGCTAGCATAGGTGCACATGTAAAGGTAGACCAGCTTCTTCTGGACAATATCCACTGTGGCACTGGCCTTCACCATGTCCATGAAGAGGGCAGACACATCCAGGCCCTGGGTCATTGATCTGTCAAAGATAACCATCAACATAAACAAAACTTCACAGCTACAATACAGATACACTTTCTAAAAAATCATAAGAAATACTGTATATAAGAAAGTGTAAGTGAAAGAAAGCCTTCTGAAAACTAGAGTTGTATGTCCTGGAGGTCACAGTCATGACTGACAGTTTTCATCCTAAGCCTGCAAGTGTTATGCTGCAGGGCTTTTGTCAATCAAGAAGTAAACAGTAAGATAAAACATAAACAAGATAGAAATAAAAAAAATATATACAGTAATACAAATCACGGAGTAAATCACATAATGTCTAGACAAATGTCAGCCATCACATCAAACTTTCTTTTATCGTGGGATATACTGTACTGCCCTCTGATGGACACAGAGGAGCAGTGGAGCACCTCAGAACTAACTCACAGATACATTCATCTGTCGTGTTGATCATTTCTGACATGTTCTCAGTATAGACTGCCAAACTTGAACCAACATGTATGTATCTCTCTCTCACCTGATTACACGTAGGATGTAGTTCCTGTAGCGGAGACGGTCAGACTGAATGTTGGGGTTTGACAGAGCCCTCTTCAGTTCCTTCACAGTCTCCTCTGAACTTAAGTATGACATGGTTAGGCCACCTAAGTTTAAACACGAAGAAGAGAAAATTTTCAGAGGCTGTGACAACTGAAAGTATACTGGTGCATGAATGATTGACATATGAGTTTCAGGTACAGGTACTGGGACACTTGTTGAAGAGATCAGAACCGGGAAGGACCGAAGCACACAGAATACTTTTAAGGGCTTTATTGAGGTGTGCATAAAGAGGTCCTCTGAGTCTCTGGAATCTTTGATAGCAAGTGCAGTATTTGACTGTTTTCAAAAG
Organism: Sardinella longiceps; assembly: GCA_027497455.2. Classification (NCBI taxonomy): domain Eukaryota; kingdom Metazoa; phylum Chordata; class Actinopteri; order Clupeiformes; family Clupeidae; genus Sardinella; species Sardinella longiceps. The sequence continues at coordinate 19,913,292 of JAODXP020000018.1, read as the reverse complement.
CACATAATGTAACGTTAGTACATCTAGCCTACACATGATATCAGCTTTCTCAATTTTAATTCCTCTCCCAAGTGTTTAAGTTCCATTTTAACTTTATTCACAAAGGTTGCCATCCTTAACCTGTCAATATTTAACCCATATAGGAACTTATTTCCAGAACATCTTCAAACAATAGAGTCAAAACAAGAATAATTCAAGTATGAGGCTATACTCAAATGTTTTTGAACCAATGACCTGAGTTGGAACTTGTCTATACCAGCCTCGGCCCATATGCATGAAGCTCCAAGATGAAGGCATCCCTCATCATACCCTATTAATTACCAAAGATCATTCACTTCTGACCTGCCTCTCTCTTCTGTCGTTATTAACGTTATATAGTATAACGCTACTGTACGAATTCAGACAGGTTCATTACTTCTCCTACTAGACAATCTTGACTGTCCTCTAACGTTAGGCTACATCTTTGATTTCTTCTGATTTTGTCCTTGTAGACCACTCTGTGTCTCTTACCAGCTGAGCTGATCCATGTAACGTTAATCTGTAACGTTAAAACCAAAACAACTGCAACCTGAACAAATATTAAAGTTTTAACTGCCATATCACCAACCAATGTCTGTTCTCTTTCCTATTTTCTGTCTCTGCTCAACTGGCACCTCATAGCTTCATTCACTCACAGACTAACTAGACTACGTTGCCAGAGTTAAGAGATGGTCAATGTTTCCATATCAAGAAATCTCTTGTGGGCCTTGTCTGTGCCCAGTGGTATTTTGACAATATGACAACAATCTCATCGTTAGTTGCCAAGCCAGTCAGTCTTGAGTACCCTTAGGCTATCTTAAAATGTATTCAGTCATTGTTGAGCTTACCTTTGATGACACGGTTAGCTCAATGAAATATGCTCTTGTCACGTTAACATAACCACCAATGTTGATCAAAACAAAGTTGACATGCTGATATTAAAAACAATACACCCACAAAAATGCATCTTCTTAAAAAACATAACCAGTACGATGTTATAACCATAAGGTTACAACGGGTGCGGTTGTTTACGTCTATTACTATCTGTAGCAGTTTTCAACAGTACGTTTTACCGCAATGTTTAACTTCCGGTTCATATATCGTCTATATAAAAGTATCTGGTTTACTGTATCTTTAGTATTACATATATAAACTATCAATGGAAATATTTGATCCATTTAGATAGAAATATGTTCTTCATTGTTTTATTGGACAGTCTTCACTTAATTCCGAGCATGTCTTATAAACAAAATGAATACTCTGCTCTTACTTAGAAGAGACCACCTGCATAACCCGGAAGCTTCTATTACCCATTGCAGAAAAAAATGTCCTGTCAAATCGTCCTACCTTGGTATTAGCCGATGAATTTGTGTGTGCTATTTCCCTCTCTCTTGTAATGTAATCTGTATGACAGTTAAGTTGACGATCCTGTCTTAAAACTGTGGGTTCCATTTGACACTGATGAAATGGTTTCTGCGTGAATTTACGTTTTTTAAAGAGTAAAAATCGATGTTTGTGTTTAGTTGTCAACGCACCTGCAACGGGAAGAGGAGGAGGAGGGGAGGGGGCGCCTGTCAACAGGAGATGCACCGTTATTCGGTTTGACAGACGACGAAGAATAATTCAAATTTATGTTATACCCTAAACTATGTTTTGACTAGAACTGCAATAATGGAATGTGAGGAGAGCTTGTTCCCGGAAAGCTCCAGTTCGTTTGGTGATGAACTGGAGACATCACCACATATCCGTCCACCTCACCCGCCCTTTCGTGTGAATGTCCAGAAGAGTAACGTGTGCTCTCGTGCGTATTTTGTCGTAGTAATGGTGTTCTTCCATTTGTACATAATCAACATAATTGCTCTCCTACTGTACGTACACTACAACACGGGAGAAGTTCGATCAGACGAATCTGCCACAGAACCTAATAGGAATATAGACCATCCTTCTGATTCTCAGTCTCATCTCTATCGTCCACCTGTCGGTTCAGACGTGACCCTCGGGCAGTCGTATCGTCTTCCACGCTTGGAGGGAATTAAGGTGAATACATATCTATATCATTTTTTTTTTATTATTTAAACAATTATGGCTTGTTTAAACCATACCAAGGTACCTGTATCATAATGTGGTCTGTTGTCCTCTTAGACAGTTTATCTAATATCACAATCATTTTCCTTTTTGTAAAGGTGGGCCATGTGCAGAGAGTGTCTATGGTGGATGATCGAACCCATGAGATGCGGACCCTCAGTCTGAAGCCACTTCTGTTTGGTGAGATAATTTCCTTTAATCCACTCAATGAGATGCCCATATAGAAACGGTACAAAATATGCTGGTAATACAAGGAAAAAACTCTGATGTTTATTAAAAAAAAACATTTATTGTCATTTAGAAAAATTAATTGTTCATATAAACAAAACAAAACTTGTTTCTTTCAATTTAATATATACATTAGTGAAATCCCATTTGCTTCTGCAGCAGCGGCCTCTAGTGCCTGGTTCTTGACACTTCAAGTGAGAAATACTGACTGGTCTAGCCCTTTTCATACCACCTGCTTCAGGCGCCCTCAATCCCTCATCTTCCCTTACCCCTTCCCTTGATTTATTCGCCTCCTGTCCTCTACCCCCTACAACGGTGGCGTTTCCACTTGCGGGCAGCGTTTGTGAGATTCCTGTTTCGTTTGGACCAACCGTAGGCCTTGTTAACCAGCAGTCTGTTGCCCGTCACGGTTCCCGTCACTAGGAAAGTGCCCCCATCTGGATGGTGGCGGCTCAGGTTGCCCACACAGGTGGCGTCCCGCTCTAACCAGAGTGACAGGCGCCCACGCATCTCCCCTCCTAGCAGGGGACCATGCTTCAGCACCTCTAGCCGTGAGCCCAGGGTGAATTTGGCCACCGCCAAACCACTGGTGTTCAGCCTGGTCAAACGCAGCTTCACCACTGGAAAGGGAATGAAGGGATAAAGTTGAAAAGGAAAGACATTATACAGTTTGTTTGAAGTTTTACTAGTGTCAATAGGAATTAATTTATATAATTGAGACAATTATAAAACAAAAAAAGCTGCTGACTGAAAGTGATTAAAAAGCTAATTTTGTGTACCAAAGTCACTCCTGCAGAAAATGTCTAACAACTCCTTGGATGAGGCCGCCTCTTGTAACTCACAGTCTTTACAGCTGGCCTGGGGAACGTCTGAAACATAAAGCACAAGCGATAACCATTAGAGAAAGAAGACGTTGGATGAGACTACTTGATTCACCGCAGTTCACTGGGGCATGGTGAAGGATTGGCATAGGCAGTTTTTATGTATTGTGAACATTGTACGTGTACGTGCTAGCAGGTCACTTACTCCATCGCCCATTGCTTGTGTTGTTTGACTGGGTGACTGAGGAGATGCACATCAGATGATCCTTGGGGAACTGGTCACACTGCAGTATCCTGGGCCAGGGATAGCCATAGCAGCTCATGATGGGGGCACAGCTGTCCCTCACAGACTCACAGAGACTCCGACAAGGAGAGATTACCCTGTAATGTGAGATAGAGGGGTGAGGACGAGTGAAAATAGGTTCATCTTATTCAACTGGTTTGGAATGAGGGACTGAGATGAAAAAAAAAGAAAAGGACACACCTTATCAGAAGCCATTTGTATCTTGTCTTTTTTTGGCAAGAGAAAAACAACAGTACTATTGCTATAATATTCAGAATTTTTTTTCAGGATATACCAAAAACATGTGAACTTAAACTCAAATAGTTTTTCATATTACAACAGTTTTTTCATATACAAACAGTTTGTCATATTAACTGTCATCGCCCAAAACATCTAGATTTAACATCCAAGTGAACTATATAGAATGTGTGGAAGTATGCTTATCTACAGTATATGTGTCTACCACTGGCACAAGTTTGCTAGTCAACATGTTTTTTTTTTGGAGATTACTTTTGCAAGTCCCTGGCCTTGTAAACAAATCCTAAATCTTTTGTGAATTTGCACAATTTAAAAATGTATGTAACATACAAAAACTCACACTCTGTATGGTGATCTCAACAGATTAAAAACACCTTCATAAGGCTTCTTAAAATTAGGATGTAGGCCAAACTATCCATTATTTGATGTATTTATATTTTATTTATTGAAATTTTTTGATTAGTTGCTTGATCCGCATTATATCTGACGATGATGAAAACATATAGGTCCCTCAGTTCAAAGGTCCGTCCCAATGCCTTGATTCTCCATGTACCACAGATATTTAGCTTAAGGTCATAAAGAACTAAAGAAAATAATTGTTTTAAAGTTGAAGAACTTGCAACTAAAATTTTAAGACATTTTCCATGTTCATATCAAGAGCATATTTGTGTGCTCCGGCTGGGAAAAAGTGTGTGTGTGTGTGTGTGTGTGTGTGTGTGTGTGTGTGTGTGTGTGTGTGTGTGTGTGTGGAATGGTGCAGAGATGTTCTCTTACCTGTCCAAGCAGACTGGCGCAAAGAGTGAGCAGAGGAAGACGCGGGCATGCGGGTGACACTGGCGGGCGAGCAGCGGCAGCCAGCTGGCGCTCTGCTGGACGGCCTCGCCCGGCGACTCGTGCCCCAGCAGGTTGGGCAGACGCATGCTGTCGTAGCCCAGGCCCTGGCACAGTGCCATGTTGGTGGGGATGGGCACGCAGCGTGAGGACGCCCTCGGATCCCACTGCCCCCCATCCAGTACCATCCCCACAACGGGCCCAAGCCCAGGCAGCAGCAGTAGGGACAGGAGCAGTGCAGCAGACGCGTACATATCCAAAAAAGTCCAGCAGGCAAAACCAGGGCCAGTCTATGTATATGTGTGTCTGTGTCTGTGAGTGTATGTGTGTATGTGTGTTAGTAAGAACTGTCCTCTGGCTCAGACAGGGACACCGCCTGAATAGGTGTTTATATAGTGGACTCTGAGTGGTCACCTCTGTATGGGCGGGCCTTGGGGTATCTGATGTGTGTGCATGAGCGGATGATGATGAGAAGCTCAATGCATACTCTCTTGTGTTCTCATTTCCTGTGACCTTTGCTGTGCTGGAGAATGTATGGCTGTCTATGTCATATTTGATTAAGACACATTAAATGTCAGCTGGAGGCTCTGCCTGAGCATAACTGATTTGGACATAAAGATCATGCACTGTACTTCAGCTGCCTTTTTTCCTCTAGAAGGCATAAGATTCAGGTGTCTCAGAGTCTCTCTCTCTCTCGCTCTCTCTCTCTCTGTGTGTGTGTGTGTGTGTGTGTGTGTGTCTGAATCTCCATGTGGGACATTAAAGTGTTATTCTTGTCCTGCTGTGAGAATAACCTGATTTCTGTCCAGACCAGCACCTACTTCCTCTCGTCTCTCTCGTCCACGGCCCCCAGGGAATACAAACCCCCTTTCTGATCCTCCCTCCTCTCTGCCCTGCCTCACACACAATTTCACCAGCCTAATGAGCAAATGAGAGCTTTACTAAAGAACAGTAGCCAGCTGCCGTCTTTCCGGAAACATTTCATTAGCTGTGTGTGTGTATGTGTGCGTGTGTGTGTGTGTCTGTCTGTGTGTTTGTCTGTCTGTGCATGAGTGTGTGTGTGTGTGTGTGTGTGTTTGTGTGTGTCCATCCGAAGAGAGACACAGAGCAAGGACAATGTGTGATGATACTCGCTAGTGAAACTGAAGTTCGTCCATATCATCGGCTCCCACCCAATAGAACAATGGGGACTTTAGTGTGACCCATTCATCGGGGGCCCTCTCATTAGCACCTAGGAAGTGGTCCAAGCTGGCCAGGCTGGCCCCTCCACACACTAACACACACACACACACACACACACACACACACACACACACACACACACACACACACACACACACACAGCCCCCTAGGGGAGGAGAGCCAGGGGACGATGCTCATTATCCTCATATCCACAATCACTTAAGGGTCTGTTTACATGTAAACACCTGCTTCCACGCATTGTCTCCTGAGGGTCACTGTACTGTATGGTTGTGTGCCGAGTGGGACTTGGTGTGTGGAGACAAATGTTGCTAGTTGTCTTTTTTTTCTCTCTCTTCTTCTTTTTTTAAACATGGTAGTGATCAGTGTATTTGGGTGGCATGGCTATGGTTAGATAATGTAATCACTAGCAATAAACATACGGTGCTTCTGTGCTTGTTAAATAAAACAGACTTAGTTAATTGCTCTTAGTCTGTCCGTATTGATCAAGTGTATCCAGCAGGACTGTTAACGACACGTTGAGAGGCCGTGATGATAACTGATGTTCCCTCTTCTCTGTTTCGCCTCAGAGTCTAATACCTCGTCTCAGGTGCTCAGGTGGACACAAAAGATCAAGGCCCTGTAATCCCAGCGGGTCGTTCTCACTCTGACGCATTCAATCAGACTGGGAGCGCAAAGATCCACCTAAGCCAGAGAGATCCACTTGGCAGGTCGTTCAGCCTGGCCTCTCTGATCCCTGATACCTGCTCGTCGCAAGTGCTTGAGCCTGACCAGGCCTGACTGGCATTGTGATGCTGATCACTGTAACGTTGATTAACACTGACTGACACATGAGTGTGTGTGTGTGTGTGTGTCATCCTTTAAGCAGGTCCTGACAGTTTTGATTGATTGAGTTTTTTTTAGCAGTACTTTTTTTTTTAACCTGTCCATGTTGCTGTTGCATTTAACTAACTGGGTTGTAGTTTCCTAAGGAGTGCCAAGTGGTCAAATTCATTCTGTAGGTGGTACACTCAGATATCATACTTTGATACTTAACTTTTGTTGTTACTTTTCCCCTTGAATATGACAGAATTTTACCCAAGTAGACAATGTCGAGGGCCCTAGCAAATCTGTATTGCTGCTTGCTTTCTGATTATGATATGATTAAGGTGTGTGAGGTCTCCGTGTTTTTATAGTATGTTTTTGGAGCTGCGCTAATGGTTTAGCGTGCTAATGCTAATGCTAACAAGCTAGTACCACCACAGTTGTTGTTAGGCAGAGTAGACTAACAATGCTGTCTCTGGGCTTCAGAGATCCCAGCCTTCCTGTCCGTGGAGGAGAGCAACGTGGTGATGCAACTGGCCCAGCTGAAGGGCCTGACGCAGAGCTCACCGGTGGGGCCCAGTGACAACTCGGAGGACCCGCTCAGCCAGGAGGAGCTGTTCAGCCTGCTGGACCTCAACCAGGACGGCCTGCTTCAGAGAGAGGAGGTGAGGCACTGGGATGGGAGGTTTGGGGGGGGGTTGCGGATCAGCATGACAAAAGCAGTGGCATCACTGAAACGTGCTCCTGTGTAAGTTAATGCAATGCATTGGTGAGCATCTATGGAACGTAAATGTTGGGTCTGGGAGCGTAAGTGGCCATTCAAAAAAAAAATTCAACAAAGAGACTTTACGCCACTGCATGTAAGCTTTTAATAAATGACCAAGTGAAATAGGAAATGCTTAAGGAATGGCAACTGTAACATGATAATGTCAGCATACAAGCCAACAATGTTATTGTTATAAATTTATAGTAAACTCCTCTAGAAAAAGGTTGCAACAGTGATGAACTGTTAACTGAGCTAGTTAACTGTTAACTGATGTTATCTGGGAAATAGTTTTTTAGAAGTGGTATAGTGTATTGCGAGCTCTTGCAAATGTGTGTGTGTGTGTGTGTGTGTGTGTGTGTGTGTGTGTCATTTTTGCCACTCAGATTCTGAGTTTGTCACACTCACAAGATGCATCCTGGCTCAGTGCGCATAATCTCCGGGAAATCCACTCTGGCCTAGAGAGCAACCCAGCTGGTAAGAGGAAGAGGTGTGTGTGTGTGTGTGTGTGTGTGTGTAAAGATGTGAGTATAGTCTTATGTGGGTGTGTGCGTGCGTAAGCGTGCATTCTTTGACCCCACGCAGTGACATAATACCCAGCCTTCACATGAAAGTTTCCGGACCTGTCCCATCATCACTCATTAAAATCTTATTGTTTGGGTTTGGGGCATGGCCCAGATCCTGCCCCCCTAGGATTCCCCCAAATACACACACACACACACACACACACACACACACACACACACACACACACACACACAGACTCAAACCAAGGCACATCCGCCACCTCGTTCCCTCGCCCCATACATGCAAGGTCTCTCTTCCGGTCCCCCCTCCTGCCATTGTGTGGCCTGTGCCCTGCTGGGGTTCGGTTCCGGAGGGGAAAAAGTGAACAAGCAACCACTGACCTGAGAGTAACGCACAGAGAGGGAAAAATAACTTAGCTTTACCGGAATGCACATCAGTGAGATCAGAGTGGGTTACCAACACGAACTGTAATTGTGTATCTGTGTGTGTGTGTGTGTGTGTGTGTGTGTGTTAGTTGTGTCTCAATGTGTGAATGGGAGGAATGATTTGTATTATGTTTGTATGTGGCTTAATTGTGTCTGGTGGAGTGGTGTGTGTGTGTGTGTGTGTGTGTGTGTGTGTGTGTGTGTGTGTGTGTGTGAATGAGTTGTGGGCTGTATTATAATTAATTGTGTGTGTGTGTGTTGTGTCTCAATGTGTGAATTGGAGTGATTTGTGTTATGTTTATATGTGGTTTTATAGTGTCTGATTGAGTGAATGTACGTGTGAATGAGTGTGGGATATACTATAATTGTGTGTGTGTGTGTGTGTGTGTGTGTGTATAGGTGCTTTGTCTCTGCAGGAGTTCAGGCGTGTGAGCGGTGGTGTGTTCCAGAGGACTGGGGCTGAAACATCGGACTGGGACAAGTGGAGTCAGCGCAGACACAAGAGTACACACACGCGCCTGCACCTTGGACATGGAGCCCACCGCACACTACAAAATATCAGGACCAGGTACGTACACACATCACATTCATACACACATACACGTCACATACAGTACTGACTGTAACTGTGCAACTGACTGTAAAATCTGTCTCACCCTGTGAACTCAAATATTGACACCCTACTGTCTAGCAACATTCGGTGTTATAACTCTAGTTCAGTTTCTGTTTCTTTTTGTTAGTTTCTAGTTTCTGTCATATGTCATAGAATTATCTAATTCATACTATACGTTCCATGCCTCTCAGAAGCTGACTGCATTTCACATAAAATAAGGGTTACTGTAGGTGATTTGGACACATATACACCCACACCCACACCCACCCACACACACACACACACACACACACACACAGGGACTCTTATATTAACCACCAGGCAAAGGAGCTCACCATGCATTCTAGGATATCAGGAGCAGCTACTGTATCAGGTAGTCTGAAGCATCAGTGCGGACAGTTTCTCTCTGTGCTTGGGGTGTAAATGTTTGGGTAGCACTGCCTGCTCTCACCCACAGTAAACAAATCTCAAGTCTCTTCCCATCACTCCAGACTTTAATCAACTGAAACATGATCAAACTCCACTCTCCACATCAATAAAACATTTACATTGTTAATTAAGCTGGTTTAAAGTGTGTTAAAGTATTTATATCCAATACCAAGATTTTTTTAGTATGACAGTAGAAGAAAAAACTGAACAGAAGAACAAATGTGTGACTTGTCTTTTTTTCATGGAGCTTAAAATTATTTGTTTGTGGTATTATCTGTTTTTTCCCAATATCCAATCAGAGTGACGCGTCTCTCCCGCCTACCCTCGTCATTGGTGGAGCTAAGTGAGCCTCTGGAGGTGATGCGGTATGAGCAGGGTGGCTACAGCCACGTCCACTATGACAGCAGCTCTGCCCGTGCGGATGCCAGCTGTGCACACACTCACCTGGCCGCAAACACCTCTACACCCCATCAGATCCCCTGCAGGTGCGTGTGTGTGTGTGTGTGTGTGTGTGTGTGTGTGTGTGTGTGTGTGTGTGTTAGCATGCACTTACAGTATGTGTATGGATGAGTGTACTTACCAGCTGTTTACTCACTAAGCAAAATCAACAGCAAATCTGCATACAGATTTTCTTCGATTCTTACATGTGCTTTACATTTATATTCATTCGCTTCCTTTTGTAAATTGCAGCACGTGTTTGTCGTTACTGTATCATAAACACAATTACACATAATGTCGAAGCGAAGAACTACGACTTCCATCCATAATGTTCACATGAAAGTTTCCGGACCTGTCCCATCATCACTCATTAAAATCTTATTGTTTGGGTTTGGGGCATGGCCCAGATCCTGCCCCCCTAGGATTCCCCCAAATACACACACACACACACACACACACACACACACACACACACACACACACACACACACACACACACACAGACTCAAACCAAGGCACATCCGCCACCTCGTTCCCTCGCCCCTTACATGCAAGGTACATGCAATGTTCACAATCTACAATACTCAGTCATATCACTAGTCACTTTAGCCATTGTTGCCATTGCAGCCATGGTGGAGTGGGAGAGATAGATGGACTTTGTTGGAGTGATGTTGATTGCTATTGTGTGTGCGTGGCTGCAGGTACATGACGGTGCTACTGTACTTGAACACTGTGGAGGGAGGGGGTGAAACCAGCTTCCCAGTGGCAGACAACAGGACCTACGACGAGGAGGTGAGTGATCTTCTGCAGACAAGTGACTTGGGGGCAGATTGACTTTAAAATAAAGCTGAGAAAGGGGATGTTACTCAAACAGCAGCATCATGATTCACATCACAGTATTGGAGTGTCAAGAAAAAGAAAATATTTCATCTCATTTGTTATTTGTGTGTGTGTGTGTGTGTGTGTGTGTTTGTGTGTGTGGTAGGCACTGGGAGATCTGGCCCAGCAGTACTGTGACAAAGGCAATTTGAAAGTGAAACCATCAGCAGGGACAGCGCTCCTTTGGTACAATCATCTGTCAGATGGCTACGGTAATATTATTGTCACCTCTAACATTATAAGCACTTAGCTGACATTTGTGCACTTGTCATAATCACGCTGTTTGCTGCTGCAAATCTGATAAATCCAGACTAGAACTGAATGGATTTTTCTTCCCTGCTAAGATGACTATAAAAGCATTATATCATGGAACTGCAATAACAAAAAGGGACTCTGGCATTTCAGAATTGGACGGAATTTGTTTCGTTTTAGAATCAACCATCAGGGAACATTACACCAATTAAAATGAACTGAAGCACTAACATTTTCAGATATTTTTGTAGTAGTCTTTAGAGTGCCAGTGATAGATTTTTTTTTTCCTTTTCTTGGCATCAAAGGTTGGATGGGTGAGCTGGATGAATACTCTCTGTATGGCGACTGTACGGTGACCCGGGGCCCAAAGTGGGTTGGCAGCGTTTGGGTCAATGTAGACCCAGATCAGCAGCGGCAAGCCCAATACCAGCGTCTTGTGTCCTGGCAACCAGAAAGCAGAAGTCCACATTCCACTCACACCAACTTCCACCAGGACTTGTGATAGTGTCAGATTGTTTTCATTAGTCAACATTACCCCATGGCTTTTTCCCATGTTCAGGATATGTAGTACATTTCCTTATGTTTTCTGGTTTGGTGAGGAACTTTTCCTCATGGAAGTGTTTGTCATGTTTAAGGTATGTGTGCTCACGCTGATTTGTTTACTGTATTTCACATTGTTGAGGATTATATAGTTTGTCCATGGGTTGGTTTGTTTATTTATTTATTTAATTATTTATTATTCATTCATTTGTTCACTGGTTTGTTTGTTTGTTTGCATTTTGTTTTGATATTAATTTATTCTTAAGATTGTTAATGAATCTATCAGATTTATTTATTGAAGAAATGCAGTGTATCATTATTAAATCATTATATCAAATATACAGGCGTTATGATTAAACTGTTATTCTGGGAGAGGGGCTGAAGTGTCCTTGCTACCAAATACTTGCAATATAATTTATGTCCACAACATGGCGCCAGTGATGTAAATTTTGTGTAGAATTCTGTGCCGCTGTCGCACATTCTGCCAGCACTCCACGCAAGCAGTGTTGGACATGCCACTCGGCAAACACCTGGAAAGTGGTTATATATGAGAAGCAACTTCAAGCTCAACATGCGCGTGTATTAGGATGCATCTGGTCCCTCTTTACCCACAACAGTGTCACCTGCTGTTTTGTTATTGATTTGAAAGCGACGATGACTGATCTGCCATCTGCTGGTCAATAGCCAAAAACCATTTTATTCTCGCCAGACACCACTGCAATGACCTTCTTGTTGATTGTTAGTCATGCCTATCTTTGTGTGCGCATTCAAAATGCGTACCTGCCTCCCACCTGCCCGTAGCATCACATCTGGAATATCAGACGACCTAGGAGATTGGTCCACAGCTGTGATATCATAATCAAGTCAACATTCTTTTTTTAATCAGAACACGATAGCGAAATGCAATCTCTGAGATCTATGGTTGATGGAGAGGGCTTTCACAGCCTAACCCTAAGGTAAGAAGGGGGTCTGTCCTGTGAAAAAGGATAGATTGTGTCGTTATAATACCTGCGTTCAACACTAAGATTATGTTATTAAGTGATAAAATAAACCCATTAGCCTTCTTAAATAATTGCAGTAGTGGTGTAACGCTCTAAATTACTACCAGTGAAATACAGGGCAGTAGCCTAGGTAAGAACGGTGTATTAAAAAGTAGCCTATCAAGGGAGCCTATTAGGCTACTTTCTAAGCCTGATCTTAACACAAACAGCATGGATCTTATCTTTTAAAATCTACAATAATCTACAATGGGCCTACATGAAAAGAAAATGGTCATATCAAAGACTTGAACAAAACCACAAGCATCCTCTAGCAGCCCCAATACTTTTCTGGAAAATGTTGGTAGGGTTTCTGCCTTAGGTAGGCAGTGCATTAGTTTTACACCAAAAACTCCATTGTGTTGCTTTAGCCTACTGTAAAACTTCCCATGGACGCGACCCACTGTGGCTATTAAAATTCGACTCTGCATCCACCTGTCTTTAAAATAAAATTAAACTTGAGAATAAAAAAAAAAAATCACAAGCGGACAACTATTCAACTATTAGAGCAGTAACCTTGGAGTGCGCCCGGCTTCTTTCTCTTTCAAATAGCCTACGTGTAAAGCTCATATGTCTCAATGGCACACAGGAACCAGCGAGAGCATCTTTCGGTTCGAAATTTAGAATGAAATTTACAGCACCAGAGAACTTAGGCTATTTGATTTCTGGGAGCGCAGATACAGAAAACATTTCGAGGGATTCTCTGAATCTGAGAGGCATGTGGTAAGGAGAAATTTACCAGCTATGTCGCCTAGATTTTAAACCGTGCGGTGGAACGCTCCTTGATTAGCCAATCACAAAGCTAGAATTATGCGCAAGTAGGGGGGCGCTCCAACGCTCTGGTCGACGCTATGTAAGGCTCACATTCCCACCGATGAAGCGAGACAGTAGCGACGTGCATCACGTCCATCTCTCAGACACACCTGATTAATCAACAAAAACAGCGGGCGCCTCAAGACTTACTATCATTTTCCTTTAACCTTCATCCATGCGATTCTTCAGGCTTACCTTCAAGTGCTTTGTCGACTGCTTCTGAGTCCCTTATTTCCAACGTCTGTCTGCGACGCACTGAAAATATCCCTTATTGGATTCTAACCTGACAGATTCTGAAATACAGCCGACGATCAATTTATAACATATCCTAAGAATTGCAACCAACAAGGAAAACGTTAGCCATCCTTAAACTGAAGAACTGAAAAAGCGTCAGTTTCTGAGACGCTAACAACCATCTATTCATTAAATCATTGGACTAAACGTTAGCCCTCCTATTTAATCAGAGCAGCATGTCGCCTGAAGTGGGGGAGCAAATGCCAAGTAAGAATTATTATTATTATTATTATTATTATTATTATTATTATTATTATTATTATTATTAGGAGCTCCTGTTGTTTTTAATGTTCAAATGTCCAGCCCCTTGAGGAATGGCTGGATTTACTTAAGAGCGATTATGGGAAAGCATGCGCCGTTATTTCATCATTTTTCACCGTAGCCCATTGTAAAGTCTGTCTGTATATGTTCGTAAAAGTGGGCAGTGGATTTAATGAAAGATCACTGAATACAACCCTCTCTTATTTTATTAGCACGCTGGAACACTAGACTTGGTGTAGCCTTGGTTAGCCTACTATAAATGACTGTCAGATATCATAGAATGATGATAGCTGGAGAAATGCTCACACTGATAGCTGATTTTAAACACCGAATCTCACAAACAAAATGCTTTAGGTATTGTTAAGGCAAGCGCACATACGAGATGTGCACCTGCCACTGCATCCTGGATAACTTCACGACTGCGAGAGCCAGAATTCAGCAGGGCTGTCCAGGGTGACTTTACAGATAGACGAGAGGTACTGTAGGCTATGTGACCAGTCTGGATAATCTTTACTTAGTTAGGAAGATAACTCTTTTATATCATTTGGTTTAACATATATATATATCTTATATTGTGACATGAGAAGTGTTGGATAATGAAAGTACCACCTTCTCTCCATCTGACTTGTAGCTCTTGGGAACCACTCTGATCTGGAATGAACTGCTTTCCTAGCATCCAGATTGGAGTGGTTGACACTGATGTCATAGGAACACAGCAATGAACTGATGAATTTCAGTGTATCTGTTTATAGAACCATAGTGTGGGAGGAAGGTGTGTGTGTGTGTCTGTGTCTGTCTGTCTCTGTGTATGTGTGTGTGTTATGGTTGAGGTGGCCAGACAGGCAGAAACCACTTTTTTCCTCACTTTGGTGGGCAGAGGGAATCAGGTGGGTGTGAGAGCTGTGAGGACTGACCGTGTCTGTCGCGGTCTGTGTTTGTGTCTGGCTCGGAGACAGACATGCGCACAAACCTGATGTGGTTTGGCATATGTTCATTAGTAAGGAGCCATTGTGACATGAGTCTTGAAAATACGTTTAGCATCTATCTATCTATCTATCTATCTATCTTACAGTATATATCTATCTGGTGTTATTCGCCTTCATTTTCAGCCTACCAATTGGCAAAAATTGTTCCTTGTATGACTTACTACTCCTTGTAGTGTCAGAAGTGAATGCCATACTGTTATGTGTGATTTTATGTGTTTTTAAATGTTTGGAAAACTGTGAAGCTGAAGCACACGTGCCCTTCAGCATGCTGAGTCTAGCCTAATGTCTGTCAGTCTGTTTTCCCAGCAGCAAAGATTGGCATACAATATGCATGATGCTGATCTCTCTCTCTCTCTCTCTCTCTCTCTCTCTCTCTCTCTCTCTCTCTCTCTCTCTCTCTGTCTGTCTCTTTTACTCAGATTCAGATTCAAAGTGTTTAATTGGAATGACAAGGGGGTAGTTATATTGCCAAAGCAGGCAATAAATAATACAATAACTATTTTATTCTCTCTCTCCCTCTCTCTCTCTCTCCCTCTCTCTCTCTCTCTCTCTCTCTCTCTCTCTCTCTCTCTCTCTCTCTCTCTCTCTCTCACCCTACACAGGAGATGTTGGATTCTCCAAGGTAGAAGGGATGGAGCTGGGTGGCGAGGAGGAGGAGGACGGGGAGCTCGGCCACCCGCTGGTTACCGGGCCGGGCTCGTGCGCCAGCGAAGCGTGCGACAACGGCCCGGGGACCACTGCAGTGCCTATGGCCGTCCCCCCCTTGTGCACATGTGGCGGAGGCGGAGGTGGCGGATGCGTCTGTGAGGGGCCTGGCGGCGCTCTGGCTCATACAGACAGGCAGACGTGGAGCAGACAGATGGACTTCATCATGTCCTGCGTGGGATTTGCAGTCGGCCTCGGCAACGTCTGGAGGTTCCCCTACCTCTGCTACAAAAATGGTGGAGGTGAGAACAGGAAGAACGTGTCTGACGGAGGGTTTTATTTGATGTGTCTGTCTGTCACTATCATTTACACTCTTCTTCCTCTGTCTTCATATCCCTCTATCTCTTTCTCTCTCATTGTTTCCTTGTGTCGTCCATGTGCCAGATACTCACAGACAAGCACGTATTGTCAATCTCCATTTTCTCTCACTGAAGCTGGTATTAGGGCTGAAATGTTAGTTCACATTGCGTGAGAGTCATGAGTCACTCACTGAGAAAAACGAATCAGATTTTTTTTTTTTTAAGCAAGGCCTTGGGCGAAGGTATGTTATGTTCTTATTTGAGTTCTAACCACAAGCAATATAGCCTCTGTTTGTCTTTCAGTCCTAGTCACTGTAGTCTTGGTTGGCCCGATCTGTCCCTTCACTGCCCCGTCCACCTCTTTCCTGCAACTCTCTCTCTCTCTCTCTCTCTCTCTCTCTCTCTCTCTCTCTCTCTCTCTCTCTCTCTCTCTCTCTCTCTCTCTCTCTCTCTCTTATCTGTTCCTTCAAATCAGCCACACTGTACGCACACAAATGTAGGCCTACATGAAGGGAGTGCTCCCACTTAACCATTCTCCTACCTCCCCCCCCCTCCCCTTTCTCTCGTTGTCTCTCTCTCTCTCTCTCTCTCTCTCTCTCTCTCTCTCTCTCTCTCTCTCTCTCTCTCTCTCTCTATCTTGTGACCCTGATAACAAGTGTCAAGGCAGCCAGGAATTCACATAGAGGTGCTTTCTCTTCGTGAGGTTAAGTTACCGCACACAATAGAAGCTTGTTTCAATTGCTTCTGTGTCTGTTTACCTGTTTGGTTTGGTGCTTTTACACTGTGAGTGTGTGCCTAAAAATCTGCAATAACAGAAAGAAAGAAATAAAGAAAGAAAAAGAAAAACTCCTTGTATGATTAATTGGGCGGGCCAGAGCTGGTTATTTATTTTCATATCGAACTTACAGTAACAGTTTGGATTCCGTTATGTGGGCCAAGTGCGTGGATGTGTTTTTCAAACGTTTTGAGGCACATCCCTATCTGCACGCTAAGCCCTAATGAGCTGAATTAGATGACAGCGGAGCTGGAGTGAGTCGGCTGGGGCTTTGTCTTGGCATGAGGCTCACCGGAGCTGGCTTTCACTCTCCACAAAGGCCAGCTGCACTCAATCCTCCCTCAAGAAAGAAAGAAAGAAAGAAAAAAGTCTCCCATCAGCTTAGGTAGTGGAGAAGGGAGTCAGATTGTGGTAATAGCCCTCAAAGGTGCCATGTCAAAAATGACAATTAAGTACCTCACTCACTTTAATTCGGTCCATCAACTACTGTAACTGTGGGTTCACGCAACCCCAAGAGTTTTTCATTCATTTCAGCAGTTTGGCTATCGTACACGACTCTCTCCTCCTCCTCCTCCTCCTCCTCCTCCTCCTCCTCCTCCTCTGTCTGTCTCTATCTGTGTTGGTCTGCCAGCTGCTGCTACTGATATTCTTCCTTATAAGGCTACAGTTTTATGATGCTTCCCTCTCAGCCCTGTGCAACAGCGAATGACAGAGAGGGAGAGAACCCTCTTACGTTCAGTGCTTCCCTCTTTTTCAAATTCTCCCTCTCCCTCGTTCATTCTGACCTCCTGCTGTTTTCAATTCAGGTCATTTTGTGTGTATGTGTGTGTGTTTGTGTGTGTGTGTGTGTGTGAGGGCGTGTGTGCCTCGCTAGTCTGAAGCTCTCCAACAGCCACCCCTTTTCTCCTTCTATGTGCGTCATTCTCATGTGACTCTTGCCATCTCCCCCCTATCGCCTCCCTCTATTGGTACAACCCTCCATATATTTGTTATATAATAGGCATACCAATGCCTCAAAATGTGGGTCCTGTGCATTTGTGTGTGTGTGTACTGTGTCTGTGTGCGTGTGTGTGTGTGTGTGTGTGTGCGTGTGTGTGTGTGTGCGTGCGTGTGCGTGTGTGTGTGTTGGGGCCAAATTTTGTCTATCCATGGCCTCCTGGAGTTTGTTGTACTCTATTGACCGCTGGAGAGTTACTGTTGCCACAGTAGCAGACTAGTCAACAGAAAAGGGAAAACAAAACAAAATCACTTTTAAATGGGAATGAACTCAAATCCATAAATATCAAGTGTCTTCTCTTTGCCCTGACTACCACTATTGCTCCACTCTTCCTCCTCCCTCGTCTCCCCTTGGTCTCCCTTAGAGAGAGAGAGAGAGAGAGAGAGAGAGAGAGAGAGAGAGAGTCACGCCTGCACACATCTCAAGGACAGTGTCACCCACACAGATCCTTGAAAACCACAGTTAGATTGTTTTTGTCTTCTGGTATCACGCCTCGCTGATTGTGACAGTATCTATGATGGCATGCGCTGTTTATGAAATGCCACGCCACTTCTCAAGGATGCTCACAACAATGTAAATCACTCTAATGATACAGTTCGAGCATATTTTTCAGAACTTTTTTTGTTTTTGTGTCCTTCGCTTCCCTCTCAGATTTCATCGATTCGTCGTTTCGGGGTGGAGGAGGGATATGCGCTTCTTGTTGATTTCATTTTTTAAGTTGTGACCTTTCATTCATAGCTGTGTTTTCCATCGCTGGTAACAGTCTGTGGACATCTTGTGTGTTTTCAATTAAATTTTAATTGAATAAAGGAGGCTACCATAGTGATTCCACACCATATTCATAACATAGTTATCCAACTAAATTGTTTCAGTTTGGCTTTCCGAAGTCAGATTAAGTAACACGCAATTAATGCTTGTTAAATCAGTTGCGCAACTTCTGCCAGTGGTTTGCGCAAATAAGACATTTAGATTAGTCAGATGACATTATTATTCTACCACTCATTTGTCCTTACTGTTTCAAGGATGTCTTGTGTTTCATAAATTGTGATGACAGTAATCCATGAAGAATGCTGTAAATTTGTTCGCCTATGTGGAGCAGTTCATCCAGTTTAGTCTTGGCATTAGGCTCACCGGAGCTGGCTTTCTCTCTCCACAAAGGCCAGCTGCAGTTCATCCAGTGTTTGGAGGCTGCTACAGTAGATCGTACTGGTTGGAATAGTCAGACTAGCGTGTATCCCTTGTGTTGAAGGGCTAGCCTAGCATAGGTGTCCTGTGTGTACAGTGATATTTTCTTCTATGTAGCTTGATTGTTAATCCTCTCGTGTAAGTCGCTTTGGATAAAAGTGTCTGTTAAATGCATAAATGTAAATGTAAATACAGTATACAGCAGAACACTCACATACATTTATATGTCTTTGACTCAAGTTTCCACGATGTGTTGTCCTGTGCTGCAGGTGTGTTCCTGATTCCATATGCTCTGATGGTCTTCATCGGGGGGATTCCTGTGTTCTTCCTGGAGATTGCCCTCGGCCAGTTCATGAAGCAGGGAGGCGTCTCGGCCTGGAACATCGCCCCTCTCTTTAAAGGTCTCTCTCTCTCTCTCTCTCTCTCTCTCTCTCTCTCTCTCTCTCTCTCTCTCTCTCTCTCTCTCTCTCTCTCTCTCTCTCTCTCTCTCTCTCTCTATCTATCTATCTATCTATCTATCTATCTATCTCTCTCCCAGTCCATCTTTTCTTTCTCTCTCTCTCTGTATATGTTTTCTGTGTGGGTTGGCTCTGAACCTACCTGACGTACCTTGTTTGATTCACACACTGTCCAACATATAAAATGAAAAGCAGGCTTTAGTGAGATCTAACATCAGCAGCCTCCCCCTCACCCAGCAGCACCAACATGTGTTGCCTTAGCCGCCCCTCTGTTCCAGTGGCTCAATATGTCTTTATGAGCAGCACTGTTATCTGATCATGACTTCTATTATTGTGTCACTTACTGCCTTTGTGCTCGGCTTTTTGTTCTTTTTCATTGGCTTCTTTTTCTTTACGTATTCTCTTTTTTATTTCTCACCTCTATCTTTCCTATGTCTTTTTTGTCTTATCTACCTGCCTATCTCTTTCTCTCTCTCTCTCTGCTCTCTTTCTCTCTCTCTCTATCTCTATCGCCCTCTCTCTGACTCTCCTTTCTCATTCTCTCTCTGCTCTCATCTGCTCTCTCTCTCTCTCTCTCTCTCTCTCTCTCTCTCTCTCTCTCTCTCTCTCTCTCTCTCTCTCATTCTTTCTCTCTCTCTCTCTGTCTCAGGGCTGGGCTTGGCCTCTATGGTGATAGTGTTCTTCTGCAACACGTACTACATCATGATCCTGGTGTGGGGGCTCTACTTCCTGCTGCACTCCTTCACCTCGCCCCTGCCCTGGGCCTCGTGCGGACACCCCTGGAACACGCCCAACTGCACGCAGGACTTCCGCCGCGCCTGCTCCAACCACACGCTGGTCCAGCTCAACGCCTCCGCGTCATCAGCGACGTCCTCCTCCTCCGCCTCCTCTTCTCCATCCTCCTCCCCTGTGTCCTCCGCGCCCAATGTCACCGCCCTTGTGGTTGGGAATGGGAGCTGCGCCGAGATGGAGGGCATGCGATCGCCCGTCATGGAATTCTGGGAGTGAGTGATGTGGGTGTGTGTGTGTGTGTGTGTGTGTGTGTGTGTGTGTGTGTGTGTGTGTGTGTGTGTGTGTACACCTGCATCTGTGTTTAACACACTGGATATGTGTTCCTCACAATGATTAGTTAGTGTGTCAGGGTCTGAGTTTGTAGGCCTAATCTGTGTATTAATATCCTTCCCTGGTCCTGTGGCTCTCCTAACCCCTCCCCCTCTGGGCCTGTTGCTGTGCTGCAGACGGAATGTGCTGCGTCTGTCACGGGGGCTGGACGACGTGGGTGACATCAGTGGTCACATGGTGCTTTGTCTGATTGCCACGTGGGTCATCGTCTACTTCTGTATCTGGAAGGGTGTGAAATCTACCGGAAAGGTAAGCTGTGTGTGTGTGTGTGTGTGTGTGTGTGTGTGTGTGTGTGTGTGTGTGTGTTGCGTTTGCTACTGAAGTAAGATGGTGGACGTTCCATGTGTGCTGTGTGGTTTTGTCCATGTCAGGACATGTGTCTGGAGTTTCAGGGTCTTGATCAAGGGAACGGACCCAGAACGAGAACATAAAGGCCCAATTCAGCTCGCTGCCCATAAGCCGATAATCAGCTCTCCCCCTGCGTGTGTGTGTGTGTGTGTGTGTGAGAAAGAGTGTGTGTGAACATTGCTTGAAGTTACCATTTAAGAGTCCCCTCCAGTCAAAAGCTCAGACAGAAAGCTGGTAAATATGACTTCTTACTGGTAAAGCTCTTTACCCTGCAGCGAGACCCCCTTTGATGGGTCTTATATACTGGTCATGAAAAACCCCAGAAACTTAATCAGTCCACACAGCCAGATGCCTTATGTAAGCACCATTCATCTTGCAGTCTTATCCACTATATGATTACGGGTATATTGTATTTCAAGATACTACGTTAGTATTGACATATTAAAAAGTGGTTACAAAGTGATGTTCAACTCTTATAAAATAATTCAGCACTATTAAAGTGTGTGTGTGTGTGTGTGTGGCGCAGGAGAGAATGATTGGGCAGGTGCTAGAGGTTAGGGCTCATGTTTAGTGATGCATTGATAGCATGATGTCAGTGTCACCTCATCCTCTTACAGCAGTGGACAGATGGACAAATGGACAGATGGTGGTGAAAGAAAAAGAATGCTGAATGAGGGACATAGAGAGGGATGAATGAAAAGAGACTTGTGTGGTCAAAGAGTTCACTCGGAGTGCATTGGAGTGGATCTGGTATTCACTATTTGTGTGTGTGTGTGTGTGTGTGTGTGTGTGTGTGTGTGTGTGTGTGTGTGTGTGTGTGTGTGTGTTATAGGTAGTGTATTTTACAGCATTGTTTCCCTACCTGGTGCTTGTGGTCCTGTTTGTACATGGTGTGTCTTTGCCTGGGGCTGTGGATGGGATTGTGTACTACCTGAAACCAGACTGGAGCAAACTCACTGAGGCACAGGTGAGGGAGAGTTTTTTTTTTGTTAAAAATAAATAAATAAAAATATTTTGTGGAATTATGACAGTGACATCAGTATTTCTGTGATGATGATGACTATGATGATTGATGATGTTATGATTGATGATTGATGACATTATAATACTTTGATGATTGATGATATTATTATTTGTATTGATGGTGGTGTGTCAGGTATGGATTGATGCTGGAACTCAAATCTTCTTCTCGTATGCTATTGGGCTTGGTGCTCTCACTGCTTTGGGCAGCTACAATCGCTTCAACAACAACTGTTACCAGTAAGTCCACACTACACAAAACACAATCTGCTCACTCCACATCTCTTTTTGAATCTCTTTTGTCTGCTGTTGTAGAAATGCAATTCTTGGCCAGTTTGTTGATTTTCACCTGGATTTCTGAAGGTCAGAGCTGCGAAAATGTAGACTATATTAGCCATACTAGTACCAATGGGGATTAAAACTCTAAAAGAATGACTCAAAACTCACATCCTGTCTTGAGTACTTGGCTGGGCCTCTTTAAAAATGATTAACTACCAGATGGCCCTCGAGGCAGGAGGCATCTAAAGCAGCAGCCTGGTGAGATTGAACTCATTTCCCCTCACTGAGCACTTTAAAACAGCACAAGAATTACAGGTGCCAGTGCTGAGCTCTACTCCCCAATAGACCTTCAGGGATTTATATTTATATGTTAAAATGCATGTAGTTTATTAACTTATAAAGTTTACATTATAGTTTTTTATGACTGCTGCTAACGTAGTAGTAGGTTTTTTTTTTTTTTTTTTCTTTCTTTCTTTTTTTCCTTCAGTGAATTTCGCTAGTCCATCTCAGGACCATGTGAAACTCATTGGGCATGTACATCCATTTGAGGGATAATACATAGAAAACAAAGTAGAAAACTAATACATTTTGGAAAATTCTCTTATAAAGTTTTCGTTTCCCGGGACACTGAAATACAGGAAACCTTGAAACCTTACCCTAAGTAGGCCTCTGTGCTGCCCCCTCCTTCCAAAGCATGTAAAACAAACTAATTTGTTACATCAACAAAGTATCATAAAGAAGAAAAGTCTTGAATGTGACATCTAGGGAATTCAGTTCATGCAGTACATTCTGTGGTCACCTTCTTCTTGGCCTCATAGGCCCTTATGCTTATTTAAAGAATGTAACACAACAGAATGTTGAATGGCAGTATGTGTTTTTTACCCTCTGCCCTATATATAGGAGTATAGGAGTTTTCATAACATGGCCTACTGTCAGCAATCACTTATCTTCTCCCAGGCAACTGTTGTTGTCTGCCTGGCCTCAAGCTTCTTCAAGGTTCTTTAACCCAGGGAGGTCAAGCTGCCCCACACAGGACCTTTAAAGCTACCATATTCCATTCATATCTTACTGATCCCAGTATTTGTATGGGATTTACAAATCGCTTCTGCCCTTCCGCATTCATGCACGTATGCAAGTGGCTTTAGCAGCAACTCATTGGCCTTGAGTGACTGGCTGCGTTTGGATATGCTGAGGGTTGATTAGATTGCGCAGCCATTAGAGGATAATTGATTTCAGCTCCACTCATGGCAGTGACGGCGCCGTATATCTTCCTTCATAAAGTTGGCTAGCGCATCAGAGGATGTAGTCGCACAAAGCACCATATGCTGTTTGTTTGCTGTAATATTTACTCGCTTTTTGATCTCCTTTGAATGCAAAGAAGTCTTGCAAATATGCAAAGCATTAGTTCTCCACATCTTTTTTTGCTTGTGTCAAATTGACTCATGAGTGAAAAGCCATCTTAGTAGGCCAAAGGCCTGACCTCACCTCTCCGGAATCTGCGCTAATGGAGAGAATGCACTTTTTCTTCCCTCTTTCCCTCCCTCTCTCCCCCTCTCCCTCCTTCTCTCCTTCCATCCATGTCATGAGTCACCCCTTCTCCTCACATTGCCTGAATGGAGTGAGACACAAGCTATTGTTCAGTATTAACCATCTGCTGTAGCAGAATCATTTGAAACATATTTAGCTCTTCTCGCTCTCGCTTGCTCCCTTGCTCTGTTGCTCTCGTTCTCACAGTCTCCGGGAAGCGAATGTGGTGCGATCGGTGGCTGTATCCATCTCAGTCTTCTCGTGTGTGTCTGACTACACTGCAGTCATGAGACTCGCAAGTGCAGCGAGCGAGTGAGTCTCATTCAGGAGACGCCCAAGTGACAGTCCTCATGGGAGACTCTCCTGTGCTTTTACAGCCTCACTGAACTTTCCCCGGCAAATGAACTCATAAAAAAGATTCCTGTGACATGTGTGTGCTCTACTAGGTTCCACGTTTCTGTGAAATGTATGATTCATGAAGTGTGCATTTCTCCCAAGCAGAGAGCTTACTGGGTTGCAAACTCCTGCTTGAAGAGCCAACTTTCATGAGTTTTTTTTTTACGGTGCACGGCAGTACATTAGGCACTCGTGTGTGTGTGTGTGTGTGTGTGTGTGTGTGTGTGTGTGTGTGTGTGTGTGTGTGTGTGTGTGTGTGTGTGTGTGTGTGTGTGAGTACACAATCTATGGTCAATAAACGGTCAAGTGGAAGCTCTCCTACAGTAAATGGTAGATTTTCTATTGTGAGTCAGAGGCTGGGTTTTGAAAGAGCTTTAATCCCCAGCCTTGAGTTTACTGAGGGAATGTGAGGAATGTGTGCGTGCGTGTGTATGTTTAAATACGGTTGCCAGTGTAGACTCATTTTCCCCCTTTTTTTTTTATCGCAAATGCGGTTCATGTCCGTGTGATTCAGCTTGTCTCTCTTACAATATCTCACGCACAATCTGTTTATCTGTCTCTGTATTTATGCTTCATATTTACAACTTGTTCTGAAAAAGGTCAGAGATGTGATTTAGATTTTCCTTCATTTGCCTCCCTCCATCTCTCTCTCTCTCTCTCTCTCTCTCTCTCTCTCTCTCTCTCTCTCTCTCTCTCTCTCTCTCTCTCTCTCTCTCTCTCTCTGATCTCTCCATTCTCAGGGATGCCTTTGTCCTGGCCCTCATCAATAGTGGGACCAGCTTCTTTGCAGGCTTTGTGGTGTTCTCTGTGCTGGGCTTCATGGCAGCAGAGCAGGGAGTTGACATCAGCCGGGTGGCCGAGAGTGGTAAGAACCAACCAGCCAAACTGTGTCCCCAAAACCTGACAGAAAAGAAACATTACCCAACAACACACATCGTCACAGAACATCAGCGTTTCAAATGCACAGAACATCAGCGTTTCAAATGCACAGAACATCACGGAATATCAGCGTTTCAAGTGCATTTGAACATTCCAACAACAGTGTCCTACATTACGAGCGTCGCAAATGTCCCATGGACTCAACATTACACAGCATATCTATCACACAATGAGGGCATCACACAATCACACATTATCAATACGCCATGATGATGTAAACATCACAACAGCTTCAGTGTCTCCCAATGAGAACATCACTTGATATCAATGTACAACGAGACAATGAACATCTCACATTATCAGCATCTCACAACTCCTCCATCAGCATCAGTATGCCCTGTCAGTGAGCGCTCGCTCATAAAGGCCCCATTCACCCATGCTCCAGTTCAGACTGCCTCCTCACATTCTCACCATATTTTGGTACTTCCTGTTCCTAATGTAATGTATTCTCACCATATTTTGGTACTTCCTGTTCCAAATGTAAAAGTTCCTGGTGCCTATTCAAAGCCGTCCGTTTCCCAGAACTAGTTACCAACTTAGTTGCAATTTCCCATTGCCAATGACTTAGTTAGCAACTATGCTTTCGGGAAACACACCTTAGACATACAAACAAACAAACAACAAACAAACAAACAAACATGGGAGCCCTGCAAATCTATGTATGCCTCAAGGCAACACAACCCACCTGTAACAAGTTTTGAAAAAGTAAGAATTAAATCTGAATTAAATAATGACGTCAGAATATGTATCAATGCATTGTTATCAACAATGCTACTCATTGTTTTAATGGTTTGATAATTATACAATGAAATGTTTCTCTACCTTGTTCGGCTTTAGGCTATGAGCAGAATAGCATTTCACACCTGAGCCACCATCTATCGTGTGTGTGTGTGTGTGTGTTGACCCTCATGCAGTATAACACTGCTTTTGTTTATATGCGTTAGGCTTATGTTTATGTTCCACCCTCTTCCCCAGCACAACTCTGCTGGCTGGAGTGTTGACAGCTGTGGGCACTGCTCTCATTATTTCACTGCTGTCTCCACGGTGGCCTATGAAATATGAATGGAGCTTACAGCAGACAGGAGTCAATTAATGTTATATATGTTAGTGCCTTCTTTCTTTTCATCTCACTCTCTCTGTTTCTCTCTCTTTTTTTTCTCTTTTTAATTAATGTGAGAATGTAGACAGAGTATGTGAATGATATATGGCGTAATAATGAAAAAGGTTTAATTCTCTCTCTCTCTCTCTCTCTCTCTCTCTCTCTCTCTCTCTCTCTCTCTCTCTCTCTCTCTCTCTTTTTTTCTCTTTGGGCTATGCAAAAATGGCAATATGGAGGACGAGGAAAAATAAGATTGTGGGGTGTGGCTCTCTGGACCCTGTTGAGGTTTTTAGGGGAATGGTGGGAGGGAGGGTAAAAATGGAGTATGCATACTACAAAATGGTCAACGACACTGTTGGTTTTATTGATGTATGGGGGGTGCGGGAGGTGCTTTGCAAGGTTGGGGAGGGAGGGGATGTGATTTTTAATATATGAGGTGGACTGGAATGGCGTAGTTAAGTTAAACTGATGTAGTGGATCGTGTGTTGTTTATCTGGACGTTATTGTATCATTTAAACACTCAAAAGCTGATTGAATAAAGGAGTGTTAAACCTCTCTTTCTCTCTCTCTCTCTCTCTCTCTCTCGCTCTCTCTCTCTCCCTCTCCAGGTCCTGGCCTGGCGTTTATCGCCTACCCCAAAGCAGTGACTCTGATGCCGCTGGCTCCTCTGTGGGCCGTGCTCTTCTTCTTCATGCTCCTGGTTCTGGGGCTGGACAGCCAGGTGAACACACTCCCACACTCACTCTCATGAACGTCATTACACACACTCTCTCTCTCTCACACACACACACACACACACCTACTCTCATGCGCACACATGCTGTATACTGTACACATGCAGACCCTGACTTTCACTACTTACCCACGCCTACACCACAGTCACCCATTTTCACACTCGGCTACATGCAGATCATCACACACCCACCCACCCACACAGACACACACGCACACACACACACACACCCTGACTTTTACTATTTACCCACACCTACAGTACACCACAATTACTCATCACACACAGACACACACACACAAACATGCAGGGTCATTGCAGGGTCATGGCAGGGTAACACTACTACACACACTCTTTTGCCTCTTACACAAAGCAGTACTATTTGCCATGTCATTGCATCCTGTCTATCTTACTGTAAACCTGTCCTGTCCTGCAGAGATAACACGTCTGACTGACTAAGGTAAAAGCAAAGCGACTTTTGTGAAGTATTCATATTAGTATGCAGATCCACCCTCTGCTCTTCAGTGTAAATGACTGTAAGAGTAGTAGAGTATTCTCTGCTGCCTGAGTGTAGAGAGTATGGAGTAGCACTGTAGCTTCTGTGCAACCTTGGCACACCAATTCCAAGTCATTTTCCAGAGCCAAAAAGAAAAGTGTAATTTATTTATCTTCTGAATACTTGCACAGCTGCGTGTTGTGCTTAGCTCGACTTGTGGGTCTGATCTGGACTTGGTGTGCCAGGGGTCACAGAGAGTTGAGAAAGTAGGTAAGGTCATTCTGAAGTATACTTGCCACATGCAGTACAGTAGTATGCCCTTTGAATGGACTACCAGTGTTGCCAATGGGGCCAGTTTTTGTTACAAGTTCAACTTGTTGATTAAAGTTTAATTATGTTAGATTTATCATCATTTATTATATAGGCTATTATGTACACAGAATGGTTGTATGTCAATGTGCGGGGCATAAAATGGCATGGTATTTGAATAATGTAAATGATTCTGTAACCTTTTTTGTAAAGAATGTGAGTTCTACAGCAAAAGAAATAGCAAATTCACATTTTATTTAATCTTCACTTCATACAAAATTTACCATGGCATTTTATTGGTAAAAAATTAAGCATTGCTGGTGTAAAATGAAGAATTTTGACAAAGCTTACACTGGACATTAGAAAAGAGGAAATTAAAGTGAAGTAGAAAAAAACCCCTCAAAACTCTTTCAAAAATACCTACCATTTAGAAGTTGTCTCTCTTTTCCTCTTTCCTGCTCTCTCTCTCTCTCTCTCTCTCTCTCTCTCTCTCTCTCTCTCTCTCTCTCTCTCTCTCTCTTTCTTTTCCCATTTAAATCATGTACTGTATGTAACTTTCCTAAAAAACAAAATGTTAAGCCTCTGTTTCTTTGTCTGTCCCTGTGTCAGTTTGTTGGGGTGGAGGGCTTCATCACCGGCCTGATGGACATGTTGCCCCCTAAGTCAACGCTGGGCCGTCTGCGGCGAGAGGTCATCGTGGCGATATGCTGCGCCGTCTGCTTCATCATCGACCTCTCCATGGTGACGCAGGTGAGTGGCAAGAGCGAGATACTTACTGTATGAGAGAAGAAGTTATGATGAAGTTATAATGACGGATAGGTTAGCAAACCAATGGGATGGGGGAAAATTTGACCTATTGAGATCCTCAGATGAATGTGAACCTTACAGTATGTTCACACCAAGAGCTACTAAAGCTATAAAATCGCTTTTGTCGCTCAAAAAAGCAGATGCTAAAATGTCTGTGTTCGCTCAAATCGCTCGTGACGTGCCTGTTGTCTTGCCATTCACAGCACAGCGGTTCAGATTTACAGCTGAAACGCGTTAGAGTTAATTTGCATGAAGTTAACCAGTTTTTTACTTTTTTTAGTCGCTAAAATCGCCCCACTTTTACAGCTCATAGCTTTTGTCGTTTTTGTCGCTCTTGCCCATAGAGAGTGAATGACTTCTGGCAATTTTACAGCTTTAGTAGCTCTTGGTGTGAACGTACAGTTAGTCTGATGCTTGGTATCAAGTGTCAGCAAAATGATTGTGAAAATGAAAGGATGTCTCTCAAACCATTAACAGGAAGCTATGCTAACCGCAGCCTGAACTTTACCTCGTGTTCACATCATGAATGAAAAATGAACTAGTCTCATTCAGCCATTCAGTGAGATAATCAATCTAATGCAATGGTGTTTCTGTGCTTCTCTCTGCTCTCAGGGTGGGATGTATGTGTTCCAGCTGTTTGACTACTACTCTGCCAGTGGGATGACTCTGCTCTGGCAGGCTTTCTGGGAGTGCGTGGTGGTGGCCTGGGTCTACGGTGAGCCTCTCACAGCTCCTACAGTAGCAGCTGGCCGTGCTACGTGTCAGACTACATGTGATAGTCTCAGGGTCACTGTCTGAGAGATGACGCATGGCCCAAAGAAAACAACTACTTGCCTTTTTGGAGAGTGGGGGAGTTTGTTTTTTCGGTCAATGAGATTGTTTATGTGTGTAAAGATTTCTGTCACCCTCCTCTTCCTGTCTTTCTCTCTGACCCCTCTCTCCCTTGTGTGTGTGTGTGTGTGTGTGTCTCTCTCCCAGGAGCTGATCGCTTCATGGATGATGTGGCCCGAATGATTGGCTATCATCCTCTGCCGTACATGAAGTGGTGCTGGTCGTACCTGACGCCCTTAGTTTGCATGGTGAGCCCCGTCCGTCCCCCTCCACCAGAGTTTAGTATGACGACCAAATGAGTCATTCGTTCCATTCTTGGAATCATGTCCTTGATGGCCATGTTCGTCATCGTCATTGTCACGACCACGTCATCACCTGTGCATATCGCCCCTTCTCTTTTACTTGTTATCTGAGGATACTGTGAATGTGATATAAAGACATTAATATCCCTTTAGCAAGAATGCCTCATGGGCATGTTAAGTGTTAATACTTTAAGTGTTAAGTGTTGATACTTTATTTGAAGGCATTGTGTAATCATAAATTGGAAGTCAAATAATTGATCATATGAAACATTTAAAGGAGAAATATGGTTTGATCCATACATAATGCCCTGTTGTTTTACATCATTGCGTGCGGTCTGAAAAAAGACTGAAAGAATTTGATACAACATACTGAGACCAAACAGTGAGTGTTTACTGAATGGCGCATAGGGAAATTAAACTGAAAATGAGTTTCTGTGCCCCATTAGCTATTCACTATTTGATAAATGTTGTACCAAATTTTCCTATTTTTTTTCCTACTCTGTGACCTTAAACAACACGGCTTGATTTAAATGAATTGTTTAAGGTGTTCTTGAGGAGTTCTTATTTGACTACTTTTGAACTCTCGTTTCCTGATCATTATAGCTAATGCGAGATCCTTCACAGACTTATCATGGATGCCATAGACTTGCAAGCCTTTTCAGTGTCAATGTTTCCCTCTGGCAGGCAGTCTTCACGTTCCATGTGGTGAACTACAAGCGGCTGGTGTATAACGGGGTGTATACGTACCCCTGGTGGGGCGAGGCCATAGGCTGGGGTCTGGCTCTCTCCTCCATGCTCTGCATTCCTCTCACAGTCCTCTACAAACTGCTGCACTGCAAAGGCTCTCTACCGGAGGTACAGTGTGTGTGTGTGTGTGTGTGTGTGTGTGTGTGTGTGTGTGTGTGTGTGTGTGTGTGTGTGAGTTTGTGGCGCGTACATGCTATAAACATGCTATAATAGTCTAAATTAAGTGTGTGTGTGTGTGTGTGTTTGTGTGCTAAAAAATGCTGGAACAGTCTGTGTGTGTGTTTGTGTGTGTGTGTGTGTGTCTAGTGGGTTAGATCTGGGTGTCTGTCTGTCCACTTTTTCCTCTCCCCCTGTTGTTTTTCATTGTGTAAGCAGTATCATTTTTATTTATTTATTTATTTTTACAATTTCTTTGTCTCTGTAGCGATGGCAACACTTGACCACGCCTATCTGGGGACGACATCACCTAGAGTTCCTCCCACCTGAAAACGAGACCAAACTACTGCCCAACTCAGAGCAGAGCAAAAACACACTCTTGTACGAGACCGTCATCTAACACACACATACACCAACACATACACACACACACACACACACACACACACAGTTAACAGTATGTCCATAGATCCTAAAGAGGTCTCCGGGACCAGCACACATCACTCTTGACTTTGTCTCGAGTGAGGTTATGTCCAGTATTGAACCACACACACACACACACACACACACACACACACACACACACACACACACACACACAGACACACACCATTGTATTACCACTTATTTGTAGGCCATCCTCAAGCATATAAATATCCATCCCTGAGGGATCTGACTGGATCTTCTCTGTCTCAGTATTGCATTAGTGTTCCTGTCAGTCCAAACCTCTTTCTACTCTTAACTCTAATCACTGCCGTCCAGAAGACACTGCAAACAGAGCAGTCACTACAGTATACTATCCTCTTTTGTTCAACCAAAAACAAATAATAAAAAAAAATACACAGCAGTCATAACAGTGACCAAGTCCTACCATGCCTATTAGTGGGTGGGTTTGTCTGTTGTGTGTGTGTGTGTGTGTGTGTGTGTGTGTGTGTGTGTGTATGTGTGTGTTTTCCGGTAAGGGTCTATTTTCCGGTGTGTGTGAGCTGTGACTGTGTGTGTGTGCGTGTGTGTGTCTGGTGTTGTGTTGTTTGTGTCTGTATCAGTATTGATCCCATGTGGTCCAGCTGTGTGTTGTGATCGGCCTTGGAGAAAGCAGGCGGGCTGAGTCATTGAAAAGAAAAAGAAAAAAGTCATTAAACGATTTAATGGATTTCTAATGCTCTTTTGTGTTTTATGTAGAGGTTCCATGCACACACACGCACACGCACACACACACACACTTTCCCCTCTCACACACATGCACAGACACACGCACTCTGGATTTGCCACATCAACATCACATCAAATAGGTCTCAGAGTCGACCAACCAGACACTTCTAATTGGAGTCCCTGCTGGCAAGATATTCAGACATCAAAACTCTAAACAAAAACAAGCCAAATGTTTATTTCAAAATCACAACCTTACAGGGTTTACTAAAGAAAGCAGTGAAAACGTACAAAACATTTCAATAAGAAACAAATCAATTTCACAGTAATGGCGCATAGATATGTAACAACAAGATCAAAATCACAGCTTCTTTCACTTTCCAAAGGGAAAGTGCACAATATACTATTCAAACTTTTGCATGTTTTTTTATTTTTATTTTATTTATTTATTTTACCTCAGTTCAGTATATTCCACAAGTTATCATTCATAGCTGCACCTACTTCCTTATGTGTGCGCATGTATCACAGGTGAGCTTTCATATGTAGCACTAGAGTTGTTCCTGCTGTATTTGGGGGTCATTTCTGGTTGGCTTCTGGCTTCTCTCAGGGACATTTCTGGTGCGCTGGTAAGAGCTGGGTCCTTGTGTATTGTGAAGCAGTAACTTTTAAGACTAGAGGCAGACAGTACTGTACTCTGCAATTGTTCAATCTTGTATGCTACTCGAGTATTAACATTTTTGGATACCTGTAACTTTCACTTCAATATATATTTAAGATAAGTCTTGTACTTTTGACTTCACAACATTTATAAGTGTGAGTGTAAGTTATTCATTACATTTACGGATTTTAAAAGATTTTGCAAAATAGATCATATTGAAGTTTAATGTTCTAAATTTGAATTTGAACTTGGTATGGATTGTGATAGCAACGCTAGGTAATGCTAGCAATTCTGTATCTGAAGATTCATGACCAGGGTAAAATTGGAATGAAAGAAGACTGGCCTGACAGTCAGATCTCTTTTTTTAAATACACTTCAGCAGCCCACTACAAAGTTGAGCTATTCAATTTTATGTGGCTCTGAAAACTAATTTAGGAATGGAGAATGAATAACAATAACTGTGCAATTTAGTTAGTTTGTTTTCCAAAGAAAAAAAAACAAAACTCCCTAGCAGTAGATAGTTTATTAAATTAAGAGCTCCTCCGTATCTGTGTGTATAATTTACGCCATCTTAACGTCAATACTGTATACAGTGCATGTGGAGAAACTAGCAGAAGTTTCAATGAGAGCTGTTGACTGACAAGGTTGAAATAATTCCACACTGGTGAGGCACATACATCATTCTTACTATGGGAAGTAATTTACTATCCAAATGACTTCAGAGGCATTAGGCAATATTAAGTTCTGCTTAGAAATTGTGAAATCTGGTAAGAATATATCAAAACTGGGAAAGGCAGTAGGCCTAAAGACCAAGTTCAAGCCAAAGGGTGTGCCTTTCATATCAGTATATGCAGCCCTGATTTATCAACAAAATTGTCATTGAAACAAATACTTGTGTACATTCACTTCAGTAAAAATCTTATTGGCAACTTTCACTTGCAATGGTACTTTTCCACCTCTGTTTGAGACTGTCAGGATCCGAACTGTGGTGTCATGTTGTGTGCTGTGCTGTACAAGTCAGAGATGCGTCTCTGGCTCAGTCTCATACTATATCAGTCAGCGCTTTCACACCACACCCTTGGGTGCATCTTTGCAGAACTTTCCAGAATTCAGACAGTTCAAAGCATCCAGATCCCCCCCTTTTTTCCAAAATTCTCAGTCAGTTCCTCTGTCATTCCTCTGTCTTTCATCCTTGTTCTCTCTCTCACTCGCTCTTGTTCTTTATCTTCTTTTTTTCATTCATTCTCTTTTTTCTCTCTCTCTCTCCCTTCTTTCTAAAATATACAATGAAACCAGCTGACAATATCTATTGGCCAGCACAAGCACTGGCTCTGCCAGAGCAATAATAAAAATGACCTCAAAATGGCGGGAAGGAAGAAGGGAAGAAAACAGCGGATCCCATGGCAACCACCCCCATTAGTTGTCATGGAAACCAAGTGACTTGCTGCGCAGGCACTCTGGAGCGAGTGTGTGATGATGGTGGGAGAAGGAGAGAGGGATGGAGAGGAGGATGGAGGGAGGGAGGCCACAGGGAGGAAGAGTCCAGTCTGACCTCTGTCGGTCACAGATGAGTAACACAGGCCATCTCCTGTTTCCGTGGCAACAAAGGGGAAAAAAAAGCAATGGGTGAGAGCCTTGTCATTGGTGGTGTGTGTCACAGTGTGACAG